>BTPG01000003.1:197057002-197170291 GCA_036245525.1 Semisulcospira habei | reverse complement strand
CAGCAGCGGTGAGGAGAGGACGCGCTCTAGAGCTCAGTCAAGCGAAGTGGTCACAGTACATCATAGAGCAGACCGGTGGCGGAGCTGTTGGTAGCTCTGTCCACCAAGTTATCTTCATAGCATAGTCTAGCATAGCCAACGAGGATAGATAGGGTGTGATAGACAAAAAAACGGCAGCTGCAGGGACCGGTAGCCCGTAAGGGTGGTGGTCTCTGGCCCCGGCATAAGATAGACTTAAAGAAAGGAGAAGATGGCCACAGAAGTGTACTACCTCCAGCATGAACACCTACCAAACAAGCAAGCGGCATAAAGGTTCTGAATCAAGGTAGGACCCCATGTGGGCCATTTTTTTCTTGTTAGAATTGTCTAGCTTAATTCGAAGCCCAAACGAGAAAGACCAACGACACCCTAGGAACCAACACAAAGAACGCCTACGTCTTCTTTGTCCTACAGGGTCCCACGTGGTAACAGTCGTACGCTTACGCTTGTACAACAGTCGTTTGCTTCAGCTTGATACAGTCTCTACTTACGCTCAAAACAGTCGCTACTTACGCTTACAACAGTCGAACCCTACCCACGTGGAAACAGCTGTACTCTTACGCTTATAACGATATTCGAGGAGTCAACACAAGAACGCTACGTCTTCTTTGTTTGTTTTTTCTTCTTTGCTCTACAGGTACTACTCATACGCTTACCAGTCGTTACTCAAAGCTTCTGTCTTACGCTTACACTTACAAAAACAGGCCCTCGCGCCTGCTGGCACCCCCTGGGGGTCGCCACCTTAACCCAAAGGGTAAAATTGGCTGGCCTAAGCAGCCATCCCAAAGATGGCTGCAAATGGCCGGACTAGTGGGCAAAATGGTTCAAAAAACACCAAAAATCAACGCGCTCAAAAAGAAGCGCCTGACCTAAGTAGTGAGCTCGGTGAACACCCGAATTCAAATTCAAAGGTGAGCACAATCCAGTCAGAACCAGATGGCCTCGATTGCGTCGCAACGCAGGTTGGGTCATACGTCACCCAGCCTGAGGGGCGAATCACCCGCCAGGCCACCGCTAGAAACAAAGGAATTGACAAAGGGAGTGACGTCACGCGGCCGGGAAAAGCGGCCGACCACGAAACGGACAATGACCCAAACCAATCGGAAAACGAAACCGACCGTCAAAGTGAACACGATTTAGAACAGGATCTAGAACGGGATAGCGATAGCGACTCGGCTAGTACTGTAGTCGAGGAGCAACCCTTCATGCGAAACAAAAAGCTCAGAAAAAGGAGGGAAAGGGCCTACAAACGCCCCGAAAAGGCAATGCTGGCTTTTCCCATTATGATAACGCCAGACAAAGAAGACGCTACCCTGTTTATGATGAGCATAAATAAACTGAATGAGGTGCTCACAGAAGCGTTTGGTCCACCAGTGGAAACGAGAAGGATCGCCTTCGGTAGGCGGATCCTCATAGGTTGCCCCACATGTGAAGTGCAAAGGCTAGCTACCAACAAACACACAGTAGGGGGGGTTAGAGTTACTTGCTCCATCCCCCGAACACCGGACAAGGGGGCCGGAGAGGCCCGAGCACTCGGCATCTTAAAACCTATTCCGACCGAGGAAGATCTTTCGTTCATTGAGAGCGAAATCAAAACAAATCACCCTAGAGCCAGCGTACTGAAGAGACTAACAATGCGGGATGGGCAAGCTAGCCGAGCGCTCTTAGTCCAATTTCCAGGTGAAACGCTCCCTAAAACAATCAGAGTAGGGGGTGAAATCTTCAACATAGACAGGTACAAAGCAAAAGCGCTGCAGTGTCAAAAGTGTCAAAGATTTGGACACCTAACCAAATACTGTAAAGCCGACACACGGTGCGCTAAATGCAGCCAAGCCCACCCCACGCATGAGTGCAAGTTTAACCAACCAGAAGAATACTTCTGTCCCAACTGCCACGACACCGGGCACTCGGCCAACTATGGGGGCTGCAAGCTCAAGCGAGACCATAACAGGGCAGCCCGACTAGCCAGTTCAGGGCAAATGTCATACGCACAGGCGCTAATGAGCGAAAGACAGAATCGTCGCAGAGAGAACCCACCAAGGGAAAAGAACATCGCAAACGAGAACCCCAAACAGAACACAACCGACACCACGCCCAGACCTAATGACAACCCACCGAAGAACCCAAACGAGGCGACAGACACCCGGCAAACCGACCCCGCGATCACCCAAACACACCCAAGCCGCCAAGCAAACAAACAAGCCGACAGAATCGAACCGCACAACCGCACCCAAACAGTAATAGGCGAGAGCGACGGGCCCCCGCCACTGCGGAGGGGACCACAGCCGGACGAGACGGTGAACACCGCCGTCCCCCTCCCCCTCCACCTACAGTGGGAGAGTCTGGCCCTCCACCGCCCCCCCTCCTCTCCCCCCCAGGCAGCGGGGAGAGACCCTACGGCGGCCCCACTCAGCTGCCCCAACCTGGGAAGTGCCAACCCGCCCCCCGCACCCTGGGCCGGGGGGGAGGGAAGCAGAGCACAACCACACCACCCGACGCACAACCAGGAAAAACTGCAGCTATACCAACACATAATCGCCCTGGTGGACTCTGCAAACAGGAACATCGTAGGAATGTGCAGGCACGGCGACATCAAAGCATTAAATCAATTCCTAGGGCACTTCCGCTGCCTTCTGGACAACCTAAACACAGCCCTCCAATTCTAAATTCACAGGCCTCCGCATCCTCCAATGGAACTGTAGGTTCCTGTACTCTAAATTAGACGAATTCAAAAACTGGTTAACCCCCAACCCCCCGGAAATCCTCGCCCTCCAGGAGACAGGTTTCCGGGATAAACCCCCACAAATAAAGGGGTATAACTACCCACCCATTTATAAAAGTAGGACAAACCAACAAGGAGGAGGCGTGGCAATCTACTCAAAAACCGAAATACCAATCACAGAAATCACTCACACTCTAAACCCACACATAGAAGCTATAATAGGAGAGATAACCACACCCACAAACCGCAAACTCAAAATAGTAAACGTCTACATCCCAAACCAAAGAGTCTATAACCAAATACCAATAGAACATCTTAAAGACCTACTACTGGCAGGGGACATAGTGATAGGGGACTTTAACGCCAAAAGCCCGCAATGGGACGAAAATCAAGTAACAGCAGACGCAGCAGGGAAAAAACTAGAAACAGCAATAAATGAGACCCAACGATGTATCCTAAACACAGGCGAACCCACCCACATGTTCGCCCAGGGGAGCAGTGACAACATGAATGCACTAGACTTAGCCATAACCACCAACACCATCGCCGTGGAAACCCAATGGCAAGTAAATAGTGACAATCTAGGAAGTGACCACTTTCCGATGCTAATAACAATCAATGATAAAAGCCAAAGTCCCCTACCACCAAACCCAGGAGCCCCGAAAAAAATCAACACCAAACGAACAGACTGGGAAACATACCACGAAATAACTAGGCTTACCCCAAACTGGGATGAGAACCACAGCATAGACGATAAAACGGCCCACATCACAGACCACATTATCAGATCAGTCACGGAATGCACACCTGGCAGATCTGATATTGGAAAGCCAGGGAAATCATGGTGGACCAAGGCCTGTGATCGAGAAGTAAAAAACAGAAAAAGAAAGCTCCAAATCTGGAAAAAACACAAAACGCCCGAAAATAGGATAGAATACAATCGTGCCAAAGCCATAGCAAACCGCACCATTAAAGAAGCCAAAAAAGAAGACTGGCATGCCTTCACGGAATCAATTAACATCAACACCAAGATCAAAGAAAGCTGGGACAAAATTAAAGCCATCAACAACGGTCCGAGAAGTAGCATGCCATCCCTCAAAAAAGAAAACATAGTGTACGCCACAGACCAAGAAAAAGCAGAAATACTAGCCCACACCTTTAGCCAAGCCAGCTCAAATGACAACTTAACACCAGAATTCAGGGACCTCAAACCCCATTTGAGTACCTGCTTCGAACAACCACCCCAGTCAAACAATTACGAACTAGATAGCGAGATAACGATACTCGAACTAACCCAAGCCCTAAGAACCGCCGGGAAAGGTAAAGCCCCCGGCATAGACCTAATCACATACGAGATGATACAAAAAAGCCACCCCACCATGAAAAAAGCAATAGTTACCTTGTTTAATGACATATACACAAAAGGAGTATTCCCCACACAATGGAAAAAAGCATTAGTCTTTCCCCTCCCGAAACCAGGAAAACCAACACACCAACCCGACAGCTATAGGCCCATTGCGCTAACATCCCAGCTGGGCAAAACACTAGAAAAAATACTCAAACACCGACTCATGACCCACTGCGATAAACACCACATTCTACCCCCACAACAAAGTGGATTTAGAAAGAAGCACAGCCCACTCGATCACTTAACCACACTACAACAAGAAATCCTAAACACCCACCGAGAGAGGGGAACCGAACTCATAGGAATCTTCCTTGATATAGAGAAAGCCTACGACATGGTTTGGCACGAAAAACTACTCAGCAGGCTGGGCGACCTCGGAATAACAAACAAAATGTATAACTTTGTCAAAAGCTTCCTGGCAGACCGAAAAATAACAGTAAGAATAGGTAATTCGATATCTAAAGAACACACTTTAGACAACGGGGTACCACAAGGATCGGTACTAAGCCCCATCCTATTCACACTCCTGCTCACAGGCCTACAGCACGTCGTCAGGCATAATAAAATAATGCAATTCGCCGACGACACCTCACTAATAGGAAAGATCAAGAGCAGACAAAGAAAGTTTAAATGGGAATTAGTAGGATTCCAGGAATTCCAACAAGACCTAACAAGAATAGAAAATTGGCTAGTAAGAGCAGGCCTCAAAATTTCCCCCAATAAAACCCAAGCAATTATATTTAGGACCAACCAAAGTCCAAAATACCAAGTGAAAGCTCCGATCCCCAAATTACAAATTGGTAAAACAGAGATAGAATATGGCCAAAGCATCAAATTCCTAGGAGTAACATTCACAAAAAACAACAATTGGACACCGTATATTGAACAAATATGCCAGTCTGCCAGGAAAGGAATAAACCTAATGCGCAAGGTCAGCGGAGCAGACTGGGGCACTGACCCCAAATCACTCCTAAACCTATATCACGCCTTCGTAATGTCCAGACTACTCTACGCAGCCCCACTACTTACCAACCTAAACAAAAGTCAAACCAAAAAGCTGATGTCAGTACAAGCGGACGCCTTGAAAGTGGCCCTGGGGGTCCCCAGACACACCCCAAACCTGCTTGTACTGGCAGAGAGTGGGCAAAAACCCATAACGCTCATAATAAAGGAAAGAGCGGCTAACCTATATTATAAAACAGTATGTATGCCAGAAGACCACCCGGCCAAATTCACTCTCACCACAGACCACAAAACCAGAGGCAAACGCAACCAAACACCACAAATAAAAACCGTAGTCCAGGAAATCGAAGCCTCTATAAACCTAAAACTACCAAGCAGAACACCGATCATACAAATAAAGGCGCCACCATGGAGACTCCCACAAATAGAAGTAGATCTGGACCTAACTAAGTATCAGAAAACAGTAGACGGGCCCAAAATGAAAATGGAGTTTGACATTAAAAAAAACACTACATACAAAAACTACGCACTCATCTATACAGACGGGTCCCATGACCCAACCACCCACGCAACCGGACTAGGTATCCACGTCCCCAACAAATCGGACCGGGCCATAAAGCTACCAGATCACTCAGCGGTCTTCACAGCTGAACTCACGGCCATCCTAGGAGCTTATAAGGCAATAAAGAGTGACCTACAGAAAAACAAACACATACTCATAGTGACGGACTCGCTGTCAGCAATCCAAGCGATCCAAAACCTAGACTCATTCAGAGAAGACCTAACATACCTGATTAGAGTACAAGCAGCAGAACTCGCAGATCACGGTAAAACGATCAAAATCATGTGGGTCCCCTCCCACGTGGGGATCCCAGGCAATGAAAGTGCAGACAGAGTAGCGAAGAAAGGCCTCGATCAAGAATCGACCTTCTTCAACCTACCACTGTCAGCTAACGAGAGGTCCAATGCACTCAGACCCGCCTTTCAAAAACTATGGGTAAAAGAATTCCACCAGACCAAAAGAGGGAGACGGAAAAATCTCACAAGGGTACTTAACAACATACCCACCCTTCTTCAAGGCAAGAGGAAAGACCAATCACGGCTAACAAGAGTCCGATTGGGGGGCGAAAGATACCTAGTCCACCCGAACCAAATAGTATGCACATGCGGCCACATACTCACTACGGAACACGTACTATTAGACTGCCAAAATATAGAAGAAACCAGAGCCACAATAGCAGAAAGACTGAACACGCCCCTCACGTTAGAAGGCCTCATAAACCCTGACCCTACAACATGGTCCACCACCACCAAACTCACAATACACCTGCTCAACGAGCACCCCCTAGTTAAATACATATAAACAAACAAGGAAGGAGAGAGAAGGCAAACCACACCATCGACCCAGCGAGACCGGGACCCGGACACCCACTGGAGCACGGGCTCTCCCCAACGACCCAACCGCCCAAGGCGCGGACAGGCATGATGAAGGATAGAATAAAGCGATGCGCGTACATCAGCAACAGTCAAAATAAACCCCCTCCCCCCCATCCCCCGCCCCACCCCCCCTGGACGAAATCAGCGAAAGCTGGAAGTCCCGATCCCTTTCTAAAATAGCATAGCATAGCAGAGGCGGGTGCGCTGATCTGGTGTGCGCCAATCTGGGGTGGGGCTCATATTCTGACCTCGCACGTCGGTATACTGGCACAGCGCGGATTACTGTTGCATCTGCTGCCTACAAGTCACAAATCAATTTTCTTGACTACAGACTTGACATAAATACTTGTGAGATAAACGTTTCTCGTCGTATTTGTGAACTTGAACAGTCTCGTACATAGGACTTCCTCGGTGTTTCTCGCGTTGTGATTTTGAACATCCACTGAAATCTATAGAACCTTCTGGTGGAATCTGCCTTTCTTAACCAGTTCATCCGGGAACCTAGTTGATTCTACAACAAGATGTGTTTCGACCGTGATAGTTCAAGGGTGGTGCCAAAATAGCTTGGCGCCTCTAGGCGCCAAGCTATTCTGGTACCACCCTTGAACTACCCTAGTCGATATGTCTTTAGATGACACCTCCATTCAATTTTAATTATTGACCTTAGGGCTCATTGTGTGGTAAAGGCGCCTGGGACGGAATTCGTCATTCTTTATGTGTGCATTGTTGACACGATTCATTAAATTAATGACTTCATGATCTCAATACAATTTGTAAATAATAATAATAATAATAATAATAATAATAATAATAATAATAATAATAATAATAATATTTTATTATAAAATCTCTTAAGATAATAGTTTAGTAGTAGTAGTAGTAGTAGTAGTAGTGTTAGTAATGCTATTATTATTATTATTATTATTATTATTATTATTATTATTATTATTATTGTTATTATTATATCAAGAGGCTCGCAGACGCTTGAGTGTAAATGATTTTATATGCAGTTTTGCGTTGTTGTGTGTGAACTAACGTTGTTGTTTTGTTTTTAACTTTTCATTTTGAACAAGATGGTAAATATTCTTGTAAAAAGTTTGCAGTTTATGTCATTGATTAATTAGCAAACGTACGGTGATGGTGTTTTTTTATATTTATTATTAGCATGTTTGCTTTTAACCCTTTGAGTGTCGGTAGCGGTTGAAGCCTACCGGGCAGGAATCATCGCGACAAAACCGCTACCGACACGCTAAGGTTTAAGCCATTTTATAAAGTGCACAAAATAACTCGACCAGCACATGGTGCACACATTTTAGACAGAGCTCCAAGTCAAAATGTGCCTCTCATCGAACGAGTAGAATGTCCCAGTCGGTTTAGAGTATACGCCCTCTTAGTTACCGTACCAAGGGAAATCACTCTTCTCTTGGCGACCACATGAGCAAGCTATTACATCCCTTTAGCCATCCCCATCGGCACCAACTGGCCAACCTACGACTAAACCCCCCCCCCCCCCCCCCCCCCCCCCCCAAAAAAAAAAAAAAAAAAAAAAAAAAAAAAAAAAACAACAACAACAACAACAACAACAGCAAACAAACAGTGAACCCCATAACTGCCGGGGCAAAGCAAACGCAACACAGCTGCAAGAGACATAAACCCTCATGAGCCCCCGCAGTCGCGGGGGCTCATGAGGATTTATGACTCTTGTTAGTCCTATGTTCTTTATACCTGCTAATTGTGGGGTCGCCGCATCAGTGTACGTCATGCAAATGTCGGTCAGCGTGCAGTGGTTTCTGACGTGAAATTCGTGATCACTGGCAGCGAAGTTGTTCAAGACGTAGAGTACATAATTATTATTAGCTCTCATTTGAGACGTACAGTAAACTGATACGCGGCAATTTGCCACGTATCGATATACGGTACATCTGTGATGTATCAACGACACGCAATGGGATCTAATTGTGGGTTTGCAATTGTTTATACGTGTTTTAAGTGATTCCCCTTTGGTAATGTTATATTTGTTACACATCTCCTTAACTCATTCGAGACGAGCTGCGTCCGGATACGCTGCATAAAGCCGCGTATCAAAATGCAGCACGTCACGATTGTGTTCAGTAAGAACTGTTTCCAGCAGTATGTGGTTAGCTTTTGATCAGTCTTTTTCTTGCGACTTGTGAATATTTGTGATACTTTAGCATTTGATGTTATAATTTTAATATATTCAACACCAAAATGTTGGTAGTACCCCCGGTAGCAAAACGCCTTCGTGGGCCCGATGTCCCATGCTTACTGGGACGCCGGTTTCACTTGTATACTCGAATGCTACTGAATCCGGGGTACTACCGACATTTATGATCTAGATCACGGAGTTGTCCAGGACAATGATCGAGCGGACACCCTCGTGATTTCACAGTGCCTGCGAATGGACATATCAGACGCGGTGAGAAAGCTGAAAAGTCATTTCCAGGAACAGTCATGGGTACCGCGCAGTCGATCGCCTCCGGACCTTAGTTGTGGAGAAAGGCAGCGGACGTTAGACTTGACAGCACATGAGAGACCTGCAGTGAATGCGACTTATTTTGGCACGATGCTCGACGAAGGGAACTCTGGGAAGACTTCTGAGGAAAGGGCTGCAGCACTTTGGTCTACATATTTACGAGTGCAGAGATCCCATATTGAACGAACTGAACTGCGAACTGCGTGAAATGAACTGAACTGAACTAAACTGGTGTTGAACTTGTTTTTATTCTCTAGCTTTTGCTGTTTCCTGCAGTTGATGTAGAAGTATTCAGAGCAGCAAAAGAAGTGCGACATTTTTGGAATCATCGGAAACAATTTAGTGTTTCCGATGATTCTAACTGAAATGTCGCATTTCTCTTGCTCCTCAGTCTAGTTATTGACGGAGCTTTGTACTGGGTGGTCGAATCGCACAATTGTTGCTTCTTTTCATTTCAAACGTAGTTTTGTAGGAGTGGTCATATTCGCTACATTTTAACTCTTTACATTCGCTACATTTCAATCCTATGTCTCTTGCAGTTGGATTGTGTTCAGTTTTTCTCGGCATTTATGGAATTAACTTCCTTAGTATTTGACTGATAAAACCATATCATCACAAGCTCCTATATAGCGTGCCAATAGCCCTATTCTAAACAGACCACCTCTTAATGGGGACGGCACGCGCTGCCTCCCATTTGGCAAATCTCAATGGGCCCGCGAGCCGGGCTACGGCCTGTCAACACGTGTAAACATACCAAGATGCCTGACCCGTTTGGGGACAACGAATGGCAATTAACACGGAAATTGTACAACAAATAGTGCTGTTCCTTGTTTATGTTGTATTGACATGTTCAATACTTTGGTTATTTGGGTTTAACGCCGGCGGGTGTTAAGTACGGCAATAGGGAGCAGCTAGACCGTTTGGCAAGTCCTTCGTCAGTTTGTACTGTGAAATGCCTTGAAATTATCAAGCGACGATAAAAGATAGAACGAAACATAGGATGTCTGTGTGTGTGTTTGTGTGTGTGTATGGTGGGGGGGGGGGGGGGGGGACGCGTGCAAGTGTCGTGCGTGCAGGCGTGTGTGTGTGTGTGTGTGTGTGTGTGTGTGTGTGTGTGTGTGTGTGTGTGTGTGTGTGAGTGTGTGTGTCGGGGGGATAATGGTGGTGGTGGTGGTGGTGGTGATGGTGGTGGGGGTAATGGTGGCAGTGATTAAGCTTGTAAAGAGATACTACGTTTTGGAAATTTAACAAAAGGTTATTTAAACCTGTTTCTGTTTAACTAGCAACAGTAACGAGCAGCGAATCTGATCACTTGTGCCTTAGATATGCAACCTGTTTTTTAAAAATTAAAAATAGTAATTAAAAAAAATCTTTGTGTTACATTTGCTTAGAAAAAAACGTAATTGTGTGTCTCGGCTTCTGAAATGTGTCCCGAATAAAGAAGGGACCACTGCGGCAACATCGGCCAGAGAACCTTTGCTAACTGGGATTGCTGGTCTGTGATGTAAACCTTAACGACTGGAGTCGTAAGGTCCAAAATCACAGAGCAGCAGACATATGTAGTAACCGAATCTAGCTAGCAACTCCATATCGCCGTAATTATAAATTTAACTCATTCGCGGCCAGCCGCATCCGGATGCGCGGCATTAGCCGCGCATCCGGCTGTGGCTGGCCGCGAATGAGTTAAGCCCCAAATTTCCTTGTAAGTATATTTCTAGCCGCCAAAGCTGTGTTTAATTTGACAAAAACGTATTTTAAGGTTAATGTGTATCGCCGACCGTGTTATTTATGAATGTTTTATTCTGGCCACAAGACGCCCCGAGAACTATGTCTCTAGAGGTGACGTGACAGGCCCGTGTGCGTGTACACATCTGCGCTGGTCTGTGTGTGTACGCTGGAAGCCGTAAGGTCCAAAATCGCAGACAAAACCCAGTACGTTCATTTTTCGTTAGAAAAGCGAGATTGTTATTACATAACAATGTAATTCTCACTTTACCTCAAAAATGGACATGCCGGATTTTGCAATGTCATGGCAAGGAAGTGTTTTTGAGGTACTATATGTACCACATAACATTTCCTTGATTGTTACCCCCACTCCCTACTCCCTCCCCCCACCCTCCCCCTCCCACCCTCCCCTCCCCCCCCCCCCCCCCCCTCTCCCCGCCAGTTGCATCCTTTTCTGTATTACAATGCAAATCCGTTTTCGTTTGCTTGTCACGCGCATTGCCCATTGCCCGTATGACAATGAAATTATTTCATATGTGTTATATCTTTTGACTCACATCCTGTGAGGGTTTTTGTTAAATGTACGTCATTGATATCCTGTATCGAATGATGGAGGTTCCTTCGATGTGATGGTTCTTTTTGGTACTAAGGAATCGGCCAATTTGCACTTCGAAATTAATAAATGCACATACTTATATGTTTGCTAACGTTGTTAAATTATTCTGTTGTAAAATCATGCGTGTTTTCATAATTGTTACGTCATGCTGTATACAATCACTCCTGTGTTATTTATGGTCCATCTAATACGGTCTGAATTGAAATAAACCTTATGACTACAGCAGGAGATGGATCGTCCATGATAATTCAAGGATAGTGCCAGATTAGCTTGGCGCCGACAAGCTAAACTGGCACTACCCTTGAATTATCATGGTCGATTCATCTCCTGCAGCAGGTGCACAGTCGTTAGATGACGCCTCCAAAATTTGGGAAATTCGTGCGTGGGGTTGAATGAGTTAAGGTGATGATAATGATGATGATGATGATGATGATGATGATTGTGATAATAATGATGCTGATTTCTTGTGTTTCACAAAATGGACATATTATTTTTGCCAATTTACATCATGTTTGTCCACTATACAAGAGGACAAATCATCATCATTATCATCATCATCAGCAGCAGCAGCAGCAGCAGTATCATATCATCATCGCCATCATCATCATCGTCATCATCATCACCATCATCGTCACCTTAAGACTCCGTGCTGCAGACCAATACACGCACATAAGTATATAACTTAGTTGTTTGCAAGGTGGTATATACTTTTATTTCGTTAAAAAATCTGATCTTGGTCTCATTTAACACTTTGGCTCCCAGAACTATATGACTTCCATTCAGTGGAATGGAAGTCACTACGTTGTGTGAGTCAAAGGTTAAGTTCCTAATTTTGTCAACGTCTGTTATGCTTCCTCTAATTATTTGACCATGAAATTTATGTCACAAAGGTCATGTAATGAGATTTACTTCAGCTTATAGACTTATCATTGGTTTTTGCACTATATGTTTCTTATAAGTATATTATGTGAAGTAATGTGATGTGCACATTACATGAATTCCTGTGACCGCATATGAAACGTGATCAATGTACAATAATGAATGTCATCTACATAAATCTCTGCTTGGTAACAGACAGTACGCGGAGTCTTTCTAAAGGCATGCGTTTCCGATGTATACTGAGGAGCAAAAGAAATGCGACATTTTTTTAATCATCGGAAACACGAAAATGTTTTCGATGATTCCAGAAATGTCACATTTCCTTTGCTCGTCATTGTACAAACATAATATTTTTTTTTTTTTTGTCTTAAGATTTAAGATTTAATTTTACACTGAAGTACCGCAAAGCCTTATGCTTTACAATTTTGGAGGCCACAATGTTTTCAATCACAGTGGTAAATCAAAGAGGTTGCTTAGATTAAATCTGTCGCAAACCTAAGATGTGGCTAGCGCTGGGAGATACCAAGGGAAAACATTCAGCGCTGGACAAACAAACAGTTCGATCACCTGGGGATCCAGGGTATCTAATTGTTTGTTCGTCAAAAGCTGAGTCCACCTGCTGGAAGAACTTTAGCTATTTTTGCTTGTCTTTTCGTGGAATGCCCTGCAAATTTCACTCACGTAAGATGTACTCGCAGGCGTGATACATTCAGCAGTGTTTTCGCTGGCTGTGTCTGCGGTGTAATGACAGTGCTGCACAATTATAAGCTTTGTGAAGGAATACAAAAAACAAAACGGTGCGTCCACTTTTGTGAAAAACGAGATTTCCATTTTATGCTGACGAGCAAAGGAAATACGACAATTTGGGAACTGCTTTTTTTCCCCGTCAGTATAATACAATGAAAATCATGCTTAAAAAAATAAAATAAAAAAAAAACCAACGCTCTCAATAACATTTGCCTTCACATGGAAGATATTGTCTCATTAAGTTTTGGTGGGTTTTTATTTTTCTTTCGTCGAGGTTACTTGTAGCGAATTGTAAATATTCGGTGAAAACATTTAGTGGAATTGACGCAGGTTTCTTCCCTGGATGCGTTTATTACACTGTTGTATATGTAATTTCTGTATGAAATTTTAATATTATCTTCACAACTGTGTATGCATAGACGCACTGTAAAGGCGAAAGACAGTATATCCATTTGTCAAAAGCGAGATATCCATTGTACAACTATGAAAATCTCGCTTTTCAAAAATAATTGACAGTACATGTTTGTCAACTGCGCGATTATCCATGAATTACAATCAGAATCTCGTTTTTCAACAAAATTAGATTTACCGTCGTTTGTCCTTCTAGGGCAGTCTTGTCCGGAGGTTGTCCTTTGCAGATGGTCTTTGTAATACAGCAAGCCGCCGTTTGGAAATGGCCACATTTGCATGGTTTCTGGATTTTCCTATCGTACTGACTGTGTTATCAGCCTATGACGTTTTCATTATTACATGGAGTCTGGGTCGGTTACAATGTCATTTAAGGTCAAGGTCAAGCTCACCATGTTATACATGAAACATTGTGCAAAATATAGAGAGTTTATTTTTTTCTTTATCAATGTCAATAGCTGTATGTCTCTAATGTCTCGCACTGTCGACGGGGTGCACTCTAGTAAGCGTGTAAAATAATGCAATGTCCATTATGTTGGAGGCAGTCTAAAGATCATATGGGGTCAAGGTCAGAGTTAGTTGTCCATGTGTTATGTTACCGTCTAAATAAAATCTTTATTGACCGTTTTCACCATATGTGTTGTCTTTTATGTATTGCGTCTTTGGCGAGCTTCGTTCAAAATGTATGTGCAAAATATGTCGGCCGCATAAGAGTTGATATCAAGGTCAGTTGAGGTCAAGGTCAGATTTGTCTAGTAGTCCTGTGTTGCTGCCTATCAAATCTGTACTCTTGCGAGACGTGCCGCATACAGATATGCGGCACACGAATTAAGCTTGATAGCTTACTTCGTTTGTCGCTTATCTGTATATGCGGCACGTCACAAAAGAGTGAATTGTTTCCCCTTTTGCACTATTTGTATAGACTTTGATGTATTGCATCTTCAGTGAGTTGCATTCAATGTTTGTGTACAATAATGTCCCTTGGCTCAGAGACAGTGTCAAGGTCATGTGAGTGTGAGATTCGAAATAAAAGGTGAATTGCAAAAAGTGTGCGTCTGTGTGTGTGTGTGTGTGTGTGTGTGTGTGTGTGTGTGTGTGCGTGCGTGCGTGCGTGCGTGCGTGTGTGTGTGTGTGTGTGTGTGTGTGTGTGTGTGTGTGTGTGTGTGTGTGTGTGTGTGTGCGTTGTTGATGTTGTTTTTGTTGTTGTTGCGGAGATGATTGTAAGAAAAATAAGTGTGTTTTTACAAAGTGTGTGCTTTCCTCTGTCAAGCGGCCTGTAAACCTCTGTACACGAGCCTTATTTCTTGGAGTGTCCGTAGCGGTTTATGTCGCGATGATTCCTGTAGGACGTCATGTTGTTATCCCTGTAGGAATCATCACGACATAAACCGCTACCGACAGTCAAAGGGTTAACTGAGGCTGACATCTGGGCAAAGTCTTCTGAAGACTTCATCAGTTCAGAAGACGGGTTAGCCGTGTTACCGCCGTGAGATGGTCTTTGTCGCCGGCTCAGCCTTAAACCCTAATAACTAATTACTGGCAATCTAACTTGACCATGTTAAACTCAAGACTATGTGTCACAATAGTTTTACGACTCTAAGTGACAAGCAGTTCTGTCAAAATTTGGTTCAAGGGTGGTGGCAAAACAATTATTATTATTACATTTTATTTATATGGCGCATTTCTCATATTTATAATATAACTCAATGCGCAGAATGTAGCCGCGAACTGAGCCCAACAAGCACGCTCACGTAAATCACGCGCATTCACTCACACACTGTACGTAAACACAGAACATTCACGTGGTGCTAAGGGCAAGCTCAAGCGAGCTACTGAAATGACGGTATTTGGAAATCGTTTTGTATTTGAAATTTTATTAAGTTGGCTGAAACTGACACCAACGTGGAGGGGGAGGAAGAACCGGAGTACCCGGAGAAAGAACCCCCGGCGATCCGCCCGAATTAACGGTGACACTTACTAGAGGAGAAAAGTCCGACGCCGGAACCCGGAATCGAACCTCGCACCTTTAGCATTGGTGACAGGCGCCTTAACCACTGCGCCACGGACCGCCCCGCCGGAAGGCGCCAAGCTATTCTGGCAACACCCCTGAACAATCACGGTCGATCCGTCTCTCACTGTAATGCGTCCTGACTGACTGAGTGTGCGACGTCGAGTGTTCAAGGATATTTGAGATATCCTCACTTGGCGCGCCATCGACACAATACAACTCAGTGCGGAAAAGGTCATCGGGCCGACGTCGGTCCCCGTTGGCTGCCCCGCGCTCTACCGTACGCGTGTCAACGTGGGCCGACGACGGCCCGATAACCTTTTGCGCATCGGGAACAGGACCTAGGACGGCCGTGATAATTAATTACAAAGGGTCCCAAATTGAAGCACGGCGATTAAATCTCAAAAGTCTAAATGCGAATGGGTATATAATTATCAGATTCTGTACAAAATGACAGTTGCTTGCAGCTTTTGGCAATTAAAAGAGCATTTCCTTGTGATTTTTTTTTTAGCAAACCTCTCTTGTTTCGAGCTATGTGATAACATTTCCCGATCGTGGACACTTTGTTTCTGGAGTCCCCACGTGCCTATGTGGAAAAAACAAGTTTCGGTTGTAACATTGCTCGTGGCCTCAATTAGCTTTGTAACAAGTTGTAACACATTTCACGGTGACTTCCAACAACAACGAAATCACTGGGCTATGAGATTTGTGACAGTCTGCCGTTACAAAGCTTCTATCTATCTATCTATCTATATCCCGTAGTCATGCCGACCGTTGGGGCACCACTGATGACTTGGCAACCAGCTCCCTCCATACCTCTCTGTTCTCTGCCATTCTCAGCGTATCGCCCAACTTCAGTCCTGTCCACTCTGAGATATTGTCCTCCCATCTTTTCCTCTGTCTTCCTCTCCTTCGTCCTCCTTGCACAGTGCCTTGCAGGATTGTTTTGTACAAAGCTTGCGGAGTTTCAAATAAAGCTTGTTAACTCATTCAGCCCGACGGCCGTATTTCTCAAATTTTGGAGGCGTCATCTAATGACTATGCACCAGTTGCAGGAGATGGATCGACCATGATAATTCAAGGGCAGTGCCAGATTAGCTTGGCTCCGACAGGCGCCAAGATAATCTGGCACTACCCGTGAATTATCATGGTCGACCCATCTCATGCTGTAGTGCGTCAGGGCTGAATGGTTAACAATCACAGGCACGGGATGCTCGTGGTGTCTTTGCTCACGTCCTAACACGGGTAGAAGTAAATAGCATAGATTATTTGACGTGAGAGTGCACAATGTTTGTTAGAAATATCTTTGCAAAGTACCATTTTCTATATCAATCTTAGAACAAAACATCATGCAGTGCCAGTTGACCCAGTACTATAAATATCATTCAGTGCCGGTTGACCGAGTACTATAAATATCATTCAGTGCCGGGTGACCCAGTACTATAAATATCATTCAGTGCCGGGTGACCCAGTACTATAAATATCATTCAGTGCCGGGTGACCCAGTACAATAAATATCATGCAGTGCCGGGTGACCCAGTTACTATAAATATCATTCAGTGCCAGTTGATCCAGTACTATAAATATCATTCAGTGCCAGTTGATCCAGTACTATAAATGTCATGCAGTGCCAGTTGACCCAGTACGATTTACTTTCAAGAAACTCGAACAATGTGTCAGTTTTGCTGTACAGTCGTAAAAATTCGGATTTTCATTTCCATGAAATGACTGATTTTACATCCCCAAATACGTTCAGCCCAGTATGAGAAAGATCGGTTTTCACGCGAATGAATAAGGCGACCAAGTTTTGAAAGCTGAAACAGCGCAAGTGCATACATGAAGTCCGAATGTCTATCTAGCCTTGCTATTGAAATCTGGTCGTTTCGCCCAGGGGCTCTATTAGGGTATAGAAATTGTCTTGTTCTTGTTTTTTTTTCATAAAATTGTGGCAAATGTACAGCAAAATCAACAAACCATAGGAGTTTATTAGTTTTAAACAAAAATGAAAGTTATACAGAAAATTATTTCTTTGCGGATATATTTGGAGAGAAAAAAAACCGTTGTGCTCTCCGATGTCGAACGGCCTATACTATCCCACTACGCAAAAGGCCATCGGGCCGATGTCGGCCGCCGTTGACCCGTGCATGACCGTACGCGGGCCAACGGCGGCCGATGTCGGCCCGATGGCCTTTTGCGTATTCGGATATGACCATTGCGTGCATGTGGTAACACTGTGGAACGTCTCGTTGAGCAGCCACAAGCTTTGGGACAATCAAATCCTATGTCACCAAGCACGTGGAGACTACAATGAAGGACTGTCCTCGGAGCTTCCCAGCACGCCCCGCACGGATAAAGGTCATCGGGCCCACATCGGCCGCCGTTGGCCCGCGCACATTCTGTGCGCGGGCCAACAGCGACCGACGTTTGGCCCGTAGGCCTTTCGCCTACTGGGTGTGTACATAAACTAATGTCACAACTATCTGTGTGCACACACAGAGAGAGCCCTGCAGCGCATCACGTCTTGCTTCGCAGATGCTGCCCAGCTCTTTGGACTCGAGGTCAGTCTTAAAAAGACAGAGGTCCTCCATCAGCCGGCACCCAAGACAGTGTACCGCCCTCCTCACATCACCATCGGCGAGTCTGAACTAAAGTCAGTGCACCAGTTTACTTACCTTGGCTGCATTATCACGTCGGACGCCAAGCTGGACAAGGAGCTTGACAGCAGGCTGGCAAAAGCGAACAGCGCTTTCGGGCGACTTTTCAAGCGGGTGTGGCACAATCAACAGCTGAAAACAGGCACCAAGATCAGCGTGTACAGAGCTGTGGTCCTCACCACCCTGCTGTATGGTTCCGAGTCCTGGGCCCTCTACCGCAGCCAACTACGACTCCTCGAACGCTTCCACCAGCGCTGCCTGCGAACCATCCTGGGCATTCACTGGAGTGACTATGTCACCAACGTCGAGGTCCTTGAACAGGCTGAAACTGTGAGCATCGAGGCTTTGCTGCTGCGGACACAGCTCCGCTGGGCGGGGCATGTCTCCAGGATGGAGGATCATCGCCTACCAAAGATCACCCTGTTCGGCGAGCTTGCTACTGGACACCGTGACAGAGGGGCACCAAAGAAGAGATACAAAGACTGTCTCAAGAAGTCACTTAGTGCCTGCCAAATCGACCACCACCAGTGGTCTTCGCTTGCTGCGGACCGTGACACCTGGCGCTCCACCATTTACAAGGCAGCTGTCTCCTTTGAGGACTCTCGCAGAGCTAGCCTTAAGGACAAGCGGCTCAGGAGAAAAAACAGAGATGCCGCAGCTCAGAACCCTGGCCATACCTTCCCCTGCAGCCACTGCGGTCGAACCTGCCTGTCTCGGATTGGCCTCCGCAGCCACGAACAAGCCTGCAGACGTCGTGGGCAACTCCTATAAAATCTTCGTTCGCGAAGTCAAGCCAAGAGAGAGACAACTATCTGTACAAGTACCCCCACTACACCGCCCCTCCCTTGGCTTGTTTGTCTTATCTCTCTTTTCCTTCGCCGCGTGTTCTATCGCTGTCTAGGTAAAGCTTGGCTTATCTGCATTTGCCGGGATGTCGTGTCGTACTGGTTTCCTTACCCGCATATCACGTGCCTCTTATCCTGTTACAATCGAGGAAACTTTTCGACACACTGAATTTTAGTTGTGCAATTTTCCTTATCTTTTGCATGCGCAGGCTCTTATGTTAACCGCTTTACCTCAAGTGGACGCGGACTGTGTTATAACATCTTCGTTAACTCAACGCCAAAGGGCACAGACCTATATAAAAAAAAATTATTGGGTATAAATCGGTAGAAACAGGCGTAGGCATGTTGTTATTCGCTTGCAAATGGAGCATGTTCCGTCTTCCTCGGCAGTGCAGGGTTTAAAGTGTCATTACGCGTAAGTCTGAAAACACATTTCAGCACCGTTTGTGTTCCTCATAGCCTTATCGGACACACCTAATCAACTTTAACGGCAGTTTGGACATGCAGCAAACACACATGCGCAATCGCACTTATTTATTCTGCGCAACCGTTAGCGTGCCAATCTATGTTTAGCTGTTTCTCGTACTGCTACAGTTGTAATTATAGAACGGAGTGGAGTCGTTGTCAGGTTACTTGATATTAAGACGACCTATGCTGAACTGGATTCTCCTATGTCTAAATGAAATATAACAAGACACTTGTGTGTGCGAAGCGTTTCGTAACCATCTGTTACAAAGGTGTATATATTAACAGTCACCGCGGTAGTGGGTCTTTAACTCATTCGCGGCCAGCCGCGACCGGATGCACGGCTTATGGCGCGCATCCGGATGCGGCTGGCCGCGAAGGGGTTTATGCGGCAATACCAGCACGCAGGCGTACCATTGTCTATACTCTTCCTCTTCCTAATCTAAATTCGGCAAACACTCATCTGCACATGCCGGGATGTACGCTATTGTCGTGATAAGAAACAATTTCGAAGTGATCATTCATTTGCGAAAATTTAGTGAGGTTTCATTTGGCAAAGCCAAGCGACTCACAACAACGAATGAGCACGAAGTCACGGCAGATAAGCAACTGTACCATAAGCATAGACACTACTCCGAACATCTCAAAGAGGCATAGATCCTCATGAGCCCAGCTTGGAGATGATTGAATTGTTCATGGGGAAACTGGTTATCCGCCGTGATTTCGCTCTCGTTCGTTGTTGGGAGTCGTCCGGCGAAAACGTAACCTCACGAATATGTCTAGTGCTCCTAAAGATAAATCCAAAGACGTTTCTCCTGCCTTCCGCAAACTCCACCAGTAGCCAGTCTGCCAAAGAATCCAGTACAAAATAAACACTCCCTGCACTAACAATGTGGCCACAAGTCCGTCCCTTCATATCTCTCAGATTGTCTCAGCTCTACCCTCTCTCGTACTGTCCGATCATCAGCCGACATCCCTGTCCTTCGGTTTCTCGTCCCACGTTGTTCACTGTTGGAGCGCGAGCATTTAGTTATTCTGGCTCATCTACATAAAACAAACTCCCTCTCTCCCGTCTTCTGCAGTTCATCCGTGAGACATTCATTTTTTATTCACTGATATAGTGCACAAAACACACACACACACACACACACACACACACACACACACACACACACACACACACACACACACACACACACACACACACACACACACACACACACACACACACACACACACACACACACACACACACACACACACACACACCTCGGCCCCTCTTCTCTCCCTCCCTCCCTCACCCCCCCTCTCCACGTCCCCCTACTCCCATTTTTTTCTTCAGTGTGAGCTTATGTGGCTGTGTGCACGAACACTTAGGACTGATATTCCATATTATTAGATTTCATTAGTTACGAATTAGGCTTTGCCAGTGGTTCTTAGCGCCTCTCGGGTCCAATCAGGGAGTTTATTTTGGAGAGAAAAGTCTTGGGTTTGGTAACATGTGATAAGGAGCCTCATGTTGCCTTGTGAACAGGCGACCAGGGGAAAAAGAAGTACCCAACGGAGAAAGAAACACGCTTAGAAAAGACGGGTACAACACAATTTATTAATATTTCGGGTAAATACCCTTTGTCAAAATAGACAAACAAACAAACATAGAGATTAGCCGCTACTTATCTTCAATGGCAGAAGGAATGTGGCAACTGAAGGAGGTGACGTAAAATAAAAGAAAAGGAAGAACAAAAGTGCGGAAAAAGTAAAAATGACGTCAACGAAAAATCGCGTAAGAGAGAGACTCGGAAAGAACCTGAACACGAGAGACAAGAGTGTGTGCAAGCACGTGCAGGAGCGAGCGAAAGAAAAGGCGTGTAGATGAGGCCAGAGAAAGAGAGAGAGAGAGAGAGAGAGAGAGAGAGAGAGAGAGAGAGAGAGAGAGAGAGAGAGAGAGAGAGAGAGAGAGAGAAGAGAGAGAGAGAGAGAGAGAGAGAGAGAGAGAGAGAGCGAGACGGAGAGAGAGAAAGAGAGAGAGAACGAATGGGGAGTACCCTTGGGTACGAAGTAGGCTGAGTGTCTAATACACAAAGCCTGCTAAACACCAACCCGAAGGCAAACTTTATATCACCTTCAAGTTGAGGACTACCTCGGGGAAAAACGGGAGGACCCCGGGAAAAAAAACCCAGCATTTAGCACGGTACACAACAAGTAATAAGTCATGAAAACAAAGCAAAGAATCAAATTCAGTAAGAGAATATTGGTATAAGTGGAGAGTAGGTAGTTGTGAAACCGTCTTCAAGGGTAACTCAAAAAATAAGGGGGGGGGGAGAGAGAGAGAGAGAGAGAGAGAGAGAGAGAGAGAGAGAGAGAGGAGAGAGAGAGAGAGAGAGAGAGAGAGAGAGATGGGGGCGGGGGGGGGGAAGGGGGGGGGAAGGAGTAAGGAGGAAGGGAAAAAAAAAAAAAAAAAAAAGGGAGGGGGGGGGGGGGGCGGAAGACAACCAGCCAGAGCCACCAACCCCACCCAACGGGCACCCACCAGCCCACAGAAAAACACACAGGCACGCAACAAGACGACCACATACATCCCCAAGGGATGCACACGATCGCCCCGCCCCAAAACCGCGTATCAAACCGTGAGCCGGAGACCCGGTGCCCGACAGGGAAGGGCAAGGGATCCAACTAAACGTTCGGCCAGCGCTGAGAAAGTCCCCAAGGGAAATGTACATATCAACCAGCGCCAACATCACCTAACTGATTAGTGAGTAGTAAATCAGTGAGGTAAAGTAGCAGACACAAGCAAGGTAAACAATGTTAATCTTTCATATTCATCCCGAGTGGCGCCACAGTGCCCAGTTTATTAATCAGAAATTTTTCACGGTCTTTCCTGGCCCAGACATTACTGGCTTGCATAAGCCAGAGGCCTTTAACTCGAATGTCTGAGACGGAGTGGTCGGCCTGATTGAAATGTCGTCCGACCGGTCTGTTGTATTGGTACTTGACAGACTGAAGATGTTCTTTGAAACGGTCGTTGATGGTTCTTTCCGTCTCTCCAACATAGAGTTGGCCGCATTTAACACAGGAGATGACATAAATCACGTTGGTGGTTTGACACGTGAAGTATCTGTCTATGTTGAATTTGTAACGTGGACCATTGACCACGGTGGAAGGGCAAATAAAAGGACACGTCTTGCAATTAGGAACATTGCACGGAGTGGAGCCGGAGGCTCTGGTGGTATGACGAGGCTTGAGAGTAGAGCGAACAAGCATGTCCCGCAAATTAATATCCCTCTTGAAAGCTACCAACGGAGGTTCAGAAAAGATAGCAGCAGATTTTTGACTGGATGACAAAAGACCCCAGTTAGAAAGAAGGATTTTACGCACCGGATTGGTGTGGGGATGGTAGATCAAAAAGGCAGGGGAAAAAGGCGTATAGAGCCAGGCCAATGAGATAAAGGGTAAAGAATCTGAAAGAAGACAAAGCGCTTTATAATCTCAGTCATTATTATTATTATTATTATTATTATTATTATTATTATTATTATTATTATTATTATTATTATTATTATTATTATTATTATTATTATTCATTGTTTTTATTGCAAAAAGTGAAGGCGCGTATTTAATTTTATGATCACACTTAATCCACTTAACCCCGAAGCACTACAGCAGGAAATGGATCGACCTATGAAAATTCAAGGGTAGTGCCAGATTAGCTTGGCGCCTGAACCTTCAACATTTGGGAAACGCGGCCTTGGGATTAAATGATCGTGTTCGCGCTTACCCCAATGAAGACTTCGTAGCCCCCCCCCCCCCCGCCCTTACACCCACCCCCCCGTCACCACTCCCCTCCCCACCAGACACCCCACACATACACCCTTATCTAAATTTCTCTCTTGATACATCAAGCTTGCTTGTGTACGTTTTTTTTTTTTTTCATTACAAACATGCAGAACACTTGGATGTAAATTATTTCTCGCAAATAGGACAGGCCGCTACAAGACACTGTCCTTCCCGGTAGTGACAAAGTCCTCGGGTCGACGTCGGTTACGAGGGCTTGCGCTCGCTAGACTCGAATCATCAGTACAAGTCACAGTGCTGATTAGCCACAAACGGTCACGTTTCTCGATCCCATGACTCGATGCGAGTGTTCTTGTACTTGTACCGATACTAACAATGGACACCACGTAGCACGCTGGCCAGTGTGTTGCATAGTCGGAAATAGCGAGAACAGTCCTCCGGTAATATTTAAGTGGATGCGGTGAGCAAAAGATTCTCGGGCCAATGTCGGCTTTACTTATAATCGACGTTGGCCCGACAACCTTTTGCTAATGATACCGGGCGTGTCAGTTATCAGTTTATTTTTCTTCCTTTTTCAAAGTCTGTGCGCACGCAATTAACACTGTCTGGTGTTATGGTGCCCAGTATAATCACTAAATTAACTCATTATTTTAAACCTGAGGATGAAATTGTCATTTTGTTTAGATATCTTTTGAGGTCTAAATCATTGTTCTGGAGACTGATCGACCATGATAATTCAAGGGTGGTGCCATTTCAAGATGGGTGTCATCATGCCCTGAGGATGATTGTTATTTTGTTTAGATATCTTTTGAGGCCTAAATCACTGTTCTGGAGACTGATCGACCATGATAGTTGAAGGGTGGTGTCAGTTCAGGAGTAGTGTCATTATGTGCTGAGCGAGATGAAATTGTCGTTTAGTTTAGATGCCTTTTTAGGTCTAAATCACAGTTCTGAAGACAGATGGACCATGATAGTTCAAGGGCGGTGTCAGAATAGTTTCAATGGCGCGTATAGGCGCCAAGCTATTCTGACACCACCCTTGAACTATCACGGTCGATCTACATCGTGTCGTAGCATGTCAGGGCTTTACGGTTTACGTAAGATCTAGTATACCAATAATAACTCATTCAGGAAGGAAAGGCTCCACTTTACTGACGCAGATAATGACGGTGGCAAAAATGAATCCGTTTAAACTTGACTAGTTGATGTACGTGGTTGGAGTGGCAGTCTGTGTGTGTGTGTGTGTGTGTGTGTGTGTGTGTGTGTGTGTGTGTGTGTGTGTGTTTGTTTGTGGTGTGTTTGTTTGTGTGTGTGCGCGTGTGTGTGCGCGTGTGCGAGTCAGCGTGTGTGCCCGTGTGTGCGTGCGTGCGCGCGTGTGCGTGTGTATGTGTGTACGCGCGCGTGTGTATGTGTATGCGTGCGTGTGTGTGTGTGTGTGTGTGTGTGTGTGTGTGTGTGTGTGTGTGTGTGTGTGTGTGTGTGTGTGTGTGTGTGTGTGTGTGCGTAAGAACCCAACGGAAAAAGAAACGCGAATGTAAATGGGAGTTACAACGCAATTTATTAAAATTTTCCGGTAAAAATCCGTTTTTTCAAAATAAGCAAACAAGTATCCAAATCAGTTGCTACTTATCTTGTGAGTTAGAATATCACCTTTTTGGTCTGGATTGTATGTGTGTGTGTGTGTGTGTGTGTGTGTGTGTGTGTGTGTGTGTGTGTGTGTGTGTGTGTGTGTGTGTGTGTGTGTGTGTGTGTGTGTGTGTGTGTGTGTGTGTGCACGCGTGCACATACAGCGTCCCTTCTGGAAAAAAAAACATACATTTGCATCACGTAATTGTAGGCAGACACCACTGCTTCTTTGATTTTCATAAGAAACGCCTTACTGTCTTGCAGGCGTGGACTTCTCCTGTTTTCCGAAATGCGAACAGCTCAATACAGCACATACTTATTTGTAATAGGAGCCGCATGTATATCTATATGACTGCGCTAGGGTGTTTCACACCAATGTCTAAGCGACACCCTGCATAATTATTTTTTTACAATGCCTGTGCCGCATAAACGCTGTCCCTCACAAGGCCAAACCAAGCAAGAACTACATCTTGAGTCAACACTGTCAGTCCAGCTTGGGCCCGACTTACTTACTTACGCCTGTCACCCCTACCCGGGTATAGGCCGTCGACGAGAGACCTCCAGCGACTCCTGTCCTGTGCTTCTCCTTTGATTTTACTCCAGGTGGTTCCCATTCTCTTGATGTCTGCTTGGAGGTCTCGACGCCAGGAGTTTCTCGGCCTACCTCTTTTCCTCTTTCCCTGTGGATTTCATGACAATGCCTGCCTAGTGATACTGGAAGCTGGCTTTCTCAGACTGTGACCAATCCATCCCCATCTTCTTCGCCCAATTTCATTATCTGCTGTTATCTGCTCTGTTCTCTCCCAGAGTCTGATGTTGCTGATCTTCTCTGGCCAGTGGATTTTCAAAATTCTTCTAAGGCAACTGTTTATGAAGATCTGTACTCTGTTGACAGTGGTTTTTGTCAATCTCCAAGTCTCTGCTCCATATAGGAGAACTGCTTTTACGTTGGAGTTGAAAATCCGGACTTTGGTGTGTTGTGACAGCTCTCTGGAACTCCACACTTTTTTTCCACTGGAGAAAGGCTGCTCTGGCTTTACCGATTCGTGCGGCTCTGACATCTGCATCAGTGCCGCCTTTTTTGTCTATGATGCTCCCGAGATAGGTGAAGGACTCCACCTCCTCTAACGGGGTGCCAGCAAGCAAGACTGGTTCTTCCCTGGTTGCGTTCAGCCTCATTGTCTTTGTTTTCTGTTTGTGGATGGTGAGGCCCACTTGGGACGAGATGTCAGCAAGCCTCGTGGTCTTGTCCTGCATTTGTTGATGAGTGTGGGACAGTAATGCCAAGTCATCTGCAAAATCGAGGTCGTCAAGCTGTGTCCACAGTGTCCACTGTATTCCGCTTCTTCTCTGCTCTGTGGTCCTCTTCATGACCCAGTCTATGGCCAGTAGGAAGAGGATTCCTCGGGCCCGAACTGCAGTAGAAATGTCACCAGTTGACGCACAGCTTGTGCTTCTGTGTCAGCGGTATTGCGGTTGCATAAATCTTTGTTCGCTCTGTGTGACTGGGCCTTAAGTGGGCTGTTCATTACTTCAGTATGTATATTCAATCTGCGATAGGCACAGATTCTCATGAGCCCCTGCAGGGGCTCATGAGAATCTGTGCCTTTTGCTAACCGATAATTTGCTTCTCAAAGAGAGGATGTTATTATTGTGGGGTAACTTGAGTATATGACTGCATGTTTCGGACGCAAAATGTAGGACTTACTTCCCGGTTGTATGTCTACTATGTATATCTTGGTCACCAGCCAAGCAGGTCGCAAGACATCGAGACATGTAGAGGGTGTTGTGAGCAATGATGGCGCACGGTTGCGGTGTGTTGATGTGTCTTCTCTCTGTGTTGTCAGCAGTGTTAAGAAACGGGCATTGTCAGTATCAACAAATAAGTGAGTTTCGGATTGTCATTTGGACTTGGTCGTGTGAAGTATTCTCTCTCTCTCTCTCTCTCTCTCTCTCTCTCTCTCTCTCTCTCTCTCTCTCTCTCTCTCTCTCTCTCTCTCTCTCTCTTTCGCGCCATCTTGCTTACTGTGCGCATCGCGTGTAAGTTTCTCTGCATTCAATTTGATACTGTGCTGGCAAAGTTTACTCTGCAATTATGATTCTTGGCAGACTGTTTGTGCTTAGTGAATTCTCTGCTATGGTGTAGTTTCAGGACTGTGAACTTCATATTTCACACTCATTTTTCGAAATTAAGTTACTGCACTGAGCTTGTAGGGAGGCCAGCTTGCCAGCCGGTCGGCCTGGCAGCCGGGAGTCTTGTCAGTTACATCCCCCGCGCGAGCACCATGCAGCTTTGACCCAGTTTCTCTGCTCGCCTGGAACAAACCTTAAGTGTGCCTTACTAGCGCTGGGCCAAACAGCCGTGATAAACATGTCGACACACCAAGCGTAAGCTGATTATGGCACCGCCACCATCCTTCCACTATGCGCCCGACAACACGCTCCACAGCGGCTAACTGTAGACTTTCACTGGAAAGAACAACTAAAACAAATGACCCGATCCAAGTGACCTTTGAGACTGAGGGCTGGAAGTTACCCCTGTGGAGAAAAGCTCTACATTCTTTCTACGTGGATGTACCTCTGCCCCCTGGTGTCACCCTCCTATGGAGAGACAGAAATCAAAACCACGAGAACCTGACAGTCTCTGCTCCGGTCGATTCGTCCTATCCCCAAGAACTGTTTGAAACAATTATCCAGTTGTTGAATGGGGACCGGAAACTGATCACAGTAACACTGTATTACACCACCGGAACCGGTCTAGCCCAAGGTAACTGCTGCCAAACTTGGGTTGACGAGGAGTGTGAAGCCTTGAGGGACAGTGTTACCAAGATGGCCAGCAGTCTGCTCACCCAGCCCACTCCAGCCGACCCTTCACCCTCCCTCGCTAATCCTGTTACGGATGCCAGTGAGTGCCCCCAGGCCGAAGAGACGGACGCATTGAACCCCGAGCAACTCACCGCCACGCGAGATGAACCCGCGCAGCCACCCGTGAGTGACTTGTCACTGGCGGCTCGGGACTCGACTATTTGTATTAGTGACCTCACTCTCATAACTCTGCCAACCGTGACCCCTCCCCGCTCCGGCGACGCGACTGTCAACACGCCCGATCACGTCACGAAGCGCCCTGGTTGCACCACTCCCCTCACCTCTAGTGTCACCAATCCAGCGTGCATGCTGCAGATGCAGAAACAGCTGGAGATTAGCTCGGCCACCATCCGCACTCTGACAGCCGCTTTGGAGGAAACACGCAGGGAGCTTTCAGAGCTGAAATCCCGCTGTGCCGCTATATACGACCTACAGGCGCAGCTCGACACCCACGCCCGAGACAGCGACGTAAAAATAAAAAACTGCTCCAGAGCCACCGACAAATTCGTCACAGAGGCCATCAACTCGTCACTAGAGCCTGTGACGAAGAAACAGCAAGGGCTCGCTGATCGCGTGAACCAGCTGACCTCCTCCAGAGACAGCCATGCTAGTAAGCTCCACGAGATCGAACGGCAGGTAAAGGCGCTAACCCCAGCCGCAGAACTACATGCCAATCCGGCTCCTGCCGCTACTACCACGGCTCATACTGCGCGTCCCTCAAACAATTCATCACCATCCGTCCATTCGCTGTCTCCTAGCTGTAATGTTCAGCACACACCACACCCTGACATCACAGTGAAAAATATGTTCGCTGTCCTGTCTGAAGGCGGCGAGAAACAGCAGGACTCTGGTGCCGGTATTGGTGCTGGCAAGAAGCAGCACAACTCTGGTGATGATGTCGATGCCGGTGATGCCACCACATCTAACGCCGCCAAGGACTCCCGTGAATTCAGCCAAGGCCGCTCGAATTCCTCTTCGAGCACCCCGCTGTGCAACCTGCGAGCCCAGACCGTGAAAACTGATGTCGATCGTTTACTTATCGGCGACTCGGTTCTGAAATGGGTTGACGCGCAGAGGATGTCTGTTGACGGAGTAAAGGTACAGAATCTGTCTGTGTCGGGGCTGAGCGTCAGTGAACTCGCTGAGTGGCTCCGTGAACAGCCAACGATGCCACACATTCGCCTGGTGACATTCCACGTCGGCATCAACAGTTGCAGACAGCAGGGCCCCGTCACCAAGCCGGCGTGGATGCACCTCATCCGCCTCCATTCCTCCGTCTTCCCCAATTCCCGCATTCAGGCCTCTTCCATCATGCCCCCGAGAGGTCAAAACCACCCCCTCTTCGCCCCCGCCTCCGAATCTAATGATGCCCTTAGGGAGGCCTGTGATCAGATGAAAATTCTGTTCATCGACAACACCCCCACCTTCCTCACAGCCAACGGAGCCCCAAGGAAAAAGCTGTACCAGGATGGCATTCACCCCAGTCCTGTCGGTGCCATGAACATCCGCTTTGCGGGTGCTCCACGCCGCCCCCAAAACACACCTGAGGCAGGTGCTCCACGCCGCCCCCACAACACACCTGAGGCAGGTGAAAACCGACAAGTCAGTGGCAGTAGGCAGCCCAGAAACTATCATCGCCAGGACAGCCATCATGACGCTTCTCCCCGGGGCGTCGGTCATTTTCCCAAATATCAAGAACTGGCACGCCGAAACCGATACAACCCCCACACCGGCCCCGGTTCTCTCCACGGACCTGAGCAGGGTCATGGCGGGCCCTTAATGACGTCACACCACGGATACAACCACTCGTCTGGCCACGCCCCTTCACATTTCGCTGACCAAGGCCACGCCAGGCCGCACATCGCGTCACAAGTGGACTTCCCCAGCATGCCGCAGGCTAGTGGCTACGTACCCGCCGGTCACCCGTTTGCTGCGCCCGCCACAAGCCCCCGAGGGTGGGAACAATCAGGAATAACGGGCAACCCTAGCCACGATTCAGCCCAGGCCATGCAGATCATCGCCCAACTACTGCTGCCTTTTCTACCGAAGTACTAAGTGTCGGCTAATCACTTGTAATGCGTGTGAGCGTTGCAGTATCCGATACACTATCCCTTAGCCTTGATAATTGGAAATACAAATTATCGGTTACTCATTTGCAGCGAGCATGAGCGCTGCACGTGACTCTCTGGTGATAATCCAATATCTATACCCCTCATTTGTCTTGATAAAATCCGAAATAGTAATTACTGGTTACTCATACGCGGCGCGCATGCGCGTTGCTTATGACTATCTGATAATTATGTAATGTTAGTTGTGTGCACACGAAGAGACGTTAACCGCGTTACATATGGAAGTTTGAACGGTGCCTTTATCTCATATTACGACTCGACACTTGATTATAGTTTGTGACTATCATCAGACTTTTCCTATGGGAACATTTCATTTTGCCTTTTTATGTCGTTAGTGTGTGTGCACGGTTGTGCCTCTTGACAAGATTAGACTGTTGGCCAGTGGTGACTGTTGCAGGCTGTGTTGCTAATGACATTGTCCACAGGTTTTGGTGTACAAGGCACTATCCATATGATAAAGTCACAGGTCTTACGTGATTGTGACTTAATTATTGAAAAGCGCAACGCGTGACTTAGTTTGTGCGCTGTGCGACATCTATGCTAAGAATCAGAGGTCACTTAAAACCTCTGCACTCAAACCGCTGGGCGAGTGGAAAATAGTCTTTTCCACTGGCTCTGTGGTATAGATTGTGCAGATTCGTTGACATTATCAGCGCAAAACTGGACATTATCTTGTTTGCAGTGAAAACGCGCTATTGCTTTAATTTGTTTTATTGCACTGTCAGTTTATCAAATTATTTTGTGTAGTTCTGTTTGACGGTTCACCTGTACCTATCCGGTTTGCACTGTGTGTATGATTGTTACTTTTGTGTGTGTGTGTTTCTTTTGTGTTGTGAGACAGTTTACATTCTTTTTGTGTTATAATCTTTTATGCCTGTGCTAGCCTCAATGGCGAAAGCGAGCATAAGGGAATGTACCTTACGTGTAGGCCATCTTAACGTGTTTCATCTTTACAATAAGATACCTGACTTAGCTTGTTTTCTTAACAATCCCACACCGTCACCGTTTCACTTGTTTGGCGTCACTGAGACACGCTTGAGCTCGAACATCAGTGATGAAGCCATTAGTATCCCTAACTTTTCTGTAATCAGAAGAGATCCTTCCTCCCCAGGCCAAACAGGCATTGCCGTCTACATCCACCAGTCTATTCAACACTTAGTACTCAAACCAAGGGGAATCACAGCGCTGGACAGACAACAGTTAGATCCCCTGCCCCCGCCTATCAGGCACCCAATCGCCAGCCCACAGAGAAATACGCAGGTATAGAATAAGACAATCATTTCCATTCCTAAAAGAATGGATCAGGTCTCTTATATAACCCATGTCTTTCTCCGGAACTTAGGAAGTAGGCAGGAGAAACATACATACACAAACATGAAGGTGCGCTACTATATGTGGTCGGGTAAATACCCTGATTTCCCACAGTAGATGCCGGCACAGAACATTACACAACAATGTAACGATACAAATTTTGCCTCGAGTTATACATGATACTCACAAACCAGATAGGTGAGGCTAGCGCTGGCAGAATTGTCAGTACTCAAACCAAGGGGAATCACAGCGCTGGACAGACAACAGTTAGATCCCCTGCCCCCGCCTATCAGGCACCCAATCGCCAGCCCACAGAGAAATACGCAGGTATAGAATAAGACAATCATTTCCATTCCTAAAAGAATGGATCAGGTCTCTTATATAACCCATGTCTTTCTCCGGAACTTAGGAAGTAGGCAGGAGAAACATACATACACAAACATGAAGGTGCGCTACTATATGTGGTCGGGTAAATACCCTGATTTCCCACAGTAGATGCACAGAACATTACACAACAATGTAACGATACAAATTTTGCCTCGAGTTATACATGATACTCACAAACCAGATAGGTGAGGCTAGCGCTGGCAGAATTGTCAGTACTCAAACCAAGGGGAATCACAGCGCTGGACAGACAACAGTTAGATCCCCTGCCCCCGCCTATCAGGCACCCAATCGCCAGCCCACAGAGAAATACGCAGGTATAGAATAAGACAATCATTTCCATTCCTAAAAGAATGGATCAGGTCTCTTATATAACCCATGTCTTTCTCCGGAACTTAGGAAGTAGGCAGGAGAAACATACATACACAAACATGAAGGTGCGCTACTATATGTTTGTGTATGTGCGCTACTATATGTTTGTGTATGTATGTTTCTCCTGCCTACTTCCTAAGTTCCGGAGAAAGACATGGGTTATATAAGAGACCTGATCCATTCTTTTAGGAATGGAAATGATTGTCTTATTCTATACCTGCGTATTTCTCTGTGGGCTGGCGATTGGGTGCCTGATAGGCGGGGGCAGGGGATCTAACTGTTGTCTGTCCAGCGCTGTGATTCCCCTTGGTTTGAGTACTGACAATTCTGCCAGCGCTAGCCTCACCTATCTGGTTTGTGAGTATCATGTATAACTCGAGGCAAAATTTGTATCGTTACATTGTTGTGTAATGTTCTGTGCATCTACTGTGGGAAATCAGGGTATTTACCCGACCACATATAGTAGCGCACCTTCATGTTTGTGTATGTATGTTTCTCCTGCCTACTTCCTAAGTTCCGGAGAAAGACATGGGTTATATAAGAGACCTGATCCATTCTTTTAGGAATGGAAATGATTGTCTTATTCTATACCTGCGTATTTCTCTGTGGGCTGGCGATTGGGTGCCTGATAGGCGGGGGCAGGGGATCTAACTGTTGTCTGTCCAGCGCTGTGATTCCCCTTGCTTTGAGTACTGACAATTCTGCCAGCGCTAGCCTCACCTATCTGGTTTGTGAGTATCATGTATAACTCGAGGCAAAATTTGTATCGTTACATTGTTGTGTAATGTTCTGTGCATCTACTGTGGGAAATCAGGGTATTTACCCGACCACATATAGTAGCGCACCTTCATGTTTGTGTATATATGTTTCTCCTGCCTACTTCCTAAGTTCCGGAGAAAGACATGGGTTATATAAGAGACCTGATCCATTCTTTTAGGAATGGAAATGATTGTCTTATTTTATACCTGCGTATTTCTCTGTGGGCTGGCGATTGGGTGCCTGATAGGCGGGGGCAGGGGATCTAACTGTTGTCTGTCCAGCGCTGTGATTCCCCTTGGTTTGAGTACTGACAATTCTGCCAGCGCTAGCCTCACCTATCTGGTTTGTGAGTATTCAACACTTAGTCCGTAGACGGCAAAATCTAGAAGCCGCAGATGTTGAGTGCGTGTGGATTGAAGTAAAGCGTCCTTTTTTGGCTCCATCATACGTAGGCTTCTTGTACCGTAACCCGGCGGCTGACTTTAGTTGGTACGACCATTTCACCTGTAACTTAGATAAAGTCTGTAAAGTAAACACCGACATCATTCTAATGGGTGATTTCAATATCAATTTACTGAAACCCCACACCGCGTGGGAAACAACATCTTCCTTGTTTGGGCTGGTGCAACTGGTGCAGTCACCCACTAGGATTACTGCTGCATCATCCACTCTCATAGACCATATTTATACCAATAACCCTAAATCTGTGACTGACGTTTCTGTTCCCGACTTGAGCATTAGCGATCATTTCCCTGTAGTGTGTAAATGGGCTGCGCAAATTCCAAAGACTAAAAAGAAAGGTCATATCACCGTAACATATCGCTCTTTTAAACATTTTAACCAAAACGCATTTTTACATGATCTTAGTAATGCGTGCTTTGACTCAGTAACCGAGTCCAACGACCCAGAGGTTGCTCTATCTGCATGGTACAGCATTTTCCTTGGGGTACTCAACAAACACGCACCCCTCAGGGAGAGGCGTGTCAAAAGCGCGGTACTACCCCCATGGATTACAAAAGAACTGATGCAGGCCATGGAGTTTAGGAACACCCTCAGGAGAGAAAAGAAGTTTGACGAGTTTAAAAAGCAGCGTAATCGCGTCAAGTATATGTTACGCGAAGCGAAAAAAGCCTTTGTAAGAAATACTATTAAAAACAACAAAGACGGCTCTGCTATTTGGCGCGTCCTGAATTCCCTTACCCGAGGCTCTAGTGCATCCACGGTAATCCCTAGTGATCTATCCGCTGACATGTTTAATAATCACTTCCTGTCTGTTGCTGAAGTTTTCTCAACACAAGGAAGTGTCAATGATAAGTGTTTCGATATTTTAATTAACTACTGCAATCAGAAGACTGTGACTCCTTTTAGCATTCCATCGATTGCAATACATGAAGTAGGTAAATTCATAAGTAGTCTCGCGAACAAGAAGTCATCAGGCCCTGATGACATAAATACTAAAGTTCTGAAACTATCCCTACCTTACATTGTTGAATCGCTGACATACATTTACAACCTATGTCTCCATCAGTGTGTATTTCCTACACAGCTTAAACTTGCAAAAGTAATTCCACTACCGAAATCCAAGGACAGGGGAAATCTGAATAATTATAGACCGATTTCGTTACTGTCCGTGTTAAGCAAACCTCTGGAGCGACATGTACACAAACATTTGTCTCAGTATTTAGAGACAAATAATATGCTTCATCCCTTCCAGTCTGGGTTTCGTCCGAAGTATTCCTGTCATACAGCGCTAAGCAGACTTGCAGATAAGTGGTTATCTAACGTAAACAATTCGCAACTGACGGGTGTTATTTACCTTGACTTTAAGAAGGCGTTTGACCTGGTTAACCACGACACTCTGATAAGCAAACTTAGTCATTATTTAAAAAACGTCTCAGCAGTTTCCTTCTTTAGTTCATATCTAAAGGGAAGAAAGCAAAAGGTTGTAGTTAATGGATCACACTCTGAAGTGAAGGAGGTTAAGTTTGGAGTACCTCAAGGGTCAGTGTTAGGCCCTCTTCTATTTTGTTTATACATCAACGATCTGCCTCTTCACCTAACGTCAGAATCTGTCGAATGTGACTTGTTTGCTGACGATACGTCAATCCACACGGCAAATAAAAACCTTAATGTGGTTGCAGATGACTTACAACAGAGCCTTGATGAGGTGTCCGCCTGGTGTGAACGTAACTCAATGAGTATCCATCCAGCAAAAACCAAGTCAATGGTAATTGCGACAAGCCAAAAACACCAATTAAGCCCCCTTTCACTTGATTTGTCCTTTGAAGGCAATTCTATTGAGCAAGTGTCTGAACACCGCCTCCTTGGAATTATCATAGATGATCAGCTCAAATGGCAGGCACACACACATAAAGTGTGTAAAACTGTTTCAAGAAACATTTTCATGCTGTCCAAACTGAAGCACTTCACTGACTTTGAAACCAGAAAATTATTTTATTATGCACATATTCAGTCCCACATTAATTATGCTTCGACGGTGTGGGATGGCTGCAGAGATGTACATTTAAAAAGACTGAACTCCTTACACAGAAGAGCAGCGAAATTAATTTTACCTGATCCTACTTTGACAACGGATGATAAGATTTACAAAGCGGGACTTCTTTCTCTCAAAAAGCAGTTTGCATTCAACAAAGGTGTTCTCCTTTTTAAGATTCGGAATGACAACACTCCGGAATATCTAACCCAGCTGCTAGTCCGGTCACAGTCCCGCTATGGCGATACAAAAAGCCTATATGTAGTACCCAAAACCAGAATAGACTTATTTAAAACCAGTCTAGCATTCTCGGGGGCGACTTTGTGGAATTCGCTTCCATCCCACACGAAGACCACTCCAACGGTATCATGTTTCAAGAAAAGTCTTTTTGAACATTTATCTTCGCAGCCATAACTATCTTCAAGCTTTGCTTTCTATACGTAGATATCATTGTTAGTAATGTACCCATTCTACTGCTGTGTATGTATAGTGCTGCTGTGTTGTTGCTTTTTTTTCTTTCTTTTTTCCTTCCCTTTACCATTGCTCCCCCTCTCCCAACACACCGTAGGCGTTCGTCCTATACATGTATTAATGTAATGTAATTGTTGTGTTGTAGATGTAGCAACGGCAGATTTGAAAAATGGCATTGCCTCTGGCATTGTTAATATCTTTACCATTGTAAAATAAAGATTCATTGATTCATTGATTCATTGATTCTCTAGATTTTTAGATATTTGTATATATTTAGATATTTGTATATATCGCAGATACGGTATACGTTCAGTGACTCATTCGCCTACAGAACGTAACGACCTATTATTTCCACTGCGTGGGGTGTGACGTTGTCTGCAGCGAAAGCGATAGACTGAGCTGAGTTTTCAGCACTGTAGTTTCTCCTGGGTTTTGTTTAACTTTGTTAGAGTTCAAAAGTTTTCATTTGTTCTTAATTGACTTTTGTAAACATTTTCCCCCCACGTGTTGCTTCATCATGCCTGCCTGTAGCCCACATGTACATCAGTGTTTGCTGAATAAGCATGATTTACGGATAGGGCACCTTAACGTTTATCATTTATACAACAAAGTGCCCGATGCCACTGTTTTACTTTCACAACCCCAACCCTTTCATATATTTGGATTTACTGAGTCTAGACTCAGGGAACATATTAGTAACGCCTCGATCTCCATTCATAACTATGCTGTATTCCGTAGAGATGCATCATCCCCCGGTCATACCGGTATAGCTGTGTACATTCATAACTCTATCCACCAGTACGTTACCCGCCCCATGGATTTAGAGTCTTGTCACGTTGAAAGTTTATTTCTTGAACTGAAATGTGACAAATCTTCCCCCACACTAATTGGATTTATTTATCGCACCCCTTCAGCCACATTTTCATGGTATGATGATTTTGTCACCATGATGGATAAGGTGCAACAACGTCACAACAAAGATATACACCTTCTAGGCGATTTTAATATTCACCTGCTAAAGACTGGTAATGCGGCGTGGAATTGCACCACCTCATTATTTGGCCTGCAGCAGATGGTTCGGTCTCCCACTAGAGTTTCTTTGTCATCCGCCACATTGATTGACCACATCTATACTACTAATGCACCCGCTGTCACAAACGTCCACGTGCCGAATGTAGCCATTAGTGATCACTTTCCTACTTGTTTTAATCTTTCAGTTAAACGTGATAAACCCCAGCACAAACACCACACTACAATCACATACAGGTCTTACACAAAGTTCAACAAAGATGACTTTCTTCATGACCTCTCAATCACGCCCTTTCACCTTATTTATAACACTAATGATCCCAATGAAGCCCTCTCGCTTTGGTACAAGCTGTTTCTTTGGGTCCTCGATAAACATGCCCCACTAAGGACTAAACGCGTTAAACACCCTACTCTTCCGCCTTGGTTGTCAAAGGACATCATTCACGCAATGAAAATAAGAGATGACTTAAACGACAGAAAAAGTTTGCGGATTTTAAGAAACAATGTAATCTTGTAAAATCCTTAGTTAGAAAAGCACAGAAAACGCTTGCGGAAAAAGTTATCGCAGAGGGTAAAGATACCCGAAGTGTCTGGAATGCAATCAATTTGTTTACAAAGAAGAGGAGTTCCATCAATGCTGCTACCTCTCCAGGCATAACTCCAGACGACTTCAATTCCCACTTTTTAAATATTGCTGAGTCCCTTGTACAGTCTTTTTCCAGTGGCACTGATAGTTACAGTTGTTCTGATAAACTGCGCACACACTGTGAGTCTGCAACAGGTGCTTCATTCTCCATACCTCTTATGACAGTGTTTGAAGTAGGTAAATATATTTCTACTCTAAGAAGTAAATCGTGTGGCCTGGATGGAATAAACAACATGGTACTGAATTGTCCCTTCCATATACAGCTGACACCTTGACATTTATATTCAACCTTTCTATCAAGCAAGGTATTTTTTCCAGATGCCATGAAAGATGCTAAAGTTTTTTTCCCCATTCCCAAATGTACAGATCCCAAAAGTCCAAACGATTTCCGTCCTATTTCAGTGTTATCACTATTATCGAAGCCACTAGAAAGACACGTTCATAAGCACCTAGTCCAATTCTTGGAGAATCGCCGCCTCCTCGTATCTCTTCAGTCTGGTTTTAGACCTAAACACTCATGTCATACTGCCCTCGTTCACATTGTTGACTCTTGGCTCTCATCAATAAACAATTCCAAATTAAATGGTGCAGTTTTTCTGGACCTAACCAAAGCCTTTGATTTAGTCGATCACAACATTCTTTTAAAGAAACTTTCAGTATATAAGCTTGATTCGAACTCTATAGCTTTTTTCTCCTCCTACCTCAGTAACCGCCGACAGAAGGTGTACTCAAACGGGTGGTATTCGAAAGAAGGTATAGTGATGCACGGAGTCCCCCAAGGATCTATCCTAGGGCCTCTTTTATTTTCTTTATTCATCAATGATCTACCTCTTTCCATCTCAAATCCTGAGGTTAAATGCGAACTCTTTGCTGACGATTCAACTCTGCATACATCAGACAAACGTGAAACGACGCTAAATTGTATCCTCCAGCAAAGTCTCGATGAAGTGTCGGATTGGTGTGCGCAAAATCGCATGCTAATCAGTACTTTTAAAACCAAAAGCATGTTGATAACAACCCGCCAAAAGCGTCAGCTACATCCTGCCCCTCTGAAACTGTCACTTGGCAATAAACCTATCCAACAAGTATCCAGGCACCGCCTACTGGGAGTTGTAATTGACGACCAGCTGAACTGGTCGCCACATATCGACAGTTTGTGCAAAACCTTGTCCAGGAATGTATTTCTGCTATCTAAACTTAGACATATGTTACGTGGTGGAGATGTAGTCGAAGTATGATAAACACACCAGACACACACGCATGTAGAGTTCTTTTAAATAGACCTCATTCAGCTGCAATCCGTCAACCGTGGCTTAAGGATGTAGACAATACTGGAGTAACAGTTCCAACAATATTTAATTCAGCGATGCGATATCCACACAATAATGCACTCTCAAATGCACAAACTACTGAATACAAATTCTCTTTTGCTATGTCCACACTACGACTCAAAGTTTCTCATACACAGCGTCTCTCGCAATAAACTGCGTATCTCTACAACTGACAAAGCAAGACAATGTACTCACGGGCTTTCCCAGCGCCCTCCTTATATACACTATCAAAATCTAGAATCTTCTACGGAAATCATGAACTCAAACAACCAGAACGAAACGAGCAGCCGAAACTCATTAACATGAACTTTCCAGAAACAATATATCAGGCTACAAAAACACGGCTGCTACTTCAGCTCTAAATTCTAGCATATAATAAAGACACATAAAAGTATGGTATCCCTATCTATGATAGCTCAAAAAGGTACGAGAACATTCACCAAACAAAATAAAAGCTGCTCACTACACGCGCACAGAAAAAGTAGCGAAAATGTTGCGATGTCAACTGACTAACCGACGTGACACTTACGAGGCCACCAGACAGTGCGACCCTTCTACAACGTTCCGGACTAAACTTAACAAAACGAAATCTGCTCTACTCGAGAACAAAAGAAAATCTTACTACAAAAAAACACCTGAATCGTAACCGTGATAGCTCAAATAAACAACATATCATTACCTACAAATAACACATGTACGCTCTCACAGGATAACACAACCACAATCGTAACATTACCCCCCCCCCCCCTCTAAAGAATTAAATTTCACAAAAATTTCTTCTCAAATTTCAAAAATACGGTTGTGGCTGTGTAAACCTACACAAAACCCTAAATAAATATAACTACACATCAAAAATCGAATTAAAAAAGAACGTCTCACAGTTCCTGTAAACAGTCCTGAGCATCCAAATGTTTCATACAAAAGTTCTGGACACAGAAATGTTCATTTAAACTGCTCTGCTCAGGTAATCTGCTCCGAAGTTCTGCGAATCCTTAAGTTAAACTAAAAATAATGTCAAAGTTAGTTTCAGGAACATCACCAAATCATAAGTTACAGTTCACAGTTCAAAAGTCACTGGTCCGGGGTCGAACACCCTGGGCTCAGGAAAAGTGTCACAGTTCATACACACCAAATTGGATCTCTCTTGTTCCTTCGCGATAACCACTGGCGATCTGGCATCCCTGTCGTCTCTCAGGTCCAGCGTCTCTCGAACATTCCTTCTCGGTCCTTTACTCGTGTAGCGAAACATACGACACGACTCGTCGCGAACGGGATTGTCGGATGTTAGATTAACCTCCGGCTGGTTGGTGTCTGTTGTCCCTGGGTCAGGTGTAAACCGATGCTCGAACTCTTGAGTCAGGACGCGCAGTTCTTCACGTTGAGTCTGGGTCAGATTCTGACCGAACTGGATATCTTCTACATCCTCTTTATGTCGGAGTTTATTAAGGTCAAATAGGTTCTCGTCGTCCAGTCTTTCGTCATCAGCAAGACGCACCGATTCCGCCGATTTTTGTTTGTCTTGACCTCTCTGTAGCTCCATCAGCCTGTCTTTATTTAAGACAGCTGCTTCCGTGTTGTCCGCCACTTTTAGAGGGATGGTCTGATGACTCTTCTTTGCTTGACTTCTCGTGGTAACAGAACATATTTCAGGTCTCCACTCTGGATCTGGACCGTCTGCGTTTCTGGCACCATCAATGTTTCCGATGATGAGGTCGTAGACTGGCGTCTTCACGCACAACGCCTTCATCTCTCCTGTCAATTAGGGGGGTGTCGACACTGACTTTGGCAAGGGGGATAATCCTTACAGGTCCGTCAGCCAAAATGAGGGTGGTCCACTCCTGTAGCTTCTGGTCTTCAGCTACTAGGTCCTCTCTCACGATGATGCAGCTACAACCAGTGTCTCTCAACACCCTCACTGGTGTGTCGCCGACGAATCCTGACACCACCGGCATGTTCGGCACTTCATTCTCAGGCAGCGCGATGTTTGAGACTGGTAAAAATGTAGTCCCATCTCCTACTGGGATGCGTCCATTCTTTCTGAAAGATTCGATCAGTTCTGGTGTCGCTCGCTTTTCTCTGGATTCAAAGTCATTGGATGACGTCACATCATTAGCTAATACAGCGGCAGCTCTGTGTTGAGACGTGGTACTGCTTCTACCTGCTATCCCACGATCTTGGTTGGATCTTCTGATGTTGTCGCCTCGGGAACATCTTTAGAAGGACACCGTATCACTTTGTGACCTTTCTTTCCACAGAGAAAACATGTCAGGTTCTCCACCGGCTTATATCTCGGGGTGTCTATGACATTATGGATTTCCTCTGCTGGTGTAGACCCACGCTGTGGCTTACTGGACCCGAACTTCATGTTGTGAGCGTCGAGGTATCTTTGAGCGAAGTCGGCCAGGGCCTTTAGTAACTGGTCCTTTTGCTCTCTGAGGTGGGCGGCCAGGTCCTTAGAACATGCACTGAAAACTTGTTCTTTGATGATGAGGTCGCACAGGTCTTGGTACTCTCTGTTTAGGCCAGCCAGCTCTATCCATTTCTCCAGGTAGCTTCTGATTCTCTCAATGAACAGGCCGGGTGTTTCTCCTTCTTCAGGCTTGCAGTTCCGAAATCGTCGCCTGTAACCCTCTTCAGTGAAGTTGTACTGTCTCAGCAGGGCGGTTTTCAAATGAGTATAATCTTCGGCTTCTTCTCTTGGTAAGCGGGTGTAAAAGTCAAGCGCTTTGCCAGTTAGAAGTGCGCTCAGTTTAATAGGCCAAGTCTCTTGTTTCCAATTGTTGCTATTTGCGAAGCGCTCGAATCGCTCCAGATAAGCGTCCATCTTATCTGAATTTTCAATGAAAGGTGGAAGTTTTGGCGCACGGGCTGTCTGTTCTCTGCTCGCTAATGCTGTTGCTTCATTAGTTCTCTGGCTCTGTGCCTCAATCTCCATCTGCTTTAGATGAATTTCGTGTTGACGCCGCCTCTCCGCCTCTTCTCGCTCCTCTTTTCGCTGTTTCTCTGCTTCTCTTCGCTGTTTCTCTGCTTCTTTTGCTTGGATTTCGAGTCTCCTGATTTCACGTTCTTTGGCTCTTTCTTCTCTTTCCAGTCTCTCCTTTTCTTCTTTCTCTCGTTTCTTTTCTTCTTTTTCTTCTCTCTCCAATCTCTCCTTTTCTTCTTTCTCTCGTTTCTTTTCTTCTTTTTCTTCTCTCTCCAATCTCTCCTTTTCTTCTCTCTCTCGTTTCTTTTCTTCTTTCTCTTCTCTCTCCAGTCTCTCCTTTTCTTCTCTCTCTCGTCTCTTTTCTTCTTTCTCCTCTCTCTCCTTTACAAACTCGAGGAGTTGAGCTCCTTCGAGTCCACATTCCTTTCCAATTTTCAGGAATGTCTCCAATTCCGATGTCGCCATCTCTGCTTTTCACTGCTGGCTGTTTTCTCCTGCTACCCTTTCCACTGAACCAACTGAAGAGGTCTCGTCGGGGTCGCCAAAATGTTACATGGTGGAGATGTAGTCGAAGTATGATAAACACACCAGACACACACGCACGTAGAGTTCTTTTAAATAGACCTCATTCAGCTGCAATCCGTCAACCGTGGCTTAAGGATGTAGACAATACTGGAGTAACAGTTCCAACAATATTTAATTCAGCGATGCGATATCCACACAATAATGCACTCTCAAATGCACAAACTACTGAATACAAATTCTCTTTTGCTATGTCCACACTACGACGCAACGTTTCTCATACACAGCGTCCCTCGCAATAAACTGCGTATCTCTACAACTGACAAAGCAAGACAATGTACTCACGGGCTTTCCCAGCGCCCTCCTTATATACACTATCAAAATCTAGAATCTTCTACTGAAATCATGAACTCAAACAACCAGAACGAAACGAGCAGCCGAAACTCATTAACATGAACTTTCCAGAAACAATATATCAGGCTACAAAAACACGGCTGCTCACTTCAGCTCTAAATTCTAGCATATAATAAAGACACATAAAAGTATGGTATCCCTATCTATGATAGCTCAAAAAGTACGAGAACATTCACCAAACAAAATAAAAGCTGCTCACTACACGCGCACAGGAAAAGTAGCGAAAATGTTGCGATGTCAACTGACTAACCGACGTGACACTTACGAGGCCACCAGACAGTGCGACCCTTCTATAACGTTCCGGACTAAACTTAACAAAACGAAATCGGCTCTACTCACGAACAAAAGAAAATCTTACTACAAAAAAACACGTGAATCGTAACCGTGATAGCTCAAATAAACAACATATCATTACCTACAAATAACACATGTACGCTCTCACAGGATAACACAACCACAATCGTAACAACATATTCTTAGTACAAAGTGCTGTACATTGTTCTTTCACGCACACATTAAAAGCCACTGTGACTATGCGTCCTCTTTGTGGGACGAATGCAGTGAACTTCATTTTAAAAAACTAAACTGGCTGTATCGTCGTTCAGTTAAGTTAATTATTCCTAACCCTATTTCCACGGCTGAGAAAATAAAATCCCTTGGCCTGCTTACACTGAAGGAACAACTCAAATTTAACAAATGCGTCCTCATGCACAAAATATTTCATTATCAAGCCCCGGAATATCTGTGCATGATATTTAACTTCAGCCCTCGGCATCAACTACATACGAGGAATGACTTGCTTCACTTACCCCGCCCACGGATAGATCTCTGCAAGTCAAGCCTTCTATTTTCTGGTAGTTCTGTCTGGAACTCATAGCCATTAAACATTAAATCATTTTCCAATAAAACCCATTTTATACGTGCATTGCACACTCACTTCCAATCAGCGTGACTTCACAGTTTGCCATATAAAAATAATTCTGCTGATAACACGTAAACGTCAAATATTTTTCTCTTTCTCCTTAAATTTGCTACCTGATCATCTATTGTCTTGTCTGTGTCACTATACGCTATTGATGCTGCCGATTCTATGACACTGTCTTAGATGAGTATAATATTAATGCTGTGCACGCGTTTCGTTCTCTTGCTTTTTGCATCGGAGGCAGTTACAAAGTCTCCATTGTGTTTTTTTCCCGTAGTTTTTCTTCCACTTCTTCTTCTTCTTCTTATTATTATTATTATTGTTAGTATTTGCATGCTCTGTTTATTTTCCTGTTATGTTGTTTGTTTACAGGACAGCTTGTAAGACAGGCATTGAGTTGCCTAATAGCTTTATCCTGAATAAATAAAGATTCATCATCATCATCATCTCTCTCTCTCTCTCTCTCTTAGCAGGGCCGGATCAATCAGTTTTCAAGTGTGTGTGTGTGTGGGTGGGTGGGGGGGGGGTGGGGGGGGGGTGCTCAACTTTTATTTTTTTCTACTGCCAGGGTCTAGTATATATCAAAACACCACAACCGAAACTGTTCTTCTGACGTCATTTTGAAAGTTTCTAACGTGTTACGTACGGCACTGAAACACAAGCGTTAAAACTCAATTATAAACACACTTTTGTTTTAAGCCGAAGGGGAGGGGGGTGCTGTAGTACCAAAGCTCCTCCCCCCCCCCACGATCCGGCCCTGCTTAGTGTTAGTGTATGCGAGAGCGCGTGCGTGTGTGGTGTGTGTGTTGGGTGTGTGTAATGTGTGTGTCGAGGGGGGGGGGGTGTTGTGGTATATGTGCGTATGTGCGTCAGTGTGTGTGTGTGTGTGTGTGTGTGTGTGTGTGTGTGCGTGTGCGTGTGCGTGTGTATGTGTGTCTGTGTGTGTGTGTTTTCATGAGAGAGAGAGAGAGAGAGAGAGAGGGAGAGAGAGAGAGAGAGAGAGAGAGAGAGAGAGAGAGAGAGAGAGAGAGAGAGAGAGAGAGAGAGATGATGATGATGATGATGATGATGATGATGATGATGAAACGTTTTTATTCAGGATAAAAAGTTTTAGGCATAACAATGCCTATCTTTCAAACTGTCCTGCTACTCTACACATATAAAAGTACATTAGACGATACAGCAAAAGATAAAACATATATAAGTAAAATGACCCGTCCACCACCCCCCCCCCCACCCCCCTTCAGAGAAAAAAAAAGACAAAAAAAGAAAGAAAAGAGAATAAAAATGAAAAGAAAAAAAATGAAAACAATATGTACAAACATACATACATACATACACACACGCACACACATACATGTATATACTGGTATGAACTGACATGTTAATGCAGACAGTCGAACTATTACATAATCTGCAGCAATCTGCTGTGCTGGAGCAACATACTAAGCAGAAAGATGGAACATTCACAACGACAGCAGATATTTATGGACGCGAGCTCTGAGGATAGATAACTTTGAAATAGATTTTAAATGAGAGGGCAAGTTGTTCCATGACTTAGCACCGGAAAATGATATGCTAGATTTGAAAATGTCGATTCTCGGTTTTGGGAGATGGAGTAAACTGTTCCTCGTGTTTCCTCTATTCGTGTGGGAGAACAACTCGTGGAGATAGGGAGGGGCGGCATCGTTTAGAATTTTGTGCACAAATAAGCATCTATTAAGTTCCAGAGAGAGAGAGAGAGAGAGAGAGAGAGAGAGAGAGAGAGAGAGAGAGAGAGAGAGAGAGAGAGAGAGAGAGAGAGAGAGAGAGAGAGAGAGAGAGAGAGAGAGAGAGAGAGAGAGAGAGAGAGAGAGAGAGAGAGAGAGAGAGAGACTGAATGTACGTCTCACTTGTTGATTTGTTGCTTTTTTTTAAAACATCATTCGATGTTTTTACGTTATTCTTGTTGTTGTAATGTATTCCATTTTGTATAGTAGTCGTAGCAAGGAAAAAACTGAAACAAGGGATCTGTACCTAAATTATTTATCCTTTGAAAATAAAGTGTCGTTGTCGCTATCGTTATTGCTATCTCTATCTCTCGCCTATACAAATGTAATACAGTCTGTGTGGTCTGTACTGGCCACTTGACGTTCACAGGTTGCATAACTGAACAGCCAAACTCTGCATTTTCAGCTAGACAGCTTTAGGTTAAATGACTGAGTAGGCATTCCATTCTTTATGAAAACGCTAGCACGGGCGTGTATCTACATAAGTGATTTTACAATATTTCATGAAACGGCGATGTAAATTAACGAATTATAAAAATGAATGTTAAATGTTTATGGCTTAACGTCTTTTGTCCACCACGAGGGTGATTTCAAAGACGGGGACAACGAAAAAGGGTCTGAGCAAATTTTGACCCAAGCTGGATTCGAGCCCGGGACCTTTTGGTCTGGAGGCAAACGCTTTTACCACCGAGCCACCCAGCTCCCCTTAACGAATTATAGTGGGCAAAATCATCGCAGTACAGTTTCAATATAGTGAATATTGTGAGCCTGCCCACAAAATTAGGAATGCCTACTACAGTCATTTAGAACAGGCTAGTTGAAAACACAAAGCTTGTCTAAAATGGCATGAAGCACTTGTTGTCCCGATTGACGTCATCTAATTGGCCCGTAAGTTAGAGGCACAACACCCCTCCTTTAACTTAGCTAAAGTCCCGTTGTAAGTCGTATTCCAAGATGGCTGCGCCCTTACTGCTGACTATTCATCGAGCACAATTGAGCAGGAGGGACCGCATTTTCAGGGATAGAACTAACCCTTTGGACCACTACGACGACGTAAAGCTGCACAAGAAGTTTAGATTTACGCGTCAACAGATTTTTGATATAATTGATTCGGTAAAAGACGAAGTGGGTGTGGCGAATCATGTCTGTGCCATTTCTTACTACGCTATGTAGTGCACTGTGGGTGTGCTGCCTTCACGTGTTTGTTTCCGCCACCGCAGTGTGCAGGCAGCTCTGTTTGTCAAGTCCAGTGTAGATGTACGTTAGGTAAGGAGTACCTAGTAGGCTCCCATAATATGAGGATCTATGTCTCTCCGACAACGGTGGGTTTGGGTTATACCCATCGGTGTACATGGTCAATGAAAGTTATGCAAACTTCCTGGGTCAGTTGCAGTTATGCGGACTCCTCAACGATGATTTCCAGATGCCCGTAGGACAAAACTAGAGGCTGCGCATGCGCATTGGGAGGGCTTCCCCCCAAAAAATAAGTCAAGGTCACTAGTCTATAAATAGTTGGGACTTTAGCTGCCGTCCCTGTAAATTCCTTCTGCGAGCCCGTCATGAATTCCATTTGACTGGCGTTGTCTACGGGACCGTTCCTAAAAGGACGATTGGGTTTGTGGTCCTGTTAATGAAAAGTCCCGACATGATTTCGGCCTTTCCAAGTCCGTGGCTATTTGTAACCCTTCAAACACGCACTTGGTTTTAAGGATGCAGACAAGAGTGACTACTTAGCATACTTAGTACTTTAACTCTTTCGAGACGTGCCGCAACCGGATTCGCGGCGTAAAGCCGCGAATCCGGATGCAACACGTCTCGAAAGTGTTAAACGATAATAACGCATTGTGTAGGCATTGTGTCTAGTGAAGGGTCGGGACCCTAGGGAACGTAATGTAGTGATCTGTAGAGCATTTACCTGGATTTGAAATCACAGTATATCTCAGTTTTTCGACCTTAATTGAACACCAAAATCTCATAGATGACCCAGGAACACAGATCCAAAGCCGTGTCAACAAGAGGCAACGATTCTCCTGAGCCCCCGCAATTGCAATCTTCGTTAATTTACACCAAAAATTAATGAATGTTCCAGAAACACCTATTTGAAGTCCTGCCACAAAGGAGCATAGATCCTCATGAACCCTCGCTACAACTCTTGCTGTTGGGTGGTGTTCAAATTTTCTCGGCACTGAACGGTTCAAAAGATAATACCTTAACACATTCTACCCAAGGACCGAAATCCCCACATTTGGAAGTTGCCCCCTAAAGGACTGTATTACAATTCTAGAGACAGATCGAGCATGATATTTCAAGGGTGATGTCAGAATAGCTTGGCGCCTGTGAACGCCAAGCTATTCTGGCACTACCCTTGAACTATCATGCTGGATCCATGTGTTGCTGTAGTGTGTCGGGGCTGAATGAGTAAAACATTTGACAGAGTTGTACATACTTGAAGTCATGACCATTTTTTCATGGTTGCTCTTAAAGCACGCCCAACATACCACGAATTTTACTACATTAGTTGAACATTAACTCATTCAGCCCGACGCACGTATTTTCCAAATTTTGGAGGCGTCATCTAACGACTAAGCACCTGTTGCAGGGGATGGATCGACCAAGATAATTTAAGTGTAGTGCCAGATTAGCTTGGCGCCTGTCGGCTCCAAGCTAATCTGGCACTACACTTCAATTATCATGGTCAATCCCTCTCCTGCTGTAGTGCCTCAGGGCTGAATGGGTTAAATGAGCCAACTCTTCCTTTCCCGCAGCATGTAAACAAGAGCAGTCGAGGCAACTAAATAATTTGGACATTCACAATGATGAGTTTTTTCCCTTTGGAAAATGGGAGAGTTGATTTAGAGGTCAGTTTTGCCGAGTAAAATTTGTAGTGTGCTTCAGCACTGACGCAGTGTTATGTAAGATTATTTTGACTATATATTCTATTTATTCGTCGTCATTGAGTTTTGGGCATCGATGTAATCAGACTACTTGCGGGCCTGAGTGACAGCCGCATACTTTATTGAAATAATAGTGCTTTTGTGACTTTATAGAAAAAAGTGTTCTCATCACGTGTTGTTGTTCATTAACCCATTCAGCCCTGACGCAGTACAGTAGAAGATGGGTCGACCATGATAATTCAAGGGTTGTGCCAGATTAGCTTTGCGCCTGTCGGCGCGAAGCTAATCTGGCACTGCTCTTGAATTTTCATGGTTGATCCATCTCCTGAAACAAGTGCATAGTCGTTAGATGACGCCTCCGAAATGTAGGAAATACGTGCATCGAGCTGAATGAATTAATATGAGCTACTTGCACCCGTACGGACAACAGTGCATTGTCGATCTGTCCACTGAGCTGGTTTGCAGTCCTCCAAGGAGAAACTCTGAGATTTGTGAATGTCGTTCTGAGGGCTAAATGTTGAAACACATCACATTTTTAATCCCACTGATATCATTAAAATTAACCTGCTTGTGCATGCAGCCCCCGGTACTGTAAATAGTATCGGTGGCTACATGCAATATGGGGTTAAATACAAAGATGATGACGTTGCGTCAACTGTTGCAGATCTGACTTCCAACAGGGTGATTTGCAACATGAGCACGGTCTACACGGCTTCATCTGACGGGGACTCGCTGGGCTGTGAGGGCGCTATTGACGGGGATACAGACATCGAGTGGCGGCCGACTCGAGATCCAAACCCAAACTGTATTTTCACTAAAAAAGACAGCTACCCCGCTTACTGGTTTCTGAATCTGCAACAAGAGCATGACATTCATAAAATTACAATATATTACGTCAGTAAGTAAGCGAAATGGCATACACTTTTTCCATTCAGTTAACATCAGGACAACTTGACTATTCTTTAATCACAATTGTCTTCATTACATCGAAATATCCAGAAATGTAGGCTCTCGCGCGCAATGGTCTTTTGCCTTTGTATTGTCAACTGTATGCTCATGTTTAGTTGTGCATGTATGTGCTCGGGCCACGGAGACAGTTGTGAAAATCCAGATATTTCAAAATATTTTACTTCTTATGGGGGACATATACAAAATATGTTTTGGCAGAAAAAAGCAATAAAATAAAATAAAATACATACAGTTAGGTTAGGCTATGGCAGGATGCGAAACTTCTTTTTGCAACCGAGTTCCGCCCGGGGACGCAAGCTCCACCCATAGTTCTGCCGACATGCCACACTCTGACACACTGCCGACATGCCACTCTCTGACACACTGCCGACGGGCCACACTCTGACACACTGCCGACTGGCCACACTCGAACACACTGCCGACAGGCCACACTCTGACACAATGCCGACAGGCTACAATCTGACACACTGCCGACAGGTCACACTCGGACACAATGACGACAGGCTACAATTTGACACACTGCTGACAGGTCACACTCTGACACACTGCCGACAGGCTACAATCTGACACACTGCCGACAGGGCACAATCTGACACACTGCCGACAAGCAGAACTATGTGTGGAGGACGGAACTCGGTTGGGAAAAGAAATTTCGCTGGCGGGATGCTATTTGCTGTGTAGGCCGGAAATACTCTATATGATTATACTTGCCCACTTTGAACACTTTCTTGTCAAAAGCTCAAACATTTGTATGAAATAGTAAAACTATTTACATTCACGATCATACTTACCGGCTTCATCATTATCTGTTTGTTTGGTGATGAAATTAGTACTAGCACGCAACTGCGATCGTGTTTGGATGAATATTTTTTGCTGATCGTTTTTGGCATTAGAAAGCTGAACTAGGGGCTTATGACGTCAGCAATTACCCATTAGAACTAGACAACTACGTATGACTCAACTCTTTCGACCGGGAAACTATTGTGGATCATCTGAGTATATGAACTGGTGACATCTAACAGTTGTACATTTTCACTTGGTTTGCATAAACTTGTCCCAATTTAAGACACTCAGAAATCAATTTGACAGATAAACATGAGAAATTACACGTAAGTTTTTAATGTACCGGCCTTACTGAATTATGATGTCACAACAGTTATTGCAGGCATAAAAATATGTATCAGTCCTAACACACAACACACACACACACACACACACACACACACACACACACACACACACACACACACACACACACACACACACACACACACACAAATAATTATAATAATAATAAATAATTACGGTATTTATAATGCGCTTATCTTATAATAATTATAACTCTAAGCGCGCACTCACAACTCGCACACACATGCGCACGCTTTAGACAATGACTCACGTAACACAAAAAGTGAAAAAACATTACGACGGTCGGCTTGGGGTGGGGAGTGTGGTTATATAGTGCTAGAACTGTTGAAAGAGGTGAGTTTTGAGGGCGTACTGGAAGGAGGAGAGCGAGTGTTTCTGACGGAGAGAGAGTGGGAGAGTATTCCAGGTGGATGGACCGTATACTGAGAAGGAGAGGGGGCCGAAAGTGCTGAGTTTGGTGCGGGGGATGAGGAGGCGGAGAGGGTCGGAGGCGGAGCGGAGGGAGAGGGGAGAAGTGTAGGGGTGAAGTAAGTTGGAGAGATAGGCAGGAGCATAGTTGTTCAGGGATTTGTAGCAGAGAGACAGAATCTTGTATTGGATGCGTTGGGGGATGGTGAGCCAGTGAAGGAGCTTGAGCAGGGGAGTGATGTGGTCGGATTTTTTCTTTCTGAGGACGAGGCGGGCAGCATTGTTCTGGACGCGCTGGAGAGTGAGAGTGGCGGAGTGAGGAAGGCCGGAAAGGAGAGAGTTGCAGTAGTCGATGCGAGATAAGATGAGAGAGACAGCGAGTTTGGTGGCAGCTTCGGTAGTGAGGTATTTTCTGATCTGACTGATGCGGCGGAGGTGGAAATAACATGCCTGGGCCGTGGCGGAGACGAAGCTGGTCATGGAAAGAGAGGAATCGAGGATAACGCCAAGGTTCTTGACCGAGTCAGAGAGGGAGATGGGGGTGCTGTCGAGTTGAAGGTGGAGAGAGGGAGGGAGTTGGGAAAGTTTCTGGCGAGTGCCTACCAGCATGGCTTCCGTTTTGTCGTCGTTCAGTTTGAGCATGTTTGCTGTCATCCAGTTTTTCACGTCTTCATAGCAGTCAGCCGTGCGAGTCAGTAGTGTCTGAGTGTTATGATTACATACACGCTGACAAGAAAGGGCGATAACTTATCCGACTGTACATTAGAGTCAGCCAGTTCCCTAAAGATGAATTAATAGACCGCAATATCTGCTGTATACTAAATGTTGTTATTATAGCTTACAATTATTCAATACAAAGGGCTAACGAACGTATGAAGTTTTAAATGTCATAAAATGACAGACTTTTCTGCTCTTCTCCTTTGTAGGTAGGAGAGTACCACCGCCTCTATCGCTAGGAACAATAGAAAACCTCATGTAGGTAGGAGAGTACCACCGCCTCTATCGCCAGGGACAATAGAAAACCTCATGTAGGTAGGAGAGTACCACCGCCTCTATCGCCAGGGACAATAGAAAACCTCATGTAGGTAGGAGAGTACCACCGCCTCTATCGCCAGGGACAATAGAAAACCTCATGTAGGTAAGAGAGTACCACCGCCTCTATCGTCAGGGACAATAGAAAACCTCATGTAGGTAAGAGAGTACCACCGCCTCTATCGCCAGGGACAATAGAAAACCTCATGTAGGTAGGAGAGTACCACCGCCTCTATCGCCAGGGACAATAGAAAACCTCATGTAGGTAAGAGAGTACCACCGCCTCTATCGCCAGGGACAATAGAAAACCTCATGTAGGTAAGAGAGTACCACCGCCTCTATCGTCAGGGACAATAGAAACCTCATGTAGGTAGGAGAGTACCACCGCCTCTATCGCCAGGGACAATATAAAACCTCATGTAGGTAAGAGAGTACCACCGCCTCTATCGTCAGGGACAATAGAAAACCTCATGTAGGTAGGAGAGTACCACCGCCTCTATCGCCAGGGACAATAGAAAACCTCATGTAGGTAAGAGAGTACCACCGCCTCTATCGCCAGGGACAATATAAAACCTCATGTAGGTAAGAGAGTACCACCGCCTCTATCGTCAGGGACAATAGAAAACCTCATGTAGGTAAGAGAGTACCACCGCCTCTATCGTCAGGGACAAGAGAAAACCTCATGTAGGTAGGAGAGTACCACCGCCTCTATCGCCAGGGACAATAGAAAACCTCATGTAGGTAGGAGAGTACCACCGCCTCTATCGCCAGGGACAATAGAAAACCTCATGTAGGTCATTTCGCCTGCTCACATGGGTTGTGAAAAGAAGGGTAGAAAAGTCTTTACTGAGGCAAGATCACATTGAGAACTCTTTGTATCGACGAACTGTAGCAATTGAAGACTAATTTGAAATTTGGATATTGTTGTCATCGCTGTCGGTCCTGTTGATGTTCTTCTTGTTCTTATTGCTGTTACTGCGATAACGATTATTTGTTTGCGAACATTTCAACACCTCTCTCAATTTGACAGCTAAACCGCAAGATTACACTGACTACCTGAAGAATGTGCGTGTCACAGCTGATGGCAATAAGATCTTCAAGTATCCTGCGTCATCCATCGGAAACCCAGAGCACATCACTAACAAGCTGCCTGTCAAAGCAAGGATCATCAAGATAGAGAGAACTTCTGGACACAGAAGTAACTATCTTCCACTGTGCCAGGTGCAGCTGTGGGGTAAGTCGTTAATGTAATCAGTGTCGTGATATTAGACGACAGACGGTAGACTAGTTGTTAAAAATATAATGTGAAGATATAGAAAATGTATTTTCTGTGTCTTAAAAATTACAGCCTTGTAATGCGTGTACTGACTACTGAACTGACGACCTGGGAAACAAGCCAGTCGATACCGTCGCGTGTTAGTAGTGTAGAGGTTTTGGGTTCGATACCCTCGCGGGCCGGAATGCGTTGAGAGTGAGTGAATAGAGGATCTTAAATTAACCCAATTAGCATCGACGCCGTACAGCAAAAGATGGATTTCCAAGATAGTTCAATGGGAGTGCCGTACAGCAAGAGATGGATTGACCATCATAGTTCAAGGGGAGTGCCAAATTAGCTTGGCGCCATTAGGCGCCAAGCTAATCTGACACTACCCTTGAATTATCATTGTCAATCCATTTCCTGTAACTGCTAAATGGTCGTTAGGTGTCACCTCCACAATTTGAGGTTTGCTGCTTAATTTCATTAATGTAAAGGATCTTGGCAGTATATTCTTTCGTTCGACTTTGCACAATTGTACTGACCAGTGAACTAAACTCGGACACGGAAGTACTCCAGACCGCGCGTGATCGTTCTACAGGTCAGCCTCAGTATATGGCGGTATTCGCGATCACACTATTGTAGAGCTGAACTGACATAAACTTGTGAGGAAAAAACATTTGGTCCTCGTCAGTGTTAGACGTCACGGTCGTACGCGGGCCCAAGGACATTTTGCTCACCGTGCATCCCCGTGGGAGCAGGCAAAAAGTATAAAAGCTACGTCATACTCTTTGGACTCACAGACCTGTGTAGGTATTATGTAGGGTCCGGGCTCATGGTGATCTATGCCTATTGGAGGTGTGTGGGTTGTTCACTATGCTTATAAAAACACTGGAGAGAATGGAAGCCTCTTGTAGATGGACTGGTTTGCATGAATCCACTGATTGTTTCAAGTCTGTGCAATCCTTGACCTACTTCCGAGTTAGGGCTATGCTCTGTTGGGGAACTTGACTCTAGGACTTAATATAGTACTGACGCACAAAAGAAATACGACGTTTTAGGACTACATCGAAAGCACTAAAGTATTTTAAATGGACACAAAACTGTCGCATTTCTTTTGCTCGTCAGTATACAAAAGCTTAAAGCAGCCTAAGTTACAAGATGCTACTTTTCTGCCAAACCTCTATACAGGCAAATGATAAATCACAGCCATCGAGCTATCAGAGTATTTCCATAACGGAAGAAAGCTAGACGATGTGAACGAATGATAACAGACCTGTAAAGTCCATTTTGGTGAAAAGCGATATTTTTATTGCAATACAATGAAAGTCTCGCTTTTCACAAACAAAGGGCTTTTTGTCAACAATATCAAACAGAAGTTGAAACGCGAGTTCATGCTCTCAGACACGGCCGCTGCGATGATTGTGAACTGATACTGCTTTTCCTACTACTTAATCCTTTCACTGCCGGGAAAATGTGAACACCGCCAAACTGCCAGACATAAATCCTCTTAAGCGCCCACAGTTTCCATGTCTCTTATTATTATTTCGGTATCCGTGTTCCGAGGTTTTGAAGGATTTTTTATTCTTTTAATTTTCTCTGACAATGATTTCAGAAGAAAAAATTTGGCAAATGAAAAAATGAAAGTGTTAAATGATAATAATGAGGAGGAGGAGGATGTGGGATGAGGATGATGATTGAGGAGACCTGCCACAATCGTATATATTTCTTGACAAAGGGGAAAGGATTGTTCACATCGCTTATCCCGTTTAGTGCCAGCTGACGCCGACTGGCGTTCTGCAATCTTCGTTAAATCAGCAGCAAAAGACCTTCGCTGCCCCAAAAACATGGATTCAAAGTGGTGTCAGCATAGATCCTGACGAGCAACTGCGGGGGCTCATGAGGATCTATACCTCTTGCAGTTGGGTGGTGTTCAAATGTTCTCGGCACGGATCGGGTGAATTATGAAGTCGGATGAAACTTCGGATGTAGGCCTACGTAACAGGGGTTTTCTGGAGCCGACTCTAGATGTTTTTGTCTACTCTATTGAAAATACGGTAGACTTTGAGATGGGGCTGGTCGGAGCACATTCAGTAGCATGAAAATGAAATAACAGGCGGTAGGGCCTCAAAGTATCGCAAAGAAGTAACGAGATGTACATGCCGCGCCGTCACGTCTAGCTACTTTAACCTTGCTGTTGAACGTCGTTTTGGCGCGAGTATGTGTGTGTATGTGCGTATGGATGTGTGTGTGTGTGTGTGTGTGTGTGTGTGTGTGTGTTTGCATGCGTGTATGTGTGTGTATATATATGTGTGTGTGTGTATATATATATATATATATATATATATATATATATATATATATATATATATATATATATATGTGTGTGTGTGTGTGTGTGTGTGTGTGTGTGTGTGTGTGTGTGTGTGTGTGTGTGTGTGTGTGTGTGTGTGTGTGTACACGAGAATCTCCGATATTTCTGTACAAGCTTGAAACTTAGCGAAATACTTTATTCAAGGGTTGGCTAAGAGAGCGTCCTAGCATATTGTGATTGGATGTCTCATTGAAGACATAAACAACCGTTTATAGAAAGCCGGTTGACCCAGATTACAGTCCGTAATTTCTGTCATATTTACTTGAAATTTTGGATATAGCTAGCTTGCAGAAAGACATTAGATGAGTTTATTAGCCAGTTTTGTACCTCTTCAACTTTTTCAATAATAATTAATTCATTTTTTGCAAGGTTTAGAGCCACGTTATACTCCCATCAAACAGTCAGTCCTGGAAGAGGCTGCCTTGAAAAATCAGTCAGCCCTGGAAGAGGCTGCGTGCCGTTCGGATGAGTGACGTGAAACATCAAATTCGTCACTGTGTATACGGCGTCGTGGGACTAGCAATGCCATGACGTGAAGCTTATAGTACATAAGCTAGCCCTGTCTACCATGCCCTCCACCCCCTCCCCCCCCCCCCCGCACCCCCCCCCCCCCACCCAGTACTCAATAATATGGGTTTCAAAGTGTACCTTAGTATGTTCTGAGATGTTTAAGCCATGTTCCCCTAGAATCCTTAGGAACACACCAGAGATATAGCCGAAGGCGCAAGGGTACCCTCATTCACGCTCTTTGCGGATGCTAAAATGAGGTTAAGAAACATTTGCCTCTAAAGAAATCAGAATTCATTCTAAAAGCCCACATCAGGCATATGTTAAGGCAAACAAACAAAATGAAAAATATTGAATCTCTGGCCCACAGTGAAGGTATTAATTTGTGCACACAGTAAATAGTCATTTCAGCGAAATCGCAAAAAATGACAAAAAGTATGTGTCAGATGCCTTCAGACATTTTCTATAGCACTGGCTTACATCATTACAACAGGATGTCACAATTATTTTAAACTTAACTAGGTGATGCTGTGATTAATGTGAGTGCCACAGTGGTTGATTTTGTATCCCTACCCAGAAGTTGTAAAAATACACAAAATTAATTAGAAAAAAATTACTAAAGTTATTCCATTTCATTTTGACCTCTCTTTATCTATTAAGTTTCAATAATGTGAGCATAGAGTGCAAAATAATAAGGAAAGCCGGCAACATTTACGGTACGTTCGTGGTGAATGATAGTTTTTTTTTTCGCATTTAAAATTGCCGAATTGGGAAACATACGTTGTTTCCGATGCCCTCAGAAATTGTGTATACAATTGATAGGTTTTTCTTAGGTTTTATTGGTTACGATAGAGTACGTCAGTTACTCCCAGCCTGATTTTATGATGCTGTGATGCATTTAGGGGCCACAGGGGCTAAATCTGCTGCCCTATCCCCATTTTACCAGTATGCAAAGGAACGGAAAATGATCATAACAATTGCTTATGTCATACTCTTCTGTTGAAATATTTTTGTTACCAGTTTTCTTAACAAAGTATGCATACTGAGCATAAAAATGTGTGATCATTTCATTAATTTCAATGTGACTCATCAATTTAATTGTAATTCTTCTTAGATAAGGCATGTTTAATAGGGGCTGCCGCTGAAGCTTCTACCGTCTGCACATTCAGCAGTCTTGTCAAACTCGGGGAAGGTGTACCTTAGGAGATGTCGTGTCTGATGCTGTTCTTGGTCTACACTATTGACATCAGTACAGCAGTACCAAGGTTCGTCTCGAACATCCTCCAAGCGGATGACTTCGCAGTGTGGAGCGCAGCAAAATATAAAGAAATAGCATCCTCCAGAATCTAGGATGCTGCCAATGGAGTCAGCAGCTGGACTGAAAGATGGCCACTCAAACTGAGCTAGACCATCGCTTTCAATCAGATGGAAGAGGTCACCTTGAAACTGTGATTTCTTCGATATGCTGACTGATACAGTTCAATTAAATCATTACTGCTGAGATGTGACATGAGCTGACTCAGCACAACTTTCTCCAGAATCTTGGAAAGAAAGGGAAGATTAGATACTGGTCTATAATTCTTCAGCAAGTTTGCCTCTATCCCTGCCTTCTTCAACAATGAAATTACCACAGCCTGCTTAAAATGCCGAGGCACACACCCTGACCCCAGAGACAAGTTAATAATGACAAGCTCATCAGGGCATAGCTTGAGTATAGAGGTGTGAAGGGGTCAAGGGAACAAGATTTGGTGGGTGAAGAAATAATGAGTTTCTTTACAGTCTCCTCTGTGACAGCAGTGAACGCATGTAACACAGGCCTGTCAAATGGTATACCTATAGGACACAGCATCAGAACAGTTGTCCAGTTCCTGACGGATCGTGCTTATCTTAAAGTCAAAGTACTGACAAAACTTATCAGGTAGATCCATTTATGGGAATGGTATTCGGAGGTACAGGTTCATTTTTCTTTCCAAGAAGATCATTTGTAAGGCTAAACAGCTGACAACTAGATATGCAGTCTTCAATTTTGGCACAAAAAAGTCTTTCTTAGCTGCACGCTGTGAGGACTTTAGTGCAGCACGCTGCTTCACAAACATGTCTCCATGTACTGTAAGACCACTACACCTTCACAGTCTCTCACTGCTTCGAAGCTCGCACTTGGCATCTTTCAGTTCTTTTGTAAGCTAAGGGGCCGGGATACGTGAGGTTACGCATCTGGTGGTGAGTGGCGCATGCTTGTTGAGAATGTCAGAGAGTGTACAGTTGTAAGTGTCCAGCAGTTCATGTACTGTGCAGTCTGTCAATACAACGTCACAAGCCACCTTTACATCGGAGCTGAAAACATCCATGTCAATACGACGAAGGTTTCTGGAAGTAATCGAGCGTTTTGCGGAACGAGGCCAGAAGACACGCCCAGAAGACACGCCCCTGTACACCAAACTCTGAAAATATGCTGCCGAGCTCTTGACAGGTCACTTATTGGCAGCCAGAACAATGTAAGATTTAAAGACGGCCATCAAGGATTTGAACGTTGCAGAAGAAGAAGGCCAAAAATGGGGGTGGAAGTGGTGACCTCGTCGTGGACATATGGAAACTAAGTATTTTGATAACATCGTTTTGGCTGCCATGAACCATGAAACTTTATTACGCATATTCATATTTACACATTTCTAGATGAAAATAAATGAAAAGAAAAAAAGGAGACCTTACAAGACCCGCCTTACGCTAGGTAAAATATCACCTGAAAGACCAGCCGGTTAAAATATACTGATCAACAAAGGAAAAGCAAATATTTCACCAAAGCGCTTTTCTTCGTATATATGCTTTAATCCTGGTCATTTATTAGAAAATATTATGAAGAGTGTGTTATGTCGTGTACAAATAGAATGTTTAGTTTTAAAAAACTGCACATCGATGACTTATGACGTCATCAGTGACACTATCATCACAGGATATTGAAAGTGAAATGGGGAGCATCTGCAGAGGACACAGCTGCCAACCAATGTGCAGAGTCACTAGGGCCCGTGTGCATGACAATCCGGCCTGTTTGGTCTTGACCTACTTTTCGTTTGTCAAAGGCACCTAAATAATCAACATGACCTACAAACATGAAGATAAAAGAAAGTTCTTTATTTTTAGGTTAGCGGTCATATTTTACCTGATCAAATGAATATGGGTGTGTTCTTTTTCTCTGTGTCAGTCACTGGAGAATAAAAAAAAAATGGTTTGAAAAGTAATTTACATTAAATCAAATAGGATTTATTAAGAAAATGATGTGGGCCGGAAGTTCTGTTCTCTAAAGAATTTTTCGAGTCAAATTTCGTTTGTGGCAGTTAATAATTATTGTAAGCAATCCACACAACTTTTGTGTTAACACATATCACAGAAAACGTGCTTCACAGAGTGTGTCTATTTTTACTTATTTTCACTACTAATGAAACCCTGTGTCCTCCAAGGTAGCTATGGATGATGACTCATCCAATTTTTGTGTGAAGGTAGCTCGGACAGTAGACTGAACATCTGAAGTAAGCAACAAATAAAATGTTCTTGTTTTGCGGTCAGGGTGGCTCTTTGTTGAGGGTACACTTACAGATACTTTTCGCGTTTTTAATGGAAGTCAGTATAGTTACAATTAAATTGATGGGTCACATTGAAATTAATGAAAATCACACATTTTACGCTTAATATGCATTCTTTATTAAGAAAATTGGCAACAAAAATATTTAAACAGAAGAGTATGACATAAGCAATTGTTATGATCATTTTGCGCTCCTTTGCGTACTTGTAAAATGGGGGTAGGGCAGCAAATTTAACCATTGTGGCCCCTAAACGCATCACAGCATCATAAAATCAGGTTGGGAGTAACTGTGGTACTCTATCGTAACCAATAAAACCTAAAAAAAGACATATCAGTTGTATACACAATTTCTGAGGGCATCGGAAACAACGTACGTTTCCCAATTCAGCAATTTTAAATGGGGAAAAACTACCATTCACGTCGAATGTACCGTAAAGGATGCCGACTTTCCTTATTTTCTTCCACTTTAAGCTCACATTATTGAAACCTTATAGGTAAAGAGTGGTAAAAAAAGAAATGGAATAAATCTAGTAATTTTTTTTTCTAATTAATTTTGTGTATTTTTACAACTTGGGGGTAGGGATACAAAATCAACCACTGTGGCATTCACAGTGATCCCAGAATCACCAAGTAAAGTTTATAATATTGTGACAATTGCCTGCTTGAGCAATAGAAAATGTCTGAAGGCATCTGACACTTTATTTTCTTTTCTTTTTTTTTTCTTTTTTTTTTTTCGATTTCGCAGAAATTACCGTTTACTGGGTGAACAAATACCTTCACTGTAAGCCAGAGATTTAATATTTTTTCAGTCTGTTTTTTGGCAGAGGATGCAGAAGGTGTGCCTTAACATATTATTGCCTGATTTGGGCTTCTGGGATGAATTCTCATTTCTTTAGAGGAAAATGTTTCTTAACCTCATTTTAGCATCCGCGAAGAGCGTGAATGGGGTACCCTTGCGCCATCGGCTATATCTCTGGTATTTTCATAAGGAATTTAGGGGAACGTGGCTTAAACATCTCAGGACATATTAAGGTACACTTTGAAACTCATCTTATTGAGTACTATGAGGGGGGAGGGGGAGGGGGGGGTATACGGTAGCCATGACTGGCTTATGGACTATTATAGTGACGTCATTTTGCTGTTCGTGTTATTCTTCTTCTTCTTCAGAATTCCTGTCGCTCCTCCAGCCCTTATAGCGTACTAATGGAGGCAAGGGCCGTGTGTCCGTCTTTATTTGTATGAGAGGGCGTTTGTTGATCAGAGGCAGGGTTATAGAGGAGGGAAATAGATGAGAAGGATTAGCTTAAGAATATTAAAAACTCTGAATATTAAAAAATAAAAACGCACGTGAGGTCCTACCATACGGCAGACTTTGGGATGAAATCCGCATCTTGTTATTCAATTACGCGGCATATATTGAAACCGGTGCGTGCGTGTGTGTGTGTGTATGTGTATGTGTGTGTGTGTGTGTGTGTGTGTGTGTGTGTGTGTGTGTGTGTGTGTGTGTTTGTGTGTGTGTATGTGCGTGCGTGCGTGTGTACGTGCGTGTGTGTGTGTGTGTCCTACAGAATGCGAGACCAACAGATACGGCAATCAGTGTGCTATGAACTGCAGCCTCAACTGTCAGGATAACACAGGACCCAGAACTTGTGACGCGTTTAATGGAACGTGCTTAAATGGTAAGTCAGTTTCTGTATGATAGGGTGAAGCAAGCGCTGGTATGGATACACTATACGTACTACAGGAAATCACTCAACGCTTTTCAAACAGTTACGAGGTATGCTAAAAAAATAAAAAAAAAAAATTAAATTAAAAAAAAAATAAATAAATAAAAAAAAAATAAAAAATTGATTTGGCACTTACTTAACTCACAAAAATAAAATTAGTATCAAAACAAATTTCAGCCTTTGCCCTTTATTCATGCACAATATTGAGCTGATATCTTCAGCCGTGCCGCTGTGTGACGTCATTGAAAAAGGGATGTAAACAGCTGTGCTTGAAAACAGTGGACTCTCCAAGATAATAAATTTATGTCTACATTTTTAAAAGAGTGGAACTCCGAAACAGTCATGTCAACATCCAAACAAATTTGACAGTTGTTTGATATGGTACTTGTGTATTGTCTGGCGCTGACTGCAAGTGGATTGTGCAATTTAAGTCTAAAAGAGAGGACTTTGAAAAGGAGTACTGGTCTCACTGTCAAATTTCAGCTTGGAACGAGCAAATGTTGCTGTTTATTTACATATAAAATGGAAAATACGCATATATATTAAACTTCCGCTCTTTGCATTGGAGCGGTTTAAAGGATAGTGCGTAATGACCTTCACCTACAAAAACAATATGCAATAAGGATACTCCATTTCTTGACAAAGGCTCAGATGCAACAGAAAGTTGATCGCTTAGATTAACTACTTTTACGTTTAGCATAAAAGGCCGCAAACGACCGTGTGATGTCATCACTGAAGATGATACTTCCTTGTATTGTAACTGTATCCCCAGCAAACAGTTCAATCAGGAGTGGTTTGCCACAGATGAGAGGAGACTAAGGGCACTTTTGTCAGATTTTCAGAATTCACAGCACCATTTTCTCTAATTTGTAAAACTAACAGATCCATGTCGTTGGTCTTATTTTACCATTGGAGCGCGCAGTCAATGCAAAACATCATGTACGAAATTTGTTTTCCAAAGTGTTGAAGAATGTTCATGAGCAGCAGACAACTCTCAGTGGCCAGAACATCGTAACCCATTCAGCCCTGACGCACTACAGCAGGAGATGGGTAGACCATGATAATTCAAGGGTAATGCCAGATTAGCTTGGCGCCGACACCGCACTGCCCTTGAGTTATCATGGTCCATCCATCTCCTGCAACGGGCGCATAGTCATTAGATGACGCCTCCAAAAGTTGGGAAATACGGCCGTCGGGCTGAATGACTTAATGAGAAAATGACTCCAGACCGCCGAAAGCCAAGGTCACTGTGTCCTACACAGAGGAGCAACACATTCGTTTACTTCCTCAACCGTCATGCAGTCCTTGTCCTGTGACTGTTGGTTCCCCCTGAACCGAAAAAGAGGCGGGCAGGACGGATTTCTCATGCATGCAGAACCAGGAAAAAGCCATAAATTCACGTCCAACACTAACCTTAATCAGAATACTACATCGCCTTTGAATTTCCCCTGATGTAGCTGAAATTTTGCACAGGCAGTGGGGCGTACCGCTATTACAAACTGTGAAAATATCAAGTAAATTAGACTAACGGTTTTTGTTTTACGGCACAAGTGTCATTACTTTTTGACCACACCTCGTAGATCCATCGACCCATTACTTGTGACGCCAAGAATTAATATAAGGGCTGTGGAGCGTCTTCTTGGGCCTACTTTGTGCCTAGTATTTGTTGTAAAGTCACGCAGTAAAAAAAAATATTTGCCTTTTTAACTTATTCGAGACGGGCCACACCCGGAGACGCGGCTCGTCTCGAATGAGTTAAATGCCCGAAATCTGATCTACCTAACGCTTTCATGATGATTTTTTTTTCAGGATGCAAACCTGACGGAAAATTCAATTCTTCTCTCTGCACTGGTAAGTTGTGTCAGTCTCCTAGCTGACATTGTGGATTAGTTAACATATAATAAACATTATGCATTTTACTTGTTAGCGCTTGTGGAAAGATAAGTACACGTTAGCATATGTATTTGTTAGCGTTGGTGGAAATATGTTTGTACGTATTTTTTTTTCAAACAGGCTGACAAATACATATATAATGTTAACTGTTCTACTGGGTTCCATATTAACTTTAACGAAACTGACACACTTAGAGCTATGAGCATGTGCGATGCCGTTGATTATAATGAGATTGTATTGAAGATTCTGTGTTCGTAAGATTCGAGACTCGAAACAGGAAACAGGAAAAGTGCTTTTAAGAACTATTGATAACATTACAGTGCGTGTTTTTGTACTTAATTGATATCAGCGCACACGCACACACACACACACACACACACACACACACACACACACACACACACACACACACACACACACACACACACATACACACATGAACACAAAACCCTCAGACTGGGTGACCTACCATTTTATGTGAAAATGGGTTCCCATATTTCTATTTATTCTAGGGCTCTGGAGTTGATGCCAATGTTTAGAACTCACCTTATAACTAAGCTCTACAACTTAAAATAAAATAGACATTTTCTAGAAACAGAGCCACTGGATGGAAAAAAAATGGGTGTTTACCCCAAAAGTGGGTGCCTCTCACACAAAACTGGGATTACAGTGAAAATACCTCACTAAAGATACCTTTGGTTGATTTTACTATTATGATTGTTTGAGTGGGGTTGTAAGGGGGTTGGGGGGGGAGAAGTGTGTGTGTGTGGGGGGCGGGGCGGGGGGGGGGAGGGGAGGGGGGGGGAGAGGGGGTCATCACTTTTGGTTTATAGAGCTGCTCAATGCACTCTTATGAATGAAAGAGTTTCATTATCAGTGGAATCAGTAGGTCATTTCAGAGGCGCACACTGAGTTGCACGTCAAACCACTCACAAATACTCATTTGGAGTGCACCAGATGGATCCAGTTGGCAAAGTCCCACATTCCACACTATAGGACAGCTAAGACTGAAAAGCAATCGCGGCGTTTATGGCGCGGTACAAGGTTTAAAACTAAGAAAATGTTGTTTTTAGAAGCGTGTCGGGCAAAAGTTTTTATGAAAACTGTTTTAAAACCTCTTTTAACTCAACTTTTCTTAATGTTAAAAGTGTTTTATTGTACATTACTTAACGTCCCGACAGCAACAAGGCTTTCTCAGGACGTGCCTGCACTGCTTGTGAAAAAACAACAACTAAACAGAACATTGAATGTATATCGCCAGCCGGTCAAATACATTAAATAAACCTAACACATGGGGCCTACATAAAGCTAAGACCATTTAGCAACACACGTCCAATATCAAGAGCTACAGGCAGTGCAGACAGTAGGGAGAGTTTTAAAAAGTCAAATACAGGTGAATGGACAAAGGGCCGACAGAGACACATGCCCCAGAATAGAGAGAAAAACCCACCCTGTGGGGCTGACCAGGGTGCCCCTGGGAAATAAAAAGTAGTTAACCCCACCCAAGTCCCCCAGGGCAGACCCGGGTGGGGTTAAAAGTGTTTTAATTTACAAGCATGTCGTAACTGATATGCATCTATTCCAACGTATAGTGCTGGATATTTTTCCCATCCTCGCCTTCTCTCGGGCTTCGCTCAACACTCGACTTTCCAGTCCTTCCCTGAAACACCCCCAACCGGTCTGCCCTCAACACTCGACTTTCCAGTCCTTCCTTCAAACACCCCCAACCGGGTCTGCCCTGGGGGACTTTTTAGTTCCCAGGGGCACCCTGGTCAGCCCCACAGGGTGGGTTTTTTCTCTATATTCCGGGGGCATGTGTTTCTGTCTACCCTTGGTCCATTCACCTGCATTTTCCTTTTTTAAACTCTCCCTACTGTCTGCGCTGCCTGTGGCTCTTGATATTCGATGTGTGTTGCTAAATGGTCTTAGCTTTATTTAGGCCCCATGTCGTAGGTTTTATTTAACGTATTGGACCGGCTGGCGACATACATTCAATATTCTGTTGAGTTTTTGTCACTAGCAGTGCAGGCACGTCCTGAGAAAGTCTTGTTGCTGTCGGGACGTTAAGCTATGTACAATCAATCAACCTTCCTTCAAACGGACAGCATTCACACAAATAATACTTTACTATTACATCAGAAAATGGCCCATCCAAGCCTGCACTCTTTTAACTGCACTAAACGACTGACTGGTGCAGACGACGCATGAAACGACGCTGACTCTGTGACGTCATTTCCATTCAATCAATTTGTGCATACAATCCAAAAGGAGATGCGGCATTGATAACATCGACAAACCTACAAAATAAAGCAACAGGTTCAACCAAAAGGTCGGGCAGGACAAAAGACAACAGCAGCCTCACCCAAAGTCTAAACGTCCTCTCTTACAATGCGCACTCATACAATCACTTCACTTCTTAGCAACCGGCGCACGAATATAATTATAGGCTAAGTCAAACTAAAACAGAAGATAGTGGCGAAAAACCCTTTAAAATAGAAACAAAGAACGACGTTTCAGATCAAATATTCTTCATCTGACATGGAAACAAACGTAGAAAACGTATAGGCTAAGTCCCTGGTGAACGTATACATGAATCTCAAATCTGCACTAGACATGACCTTTCTCCACATCACCCCGGAAGTACATTACAACTCAACACTTTTTTTAACAAAACAACAACACCCTCAAATAACAAACCTAATTCTGTAGAAACATAAACAATTTACTCCCTAAAACAACAAAATATCCCCCCTGACCCATATCAGCTATGAAGTTATTTATAGCTAGCTGAGAAGGGTGATGTAATACATACACGCTCATTTTCAGGGTTCTGTGTCACAACACACACACACACATTGCTGGGAGGGACAAGTTTTCAAACACACTACCGGCGTGTCTGTTAAACACAAAAGTGCATGTGTTAACGCCAAAATGAGAAAAACGGATTTTTTTACTTTTTATTAATCTTTACCGCAAGACAATGCAGAAACAACCCTCAGAAAAAATGGGTGTCTGACTTGGAAACCCAGAATTATACACATACCCAGTTTCCATAAGGATGGTAAAGACAGTCACCCGTTTTAGGTCTTTCGTCTACACACACACACACACACAAACACACACACACACACACACACACAAACACACACACACACACACAAACACACACACACACTGACACACACACACACACACACACACAAACACACACACAAACACACACACACAAACACACACACACACACTGACACACACACACACACACTGACACACACACACACATACACTGACACACACACACACACACACACACACACACACACACACACACACACACACACACACGAGTACTCACACATGCGCGTGCTTTGGTGCTTTGGTTCGCACGCACTCCTCTTTGACGATAATTCGATGTTCTTGATGATGATGATGACGATAAAGACGACACAAGACAATGTTGATATTTCGAGAGTATATCCCCCGTGTGTATCCTTTAAATACTTTGGAGAGCGATCTTTCGCTTTTCAGGCCCCCAAAATCTGGAATAATCTCTCATTCTGCTTTCGTCACGGGCCGACGTCGGCCCTATGGCCTTTGCGCACTGGGTCCCTCCAAGCCTTCAAGACGCAGCTCTAAACCCATTTATTTTCAACTTCCGTTTGGGACTAAATAGATCTCTTTTCCTGCAGATGCTGATGCACTGTTTTTATAAGTCTTTTTTAATCTGCTGTTGGACAGACTATTTCCTGTTTAATTGTATTGCGTTTATTGTATGTTGTGTTTTGACATGATTGCTTAGGTTTACATGTGTTTGTAAAGCGCTGTGAGCCTACTTTGTGAGGATCCTCATCATCATCATCAGTCCCTTGCCCGAACTGGGCGTTGGGGGGACTGAAAGGCAGCAGCAACAGACAGTGCTCTCCACTGAGTTCTATTTTGGGCGGTGGCAAGCAAGTCTGGCATCTCGAGTTCGGTCCATTCTTTTATGTTTGCGACCCAACTCTTTCTCTGACGACCTCGCCGACGACTTCCTTCGAGAGTGCCTTGGAGGATAGTCTTGGACAAGGTGTTGTGTCGGGTCACGTGGCCAAACCAAGCAAGCTTGCGCCGTTTCACGGTTGCCAGAAGGGGTTCATGTGGGCCCACCAGGGAAGTGACGATGCTCCGTACATATTCGTTGGTCTTGTGCTCGCGGTACGAGATGTGGAGCAACTTCCTCAGGCACTTGTTCTCAAAGGCCTGGATTTTCTTTTCTGAGTCTGCAAGCAGCGTCCAAGTCTCACAGCCGTAGAGTAGAATAGACACTACGAGGGACTTGTAAAGCCTGTACTTGATGGTGAAGCTGATGGAGTTACTTCGCCATATCCTGTCCAGCCTGGCCATTGCGGATGTTGCTGTACCTATCCTGATACGGATCTCTGCTATGCAACTACCGTCTTTGGACAGGGTGGCTCCCAAGTACTTGAAGCTATTGACCTCTTCTAGCTTCTGGCCGTTCATGTGAATGTTGCTGCTGCTGTCGCTTGTGGTGTTGATCATCACTTTGCTTTTATCCGTACTGATCTCCATGCCATAAGACCCTGCGCTACTTGAAAGTTTGTCTGTCAGGTTTTGCAGCTCACTATTGCTGCCTGCCATGAGGTCAATGTCGTCTGCGAATCGAAGATTGCACAGGGATCTGCCACCAATAGAGATTGAAGTATGGTGGTCGTGGAGGGTTTCCTGCATGATCTTCTCCAGGAATATGTTGAAAAGGACAGGAGAGAGCAGGCATCCTTGACGGACACCGATCGTCGTCCTGAAGAACTCGCCTGACTGATTGTTAAGTAGAACCGCGCTGCAGGCGTTCTTGTAAAGCGCTTCTATCATTTGGATCAGTCCCTCCTCTATGTTGAACGATCTCATGACTTGCCAGAGTCCGTCGTGCCAGACGCGATCAAATGCTTTCCTGAAATCAATGAAGTTGTGGTAGAGTTCGCGCTGATGCTGCAGATGTTTCTCGATCAGGACGCGGCAGTTGAAAATCTGCTCTACAGTGCTTCTTCCAACTCTGAAGCCAGCCTGTTCTTCTGCCAGCAGTTCCTCGGCGAAAGTTTTGAGGCGGTTGAGAATGATTCTAAGCATTACTTTGCTAGGGTGACTTATCAGACTGATAGTTCTGTAGTTCTGGCACTGTTTCAGGTTTCCTTTCTTGGGGAGCGGGATCACTAGAGACTGTGTCCATTCTACTGGCCATTTCTTTTGCTCCCAGATCTTTTGACAGAGTGTAGTGAGTACCTTCGTTGTTACTTCTCCTCCATGTTTCAACAGTTCAGCAGGTACGTTGTCTACACCTGGAGACTTTCCTCCCTTCAGGCCGCGTACAGCTGTTTCCACCTCTTCAGCTAACACTGGCAGGTCTTCGGCCTTCCTGGCCCCAGCCTGGTTGTTTTGGAGGATACTGGTGTCTGGCTCAGCCTTGTAGTTATACAAGTCTCGGCAGTACTCAGTCCATCTGTTTAGTACAGCAGTGTTTTCCGTAAGGAGTTGGCCGCTGCTGTCTTCGATGACTGTGGCTGTTCGCTGTTGAGTCTTGGTGAGGGTCCTTAGCGTTTCATAAGCCTTCTTGCTGTTGCCGTTTGCCATGCCCTCTTCCACGCTACGACACTGGTCTTCAATCCAATCTTCTTTGGCTTCTTTCATCCTCTTCCTGATCTTCTTGTTGACAAGTCTGTACTTGTTTGCTGATGTGAGGTCTTGGCCTCTCTTTTTCTTCCAGGCTCTCCTCTCATCACAGAGATCAAGGATGTCATCGGTGACCCAGGGCTGTTTGCGCTTCCTCTGCTTCCCCAGCACTTCTTCTGCTGTAGAAAGTAACACCTCTTTTATATTTCCAGCAAGGGTGTCTACGTTCCAGTCCAAAGTAGCCAAGGCTGCAAATCTGCCTCCCACCTGGGCTTGGAAGACCTCTTCTACTTCCGGGTCTTTTAGCTTCTCGAGGTCGAATCGGATGCGAGGACTCTTGCTGTCTCGTTTCAATGCCAGCTTCAACTTGAGGCTAGTAAGGACGAGGTTGTGGTCGCTGCCAATATCAGCGCCAGGAAAGGACCTCGTTTGTGCTTTGTTAACGCTGGATTTGAATCGTCGAGGCAGCAAGATGAAGTCAATCTGGTTATGGACCAGGCCTCCTGGCGATTGCCATGTCACTGTTCTTGACTTCTTGTGTGGATGGAGGGTATTAGCAACGGTAAGACGGTGACTCTGTGCGAACTCTAAAAGTCGCAGGCCTCTGTCGTTTGTTTCTCCAAGGCCAAACTTGCCAGCTGTTCCTGCCCATTGTTGGTAAGCGTCAGGGCCGATCTTTGCATTCCAGTCACCGAGGACAGTCAGAATGTCTTTCTTAGGTGTTTTCTTGATGATGTTGTCCAGTTGTTCGTAAAATTCTTCTAATTCCTCATCATCATGATCTGCTGTTGGAGCGTATACTTGTATTATAGTGATGTTGTGCGGTCGGGCGGAGATGCGGATGGAGATTAGTCTGCTTGACACGGGGGTGCAGCTGATGACAGTTCCAGCCACCTCTTTCCTTACGATAAAAGCTACGCCATGTTCGTGCTTGGTTTCTTTTCCGCTGAACCAGATTTTATGGCCTTCATCTGTGAGGATCCTGCGCTATATTAAAAACGGTTTTTATTATTATCATTATTATTATTATTATTATTATTATTATTATTATTATTATTATTATTATTATTATTATTATTATTATTATTATTATTATAGATGACAAAAAAACAACGACGATCTTTATTCCGATTCTTATGATCAACTGTTGCAGACTGTCAGGCGGGCTGGTACGGAAACGATTGCAAACAGCCTTGTAACAATCATTGTGGGACAGACCAAGGGGCGAAACCGTGCGATAAAAACACAGGGCGTTGTTCCGCAGGTGTGTGTATTTAACGCCCTTAAACCTTTGCCTGTCGGTCGCGGTTTTTGTCGCGATGATTCCTGTAGTAATCATTGCGACCAAAACCGATACCGACACGCAAAGAGCTAACTGCCACCTCCTAGAAAAGCGGCTGATCCTTGCCTTATACTTAGAAACATTAACAGATCTAAATAAATGGCGCCCAACACTCCATATAGTAATGTACTGTCCTGGCGTGACCGGTACAAGCTCACGTTAACCCCTTCAGTGCCAGTTAACGTAGATTGCGTTTCTGCAGTCTTGGTTGATATAAAACCCAAAAGCCCTATCTGTATGGCTTCGTAGAATGAATTCAAAATGGTGTCAGCAAGAAGTATAGATCCTCATGAGGCCCAGCACCTGCGGGGGCTCATGTGGATCTATACTTCTTCCAGTTGGGTGATGTTCAATTTTTGTCTGCACTGAACGGGTTAAGAATGCCTGGTTGGAAACTCAGAAAAAAACTGGAGACGGATGTAAATTAGTTAATTTTAGTTATTTATTGCAGTGCAACGCCGAACAGGCGACAAAGGCCATCTCAAGGCGGGAATGTGAATAAGACCAGCAGGAGGCTTATAACAGTATGAGCCCCTCTCTATACCCCCCACCCGACGCCCCCACCCCGACCCCTCATACAGCTGCGCGGGCTCGTGAGGATCTATGCCTCTTGCATTTGATTTGCGTTGTTCGATGTGTTGCCGTAGGGGTTGGTAAACCATATCAGGCTCACCGTCGGCAACATAACCTTTGACTTACTGGGTGTTGTTCTTTTTCATAATTTCGAATCAGCGTGAAGGGTGGGCCAAATTTACGCAGACTGAAATTTGGCACCACGTTTCACATGAACGCGAATAACTTCTGGCTGTGTGGCTCTTGGGCATTGCAATATAGCGAGGTTTTGTAATGAGCTTTGTGACATATCACGAAGATGGTGAGCAATCCTTTAATTTCAAAGTGCTTTTGTAGCGAAAATGTCGGTTGTCGTAAGCCTCGTAAGAAAGTGCCCTCGAGTTTAAATGTCACATTGTCATAGAGCTTCTTACAAGGCTGATATGTGTCAGGTTGCGAGGACGGGTGGTATGGAGACACATGCGATGTGAAGTGTCCCCAGAAATGTGCCGGTGCATGTGACCGCGGAAACGGGACTTGTTTTGGTACGTATACAGCAAAACAAAACCAAATAAGAATAATATAGGGGGAGTTGGGGGGGGGGGTGAGGCAGTCCCAAGTATCCCCTTGGCAAGATAATCTGCCGCAACCCTTGAACTATCACGCTCGATGTAACCCCTGAACATGTGTATATAGTCATCAGGGGACAACCATCAAACATTTAACTTCCACTCTGACCGGAAGATGTATTATCACAGCGCCGGGATGCAGCTTGTTACAACAGACGATGCTATAGTTATTATATATGAGAAAAAAAACACCTTTAGCACGATGTTGTATCCCATGTAAGAGTCCCATATATATCGTCAATAAAGCTGCGTGAATACAGTTTGTCATGAACAATTCAACTATGTGCGCACAAGCGTAAAGAAGGCCCCAGATTCAATTACTGTTCAGTTAATGCGTGGGCTCAAAAATTAAAACAACTGTGTAATGTTTTGTGCGTTTTTCATACTGAAACTATAACGAAATTCCAACGAAATAAACACGCTTAGAAAAGACAGTTATACACAATTGTGTTGTAAGTATCTTTTCTAAGGGTTTTATTTTTATTTTATTTTTTTTCGCTGTGATGTTTTTGTTTTCTGCATTTTACATGCTTGACACCTTTGGGGTCTGGATTTCATACTGAAACTGCGTTTACCAATTGACACATTCACCTTGTGTTTCTTTGAAGGGGTAATTTGTACCATTGACAAACCAGTAAGCAAAGGTCGTCGGACCCACGACGTCCCACGAATGCGAGGCTGTCGTGGGCCCGGAGACATTTTGTTACTGGGGAAAAGCCTTGGAGATCCACGTATCTCAGAATCCTCTGATATTATTTTTAAGACTATGTATTACGGCGACTTTCATACAGGTTGCCAGGAGGGATATCTCGGACCCAACTGCACTGAGCGTTGCAGTGTAAACTGTGTTGGAGGATGTGAACAGTATGATCATCGGTGCAACAGTGAGTGTTCCCTTTGTTCCAAGAAAATACAAGTGGTCGTCTGTATGCGTTATCAATGATATAAAACACCACCAACGTGCATCCATGGGCACAGTTTGTGTTGTTTACCGAAAAGCGCTGTGTTTCTTACTACTGTGTTGCATTTGTTTTACTCCGGCGGCATAATCTCATCCAAGAGACGTTTCTTAACCTCTTCGCTGCCAGTGGTCACGGATGTTGCGTCTGATAACACTGCACACTGACCGACATCTGTGTGAAGAACACAAATTAAATGGGACCAAAAACGGGCACAAAGAACACAGGACTAACTAGAGACAAAAATTCTCATGAGCCCCCGCGACTGCGGGGGCTCATGAGGATTTTTGTCTCTTGCAGATGGGTAGCGTTCGACTTGTCCCGGGAGTTAAGGGGTTAAGAGCTGACCATGCACTTTTTACGAATCACGGTAGAGTCATCGAGAATTACCTGACCGGTTTTGCGTCTCTTCTGAGGCGCCAGGCCAGTCAGGCAATACCCTCGACCTGTCATGTTCTCGAGCCATTTCTCCCTCCTCAATTGTTATAGCAGGTGAAAAAGTAAAGATCTATTTCCATCGTTGAAGACTGAAAAAAACTACAATCCCCTGGAGTGACATCTACACTAGCAGCTAATACCCGCCAACTGTCATGTAGGAGATCCATTTTCCCCTTCCGTATCAAACAGCACTGCAAGTGAACGAGAAAACACATGTTGCTATTGTTCCATCCTGCAAGACTTGCCGAGTGTGTAGCGTCCACACTATCAGGCAATGTCCTTAACCCGATCAGTGCCAGCTGACCCAAATAGTGTTTCTGCGTGCAATTTTCATAAGCTCAAAACACACAAAAAAAAGCATTGATGTCCCAGAAACGTGGATTCAAAGTGATGTCAGCAAGAGGCATAGATCCTAATGAGCCCCCGGCACTGAACGGGTTGAACTACCCCTCCCCCCCCCCCACTCCACCCCCTTATCAATCAGCACAGCAAGTGAAAGAGAAAACGCATGTCCTATCGTTCCAGACTGCAACGCTGGCCACTGGGGTGACGAGTGTAACGTGCCGTGTAACAGAGGATGTCAGAACAACAACTGTAGCAGAGTCAACGGACAGTGCACGTGCAAACCAGGATGGCAACAACCTGACTGTGACGGTGAGCATTGAATTTAGCTTAGATAGAGAAGACACATGACTTTTTATTGTCAGTAAAAAATAGGTTGATTTCAGAATGTGTACTATGCTCAACTTCAGTATTGCGTGCTGCAGTATACGCGGTATCAGGATATATCGCAGACAGATCTCTGGCTGCCTACATATCTCCGGGCCCTGCCAGCCTTATTTGGGTTCGGAGTACTGCGCACTAAGGGTGCGGCGGGATGTGAGGGGGAGGCTGGTGGTGGTAGTATGGTTTCGCTCATTATTATTTGCAAATGTTTTCAAATTGACTGCTGTAGTCTACATTTTATTTGGTAACTTAAATATGACATATGACGACCTTTCTTTGGTTTTTTTTTATTTTTAAGTTGAATGAATTTACTTAACATAACAAAATTTATATCTAGTATACCGACCCAGCCCTCAGCAGGCAATGGCCGCAAAACCAGAATTTCATTGTTTACGAACCGCCGAACCACAAAATGGTTGAAGAAACGATTTTGTGTATTTCATAATGTTCATCCAGGGTGGAGTGATTCACTGTGACGTGTATACGCTATACAACACCTGTCGACGCTTGATTCATTTCAGTCTGTATTCTGTATTTCAATGCCTAGCTGAAGAAGATCGGTACGTTTGCTTTCAGTGTGTGATAGTTCCCACTATGGTTTGGACTGTACCGAGAACTGTGGTCACTGCACGGGTGAAGCAAACTGTCATAATGTGACGGGTCACTGTCCATCGTGTAAGCCCGGGTGGAAACCACCTCTCTGTAAGGATGGTATGTATCCCAACATGTTCTTGAGTATAAAAATAGATTTATGTATGAAGATATAATCTCTCTCTCCCTCTCTCTCTCTCTCTCTCTCTCTCTCTCTCTCTCTCTCTCTCTCTTTCTCTCTCTCTCTCTCTCTCTCTCTCTCTCTCTCTCTCTCTCTCTCTCTCTCTCTCTCTCTCTCTCTCTCTCTCTCTCTCTCTCTCTATTAAAGTGACTCTTAATCTTATCACTGACTGTGACAATAGCAAATAGAATAAGATTACTCTGGTACGCTTCATCGCGTTTTGTTTTTAACAACGGTACGTTGCACACCGCAGAGACCTATATATCAGCTGACTTTTTTTTATTTACATCTACGGTCCGCTATCTTTTTCTTCCTTTCTTATCTTTCGCGCATGTTTCAGTGCTGTGTTTTGACCACTGATCTGCATGCCACATAGTGGCACTTTGTTATTGTTGTTTAAACTGTCATTTAGTTTGTTAGTATATTTGAAACTAGTATTTGGTTGCGAAGTTACCTGACATGTTTACTACTGTCAGCGATCATTTGCTTAGAATAGGCCACCTCAATGTATTTGCAGTCATGTATCAGACGTTATAGTACTACTCAACCAACCCTCCCCATATTATTTGGCTTTACAGAAAGTAGGTTGACAGAGAATATAAGTAACCAAGCTATCACCATACAAAATTTCTCCATTCATAGGCGAGATGCTTCAGTGCCTGGTCAGACTGGCATTTGTGTTTATGTTCACAATACTATTGCTAACAACGTAACACGACAATGTGACCTGGAATCCACCCATGTGAAAAGACTGTGGCTTGAGATAAAAGCAACCGACAAGTCAACCCCGACCTTCGTATGTTTTATTTACAGAAACCCCGCAGCTACAGTGTCCTGGCAAGATGATTTTGTTGTAATGGTTGACAAAGTACAAAACTCCAAGGGTGATATACATATACTCGGTGATTTTAATGTTGATTTATTGAAACCTGGCAACACGTCATGGAGATCCATGATAACGTTCTTATGCCTTACACAAGTAGTTCAGTCACCCACCAGGGTCACTACTACTTCATCCACATTAATTGACCATGTTTATACAACCAACGACAATGCTCTTAGCAATGTCTATGTACCCAGCATCTCTGTCAGTGATCATTTTCCTATTTGTTTTTCATTATCTGTGAAGTTGCCAAAGAAACCTCATAAGGAGCATATAACCATCCTCTACAGATCATTCAAAAAATTTAACCAAGATGATTTTTTGCATGACCTTTCTCAAACGCCATTTTCCGATGTGTATAACTATAACGATCCCAATGTAGCGCTGTCCCAATGGTATAGGTTGTTCCTCGGTGTTCTTGACAGACATGCCCCGAGGCGCACTAAGCGTGTTAAACATCCCACTGTGCCTGAGTGGCTGGCGGATGAGATTAAAACTGCGATGGAACTAAGAGATCTAATGAAACAACAAAAGAAATTTGACGAGTACAAAAAACAGCGAAACATAGTTAAATCATTAGTACGTAAAGCACAGAGGCAGTATGCTGAAAAGATTATTGCGGACGGCAAATACATACGCAGCGTGTGGCAGGTGATTAACACATTTACTAAAGGACAATCTAGCAAATCAACGAGTGTCCCACCGCATCCTACAGCTGATGTATTTAATGAACACTTTCTGAACATTGCTAAAACCCTGTCACAGACGAACACCAGTGAGTCAGGTGAATACGTATGTTCAAAACAATTGAAACAGCACAGTCAGATAAACGCTGGCAATACTTTCTCAGTTCCCCTAATGACCGTCCTTGATGTAGGAAAATCTTTAACCAACATGAAAAGTAAAACATCTTGTGGTGTTGACGGTATTAGCAATAAAATCCTGAAAATTGCGCTCCCTTATATTGTTGAATCATTAACCTTTATATATAATCTTTCGATTCAAAAGAGCTTGTTTCCCGATGAATTGAAAATAGCAAAAGTTACTCCTCTACCAAAAAGCAAAGATCTGAGCGACCCAAGTGAGTACAGACCTATTTCAATCTTATCAGCAGTGTCCAAAACCACTTGAAAAGCATATACATAATCATTTACTTCAATTCCTGGATGAAAACCGCCTTATTATTACAGCACAATCAGCTTTTCGGCCTAAACATTCGTGTCAGACAGCCTTAACTCTCATAACCCACAAATGGCTTACTGCCATAAATGAGTCCAAACTTTCAGGTGTAGTATTTCTAGATCTTAAAAAAGCCTTCGATCTCATTAACCACTCAATCTTACTAAAGAAATTACCTTTATATCACATAGACTCAAATGCAGTCGCTTTTCTCTCGTCCTATCTCTTAGACAGAACGCAGAAAGTATTCTTAAATGGTAAATACTCAGCGGAAGGACTGGTGACCCATGGTGTTCCTCACGGATCCACCCTAGGACCGTTATTATTCAACATCTTTATAAATGAACTTCCACTGTCAATATCACACCCCGACACAAACTGTGAACTATTTGCTGATGATACATCATTACATGTATTTGATAAAAATGTTTCAACTGTGAGCGCTGTCCTCCAACATAGTTTAGATGTAGTGTCAACTTGGTGTGAAGAAAATCATATCATTATTAGTATTCCTAAAACGAAAAGTATGTTGGTGACGACACGCCAAAAGCATCAACGTGGTTTGCAACCCCTTGAGCTGTCCCTTCACTCTCACCCCATAGAGCAAGTGTCAAAACATCGTTTGTTAGGAGTGACAGTCGACGAACAGCTCAGCTGGGAGCCTCACATAGAAACTGCCTGTAAAACTATTTCAAAGAATCTCTTTTTATTATCCAAATTAAGTCGTATAGTTGACATTGATGCTCGAAAACTATTCTTTAACGCACACATCAAGACACATTGTAATTATGCTTTCAATATCTGGGAAGGCTGTGGAGACATTCATTTGAAAAAAAATGAATTCCCTTTACCGGCGAGGTATTAAGCTTATTCTTCCTGGTTCGTCCCCTACTGATGAAAGACTGAAGGCCCCTAATATCCTACCACTCAGTAAACAATTGGAACTTAATATATGCTTACTTGTGCAAAAAAATCTAAACGATGCCGCCACGCCCTATCTCCGTGAGCTGTTTTCCCACACGAATAGAGAGAACACAAGGAACAGCTTACTCCATCTCCCAAAACCGAGAATCGACATCTTCAAATCTAGCATATCATTTTCCGGTGCTAAGTCATGGAATAACTTGCCCTCTCATTTAAAGTCTATTTCAAAGTTATCTATCTTCAGAGTTCGCGTCCATAAATATCTGCTGTCGATGTGAATGTTCTATCTTTCTGCTTAGTATGTTGCTCCAGCACAGCAGATTGCTGCAGATTGTGTAATAGTTTGACTGTCTGCATTAACATGTCAGATTCAAACAAGTATATATATATATTGTTTTAATTCCTTTTGTATTTTACTTTTTATTATTTTTTTTCTTTGATGGTGGGGGGGGGGGGGGGGGTGAATGGGTCCTTTTGCTATATCGTCTGATGTATTTTTATATGTGTAGAGTAGCAGGACAGTTTGGAAGATAGGCATTGCTATGCCTAAAACTTTTTATCCTTAATAAAAACGTTTCATCATCTCTCCCTCCCTCCCTCCCTCCCTCCCTCCCTCCCTCCCTCCCTCCCCCTCCCTCCCTCCCTCCCTCCCTCCCTCCCTCCCTCCCTCCCCCTCCCCCCTCCCCCTCCCCCTCTCCCTCTCCCTCTCCCTCTCCCTCTCTCTCTCTCTCTCTCTCTCTCTCTCTCTCTCTCTCTCTCTCTCTCTCTCTCTCTCTCTCTCCATCAACCCTCCTCCGTGGAGATTCAAGTGATCCGTCTTTGAAGTTACCTTCATGATGACAAAAGACGATGAGCCTTAAAAACGATAATAGTTTCTTTCTCATCGTGTGTGTGTGCGTGCGTGCTGCTGTGTGTGCGTGTGTGTGTGCGTGTGTGTGTGTGTGTGTGTGTGTGTGTGTGTGTGTGTGTGTGTGTGTGTGTGTGTGTGTTTTCTGTGTAAATGTTTGTGTGTGCGTGTGTGAGTGTGTGCGGGTGGGTTGGTGTATGCGTTGGCTGAAGGGTGTGGATGGGGATGCGAGCACGCACTGGAACAGGCGAGGGAATAATTTTTGTTGTTGTTTTCGTATGCTTGAGGTTTTTGTTTGTTTGTTTGTTTGTTTGTCTCTTTTTAAGTCTATTCTATATATATTGAAGAGACTTTTTAAGACGGGACGCGGTGGAGCGATTTTAAAAGAACACACAAGACAATCATAGGCGAGCTAGAGTAAAACGCTGACAGTGAAGTAACAAGATAAAAATTACCTCATGTCTAGTTACACAAACCTCGCTGTAGAAAGTAATTTTGGCGCGCGCGCGCGCGCGCGTGTGTGTGTGTGTGTGTGTGTGTGTGTGTGTGTGTGTGTGTGTGTGTGTGTGTGTGTGTGTGTGTGTGTGTGTCTGTGTGTGTCTGTGTGTGTCTGTGTGTGTCTGTGTGTGTGTGTGTGTGTGTGTGTGTGTGTTTGAAACAACACAAATCTCCGAAGTTTGCCTACGTACAAGTTTGAAATTATGGGAGCGAGGTGTTTTATTCAGTGGGTGCCTAGGAGCCACTCCCAGTCAACTTGGATGTCTCATTGAAGAGTTAATTATTGGAAGTACATTGACCCACATTAGAGTACGCTATTTTCATTATATTCACTTGCGGTGTTGGATACAGCCTGATTGGAGAAAGACATTGGATGAGTTCGTTAGCCAGCTTTGTATTTTTTTTAACTTTTCTGTAAAAAGAAGTAAAAAAACTCCACTCCTTGAGAAAATCAGACAGTGACGGTGACGAAAATGCAGAAATTTCGTCGCGACGCAGACATCGACGCTCTCTCTCTCTCTCTCTCTCTCTCTCTCTCTCTCTCTCTCTCTCCAAATATTTCTGACGTCAGACTGATTTTTCTGGGAAATACACAAGGGGCGCGACTCTTTATGCATAGGCTACCATCATACCATGCCCGGTCGCGTAAAAGTGCTTGATTTTTGCCGCTGGAATTGCAAACGTTTACCAGCGGTGCTGCTCCTAAACAGCAAGTGAAAATTCCAGAATCTGTAGGAAGGAAGTACGCACTTTTCTCACTGGATTCAAGAGACACAACATCTAAATTTTGAGCGCAGCACGGCGTGGCAAGCGACTGGATATACGATTGGTCTGATTTTGTACATGAAGCATGTATTATTGGCATCTTTTGCCAACCAGTACTGAGCTCATACCCTCATTCAACAATTACTCCATCTTTCAGAAAAAACTGAAATGTCATAGATCTTTAACATTTTCTTTATTTATTTCTCTTTTTCTCTTACTGTACGAGTTGCAACAAACTTTGCTTTTTAAACAGCATAGGGCCTACGTGTTGACACGCACAATGGAATGTTTCGAGCTCTCAGTTCAGTTTGAATTGCGACACACGTGTGTAGCACTTGTGTAGTGTGCTCACCACTTGTGTCATCTCGAAATAAGGCACATTTCTTTATTTCCCTGTCGTTTGCCACCATTTGATCTTTGCGTTTTCCGTTTATTTATGATGTAAGGTGCCGGACAGCCCTGATCTAACTGAGCCCTGACGAAAGACCTAGGACAGATTCGTGTTCAATACTAGAATTGCGGATTGGCCAGTAATTAAAAATTACAGGTACGACAATGGTTCTAGCATGTAGACAATGGGGCATTGAACCCCTTGCGATTTTTAGGTGCTGAACAATCACAGTGTCGGAAAATGGAGTGACTGCACGACAATATGAGATATTACAACATCAGAATCAGGTCAAAGACAACAGGTAGAGACCCTTGACAGCGAGGACAGCTCGCATATAAAAGGGACTTTGTGGGTAATGGCTTTCATATAGAAGAGACGTTGTGGGTTATTGTTCATCCCATCTTGTTTCCTTTTTTGCGGGGCGGGTGGGGGGGGGGGGGACGGGGGATAAGCATATGCTTACGCTTCACAACGCATATATACATGTCGTGTATGCAACCCTTTTCCTCCACAGAGTGCTCAGGTCGGACGTACGGCCAGAACTGTAGCTCTAAATGTAAACATTGTGCTGACGACGCCACCTGTGACACTGTGACTGGACGCTGTCCTGCTGGATGTGGTCCGGGATATCTGGGACAAGGCTGTGATGAAGGTAATCACTTAATAATATAACCGATGTAACACGCCAAAAGCACACTCACGCCAGATCGATCTGGCGTGACCTCCTTTTTGGTGTGTTACTCCCCTCGCACAAAATTATCACGCTAAAGTTGACCCGGGGTCCAGCCGATTCAGTACGCAAAAGACTATCAGCCGAAGTCGGCCGAAGTAGGCACGCACACAATCGTGCGAGGCCCCACTGCGGCCGACTTCGGCCCGATGGCCTTTTGCGTATTAGGATGAGAGTCATTTTGATTTTGACTCGTTACTCCTCACAGATGTCACTCCAAAGAGACCCGGGGTCAATCTGACGTGATAACTATTTGGCATCAGTGTTACTCACCTCACAGGAGAGCGACTCAAAGGGCAAAGCGAGCCCACGCTGATCCGGCGTACGTCACTGTGGCTCTTGGTCCATTCGGTATGAGTCGTGTAGGCCTGCTACTCGATCCGCTCACACACGTCAAAGTGATCGGGCTTTGGTCTGGTGTTGGGGTCATTCTGGAAGGCTGTGGGTATATTACGTAAACATATAGTTACTGCACGTTATTGATACATAAACAATACCTGATTCCATTCTACACTGTAGAACGGTATATTTAATAATCAAGCAGTTTTTGTTTTAAATCAGCGTTGACAATACATGCATGTTCGTTCGTTCCTTTTTCGCTCGTTAGTTTGTTCTTTTATTTGTTTGGTTGCTTGGTTGGTTGGTGGATTAGTTGATTGGCTGGGTGACTGGCTGGCTGTTTTGTTGTTGTTGTTGTTGTTGTTGTCGTTTTAATTTGATTTTTCTAGTAGTGTTTGTTGAAAATTTCCCAATTACTGTTTTTTTCTATCCAGAATATACACTTCATAAACGAGACAAAACGAGGGCAATCAATGACACACACGCACAACTATAAATTGGATCGGGGGGGGGGGGTGATCCTTCCCCCCTCCCCTCCGCTTTTCGATTTTTCGGCCCCTGGAAGCAAGGTCTCGCGTCGGGGAGACCTTTTGTATCGGGTTGAAGGTCCCAAACCAAAAGTTGGAACTCCCACCCCTCGAGGTAACTGATCCGCCCCTGTTAGTCATCATTTATTAGGACTTGTGGCGCAAAAGTTTGAGTCATGTGTACTAGAGTAAACCCGTGTGTCTTCATCTTATTTCGTCATAATTATGTCCTAATACAAGATTCTGTCTCTCTGATACAAATCCATCAACAACTAGGCTCCTGCCTATCTCTCCAACTACTTCACCCCTACACTCCTTCCCCCTCCCTCCCCTTCGCCTCCGACCCTCTCCGCCTCCACATCCCCCGCACCAAACTCAGCACTTTCTGCCTCCGCACCTTCTCCGTCTACGGTCCATTCACCTGGAACAGTCTCATACTCTCTCTCCGTCAGAAACACTATCTCTCCTCCTTCCAGTCCGCCCACAAAACTCACCACTTCGAACAATTCTAGCACTATACCATCACCACACTCCCCACCCCAAGCTGTCCTAATGTATTTGTGGTACGTGAGTCATTGTCAAAAGCGTGCGCTTGTGTGCGCGAGCTGTGAGTATTAGCTTAGAGTTATAACTATTATAAGAAAAGCGCATTATAAATACCGTAATTATTATTACTAATGTTTTCTCATTTTTAACGTTTTTAACTGTTTGTATACATACCTATGTTTCACGTGCTGAATATTGATTTGTTTATTTTTACGATGCCGCAGCGTGCTCGCAATTCAGCTACGGAAACAACTGCTCAGAGGCCTGCGGCAACTGTGTTGATAACACGACTTGCCATCATGTGACCGGAAGCTGTGCAGAAGGATGTGTGGACGGTTTCAAGAGCGATAAGTGCACAAGTAAGCTGTTGTTCGATCACCACAGCCTTTTCCAATACCTTCTCAGTTCTACTAGAAATGGGTCGACCGTAATAGTTCAAGGGTAGTTTCTGATTAGCCATGCGACTTTCTCGGCGCAGAGCGAATCAGGCACTGCCCTTGCTCAATCGTCGTCAATCTCCTCTCGAAAGTGGCACTTGTCAGACTTGGCGCCTTACCTTCCCTGGCACCAAAACATTTCAAGCACTGCCCTTGAGCAATCACTGTCGATTCACCTGCCGTTACTGAAACGCAGAATGCTATAATATGCTCGCGAACAGTTTACAGCAGGAAAACTGGAATCATAGGAAGGTTTGAAATGTTAACCCGTTCAGTGCCACGATATTATGAACACCACCCAACTGCAAGAGACATAGACCCTCATGAGCCCCCGCAGTTGCGGGGGCTCATGAGGATCTATGCTTTTTGCTGACACCACTTTGAATCCATGTTTCCATGCCTCCACCTAGAGCTAAATTTTCATGCACCCTAAGAGTGAACCTACCAAAAAGGGGGAAGGGGAAGGAAATTTTTTTTTTTAATTTTTTAAATTTATTTATTTATTTATTTATTTATTTTTATTTATTTATTTATTTATTTATTTATTTATTTATTTATTTTTTTTTTTTTTGGGGGGGGGGGGGGGGGGGGCTGGGGGCTTCCATATGCATTGCTTCCAGTCGCTTTCTTAGCGCATCCGCTCTTTCCTATCCTTTTTTTGTGTGTGTTTTGACCAAAGTAGATCTATGATCACTGGTCGATCTTGCACACTTCTCTCCCCTGACAGTGCTTTTACCTACTTTACTTTGTAATCTTCCTAAAATATTAGCACTGGCAGTTTCCCCCTTTCTTTTCTTTTCTCTGTTTGTTTGTTTGCCTTCTTATTGGCTCAACGGTTCACGCACGTTTTCAGTTATCAAATAAATAACGAGGTTTTTGTTGGTGTGCAGCTTGTATTGCTCACCGATGGGGAGGCAACTGTAACGAGTCTTGTGGTAATTGTGCGGATGACGGTTCTTGTCTCATGGGATCTGGCGAGTGTCCTCATGGCTGTAGAGAAGGATGGAATGGCACGTTATGTATGCAGCAAGGTATGGATGGATGGATGAATGGACGGATGGATGAATGGATGGATTGATGGATGGATGTGTCGATGGATGGATGGTTGATTATGTCTAATATTCCTTGATGTGACGCCATATCGTGTAAGATTTAAGCGGGAGGCTCATTTTAGAAATGGACTCTGTCAACAATTATTGCTAAAGTACCACAGAAAATGCTTTTATGTCAGTTTTCTGAACCCCACCTTCATCCGGCTCACGCTGCGAAGCCTAAAAGAAGGCGGTCATCGCTTCGAGCCGGCTGCGTCGATTAATATTAACTGTCGCTGTTTACGCACCTAATCCATCACACATTTATTTGGAACGGCTGATAATTCACTTCTGTTGCGTATGCGAAGGCACACCTGGCTTATTTGTTTAATATTTTGGCGTCAGTGGGCCGAAATCGATAGCGATACCCGTTGTAGCGTTACCGCTACAAGTAGAACGCGTGCCCGTGAAGAGTTACCCTTCTTGCACCAACGAAACGCCTTTCGTTAGCCATCTAAGCCGCATCAGCGGTTCGTGTAGCCGGCGTTCCGTATCGTAGGACCGAAATGAAGTTGATTGGTCGTTCTAAGTCTCCCTACTGTCTTTGCTTTTACGTGTTTTTCTTGGCTGTATGGTAGGCATCAGCCTTTAACTCATTCAACCCCACGCACGTATTTCCCAAATTTTGAAGGCGTCATCTAACGACTATGCACCTGTTGCAGGAGATGGATCGACCATGATAATTCAAGGGCAGTGCCAGATTAGCTTCGCGCCGACAGGCGCCAAGCTAATCTGGCACTACCCTTTAATTATCATGGTCGACCCATCTCCTGCTGTTGTGCGTCAGAGCTGAATGGGTTAGTTTTAGTTGTAGTGAACAAATATTTATTTATTTTATTGCTTGCATGTTTTAGTCAATTGTTTTATGTTTTACCTCATTCAGCCCCGGACAACAAGACATAGACCTAGCATGATAGTTCAAGGATGGTGCCAGAATAACTTAGCGCCCGAAGGCGCCAAGCTTTTTTGGTACCAACCTTGAACTATCATGCTTGATCTGTCTCTAGAAAGTAGAATTGTAATACAGCCCTTCAAAAGGGCAACGTCAAAATTAATTTCTGGATTTCGGTCCTGGGGTAGAATGTGTTAAAGTGCTTAGAGCTTGTGTTCAGCAGGAGTAGGCGCCATATACATGTCATGTATTATCATTATTAATTATTATCCATAACCTTAGGCACTTTGAGATGCATGAGCTGATCTCCAACCACTCACCACGCAAAAACAACAAATGCGAGAAGTACGGAGGTTCAGTTTTACATTCAGAAAACTTTGCAGTTGGGGAGTTGCTACATTTCAAACGTGTATTCAAGAACAATGTTTCTTTTTTTCAGTGTTCATTGACGTGACGCCATATGGTGACGGTGACTCTGTTGTTGGTGGAGTGGTTGGTGGTGTGGTGGCGGCGCTTGTTGTTGTTGCTGTTGTTGTGGCCGCCATTGTCTTCTGGTAAGTTTTTAAAAACATTCTTTTATTTCAGACCAAAGAGAGGCGACCGTTTAACAATACATCATGCACCAAAAACCAACCACCGCTCGCTTTGTTTCTAGGTGTATCATGCTTGTTAGATATATTATTACAAATTTACATTCAGTGAAATGTTTTGTTTTATCCAATACAGCGCGCTCATGTCCTGGGTAACTTTATTTTACTGCGCGGTCGATAATTAAAAATTCATTCATTCATATTCATTCATTCATTCATTCATTCATTCATTCATTCATCAGTCATTCAGTCATTCAGTTAGTCATTCAGTCGTCATTCAGTCAGTCAGTCATCAAACAGGCAACCAGCTGACTACCTAATTAATTTACCAGTCAAGCAATGAATCGATCACATCTGCAACTGATAATATAGTTTTCTAACTGGCGTTGCAGGCGACGGCGACGGAAGAAGGCTAAAGGGACAGAAGTACAGAACAAGGACGATGACTTTGACCCTTGCAGTAAGGACTCCTCTAGCAACCTGCTGCTGGAATCAGTTGACACCTCGACGGGTTAACTATTATAATCATTCAATTGTTTTTGGGAAAATGTTAAATCATTTAGCCCTGACGCACTACAGCAGGAGATGGGTCGACCATGATAATTCAAGGGTAGTGTCAGATTAGCTTGGCGCCTATCGGCGCCAAGCTAATCTGACACTACCCTTGAATTATCATGGTCGATCCATTACCTGCAACAGGTGCAAAGTCGTTAGATGGCGCCTCCAAAATTTGGGAAATACGTGCGTAGGGATGAATGAGTTAATATTTCATCGGTGTCTTGTACCTTATGTGTATCATTTCACATGATAAATTCAATGAATGGTATTGAAGGACATCGGGCTGAAGACGGCCGCAGTGGGCCCGCGCACGACTGTGCGCGGGCCCACTGCGGCCGTCTTCGGCCCGAAGATGTTTTGCTACTGGTATTGTGTCTGACCTAGTCACAGACTTTAAGCTACACGGAAAACAGACATCTGTGTCATTAATGAGAAAATCATGAAATATAAAACTGTGTTCCAATCAAAACGAACGGCATTGAGCAACGGTTCTTAGATTATAGTGTATACTCATAGCTACACTGAAAACAGCCATCTGTTTGATTTATAAGAAAACCATGAAATATAAAACTGTGTTTAAGTGACCAACGTTTCTTAAATCAGTTACTTCTACTTTTACTTTAAATATATACAAACCTAAATCCATACACTGAATTACAAACCGGAGGCGAAAATTGCGCAGTCTGCGGTTAACTCATTCGATACGTGCCGCCTCCGGATACGCGGCATAAGCCGCGTAACCGGAGGCGGCACGTCTGGAATGAGTTAACTGAAAGTCGTGTTTAGCTGGAAAAAATAAGACTTTAGCAAACGTATCAACCGATATTTTAAAAATATTCCAGACACCAAACCAAAAGCAGTGGTGAACCCAAGTCGTCGCCAAGATTCCAGGGAAGAAATGAACTTCACCAACGCCTTAGCCGTCACCGACCAGGCGACTGCATCTGACAGCCCTCTATACGGAAACGTTGACATTCGCACCGACGACAGCATCACGACTCCAGTTGTCACCGAAAGCCTGTACGGAAACGTGACTGACACTGGCCCACCAGCGCTTCAAGCTAAACCAAAGAAGAAACCTAAACCAAAGGAAAGAAAACTAAAAAAGTCAGAAAAACAGGCGCCGAACAGACCGCGCGTGTACGAGAACGTAGATGTGTCTGGAGGTAACATATCTCAAACCTCCATAGAACTAGACTCGACCACAGAACCTTCAACCGGACTTGCCAATAACGACCTGACTACAAAACAACCCTCTGGCAACCATAAGACTAAACGATCCAGGTCTCCGATCAAGTCAGCCGTCTTCGTGTCGCCCGAAGCTAACGCTTCTGGCGACACAAGGAAGGCTACCTCGACGGCTAAACCTTCCAGCGACACAAAGAAGCCTGAACCGTCGGAGATGAAGAAGGTGGACTCTGTTGAGAACTTTATACGAGAAGAAGACGGCTTATACAACGCGGAGGACATGTATGGCAGCTACCAGGCTGAGTCTGGCGAGACCTGGCCACACTTTGACGCTTTCCAGCAATACCTGCTGAACTGTCTGGCTTCTGGAGAACTCGGCAAACAGTTTTCGGTAAGGTGGAGATACGTTGATATTTTTTTATTATTATTTATTTCACATATGCAACATGCACATGAACAATTACAATGTCACTAAAGTTACAATAACCATAAAAACTAATACAAAAAAAAATAACCCTCAAAACATTCAACCCGAAAACAAACACTAATACAACCAAATTACAGAAACAGAAAAACAATTAAATAGACAACAAGTTTGCTGCAGATATTTTAGTCTAAAAGTTACCAACCTATATGTTAATAAAATTGTCATAGTGTGCTCATGTTCAGTTTTGCATTGTACTTTTCAATGTTATACCTGTCTTTTAGTTCTCTACGAAAATGTCGCACCGTTGGCCTTGTCTTCCTTATTTTACAATAATAAATATAGAATTTTGTCATCACTATTATCAAATCAAAAACTTTGTCTTTACCCAAAAGGATTGTACAGAAATTTGTTCTGGAAAGATGTTCTGTGTGCTTATAAAGAGTTTAGGTGCGAAGTGGAATCAAATACGCCAGAAGAAGTGTTGGCGGAGCCCGTCTTTTTGAATGATAATATTAAGATTGGAAACAAATGTATTTTGTATAAACAATGGGCAAAAAAAAAAGGATATACTGCATTGGACAGTTCTACAATGAAGTAGGGCAGCTAAGGAAATATACTGAATTTAAAACAAAATATGGTGTAAACATCGATTTTCTTACATATGCAGGGTGCATTCAAGCTGTTCAAAAATATATTCGCAACACTAACATCCACATTAAAAATAACGATATGAATGATAAACCAAAATCCTTGCAACTCTTTATTCCGTGCAAAAGGGCTCAAAACGTTATTATGAAATCTTCACAATGAATAACCAAAATCCACAAAGTTTAGATAAATGAGATAAAGAACTTAGCTGTGATATGGACTGGAAGACAACTTTGTAGAAACTGCAACAGGTAAAAGACGTTAAACTGAAGTGGTTTCAGATGAGAATTCTTCATAGAATTATTGGCACAAATATAATTATGCAAAAACAAATTGGTATTCAAAGTTCAGACAAGTGTACTTTCTGCACAAACAAAAGAGAAAGTATTGAACATATATTTTGTGTTGATACTTAGTTGAATGTAACACTAGCGATCACGTAGATGTGTGCGTTGCTGTTTTACTGTTGGTTTTGGTTAGGCTGAGTTTCTTTTTCTTAGTAGTGTTTTTTGTTTGTTTGTTGGTTTTTTATTTAGCTTGTGAAGTCTGAAAATTGTAGCTTAGGCAAATGATTCAGCGATAACCTTTATCTTCATTAGTTTTTCATATGCAAACAATATGCATACATAGTCGATTTCCAAATTTGCACTCTTTCATCAGAAATTGCCGAAAGGAATGAAGCACCCTCACGAAGTCGGGATGACGGATGAAAACAACCGCAAGAACCGCTTCAAGGCAATCTGTGCCTGTAAGTAAATCAGATCTAAACAAATTAAAATGTATAGCGTATTCATTTTTAACATGCCTGTAAGTAAATCAGACCTAACAAATTAAAATATATAGCGTATTCATTTTTAACATGCCTGTAGGTAAATCAGATCTGTAGCTAATCAAAAAAGTAGCTAATTCGTTCTGAACAATGTGCTGGATTGTGCTTTTGAGCCACAGTACATCTATTTACTTGGTTCACTTTGAAATTCTGATATTGAAACATTTTAATCCCATTGAACCCTAGGGTGGCAATTGCTAGAATTGAAGCTGTTTTCTAAGGGCGGTTTGGGAGATACTTCTACCCTGCCCTTCACTGACGAGGATAAAAAAATGAACACGATCCAACTGCAAGAGACATAGATACTCATGAGCCCCCACAACTGCGGGAGCTCATGAGGATCTATTCTTGCTGAGGTTCATTCGTATTCATGTTTCTTGGACGGTGTTTGCTTTTGATTGTTGAATGAACCAAAATGTACGTTCTGTGTACGTGCAGTGGCAGGGAAGGGGTTAAGGGTGGTGTCAGGATTCAATTCAATTCAAAAAACGTTATTTATCCCTTAAAGGGCGATTACAGAGAAGCCAAGCTATTCTGGCATAACCCAGGAACTATCCATAGGTTCTAGACGTGTGTGTGGTTGCTAAATAGGTCAGTTACGCTTAGTCCTGAGAAAATACTCATCTACACGTACTTGAAAGAAAGCATGGTTTTGTCATCAAACCTTAAGGTATTTTCTGTTTCAGACGACTACAATCGAGTGATTCTGAACAACACTGAAGGCGACATCTCTTCTGACTACATTAACGCCAGCTACATCAAGGTAACGCATGTGCCGTGAAAGAAATACACATTGTACTGATGGTAGTCTGCAACACCCCCATTAGCAAAACGCAATCGGGCCGACGACGGCCGCCGTGGTCCTGCGCACGGATGCGCGCAGCCCACTGTGGCCGTAGTGGATCCGAGGCCCTTTGCTGATTGGGACCCTATAATAATAATAATAATAATAAACACACACACTCACAGAGTCTGCAGGGGGGTCGGGGGTGGGGGTGGGGGGAGGTGGGGAGTACAGAAAACCGTAGAGATTACACGAAAGTCTGCGAGAAAATGAAGTAAGGTTTTAACTTTCCTTTGAACTGCGTAAGGGGGTAGGGGGTGGGGGGTGGGGGGGGGGAGGTATTTCTCAGTTCAGTCGGTAAGGAATTCCGAATTAAAGGAGCAGTACATCTGAAAGAGCGTTCACCGGCAGATTTGAGATGGTACTTTGGAACTTTCTCTCCCGATGAACGCAGCCACAACCACCCACTCAAACCCCCTCCTTTCGTCTTAGAAAACCAAATACACATAGGCCAGCAAAACACGGTCGAAATTTCATTAACACATTCTGCCCCAGTACAAAAAAATCCCCAGATTTTGAAGTTGCCCTGTGAAGGACTGTATTGCAATTCTAGAGACAGATCGAGCATGATAGTTCAAGGGTGGTGCCAGACTAGCTTGGCGCCTTTGGGCGCCAAGCTATTCTGGCACCACCCTTACACAATCATGCTCGAGCCATGTCTTGCTGTGGTGTATCGAGGCTGAATGAGTTAAAAAGATGATATTCGTCTAAGATAAAACGTAGGAGTTAGCCCGCTTGTCGGCCAGGATAAAAGGTTTTTGCGATTAACAATGGAATTGCGTGAACTTGTGAAACTCAGATTTAAGAGCAGGGACAGAGGGACGTTGAGAGAAACAAACCGGAACTGGTTTGCATCTCAGACTTGGCACAGATGTAAGCCTTTTTCTGTCCGTCATAGACCATTGGCTATAGTGGCTGTAACAAATACGGTGGTGTAACAAATATTTTACTTTCTTCTCAGGGTTGTCATCGAGATAGAGAATACATCGCATCACAAGGTAAATACAATTGCAATCCTACTACTCAGCTCTTTTTTATTTTTTGCAACAACAGAACGCTTTTCTTTTCAACCCATTTAACACCGCGGCCGCATTTATCACAGGTTTGGAGGTGTAACGACTATGTTCCAGTTACAGGAGATAGATTGACGACGATAATTCAAGGGTAGTGCCAGATCAACTTGGCGCCTGAAGGCGCCAAGCTGATCTGGCACTACCCTTGAATTATCACGATCTATCCATCTCCTGCTGTAAGGCGTCGGGGCTAAATAGGCTAAAAAATATTGTTTGGTATCTTACATTTTATTTCAGTAGTCAAGTTACCAGTTTTACACAGCCCGCGTTCAATAGCATGGCAGTTAGGCACTGGGTACGACATTGAGAAAAAAGAAAACAAAACGTCATTGGACAGTATAAGTTATTGGTCGCAGGGGTCCGTGCAGGAAGCCCCTGCTACCAATAACGTGTTTGTTCGCATTCCTCCACTATTTTCGTAAAATAAATCAAGAAGACATCTTGCGACCATAATAGACGTAATGTAAAATCTTTCATGACATTGCCGTCTCCAGTAGTTTGCCTGTTGTTTCGAACAACACTAAGTAACTTTGTACTTTTGAACGTTTTGTGATCTTTTTTTTAGAACAAAACTGACGTCTAAGACGCGTCAGAAAGAGGGCTACAAAAAGTATGTCATTTGTCGCTGCAAGGGTTTTTGTAGCTAGGTCATGTGGCACAGTTTGCGCTAAAGATATTGGTCGTGTGACGTAGGGATGAAAACAATGTTAGATATCACACACACAACAATTTATTTATCTTATAAAAGTGTGTACCTCTGTCCGCAGGCCCACGCTCCAACACTGTGGACGACCACTGGTGGATGATATGGCAGGAGGGGATAACTCAGATCGTCATGCTTACCAACCTCAAAGAAGATGGCAAGGTATCTTGGCAGTCATATACAAGTAATTCCCAACAACGAAAGAAACACACTTGGAACTGTTAAGTACAAAACACAATTTATTGCCTTCTACTTAACCTATCTAAACGTGATCCTTTCTTTGTCGAGGACATGATTGCGTGTTATACTTTATGGGCTGGATTCAGTCTTATCTCATTCAGCCCGACGCACGTATTTCCCAAATTTTGGAGGCGTCATCTAACGCCTATGCTCCTGTTACAGGAGATGGGTCGACCATGATAATTCAAGGATAGTGCCAGATTAGCTTGGCGCCGACAGGCGCCAAGCTAATCTGTCACTACCCTTGAATTATCTTGGTCGACCCATCCCCTGCTGTAGTGCGTCAGGGCTGAATGGGTTATAAAGGGCCGTCTACAAATTGTTTCATAACACCCTTTGACGAGTTATTTGTTCTTTTCCTTGCTCACAAACCAAATACGTGAGACCAACGCTGTTACAAATAGTGCACATGCCCGGGCAAATTCCTCAGGCACCGTAGCGCCGCCAACAGATACGCATATATAAATAAAAAGACGATCATATACATCGCTTGTTGTTTATCTACGTATTTTTCTGTGGGCCGGCGATTGGGTGCCTGATAGGAGGGGGTAGGGAATCTAACCGTTCGTCTGTCCAGCGCTTGGTTTGTGAAATGCGCTAAAATGAATAACACAACCACAAACGTAACAGTTTGTTTGTTTTTTGTCTCTCCGGTGCGCCTCTGAATCGACCAGTCTATATTTAGGCAAATTTAGCGGAGTAGTGTTTCTTTTGCAGGACAAATGTGAGGAGTACTGGCCGCCAGAGGGCAAGTCCCAGACGTACGGCACTGTGACAGTGAGAAACCAGGCGGAACAGCGGAGAGCGGACTTTGTCATTCGTTACTTTGCCGTCAAGAAAGCTGGGGTAATGCGGCCATCTTGTACTGCCTCCGACACAGGCGACTGCAGAGCGTTAAAACACTCCTTGTGACGCCAGATTTTGTGACGTCAGAAATAGTGGCAAATAAGAGCCTATATTGTATATAAGAAGACCCGAACATCTAGAATGTTACCAAACTGCCAATATGTGAGCAATTTGTGATAGCTATACATTGCAAAGGAGAGGATCGAGAAAGGCAGTCTAATTTTAATTAAACTTATTTAGAACACCATTTAACCAAATCGCACCTGTCAACCGGTCAGAATAGTGAGGTTTCTTTTGCAACGAACTACTCCCAAAACGAACGAGAGCGAAATTACCGCGGATAACCAGCCTTGTTCCAAAGCATACGACAGCACTCCAAAATGTCCTAAAGTTATCGATCCTCATGAGCCCTTCAGGCTCATGCGGATTTATGGTTCTCGGAGATGTTTGGAGTGTTGCCTATGCTCATGGTACAAGCTGGTTATCAATCGCGATTTCACTCTTGTTCGTTATCGGCGGTCGTTCGTTGGAAACGAAACCACAATAGTAGCAGGGTTATCCCTTATCCCGGCGATCATGTCTGCGGAGAAGATCACTTTTTTCATTAAACGTTTCACATAATTTTCATTGCTTAAAATTCAGCATGCCTCTCGTCATTTTAGACTTGACTTGCCTATGATTTCAAACATTGAAGGAGAGTTTATAATTTGATTCTTGCAGAGTTCCGCTTCCCGTCAGGTGACCCACTACCACTACATAGCGTGGCCGGATCATGGCGTCCCCCAGGCGGCATCACTCGTTGACTTCTGGCGCTACGTCAAGGGACGAAACTCCAGCCCATCTGTATCCAACCTAATACACTGCAGGTAGAATTCTGTTTAATGAAACAATTGAACTCTCTGGTTGTCGTTAGCGGTTTTTTTTTTTTTTTTTTTTGTCGCGAAGATTCCTGCAGGAATCTTTGCGGATAAAAACGTTACCAAGAGCCAAAGGTTTAGCATTATGTTCTGAAAAATGAAACGCATCAAGTGAATTGTAGAGTTCTTTTGGCTTTAAAGGGCGCAATTTATTTGTGCCGAATTCATCAGTAAGAAAGGACTTGTGTATTGGTACAGATATACGCTGATACGAACGTTAGGCATGAATAACACATTGTACGATCTGTCAAGTGCGGGAGTGGGACGCACAGGAACATATATCGCCCTGGACATGGCCTTTGACCTTCAGTCACGTGGTGAGGACGTCAACGTCAATACGATCGTGAACCAGCTGCGGGAACAGCGCAGCCTTATGGTACAAAGCGAGGTAATGTCTTATACGGAAATTGTCATTAATTTATGTTAGTAACAGCGTACGCGTTCATTAAAGATATTTCAGCGGCAGTGTCAGAGTTCACTGGTCATGTTTTGCCAGGGCGACCGACACGCTAGCGCGTCTAATAGTCCTAACCCGTTACATCCTGAGGCTGGTTTTGTAAAATGTGCTTATTGTCCTGTGAAGGCTACATCACAGATTAGGAAATAGTTCAACTGTTTTAGTTCAAGGGTGGTGCCAGAATAGCTTGGCGCTTCAGGCGCCAAGCTATTCTGGCACCACCCTTGAACTATCAGTCAAATTTATTTCAAGCAATGCATGTACCAGGATGAAAAGGGTTACAATGAATATGTGCCAGGCGCGTGCGGGCTGATGTGATGAAACCTCAGTAACGTATGACATGACGGGGCATTTGACTGACACAGTGTTTTGTGCGTATCTTATTCGAGAATTGCATGTTTCTTTGTTGGATGGTTTAATGTAAGTTTATGACTGTCGGTAGCGTTTTTTGTCGAGGTGATTACCACTTCACATCACACTGGAAGATGAGGTGGCCATTTTAGTCCAAGGGTCGTTGCAGATACGTTTTGATTGGTACCGGATCGAGTGAGGTTATAACTGTGATTAAAACTTGGGCAGGTTCAGTACAAGTTTTTACACAAGGTGATCCTCGAGGCCCACACCAGCCGCGCCACCAGGCTTCCCGTGGCACAGTTTGACGTCATTTTCTCTGACACCATTCAGCTGGACACAGATAACGCTAGAATCGACAAGGAGTTTGAGGTAAGGGTTTTTTCTCGTTTCTTCGTCCCTGTATACGTTAAGTCTAGTTAGTGATGTCTTCTCAAACAGTCAACCACGCGGGTCTTGCTCTGGAGGACCTGGATGGGTTTGATTACATTTTAGTTCCATTTGTGCCTCAAATGGTGGGTTTGACGTTTTGCTTCTGGGGCCTGTGTTTCCGCCTCATCGCGGGTCGTTCACGTGCACTTACCATTTCAAATTCTCCGTACTAGATATTGGATGCGTTGCTAAATGCACCTGAGAGATGATTAACCCATTCAGCCCCAACGCCGTACGACACGAGATGGATGGACCATAATAATTCAAGGGTAGTGCCAGATTAGCTTGGCGCCTGAAGGCGCCAAGCTAATCTGGCACTACCTTTGAATTATCATGGTCCATCCCTCTCCTGTAACTGGAACATAATCGTTAAGTGACGCCTCGAAAATTTTTAAAATGTGGCCTTAGGGTTAAATGGGTTAATTGTGCATTTGCGGCTAATGCAATTTTTTATATTATTTCCCGGCCTGTACACATTTTGTAACAGCAATGATTCTGTACTTTTTCGTTAACTAGAGTTTGATAAATTAGCGTGAAAATGCAACATCTCCAGAATGTCCAGGGTTTTGTTTTCCTTGTCGACCCGCTTGGCCACATACATTAACCCGTTCAGTGCCGAGAAAATGTGAACACCACCCAGCTGCAAGATGGTTTATATCTTCAATTGCGGGGGTTCGTGAAGATCTATACCTCTTGCTGACACCAGTTTCAAGCCATGTTCCTGTGATTACTAAGGGTTTCTTTTGCCTTGAATTAACCCAGATTGAAAACACAAATCCTGCATCGGCTGTACTGAACGGGTTAGATGGGTCCTATTTCGGTCTCCCCTTGCACTGAAAGTGATCGGGGAGCATTAAATCATTCGGCTCGAAGCACGTATTTCCCAAATTTTGGAGGCGTCATCTAACGACTATGCATCTGTTGCAGGAGATGGGTCGACCATGATATATCAAGGGTAGTGCCAAATTAGCTTGGCACCGACAGGCTAATCTGGCACAACCATTGAATTATCATGGTCGACCCATCTCCTGCTGTAGTGCGTCAAGGCTGAATGGGTTAAACGCAACTTTTTATATTCGTGAATAGATGTTGGAGCAGATGGGTCAGTTCGCTGCTACACCGCAAAACACTGTGGCCGAAATGCCGGAAAACATCGACAAGAACAGGAACACGAACGCCCTTCCGGGTAGGTTCTTTTTTTTCAAGTCAGAAGATTTTATTTTCGTAAGCCTTATGCCATTCAGCCCTGACGCACTACAGAAGGAAATAGTCGACCATGATAATTCAAAGGTAGTGCCAGATTAGCTTGGCGCCTGTCGGCGCCAAGCTAATCTGGCGCTGCCCTTGAATTATCATGGTCGATCCATCTCCTGCAACAGGGGCACAGTCGTTAGATGACTCCTCCAAAATTTGGGAAATACGTGCGCCGGGCTGAAGGAGTTATGACCCACGTAAATCGTAACACGCGCGACTTGTAACACTCTTGTGCGATCAGTGTACTGTTTACAGTACTGGTAACGGCATACGCGCAGGAAGGTTAAATGACAGATGGATGAAAATATATACTGAAGAGCAAAATAAACGGGACATTTCTGGAATCATCCAAAACACTAAATGATTCCAAAAATGTTCATTTCTCTTCCTCGTCAGAGAGAGAGAGAGAGAGAGAGAGAGAGAGAGAGAGAGAGAGAGAGAGAGAGAGAGAGAGAGAGAGAGAGAGAGAGAGAGAGAGAGAGAGAGAGAGAGAATCAATGAATCAATGAATCAATGAATCAATGAAACTTTATTTTACAACGGTTTAGGCATTGACATCGTCATCGACACAGCCATTTTACAAACCTGCCGTTGCTAACAACTACAAGACTAACTACAAATATACATACATATAAGTAAACATAATACTTGCAAAGAGATGACAACACTATTCACATAGACAGACATACTCATAGACTCACAGACACCCCCCACCCCACCCACCCCCTTCACACATAGACAGAGCTAAGTAGTCCAAATGATAATTGAAAAGGATAACAGACTTAAGAGAGAGAGAGAGAGAGAGAGAGAGAGAGAGAGAGAGAGAGAGAGAGAGAGAGAGAGAGAGAGAGAGAGAGAGAGAGAGAGAGAGAGAGAGAGAGAGAGAGAGAACATGTCAATTAACATACGAACAGTGAGATGGAAACTATTGTCTTTTTGTTGTAGACGACGAGCATTTGGCTTACATCAGTGTTCCACTCAGCGGCAGAAACCAGTACATCAACGCCGTGTATTTGTCGGTAAGCTCCACTTTCTATCATTTAGTTCTGTTAGCATTATCTCATTCAGCCCGACGCACGTATTTCCCAAATTTGGGAGGCGTCATCTAACGACTATGCACCTGTTGCAGGAGATGGATCGACCATGATAATTCAAGGGTAGTGCCAGATTAGCTTGGCGCCTAATCTGGCACTACTCCTGAATTATCATCGTTGACCCATCTCCTGCTGTAGTGCGTCAGGGCTGAATGGATGAATCCCTCGACTGTTCCTGGCAATACCGCACGCCGGTTTCACGCGTAACTACGCACCTTTTCAGCCGAACGATATCGTCATACGCAGTCAAGGCGTTAAACCGTTAGCTGTCGTTAGCAGTTGTTGTCGCGATGATTCCTGTAAGAACCCTCGTGACAAAAACCGCTACCGACAGCCTAAGGGTTGAAGGTTTCTATTAAAGAAGAAGAAGACAGAAAACTTTTCTCAAAGCATGTGTTTAATAATTTTGATTGTTCGTACTATCAGCAATTTTTATTTGAAATAAAAAGAAGAAAAGATAATTCCTTTGTTTCTGATGTGTATATCTGTTTCCAATGAACGTATATAGGTTATAACCAAATGTAGGAGGACCCAGTTTTCTTGGTGTTATCTTCGAAGTTTTGTTATAAGTGAAGTCATTAAAGGAAAGGTTTGTCGGGCTCTTCATTTGAGAAAAGCGTTGTTGTATCCGACCTTCGTTATATCCGACCTAACTGTCATTAAAGATATCAATTGTAAAAAAAAAAATATTTTCAGTCGTTCCAACACAGTCAGGGGTTCATCCTAACGCAGCTCCCCCTTCCAGATACTATCGTGGATTTGTGGCGGCTGGTGGACGGATGTGACGTCAGCACCATTGTGTCTATAGAGGGCGCTGGTGAAGAAAGCACAGTCAAGGTCAGTTCAGCTTCAACATACGATAAAACTATGCGTGGCTTAGCTTTCTGTGCAGTGGTTGCATTAACCCTTTGGGTGTCGGTAGCAGTTTTAGTCGCGATAATCCCTGCAGGAATCATCGCGACTAAAACCGTTACCGTACCCAAAGGGTTAAACTTCACATTCCTCCAGATAAACGGTCCCTTCATCACGGCATGGGCGTCCTTACTATCAACGGATGTAATCTAATGCATTCAGAGCCTCAGTGTATTGTCCTTGGCTGGATTCTGGTTAACTCCTTCACTGCCGAGAAAAAGTGAACATGATCCAACTGCAAGAGACATGATCGTCACGAGCCCCCAAGATTGCTGGGGCCCGTGTGTGTATATATATATATATATGCCTCTTGCTGAGACCAATTCGTATCCATGTATTTTGGACGGTGTTGGCTTTTGGTCTTTGAATGAACCAAAATTTCAGAAACAAAAATGTACGTACAGTGTACTTATAGTGACAGGGAATAACATCTGTTTCTGTCTGCAGAACTATTGTCATTACTGGCCGAAGACTGGGGATTACTGCTTGACCACTGGGCCGTACACAGTTACACTCACGTCAAAGACCGTTTCATCGGACCATCTGTCCTCGTATCAGCTCACTATAAAAGCCAAGGTCAGAGAATTTCCAGTTTGTTGTTCTTATGATAATAAATGATACCGGTGATTATATTTACCTAATTCTGTAGTTCGGCTCAAAGCGCCGCGACCTGATCCCAACACGCACGCTCGAGTCAAACACACGCATTTACTTTGAACACAAACACCATACAATCACAGGACACACGCGGTGCGAAGGTTCAGCTCAGCTATTTAGATGTCGGAAATTTTGAAATTTATGGAGTGGCCTAAAACCGGTACCAAAGTGGACGGGCAGGAGAAGCCGCAATACGCGGAGTAAGAACCCCCGACAGTCCACCGGAATTAACGGTGACACTCACTAGGGAAAAAATATCTGATGTGATGTCGTGTATCGAACCTTGCACCTTTAGCATTGGCGACCGGAAGGAGCTTACCATTCCGCCACGGACCGCCTAATTGGGCTCTGTTTCCAGTGAACACAGGTTATCGCGATCACATTTGTCCTGTGTGCATATGGGATCAAAATCCCAATTGTGCAGTTTTTCTCTATAGACTACGATACAGTTCATACATGCATGTTTGCCTGTTGGTAGTGTCTTTTAACATATTATGTGTATTTATAAACTTTTAATTTTCTTAAATTCCTTTGTTTTTCTTTTTAATTTGATGGAGCAGACAGTGTAATGTCCCGACTTTTTGGGATTAATAAAGTTATCTTGTATCTTGTACAGTCTGGAGGCATTCTGCTCTGTGACAGCATATCACCGAATGATACTAACTACATTATTATTTGTGAAACAGGAGATTTTTGTTATACATACAATCATAATATCGCTTTTTCACAGCAATGGACTTACTGACTTTTGCATTCATAGGACAGAGTTCTAGAAGCGTGAGCCATTCAGCACCACTCTTAAACTTTAATGGTCGATCTATCAGTCCATGCTCAGTCCTAAACGTCACTCAACCGGTGAAAAACTATCTTCATTATACTTTGACAGTGCGTTGAGCAACGTACGTAAGGGCTCACCTCTTTCACTCGCTAATAAAAATAAGCCGACTACTTCCCAGTAAGGAAATGTCATCGGGCAGAGATTGGCCGCAGTGGGCCCGCGCCCGTGCGCGGGCCCACTGGGGCCAACCTCGGCCCGAGGACCTTTCTTTACTGAGACACCAGCCCACATTCGTTCGTGTTTGTTTCATTCAACAGCCACTGGCGCCGAAGAAGGAGGAGAGTGTTCGCCAGGTGGAGGTGCTCCATTACCGTGATTGGGCGGGTCAGGTGGCCGGTGACATGTCCTCCCTTCTACAGCTCGTGGACGCGGTCAAAGCCATCAGCTCAGGACACTCAGCCTCGCCAATCATCGTACAGTGCTTGTAAGCATAAAACCTTACGATTCCATCGCAAGCGGCGAATACCGACACACGTCATGATTTGTTGCACGCGAAATATTGCAAGGAAGTTGCAAAGCCGCGCAGGTCGCGTAAAGTGTTTATTCTGTGTACACAAAGGTCCCTTGGCCGACATCGGCCACAGTGTGCCCGCGCACAGCGCTTGCTATGCGCGGGCCCGCTTATTACCGACTTCGTCCCGAGCGCCCGTAGTGGGTTATGGTTTTCTTTTGGTTTCGTTTACGTTGTTTAATGAAATGGGCGAAAAAAAAATGGAATAATATCGCAGTGTATATGAAATGCGGAGTGTATCGACGCTTTGCCTTTCAATGTCATCATTATTTTTCAACCCTTTGGCTGTCGGTAGTGGTTTTTGTTGCGATGATTCCTGGCGGAATCATCGCGACAAAAACCGCTACCGACAGCCACAGTATTAAATCGTCTGCACAGGCATTACGTACCTCGTTCTTACTCCTAATAAGCATTGCCATGTTTTGCAACTTGATGACATGAGTTGTTGTTGTTGTTGTTTTAAAAAAAATCATCGTATGTTTAGCGTCGTGATGTGTGAGCTCCGGCGTCCAGGGCACTTTAATTATAAAAATCGATTTTGGAACCCTCCGCTTCCCGTCGGGAAGCTATGGGTGACTCGGGTTGTAGGGCATTCGTCTCTTGTCTGAGAGATCGTGGGTTTGAATCCAGCTTGGGTCAAGATTTGTTCAGTCCCTGTTTGATACCTTGTCTTTGAACTCATCTTCATGGTGCGCAAAAGGCGTCAAGCAGTCATGGTTTAACCCTTTCCCATTTCGTCATTTTTTTCTAGTGACGGTGCAGCCAAGAGTGGACTGTTCTGCGCCCTTTATGACGTCATCAGCCGTGTGACGTACGATGACGAGGTTGACGTGTATCTGACAGCTCGCCTCGTACAGAGGATCCGCCCACAGGCCGTTCATACCCAGGTCATTCAAACTTTTCTTTATTCCTGTCCCATTCTTCTTTCATTTGTTTCCTTCCTTGCTTCTTTCTTCGGTTTCTCAATTTCCTTTTGTCTTTGCTCCCTTACTTACTTTTCTCTTTCATTTTTTATGCTAATTTATTTATTGGCGCAATTTTCATACCCCCTGTATTGTTTTTGTGACACAGTAAAGTTAGTATGGTAGTGGTGTTTGTCTCTATGATGCTTGAATGTTGTTATGCGTGTCCAGACCAGAAAGATGACTGCCAAGCGTGAAAAATGCAGAGAACAACCCAACGAAGAAAGAAACACGCTTGAACAAGACAGTTACAAAACACATTAACTCATTCAGCCCGACGGCCGTAATTCCCAAATTCTGGAGGCGTCATATATTGACTGTGCACCAGTTGCAGGAGATGTATCGACCATGATAATTCAAGGGCAGTGACAGATTAGCTTGGCGCCGACAGGCGCCAAGATAATCTGGCACTACCTTTGAATTTTCATGGTCGACCCATCTCCTGCTGTAGTGCGTCAAGGCTGAATGGGTTTATAATGTTTCTAGTTACAAAAATTTCAGCTGCCGCTTGGCAAGTGGCAATTAAAAAAGGGGTTAACCCAAAATATTCTGACGAGCAAAAGAAATGCGACATTTTGGGAATCATCGGACACACCAAATTGTTTTCGATGATTCCACAAATGTCACATTTCTTTTGCTCGTCAGTATATTAATAAAGTGTGTCGTAACGGATTTTTTTTCTAAGCGTGTTTTTTTCTCCGTTGGGTAATTCTTTGTTTTATGCCTGTTTATATGATGTTCATTTTGTCATAGAACCTTAGTCCCAAATCAACAACCATTCACTACCAGCGGCTTTGCTTGAAACCATCGCAAATTAAACGATAATCCATCCGCTTTAAATAACGTGGATATAAATGAAAATAGTAAGAGGCATAGTACCCCATGAGCTTTCTGGAAATCATGAGGGTCTATGCCTCTTGAAGTTGGGTGGTGTTGGCAAATTTTTTTTTCGGTGAAGTATTTTTTAGTTCCTCCTGTTTCCCGACATCCAAAAGTTTTGTTCTCTCTGTTTCAGACGCAGTATCGGTATCTTTACAAGGCAGCGCAGGAATATGCTCGACATCTGTCTATCTACGGAAATGCTGATGTGAAAAATCAAGTGTTCTAGTCATTTAGAACTGTACTGTGTTCCTGTCCATCTTAACCCATTCAGCCCTGACGCACTACAGCAGGAGATGGGTCGACCATGATAATTAAAGGGTAGTGCCAGATTAGCTTGGCGCCTGTGGGCGCCAAGCTAATCTGGCACTGCCCTCGAATTATCATGGTCGATCCATCTCCTGCGACTGGTGCATAGTCTTTAGATGACGCCTCCAAAATTTGGGAAATTCGGCCGTCGGGGTGAATGAGTTAAGGGTCTCATAACCCCCTTGTGCATGCAACCATCGGTACTGTTTACTGTGTCGAAGGCTGCATGCACAAGGTAGTTAAGCGAAAGTGCCAAACCCTGTATGCTGCCTTATTCTCAAGCAACGATCTCCGACTGGCGAACAGGGAATCTCAACTAGTCGTTTGGATACATGTGCACATACTAATCTTCAGCCTCTGTAACAACGATATTATCACCGCAATCCACCATCATGATTATCATTATATAGACGCTTGACTCAGTTCTGTGAATCGGCTCAAATTGTCGCGAACAGAACCCAACACGACCTTTCACGTGAACACGCGCATTTATGGTTAACCCATTCAGCCTGACGCACTACAGCAGGTGATGGGTCGACCATGATAATTCAAGGGTAGTGCCAGATTAGCTTGGCGCCTGTCGGCGCCAAGCTAATCTGGCACTGCCCTTGAATTATCATGGTCGATCCATCTCCTGCAACTTTTGCATAGTCATTAGATGACGCCTCCAAAATTTGGGAAATACGGCCGTCGGGCTGAATGAGTTAAGACAAACACACGACAATCACGAGGTGCGAAGGATCAGCTCATCTAATGAAGATTTGATATTTTGATATTGTTTGCATTTGGCAAAATTCATAGAGTGGCCTGAAACCGGTACCGAAGGGGTGTGTGGGGAGGGGGATGGTGGGTGGGGGGGGGGGTGGGGGACGCCCGGTAAAACCCCCCGACAGTCCACCCGAATTAACGGTGGCGCGAGAGGTGAACACTTCGACCCCCGTACCGCACACCGACCCTCGCACTTCAAGCACCCCAGTGAGCAAATGATTCCGGGCCGACTTCGGCCTGGAAACACGGCTGTGCGCGGGCTCACTGCGACCGGCGTCGGCCCGAGGACCCCTGCTGACTTAGATTGGTAACAGGCGCTTTACCACCGCACCACGGATTGCCCCTTCACGCCGGTGGCTTCCTTCCCTTTATGAAGAAAACGCCCCAATAACGATTTTTTTCTTCTTTATCTTTTATAATCGTCAGAAATCTGTACGTGTAAATATAAAGGACTATTGTCTCTTGTTTTCACAATGTTAACCTTATTGTTGCTCACTCCACGCTTACAGCGATCGCGAACTGTTATACAGTTTATGCGTTCCCCTTCTTTAACTGTGATAATTATTACTGTCAGCTGCCTTTTAAAGACCATCATCTAGATAGCGACAGCCTCCTCAATGATGGTCGTTAGAATGACAGGACCGGTAATTTCTCAGAAGTTTTTGTTCAGAATAGGCTCTACTGTACTTCCTTTATTGAATGCAGATGGGTGTGTTGTTAGAAAATGTTTTGCAACAGGCTGCACTGTGCTCGGATCGTTTTGTTCATGATTATTATTATTACTATTATTATTATTATTACTATTATATTATTATTGTTAGTAGTAGTAATAGTAGTAGCAGTAGCAGCAGCAGCAGCAGCAGTAGTAGTATCATTATTAGTATTAGTATTGTCACGACACGCCTGACGGGGTCAGGGCGCCGTGGACAATGTGAGTGCAGACACTCGAGAAAACCCACCCACTCTAAATAAATAACGCAACGCCAGTGATAAACAACAAACAAATCCTTTATTACCTACTCTTACTCTAACCCCCACCCCAACCCCCTAACGCCCCACACACTCACACATACCCACACATGCACTCATAACGTATTAACACTTAAAAAAGATTAACATATAAAAAATGACTAACAAGTGAAAATGACTAACAGGTGAAAATGACTAACAGACGAAAATGACTAACAGGTGAATATGACTAACAGACGAAAATGACTAACAGGTGAATATGACTAACAGGTGAATATGACTAACATGGCTATACAAGTGAAAATGACTAATATGGCCAACGGCTATACAAGGCGGGTAACTTTGTCTCTGTACAGTGTCCTCTGTCCCACACTAGACAGGGTGGCTCGTAAAGTAAGAGTACTACCCCTACACCACAGAGCACCGTGGCCGCGCTTGCCCACGCACGCCTGTGACCGACGCTCAGAACGTATAATCAGCCTGCTGTAGCCCAACGTACTTGTCCAACAGGACCGGCTAGCGAAGGCGTTCCAGCTCCCGATGATGCGTCACCGTTGGTTGTGGATGATGAGATCGAAGAACGAAGTCTTCGAAGCCAATCTTCGAAGCCAATCTTCGAAGCCAATGATCGAAGCCAGTGCACTGGAAAAGGGCGCATTGTCAGTCAAAGTGCCAACACAGTTAATTCTGGCCTATTTGACCCGCACCTACTCACAAACCACGTGAGCTGTGTCTCGTCTCACCCTAATACCTGCCTTGGCCATATTAAATATACAATCATGGATATGAAAGCTTCCTATGTACATTCAACATTCACCAGGTCTGCACTATTCCATTACACTAACATTAAGCTAGCACAACCACTTTTGTATAATCACATTGCCACTGCTAAAACCAACATTATCAAAATATCCCGATGTACATACAAAGATATCAAATAATCACCAGCAACCACCCCACGTGACAATCTTATTACATTACATCTAGGACTTAATACAAATATATTTGAAAGGATACCCACTTTAATTCATTTTACAACATGGCCCTTTAAATATACTGATACTCGGCGACAGCCGAACATAAACAACTAAATCCGACACCCACCACATTACAACCCAACCTAAAAAACATGGTTAAAGCCTCGATTAAAACATCACTAAAAAACTAGACGAACATACCCTTCCGCACCTATATACACATTCACACACCCGAGAGCACAGCAGCTAACTGAGGAAAATGGCATGAATTTACCTGTCACTGGTGAGTCCTCCGGCAGGACGAGACAAACAAAGACGAAGACGAACCGGAGGGGTCTTCTGCTGAGCAGCAGCCGTGGTCGCTAGTCTCTCGGGACACCCACACCCAGGAACACTGGCCGTGGTCTTGCAGGGAGGGTAAAACAACCCTCACACAGCTTGTCAAGGGCTCCAAACGAGGCCGCACCCTGACCCAGACTCTCACTTCGCTGGCTAACTCCGCTGACTGACTGTAATAACCTTCTGCTACCTTGCAGTTTAACTTTACTTCTGAACACTGTTCGGTTGAAGCTACTTGACGAAAGCGTGCAACCGCTGTACTCGCTCACTGCTAAGCTTGCTGCACGGGCTTTACGATTACGCTCACACTACATTTATTAACTTCCCCAAACTAAGGCTATTTACAGAATTCGGCGATCTACATTTATTAACAAAAAAACGACTTGGCGAAAAAATAAAACAACATGTCACATCCGTTACGTGACATATTATTACTATTATTCCTTATTTTAATTAACAGAATAAAACGTTGTGGTATGCATTGCTCAATTCATTTATGTATTTGGTTGCTCAAATAAATACTTTTCGTTTTTTTTATTTGTTTGTTCTAAATGTAAGTGCCTTTTTGTTCCTTTTGTGGCATGTGCATATTGCATTCCAAAACCCAAGAAAGGGGGCCCCCTAAGAAAAAGCTTGATATTGCCAGCCTTCAGCGTGACGACGTAAAAGCTGCCTTGCAGACAGATTTACAGCGCAGGCTCACAGACACAGCTGACCCAGCAGACCCCTCCCCTGAAACACTCTGGGAACAGCTGAAAACTGCTGTCGCAAAATCATCTGCAGAAGTCTTGGGCTTCGCTAGAAAGAGGAACAAAAACTGACGAAAACGACGTAGAGATCTAGGAACTCCTAGCAGAAAAAAATGAGCCGCCCATCAGGCCCATCTAGCCCAGCCTTCCTGCCCTGTGAAGAAGTCTGCCTTCCGCCTCGTCTGCAGCAGTCTCCAGCGCAAGCTCAGAGATCTCCAGAACGAGTGGTGGACCAGACTCGCACAGAGGACCCAGCTTTGTGCTGACAACGGTGACTACAGGGGCTTGTACGAAGCACTGAAAGCAGTGTATGGCCCCAGGCACCTGATACAAAGTCCCCAGCGAAGCGCCGATGGACAGGCACTCCTCACAGATAATAACTCCATCATGAACCGCTGGTCGGAATACTTTCAGGACCTCTTCAGCGCTGAGCGCACTGTTCAAGAAGCAGTCATCCGCCAAATCCCACACCTCCCACTAAATGTTGAATTGGACGAACCGCCCACTGCTGAAGAGACCCTCACAGCCATCCACCAGCTCAAGAGTGGCAAAGCAGCAGGCATTGACGGAATCCCACCAGAGATCTGGAAACATGGAGGCCCAGAACTGCACAAAAGCTCCATGGCCTCTTTCTCTTCTGCTGGAAGGAAGGAACACTACCAAAGGATCTCCGCGATGCAGTCGTAATCACCCTGTACAAGAACAAAGGAGAGAAGTCTGCCTGCTCCAACTACCGTGAAATTACCCTGCTGTCAATGGCCGGGAAAATTCTCGCAAGGCTGCTCCTGAATCGGCTGGTAATTGCCATTGCAGATGACCACCTCCCAGAGGGCCAGTGTGGCTTCAGAGCCAACAGGAGCACCACCGACATGGTCTTTGTGCTGAGACAGCTTCAGGAGAAGTGCCGCGAGCAAAACAAAGGGCTGTACGTAACGTTTGTCGACCTAACAAAAGCGTTCGACACTGTGAGCAGGCAAGGTATGTGGCAGATCCTGGAGTGACTTGGCTGTCCCCCAAAGTTCCTCAGCATGATCGTCTAACTACACGAGGACCAGCAAGGCCAGGTCAGACTCAACAATGACCTCTCAGAACCATTTCCAATTCTCAACGGTGTGAAGCAGGGCTGTGTGCTGGCACCGACCCTTCTCACCATCTTTTTTAGCATGATGTTGAAGCAGGCCACAGTGGACCTCGACGATGACGATGCAGTGTACATCAGGTATCGTCTCGATGGCAGCCTGTTCAACCTCAGACGACTGCAGGCCCACACCAAAACCCTAGACCAACTGATTCGTGAGCTGCTCTTTGCTGACGACGCGGCCCTCGTTGCACACACAGAGAGAGCCCTGCAGCGCATCACATCCTGCTTCGCAGACGCTGCCCAGCTATTTGGACTCGAGGTCAGTCAGCCGGCACCCAAGGTAGAGCATCGCCCTCCCCACATCACCATCGGCGAGTCTGAACTGAAGTCAGTGCACCAGTTTACATACCTTGGCTGCATCATCACGTCAGACGCCAAGCTGGACAAGGAGCTGGCCAAGGAGCTTGACAGCAGGCTGGCAAAAGCAAACAACGCTTTCGGCCGTCTATACAAGCAGGTGTGGCACAATCAACAGCTGATAACAGGCACCAAGATCAGCGTGTACAGAGCTGTTGTCCTCACTACCCTGCTGTATGGTTCCGAGTCCTGGGCCCTCTACCGCAGCCAACTACGACTCCTCGAACGCTTCCACCAGCGCTGCCTGCGTACAATCCTTGGCATTCACTGGAGTGACTATGTCACAAACGTCGAGGTCCTTGAACAGGCAGAAACTGTGAGCATCGAGGCTTTGCTGTTGTGGACACAGCTCCGCTGGGCTGGGCACGTCTCCAGGATGGAGGATCATCGCCTACCCAAGATCACCCTGTTCAGCGAGCTCGCCACTGGACACAGAGACAGAGGGGCACCAAAGAAGAGATACAGTCTCAAGAAGTCACTTAGTGCCTGCCAAATCGACCACCGCCAGTGGTGTTCACTTGCTGCAGACCGTGACATCTGGCGCTCCACCATTTACAAGGCAGCTGTCTCCTTTGAGGACTCTCGCAGAGCTGGCCTTAAAGACAAGCGGCTCAGGAGAAAAAACAGAGATGCCGCAACTCAGAACACTGGCCAGGCCTCCCTCTGCAGCCACTGCGGTCGAACCTGCCTGTCCCGGATTGGCCTCCGCAGTCACGAGCATGCCTGCAGACGTCGTAGACAACCCCTATAGAATCTTCGTTCGCGAAGTCAAGCCAAGACATTGCGTGCAACCTATTTATCTGTGTTGGGACATAGATTCTATTTTGAACGTTACGTCGACGAGGAGACTTGTTTAACTTTTCAGACTCCCAGTACAAAATGACCTCCATTCTATCGAATGGATGTTATTTAGTTCTGGGAGTTTAAGAGTTAAACCACTGAAACTTGTGCTAGGTGTCAAATAAACTCCAATAAAAGCATCAGCACATTGACAATCAAACTTCACTTGAGAGCGCAATGTGCTCTTTCCGCAGTGTTCGTTAACCCTTTGGGTGTCGGAAGGGGTTTTAGTTGTGATGATTCCTGCGACTAAAACCGCTACCGACACCCAATGGGTACACAATAGTGAAACTGCATGAGTGTTTTAATCAGTGCGCTTAAGTTTGTGAGGCCTATGTCACCAAGCACGTGAAGACTACAATGAAGGACTGTCCTCGGAGCTTCCCAGCACGCCCACGTCGGCGACCGACGTTTGGCCCGTAGACCTTTCACCTACTGGGTGTGTACATAAACTATTGTCACAATCTGTACAAGTAATCCCACAACACCGCCCCTCCCTTGGCCTGTTTGTCTTATCTCTCTTTTCCTTTGCCGCGCGTTCTATCGCTCTGTCTAGGTAAAGCATGGATTATCTGCATTTGGGATGTCGTGTCGTACTGTTTTCCTTACCCGCATATCACGTGCCCCTTATCCTATTACAATCGAGGAAACTTTTCGACACACTGCATTTTAGTTGTGCAATTTTCCTTATCTTTTGCATGCGCAGACTCTTATGTTAACCGCTTCACTACACGTGGACGCGGACTGTGTTTATATCATCTTCGTTAACTCAGCGCCAAAAGGCACAGGTCTATATATATTTTTTAAAAAAGTATGGGTATAAACCGGTAGAAACAGGCGTAGGCATGTTGTTATTCGCTTGCAAATGGAGCTTGTTCCGTCTTTCTCGGCAGTGCAGAGTTTAAAGTGCCATTACGCGTAAAGCAGAAGACAGATGTCAGGACCATTTGTGTTCCGTATGCCTTATCGACACACCAACTAAATAACTTTAACGGCAGTTTGGACATGCAACAAATACACATCCGCAATCGCACTTATTTATTCTGCGCAACCCGGCGTTAGCGTGCCAATCTATGTTTAGCTGTTTCTCGTACTGCTACAGTTGTAATTATAGAACGGAGTGGAGTCGTTGTCAGGTTACTTGATATTAAGACGACCTATGCTGAACTGGATTCTCCTATGTCTAATGAGCGATAACTAGACATGTGCGAGGCGTTTCGTAACCATCTGTTACAAAGGTGTATATTTGAACTGTCACAGCGCTAGCGGGGCCTTAAACTCATTCGCGGTCAGCCGCATCCGGATGCGCGGCTTATGCCGCGCATCCGGATTTGGCTAGCCGCGAATGAGTTAAAGCACGCAGGCGTATCATTGTCTATACTCTTCCTAATCTAAATTCGGCAAACACTCATCTGCACATGACGGGATGTACGCTAATATCATGATAAGAAACAAATTTGAGGTGATCATTCATTTGAGAAAAATTAGTGAGTTTGAGTCATTTGGCAACGCCAAGCGACTCACAACGAATGAGAACGAAGTCACGGCAGATAAGCAACTGTACCATAAGCATAGGCACTACTCCGAACATCTCAAAGAGGCACAGATCATCATGAGCCCTCTGGGCTCATGAGGATCTATGCCTCTTGGAGATGATTTAATTGTTCATGGGGAAACTGGTTATCCGCCGTGATTTCGCTCTCGTTCGTTGTTGGGAGTCGTCCGGCGAAAACGTAACCTCACAAATATGTCTAGTGCTCCTAAAGATAAATCCAAAGACGTTTCTCCTGCCTTCCGCAAACTCCACAACGAGCCAGTCTGCCAAAGAATCCAGTACAAAATAACCATTCTATGCACTAATAATGTGCTCACAAGTCCGTCCCTTCATATCTCTCAGATTGTCTCAGCTCTACCCTCTCTCGTACTGTACGACACCCTGTCCTTCGGTTTCTCGTCCCGGGTTGTTCACTGTTGGTGCGCGATCATTTAGTTATTCTGGCTCATCTTCAAACTCCCTCTCTCCCGTCAACAGCAGCCCATCCGCGTGACACATTCGTTCTTTGATTGACTAATATAGTGCACAACACCCCCTCCTCCGCCCCCCGCCCCCCCCCCCCCCTCATCCCCCATTTTTTTTCTTCAGTGCGTGCTTATGTTGCTGTGTGCATGAACACTGTCTTTTTTAAAACTGATATTCTATATTAGATTTCATTTTATTACGAATTAGGCTTTGCCAGTGTTTCTTGCTGCCTCTCGGGTCCGACCAGAGAGTTTAATTCTGGCGTTTGGTAACATGTGATAAGGAACCTCATGTTCCCTTGAGAACAGGCGACCAGGGGGAAAATGAAATGAAATGAAATGAAATGAAACGTTATTTCTCAAGGATAAATGATTAGGTACACAATCATGTCGTTGCACACGCACTCACACAATAATCTCACACGCGTGACTAAAACTAATAAAATTGGAAAGGCAAAACGTCATCATAAAAAAAACAAACTATTTAGCAGTCACTCACTCACACACACACACACACACACACACACACACACACACATGCACGCATGCACGCACACACACACACACACACACACACACACACACACACACACACACACACACACACACACACACACACGCACACACTAAGAACCTGATTAAACAGGAACGTTAGAAACTTAGTTTGAACAGCAACAGCAATTTCGACAATACAACTCAATGCGCTCGAGTAACGCCGACACAAGTACACAACTATTGGCTTAAGTTTCTTTCAGCTGCCGAAATAAGCGGGCCCTGAATGTGGACAAAGAAGGAGCCCCAGTAATGTCGATAGGCAACAAATTCCATTGTTTGGCTCCTGAGTAAGACAAACTAGTTTTGAATATATCGAGGCGCGGCCTTGGTATGGATAGATTGTTCCTCGTCGTTTTATAAGGCGTATGAGCAGGGCTACTTAGATCTGTTAGATAACTAGGCGTTTTAGAGTGGTAGATTTTAAACATAAGTACGTCTTTATTGTACATAAGTAACATATCGGCTCAGAGTTGAGAGAAAGGCTAAGCGGGGGTGGATGTAGCTGCTGCTTTTGTCGTGTAGTTATTAGCATGCATTCTGTTTTGGACGGATTTGGTACCATATACTGAGTTAATGTGACACCATTTTGAAACATCAGTTGAAGTGAGGAATTGCTTGTGGAGATATTCGCTGACGACACGTCGAGAGTAGCATCATCAGCAAACAGGCTACAGCGTACGTTTAGATCTGAAATATGCAATGGCATATCATTGATGTAAATGGAAAATAAGAGGGGCCCTAATATTGAGCCATGAGGCACGCCATGCTTTAGTATGCCTTCAGCGGAAAGTTTTCTGTTAACGAACACATACTGACGTCTTCCGTGCAGGTAGGATTTGCAAAAGTCCAAGGATGCTTTGTTAACGTGATACACTGATAGCTTTAGTATCAACATATTATGATTTACTAGATCAAAGGCTTCAGAGAAATCTAGAAATACAGCATCGGTCATTTCAGCTTTGTTCTTGGACGTAAGCCAAGTATTGGTCAGGTGAGCTAGGGCTGTGTGGCATGAGTGGCGAGGCCTAAAACCTGACTGTAGTGGTAAAGCAAGTTATGTTTTTCAAGAAAATAGCTCAGATGCCTGTGTACATGTTTTTCTATTGGTTTTGACAGAGCTGACAAGAGCGAGATTGGTCTAAACTTATTAGGGTCTGAGAGGTTCTTACTTTTAGGCAGAGGAATATTTTTGGCTACTTTCCAGCTGTTTGGAAATGTACCATGTAAAACGAGATTATAAATAAATGTCAAAGACTCGACCACATACAGGGCAGCAAGTTTTAAAAAGTATGTATTTATCCCGTCGTGACCAAGCGAGCGCTTATTTTTGAGTTGGCTAATAGATTTGCCAACGTCAAATACAGTAAGCGAAGGAATACTAAAGGATACGTTTGGCGCGAGTTTGTCCTCACAAAAATCTGTAAGACTTTCGGATATAGATGGTTGTTACACTACTGACGCGTGCCTCCACATCTGGCATCCGGATGTAGTTTCCGGTTACGTGCGATATGGCTAGCGCCTGTATGTAACTACCGGACTCGCCGGGCAGCCCTAATCAAGATAACGGGCCGGCCCTCCAGAACTATTACTGTATGGGAAATGAATGGCATCTAATTAACAGGACCGTCGGCACGCGGGGACGCCCTAATCACGTAACGGGACCGGCCCTAAACGAGGGGCTGGCCCTAAGTGGGAAGATGGTTGATAAGGGCAAGGGTATATACATACAGGGGGACACAACGAGACAACCAGACACAGAACGAGAGAGAGACGGGGAGGGAACACAACGAGAGGAGAGTGAGAGAGATGGACGAAAGTAAAAGAGAGAGCGACTAGTGAGAGAACGACCGAATTGTAGTCTGTGGTTGCCCAACCCCAGACAATGCTCTTTAGACTGAAATAAACACGAGAGAAAGCCATCACTGGACTTCAGTTGTTTTGCGTGTCCATAGTGCAAACATGGTGTGTGAGCCGTACTGCTTAACAACGAATCAGCAGCAGACAAAAAAAGGTTGTTAAATGTGTCTGCAGATATAGATGTACATGGTGCTGTTTGTCGTGATTTAGTGAACGCATTAAGGGCGCGCCAGACAGATAAGGTGCCTGTTTTGTTGTCCATCAATTGCTTAAAGTTTTTTTTTTTGTTTGTTTGTTTTTGTTTTTTGTTTGTTTGTTTTTTTTTTTTGGGGGGGGCCTCTAATACCATGTATTTAACACGAATTCTCTGCTTGCGGAAAGCACCAAAATCATTGTTGCGTTTTAGTTCATTTCGGACAGCCATGGCCTCTTTAAAAAAAAAAAAAAAAAAAGGTGTATAGAGAAAGGTCAATGAGAAAATGTAATGAGTCTGAAAAAAGACATAGCGCTTTATAATCTTATTATTGTTATCATCATCATCATCATCATCATCATTGTTATGATTATTATTATTATTATTACTATTGTTGTTGTTATTATTGTTATTGTTATTATTATTATTATTATTATTATTATTATTATTGTTATTATTATTATTATTATTATTATCATTAATATTAATATCGTTAATGCTACGTATTATCATTACACAGTAAACTTCGGATATATCAATTCGCCAGGGGACCGACTTTTTCTTTTTGTTATATCCGAAGTTTCTTATGAGCGAAGTGATTTACATACTGTAGAAAGACTGCTGTCCTGACGTCTGAAAAGTGTTGTTATATCTGACCTTGTTATAAGCGAGGTGACTGTTATATTATTATTATTATTATTATTATTATTATTATTATTATTATTATTATTATATTAATTATTATTATTATTATGGCACTAAGTGAAGGCGCGTATTTAATTTAGTGATCACAACCCACTTTACCCCGTCGCGCTACAGCAGGAGATGGATCGACCTATGATAATTCAAGGGTAGTGCCAGATTAGCTTGGCGCCTATCGGCGCCAAGCTAATCTGGCACTATCCTTGAAATATGATAGGT
>BTPG01000003.1:196969502-197052002 GCA_036245525.1 Semisulcospira habei | reverse complement strand
GCGACCATAATAGTTCAAGGGTAGTGCCAGATTAGCTTGGCGCCTGTCGGCGCCAAGCTAATCTGGCACTACCCTTGAACTATTATGGTCGACCCATCGCCTGCTGTAGTGCGTCAGGGCTGAATGGGTTAACGCACACCCAACATACCAGGAATTTTACTACGAAAATTGAACATTAAATGAGCCAACTCTCCCTTTCCCGCCGCATGTAAATAAGAGCCGCCGAGGCAACTAAATAATGTTGACATTCGCAATAATGAGGTTTGTCCCCTCGAAAAAGGGGAGAGTTGATTTAGAGTTTAGTATTTTGGAGTAAAATTTGTAGTGTTTTTCAACAGATATGTAAGATTATTTTGGCGATATATTCTATTTATTCGTCGTCATTGAGTTTTTGGGCATTGATGTAATCAGACCAGTAATTGCAGGCCTGAGTGAAGTCAATGAATTAGTGTCTTGTGAGTTTTAGGAAAAAGTGTTCTGAACCAACGTGTCGTTGTTGTTTTAAATATGAGCTACTTGCACCCGCAAGGACCAGCAGTGCATGATCGATCTGTCCACTGATCTGGTTTGCAGTCCTCCAAGGAAAAATCAGACATTTGTGAATGTCATTCTGAAGGCTCAATGCGTTGAAACAGATCACATTTTTAGTCCGACTGATATCACTAAAATTACCACCCTCACCCCGCCCCCCCCCACCTTCCCCCATCCCCCCCCCCCCCACACACACACACACACTTTGTGCTTGCGGCCATCGATATTGTAAACAGTGCCGGTCGCTGCATGCACAAGGCGGTTAAATAAAAAAGCTGACGCCGTTGCCTCAACTGTTGCAGACCTGACTTCTACCAGCGTGACGTGCAACATGAGCACGGTCTACAGGGGCCATTTGGACGGGGACTCGCTGACCTGTGAGGGGGCTATTGACGGGGATACAGACACCGAGTGGCGGCCGACTAGCGATCCAAAACCAAACTGTATTTTCACTGACTCCGGCAACTACCCGAACGCTTACTGGTTTCTGAATCTGCAACAGGAGCAGAACATTCATAAAATTACAATATATCACGTCAGTAAGTGCCTTATGATACCTTTTTTTCCGTTCAGTTAAAAATCAGTGAAATGTGACAATACATTGATCAAAGTTATTCTTCATTACAGAGAAATATCCAGAAATGTAGGCTCGCACAATGGTATTTTGTCTCTGCCTTGTCAACTGTATCCTCGTATTGCTCGTATTTGTGTATGTGTGCGTTCGGGCCACGGAGACTGAAGTTCCTGATATCGTTTGCAGAAAGCACAATATTTTTCTTTTCTTGTGAAGGACACTACACACAATGTGTTATTTCAGAAAAAAAGCAATAAAATAAAATAAATAAGATACATACAGTTAGGCTATGGCAGGATGCGAAATTTCTTTTCCCAACTGAGTTCCGTAACGCAAGCTTCACGCGTAGTTGTGCTGACAGGCCACACCCTGACACACTTCCGACATGCCACACCCTGACACACTTCCGACAGGCCACACTCTGACACACTGCCGACAGGCCACACTCTGAAGCACTGCCGACAGGAAAAACTATGGGTGGAGCTTGCGTTAGGGAACTCGGTTGGGAAAAGAAATTTCGCTGGCAGGATGTCATTTGCTGAGTAGGAAATACTTTATGTGGATAAACTTTCCCACTTTGACCACTTTCTTGTCAAAAGCTTAAACATTTGCATGAGATAGTAACAATGACTTGACCTTTCATTTTTACATTCCCTATCATACTTACCGGTTTTATCATTATCTGCTTGGTGATGAAATTAGTTCTAGCATGCAGCTGCGATCGTGTTCGGATGAATATTATTTGCGGAGCGTTTTTGGCATTCGAAAGCTGACCTAGGCCCTTATGACGTCATCAATGACCCATTAGAAACACAACTACTTATGACCCAGCTCTTCTGACCGGCAAACTGTATTGTGGAGCGTCTGAGTGTAAATAAGTGACATCTCTAACAGTTGTACATTCTCACTTGGTTCGCATAAACTTGTCCAAATTTAAGACACTCAGAAATCAAGGTGACTTGACCGATAAACATGTGAAATTACACGTTGGTAATGTTTAATGTATCGGCCGTACTGAATTAAGTTACACATGATGGCACATGTTACTACAGGCTTGAAAATGTGTATCAGTCCTAACGCGCGCGCGCGCGCGCACACACACACACACACACACACACACACACACACACACACACACACACACACACACACACACACACACACACAGCAACACACACACACATATGATTAAATGCACGCTGACAAGAAAGGGCGGTAACTCATCCAACTGTATATTGAGAGTCATCCAGTTCCCTAAAGATTAATAGCCTGCAATATCTTATGTATCAGCCTGTTTTTTCCAAAATGCGTGACAAAGTTGTCTTTACAAAAAAAAAAAAAAAGGACGTTAAAGCCAATATCTGTCTTTTACGTGTTCCAAACATTGCTCTATTTTCTTTCATATAATTATTAGAAATAACTTACTAAGAACCTTGGATAAATGCTCCTTTTATTTCAATGGATCTTGAGTGAAATAAGTTCGCAGGGGTGTAAAAACGCATCTCTTTTTGGAAAGTACCTAAAGTTTGAAATACTTCTCAAAGAAAGAAAACTGGAATTAGATCACTCCCAAAAAAAGAAAAAAAATTGCTTTTGTGGGCAACAATAGATTTTTGAATTTATTTCTTGCTTTTAGATTACCATGCGTCACGACGGGACTTTTGAATTTATACACTTTGATGTCCGTAACGATTTTGTCAGTCGTTTAACGACAACAGTAAATCAGATATAAATAACGATTGCTTACTTTTTTCTAAAAGAAATTCTTCCAGGAGTTACCTACTTTCCCTCTGCATTGACTTGCGCAGCAAAACTCCCAGACGGATGTTATGATCTGTTTATTTTGACTGCTGCAATTTTCCAAAGGAAAGAAGTGCTTTTTCAGCGTGTCAATCGTGTTACATTGTATTTCTGTTCTTAAATGGCCTGGAAATTTCAAATAATATTTTGACAGCAACTGTGTGGGGGTTCGATGTTAAATGGATCGAGGCTTTCATTTCGCTCACAATATAGGGAGTAATCATTCGTTCCTAAACTGATTTTTGTTAGTCGTGTTACGGTCAGTCGTGTTACAGTGAAATTTGTAACACGACTAACAGGACCATAACATGACTGACAAGAAAGGCGTGTCACTGAATTTGGCCTATTTGATGAAGTTCATTTTCTGTTGATACAATGCAACTAGCGACCGTTTTCACAAATTTAGTGTTTGATAGATCGCAAACTATTTCCAATGACGTCAGTACTCTTTGTACTTTAGAACTCGTACTAGCACAGAACATGAAGAGCAGTTGCAGAAAAAAGGAAAAAAAAATTGAAAACAGTTCCTGCAACACGAAACTTGACCAAATACTTGCGGTTACACTAGAACACATTAAATGAAGAGATATTCATCGCACATTTGCTAAAAATGGCTACCCATAACCTGCATGATTTCCCATTAGCACCTTGGGGGTCACATGAAGGATGCAAACGGGAAAAAAAGTGACGACGTGAAAGAAAAAAAAACCAGTAATCAACCCTAAGAGATTAACATTGAAACAGAGATTGCGCGTTTAGCAGAAGTAGACATTACAAGGGAACAGCAGTTTTTAGACGATTGAGGTGTTTTGCAGACTGCCATTGCCAATGTGCAGGAACTTTGATCTTGGAGGTGGCATTACTGCTGTCCATGGATACATTGAACAAGACAAACTGTCTGTTGAGAATAAAAGTTTAACAATATGCCTACTAGACATTCTATTTACAGACGTGATACACCCTTTCTCTGAAGAAGCATATGGAAACTGCCTGCCTGCATAGAGCAGTGTCTGTGCGTTCGGCCACGATAGGAGGCCAGCGGAAATAACAGCACGGACCATACAAACTCGCTCTTCACTCTGATTACTTTCTAAAAGAAGAACGTTTGATAAAAGGTCGCCATGCCAACAAACAACGCAAGCCAAAATCTGTCATATACAGCTTTGCCACGTATTCTGAGGCCCTTAAACAAAGAAACAATTGACATATTATATGAGAGGGAAGTAATGACAATAACAAAAACTGATACCTATATGGGCAGCCTTCTGCTTTGTCAGTTGTGTTGCAAGTTATAATTTCTGCCTACCCAAACTTGGGAATCCAAGTGTACGCAAGGATATACACAGACTGCTTCTGCCAAGGGTGTATGGTACTGCCTTGTCGGATCTTGTCTGTGGTCAAGACCCACTGGTCATTAGGTGGACGTCGACAAGAAGCAATATGCCGGATAAACACTAGATTACTAATAATTTTGTGCCTGAAATACCTCACCAGGCGCCCAAAGTGATTGAGGAAAAGCCTACTTCCGCACGCAGTGGGAAAGGAAATGAACTTTCTTTTTTCCCCATAAAAGTTCAGAGACATGTGTTGGTATGAACATGAAAAAATTCTTGCACTGATATCACTGCCGGTCATGAAGCCTGGTTCCTCAAGCCAGTGTACTCTGTGTTCTGTAATTTGCAAATCAGTCAAAAGGGTATTAAAGATTTAAACATGAAAGTCCTTGAGGCTGACGTGCATGGCCGATCCACATAATTAGTTAGGCTTGTGATCTTGACCTTTCCGACAGGTCACTGAAATAAGCAAGTGTTCAAGTGTTAAGTAAAGGGTTGGCTTTTGCACCTGCGAATACAGGTTACCCGTTACCCTTGACCTTAAATAACCGTTAAACAAATTAGTATGCATAGAAAGTTTTAATCATCAACTACCTTTTTGCCAAATATTGTTACAAATGTTTGCAAAAATGCTTTTTAATGGTAAAAATGTTAATTCTTTTAAAAAAAATTGACATTTTTCACATCGTTTGCAAATCTCTAATGGTCACTTTGCAAGCTTCACCTGAAGACGATGTAAATTAAGCTGTGAAACAAAATGTTTTTCTGTATCTTTATTGTGATGTATTGAACCATCTGTAAATCGCAACACAACTGACAAGGTGACTTATCAGTCGTGTTACGAGACTGTCAGTCGTGTTACGAAATGCCAGTTGTGTTACTGACAAATCTTACCTTTTTATTTAGACATAAATACAATATATTCCCACCATAGTTTGAGGCTTTGAATCTTTTTACATCAGTTCACCATGTAATAAATGCTGCAAAACAGCTAGTCACATCTTCATGTTTACTAGTTTTGATGTTTTCCAAATATTATTGATTTTACATAAAACACATTACTTGCAAAAATATCCTATTTGCTGTACTTCAAATTTTAATTTTTGTTCTGGCATTTGGAAATGTCATACTTACTAGTTGCAAGTACTTCAAACAAGATAGTTCAGTCCTGTTTCTGTGAGGAAATCATTTTTAAAATACTTAACACGACTGACATATTTCACAAACATTCATTTTGGTTTTGTTTTGTTATTTCTCAAACTACAAGGCATTAAAGCTGCACATTTCAGTAATACATGCTGCTTTGTTTGTGGATTCATATAAAAATGTTTCCAACAAAGTTTAAATAAAGTGGTTTTCAGACTGTCTGTCGTCTGAAATGTCGTGCAAATTTGAAACAAGACGAGGATTTCATCCTAATGTCTACCGTACTGTCTGGAGCCCACTTGCGTTTTTCTTTTAAGAACATTCAGAGTTCATGTTCATATTTTTAAGTTATCCTTCTGGTCCATTTGCCTCCTCTCTAACCCAACCCTTGATCAACACACACGCCGGGGCACACAAATAAAGACGGACGCATGGCGCTTCCCGCCTTTAGTACGCTCTGTGGGCTGATATAGCGACAGGAATTCTGAAGAGGAAGAATAGCACGAGCAGCAAAATGACGTCACTATAAGCTTCACGTTATGGCATCGCTAGTCTCACGACGCCTTGTACACACTGACGAATTTGATGTCAATTCAAAAACATTGTATAATACTTTGTCCAAAGTAGATCTATGATCACTGGTCGATCATGCACACTTCTCTCCCCTGACAGTGTTTTTACCTACTTTACTTTGTAATCTTCCTAAAATATTAGCACTGGCAGTCTCCCCTTTTCTCATTTATTACTACAATATCGACTGCAACCCCTTCCCCCCTTTTCGTAGGTTCTCTCTTAGGGTGCATAGAAATTTAGCTCTTGGTGGAGGCATGGAATGTATGCCCCTTCAGACACCACAGTAAAATGTGGCAGTCATTGCAGGTAGGGTAAGTTCCTGCCTTCCACCCGTTGCCGAATGGTGTGCTGACGAGGTCGCAAAGACCGAAACAGCTGTCCACACCGGCTAAATATCTGGACCTCCCCCCCTTGGTGGACCTAGATTTAAATTTCCGTGCACCGAGTGGCTGGAACAGCGGGATATGTGATACGCCCCACTTTGGGGGGGGGGGGGGAGCTTCCAAATGCATGGCTTCCAGTCACTTTCTTAGCGCACCCCCTCTAACCTATCTTTTTTTGTGCTTTGACCAAAGTAGATCTATGATCACTGGTCGATCATGCACGCTTCTCTCCCCTGACAGTGCTTTTACCTACTTTACTTTGTAATCTTCCTAAAATATTAGCACTGGCAGTCTCCCCTTTTCTTTTCATTGTGTAACACTGACATCTGTTGCTATGCGACAATTTATGAACATTGTGTACAAAACACTGACGTGTTTGACGCTTTTACGTCACCATCACTTTCTGATCCGAAGCAGAGACTTTTAGGACGGGACGTGATGTGGCGATTTTAAAAGAACAAACACGACATCATAGGCGGGCTAGACTAAATATCTGACAGTGAAGTATCAAGATAAAAATTACGTCATGTCTAGTTATGCAAACCTCGCTGTAGAACGTACGTTTGGCGCGAAGTTCCTTCATTCAAGGGGTGCCTAGGAGCCCCTCCGAGCATTTTGAAATTGAATGTCTCATTGAAGATTTAAATGACCGTTTATTGGAAGTCGGTTGACTCAAATTAGAGTCCATTCTATTCATTATATTCACTTGTGGTTTTGGATATTACCGGATTGGAGAAAGGCACTGGATGTGTTCGTTAGCAAGCTGTGTATCTTTTGAATTTGTTCAGTAAATATTAATTGTATGAATAAATGTTTTAAAAAGTAATAACCTCGATTTCTGGAGAAAGTCAAACAGTGACGGTGACGTAAAAGCAGAATGTCGTCATCACACAGATATCGACGCGCATGTATCTAGGTAAAGTCAACCTCCATTTTCACATATACCTCCATTTTCACATATTATTGAGACCAGAAATTGCAGCGTGAAATTCTGCTTTGGTCACCATTGCTGTTCAGGTCGTCTGGAAGGAAAAGTTGAAGGCTTCCGTATGCATTGCTTCCACTCACTTAGCGCACCCCTCTTTCCTATCTTTTTTTTTTTTTTTTTTCTCGCTTTGACTAAAGTAGATCTATGATCATTGGTCGATAATGCACAATTCTCTCCCCTGACAGTGCTTTTTCCTACTTAGTTGGTAGTTTCTTCTAAATTACAAGCACTGGCAGTCAACTCTTTTGGTCTCGTTTATTACTACAATTTCGACTGCAAACCTTCCCCCTTTTAGTAGGTTCTCTCTTAGGATGCATGGAAATTTGGCTCTAGGTGGAGGCATGGAATGTATGCCCTTACAGAAACCACAGTAAAATGTGGCCTTTTTTGCAGGTAGGCAGAAGTTCCTTCACTTCCTCAAGTTACGCCGATGGTGTGCTGAAGAACACCTGTCAACAGCGGCTAAACATCTGGACCCCACTTGGGGGACATAGATCTAAATTCCCATCGATTTGATTTTTTAAAAGTGGGACAAGGACTTCCAACTCTCGCTAAATTCGTCCTGAGGGGGTGGGAGGGGCGTGGGGGGAGGGGGGGGGGGCATTAGACTGTTTGTCGCTGATGTCCGCGCATCACTGGCTCTTTTTACCGTTCATCACGTCCGGCCGCGCATAGGAAGGCAGTGCCCTGGGAAAGAGCGAAGCCTCTTTCTCTGTTCCTCGTCTGCCTTCCCCGTCCTCTCCCCTTATGGGTCCCAGTCCAGGGCTAGATCTCGCCTTTTCCTCTTTTAACTTTGAGGGGGTTTGATTTTACAAAACCCACTATATGTGTTTCTGTATTTTTTCACAGGGAGGTGTTGTCCCCTTTGTTGCCGAGGGAGTGCATTGACGAAGGATGCTACGCCTCCCTGGGAGCCCTATTTATTTTGATGGGTGGCGACCGTACACAGGCGAGCGGGGAGTCACGTGGTGTCAGAGTGCCAACGGGGGTACCTCGCCCCCCTTGGATGTCCTAGCCCCCCTATCCCACGGCGGGGACCTTCCGAGAGTGTCCCTTGCCGCGTCCCAATACGGTCGGGCGGACCCCGGGGCCGGCCCCGGCCCCCCGTTGCACCTCCACGGTGAAGCCTCTGTCTGGGGAGCTCCGTTCGGGCCGTCGCCGGCCCCCGGGCCCCCGCGTCCGCTATGAGGGGGGGGGGGGGGCGGCTGGTCAAAAAGCCTCTCCGGTACGACACCTTAGCGGGCCTTCCCCCTTAGCTCCTGGTGGGGGGCGGGGGGGGGGGGGGAGGGGGCTATCTTAACGCACCGGAGGCGGAACAAAAAAGGGAACAGTAAAGTCTAAAAAATAAATAAATTCCCATGCACCAAGGGGCTGGTTATCTAGTAATTAATTATGTGATACGCCCCACTTCGTGGGGGGGGGGGGGGGGGGAGGGAGGGCTTCCATATGCATTGCTTCCAGGCACTTACATAGCGCACCCCACTTTCCTTTTTTTTTTTTTTGTGGTGCCTTGACCAAAGTAGATCTATGATCATTGGTCGATAATGTACAATTCTCTCCTTTGATAGTACTTTTTTCCTATTTACTTGTTAGTTTGTTTTAAAGTTAAACTCATATCACGTAAATTATATAATTACGTAAAAACTAAAATTACTTCATGACATAATGTTTTTCAAACCAATGACATGCATGCGCTGTGCCCCTTAAAGATCGAGCTCACTGGCGCATTGCCAGATCTGCTAGGTTTTTATTTTCAATAGGATATATTTCAACATCAGAATCAGGTCAAAGACAGCAGGTAGAGACCCTTGACAGCGAGGACAGCTCCCATATAAAAAGGACTTCCTGGGTTATGTCACTCATATACTATAGAAGAGACTTTGTGGGTTAAGGTGCATCCTATCTTGATATTTTTTTTTTCTGCAATGAATTACTTTTTTACGAAAAGGTTGAAAAGGTACAAAGCTAGCAAACGAACTCGTCCAATGTCTATTTCCAATCTAGCTATATCCAAAATTTCCAGTAAATAGAACTAAAAATTACGGACTCAAATGCGGGTCAATCGTCTTTATATACACGGCAATTTTTATCTTTAACGAGTACATCATTTAAAATATGCTCGGAGGCTCTCCGAAATACATATCGATCAAAGCATTATCTAAAGTTTCACACCTGTACGCGCACAAACACCGGAGATACTCGTGTCTACACACAGACACACACACACACACTCATACACACACGCGCACGCACGCACACACATGCGCGCACGCACGCACGCACGCACGCACGCACGCACGCACACACACACACACACACACACACACACACACACACACACACACACACACACACACACACACACACGGTGTTTCCCGCCATATGTACGTTCAACAGCGCGGTCAGTGTAGCGTAATATTTATCGTGTTACTTCACTGTCAAAGTCTGATGTGTGCCCGCCTATGTTCATCATTTGCATGATACGGAACGTGCTCCGACCAGCCTCATTTCAAAGTCTACCGTACCGTATTTTTATACGGTAGACAAAAACAAAAAAACAGCCATAAACGTTCTTATTACACCTTAAAATTATTTTTAAAAAAGGGCTAACTAACGTATGAAGTTTTAAATGTCGGAAAATGACAGACTTTTCCGCCCTTTTTTTTTTTCTTCATAGGTAGGAGAGTATCACCACCTCTATCGCCCCTCTTGTGTGTGAGCCTGCACACATTGGTTGTGAAAAGAAGGGTAGAAAAGCCTTAACCGAGGCAAGATCACATTGAGAAGCCTTTGTATCAACGAACTGTAGCAATTGAAGACTAATTTGAAATTTGAAATGTTGTTATTCATGTCATCGCTGTCGTTTCTGTTGATGTTCTTCTTGTTCTTATTGCTGTTACTGCAATAACGATTATTTGTTTGCGAGCATTTGAACATCTCTCTCATATTGACAGGTGGTTACACTGACTACCTGAGGAATGTGCGTGTCACAGCTGATGGCAATGAGATCTTCAAGTATCCTAACTCAGTGTCATCCATCAGAAACCCAGAGCACATCACTGACAACCTGTCTGTCAAAGCAAGGATCATCAAGATAGAGAGAACTTCTGGACACAGCAGAAACTATCTTCCACTGTGCCAGGTGCAGCTGTGGGGTAAGTCGTTAATGTAATCAGTGTCGTGAGACGTAGACCAGTTGTTACAAAAAATAATTTGAACATATTGAAAATGTATTTTCTCTGTCTTAAAAATTACAGCCTTTTAATGCTTGTACTGACAACAAACATTTAACGTTTGAGGTTTAATTCATTAATTAATTCATTAATTAATTCAACGAATCTTGGCTTCCTTTCGACTTTGTACAAGTGTACTGACCAGTAAACTGAACTCGGACTCGGAAGCACTCCAGACAACGCGTGATCGTTCTACAGGTCAGCCTCAGTATATGGCGGTACCCGGGAGGCAGAAAGTCAGACTGCGCATTTCGCGATCACACTATTGAGAAGATAAGATAAGATAAGATAAGATAGTTTATTTCCATAAGTTTCCATGTAAAAAAAAAAAAAAAAAAAAACACAATAAAAACATTTGAATTTGTCTTGATGTCGGTTATAAAGACTAAATAACACACACAAACACACACACACACACACACACACACACACACACACACACACACACACACACACACACTCACACACACACACACACACAGAGAGAGAGAGAGAGAGAGAGAGAGAGAGAGAGAGAGAGAGAGAGAGAGAGAGAGAGAGAGAGAGAGAGAGACAGAGAGACAGAGAGACAGAGAGAGACAGAGAGAGACAGAGACAGAGACAGAGTAAACTCTGAAATATGATTTCCATGCTAAATACTAAGCAAATACCGGTATTAAACACGGCGAACGGGCACGCCCCGCTGATTCATTTATAAGCTGACTGTATACACATTCCGACAAGTTCTCACTCGCCACTCGCGCTCTCTCCAATCAGTCCGGCCGGTTGATAAGAGAAAACGCGAACAGCCAGAGGGAAAAAAACTGTTGCGGAATCTGCTGGTCCTGGTACTGATGGACCTGTACCTATGCCCTGATGGTAAAAGTTGGAAAAGCTCATTGCCGGGGTAGTGCTGAAAGTCTTGTGAGGAAAAATACATTTGGTATGCAAAAGGTCCTCGTCAGTGTTAGACGCCAGGGCTGTACACGGGCCCGAGGACCTATTGCTCACACTGCATCCCCGTGGAAAAAGTATATAGGCATACTCTTTGGACCCACAGACCTGTGTAGCATTATGTAGGGTCCAGGCTCACGAAGATCTATGCCTCTTGGCGATGTCTGAGTGTTGACTATGCTTATAGAAGACACTGGAGAGAATGCAAGCCTCTCGCAAATGGATCAGAATGCATGAATCCACTGAATGTTTCAAGTCTGTGCATTGTTGACCTACTTCTGATTAAGGGATACACTCTATTGGGAAACTGGATCCTAGGATTCAATATATACACCAAAGAGCGAAAGAAATGCGACATTTGTCTAATCATCGGAAACACTAAAAACACACAAAAACTGTCGCATTTCTTTTGCTCGTCAGTATACAAAAGCTTGAAGCTGCCAAAGCCTAAGGTCCAGGATGCTCAGTACTTTTGTGCCAAGCCCCAATACAGGCAAACAATAAACCACAGCCACCGAGCTATAAGAGTATGTCCATCACTGAAGAAAGCTAGACGCTGAGGACGAACGATAACAGGCATGTGAAGGCAAAGAGAGGAAGTCCAGTTTTTGTGAAAAGCGATATTTTTGCTGTAATACAATGAAAATATCGCTTTTAACAAACAAAGGACTTACTATCAACAATAGCAACAGGAAAAAGTGAAACTGGAGGGCATGTTCTCAGATAGTGCATACTCGGCCCGCGGTCAGCCAATACACGGCCACTGCGATGATTGTGAAGTGATACTGTCTTTTCCGCTACTTAATCCCTTCACTGCCGGGAAAATGTTAACACCGCCAAACTGCAAGAGGCATAAATCCTCTTAAGCGCCCACAGTTTCCATGCCTCATATTATTACTTCGGTATCTGTGTTCCGAGGCTTTGAAGTATTTTTGGTTCTTTTAATTTACTCTGATAATGATTTCATGAGAAAAAATTTCTGGCAAATGGTAAATGAAAGGGTTAAATGATAATAATAATAAGGAGGAGGAGGAGGAGGAGGTGGGATGATGATGATGATTGAGGGGAGACTTGAATCTATCGTATATATTTCTTGGGAAAGGATTGTTCACATCTCTTATCCCGTTTGTGCCAGTTGACGCTGACTGTGGTTCTGCAATCTTCGTTAATTCAGCACCAAAAGACTTCGCTGCCCCAGAAACATGGATTCAAATTGGTGTCAGCAACAGGCATAGATCATCATGAGCCCCCGCAACTGCGGGGGATCATGAGGATCTATACCTCTTGCGGTTGGGTGGTGTTCAAATGTTCTCGGCACTGAACGAGTGAATTATGAAATCGGATGAAACTTCGGATGTAGGCCTACGTAACAGGGATTTTCTGGAGCCGACTCTAGTTGTTTTTGTCTACCGTATTAAAAATACGGTAGACTTTGAGATGAGGCTGGTCGGAGCCCGTTCAGTAGCATGAACATGGCATAACAGGCGGGTGGGCCTCATAGTCTGGCAAAGAAGTGACGAGATAAAAATGACGTAACGTCTAGCTTATATAATACCGGTATTATTATTATGGATAATTTAACCTTGCTGTTGAACGTCGTTTTGGCGCGAAGCGTATGTGCGTATGGATGTGTATGTGTGTGTGTGTGTGTGTGTGTGTGTGTGTGTGTGTGTGTGTGTGTGTGTGTGTGTGTGTGTGTTAGTGCGTGTGTGTGTGTGCGTGTGTGTGTGTGTTTGTGTGTTTGTGTGTGTGCGTGCGTGTGTGCGCGACCGCATCCGTATGTATATAAAAACACGAGAATCTCCGACATTTCTCTACGCACAAGCTTGAAACTCCGAGCATATTGTGATTTGATGTCTCATTGAATACATAAAAGACCGTTTATAGAAAGTCGGCAGACCCAGATTAGAGTCCGTAATTTCTATTATATTTACTTGAAATTTTGGACATATCTAGTTTGGAGAAAAACATTAGAGGAATTTGTTAACAGCTTTGTACCTCTTCAACGTTTTGAATAATATTTAATTTATTGTTTGCAAGTTTTGGAGCCACTTTATACTCGCATCAAACAGCCCGGGAAGAGGCTGTGTGAAAGAAATCAGTCAGCCCTGGAAGAGGCTGCGTGCCGTTCGGATGAGTGACGTGAAACATCATATTCGTCACTGACCATACGGCGTCGTGGAACTAGCGATGCCATGACGTGAAGCTTATAGTGACGTCATTTTGCTGCTTGTGCTATTCTTCTTCTTCTTCAGAATTCCTGTCGCTACTCCAGCCCACAGAGCGTACTATTGGAGGGAAACGCCGTGTGTCCGTCTTTATTTGTGTGTGCCGGCGTGTGTTGATCAGAGGCAGGGTTAGAGAGTAGGGAAATAGATGAGAAGAATAAGCTTTAAAAAATTTGAACAACTCTGAATATTTATAAGAGAAAAACGCATGTGAGTTCCAACAAATTGAACAATGCGGTAGATTTTGGGATGAAATCCTGACCTTGTTATTCAGGTACGCGGCATATATTAAAACCGGTACGTCTGTGTGTGTGCGCGTGTGTGGTGTGTGTGTGTGTGTGTGTGTGTGTGTGTGTGCGCGCGTGCTGCGTGCGAGCGTGCGTGCGTATGTGTGTGTGTGTGTGTGTGTGTGTGTGTGTGTGTGTGTGTGTGTGTGTGTGTGTGTGTGTGTGTGTGTGTGTGTGTGTGTGTGTGTGTGTGTGTGTGTGTGCTACAGAATGCGAGACCAGCAGATACGGCAATCAGTGCGCTATGAACTGCAGCCTCAACTGTCAGGATTACAAAGGACCTAGAACTTGTGACGCAATTACTGGAACGTGCTTTAATGGTAAGTCAGTTTCTGTATGATACGGTGAAGCAAGCGCTGGTATAGATACACTATACGTACTACAGGAAATCACTCAACGCGTTTCAAACAGTTACGAGGTATGCGTAAAAAAAGGTCTTGATAGTTGGGCCGCCATTTGTCACTTACTTAAGTCACATAAAGTAAGTTAGCCTCAAAACAAATTTCAACCTTTGCCCTTTATTCATGCACAATATAAAGCTGGTATCTTCAGCCGTGCCGCTGTTTTACGTCATTGAAAAAAGTGATGTAAACAGCTGTGCTTGAAAATAGTGGACTCTCCAAGATAATAAATTTATGTCTACATTTATCAAAGAGTGGAATTCCGAGACAGTCTTGTCAACATCCAAACAAATTGGACAGTAGTTTGATATAATACTTGTGTATTGTCTGGCAATGACTGCAAGTGGATTGTGCAATTTAAGTCTGAAGGAGAGGACTTTGAAAAGGAGTACTTTTTTTACTGTCAAATTTCAGCTTGGAACGAGCAAACTTTGATATTTATTTACATATTAATTGTAAAATACGCATATATCTTAAACTTCCGATATTTCCCTTGGAATAGTTTAAAGGATAGTGTGCAATGACCTTGACTTACAAAAACAATATGCAATAAGGATACTCTATTTCTTGACAGAGGCTCAGGTGCCACAGAGAGTTGATCGCTTAGATTAACTACTCAAAACGTTTAGCATAAAAAGCCGCAAACGAACGTGTGATGTCATCACTGAAGACGATACGTGTAACGGTATCCCCAGCAAACAGTCCAAAAGCAGATGTTTTCTACAGATGAGAGGAGACTAGGGCACTTTTGTCAGATTTTCAGAATTGACGGTATCTTTTTCTCTAATTTTTTTAACGAAGAGATCCATGCAAAGAAATACCCAACGGAGAAAGAAACACGCTTAGAAAAGACGGGTACAACACAATTTTTTAATTATTATTAGTTGCCACATTCCTTCTGCGAATGAAGATAAGTAGCGGCTAATCTCTCTGTTTGTTTGTCTATTTTGACAAAGAGTATTTACCCGAAATATTAATAAAATGTGTTGTACCCGTCTTTTCTAAGCGTGTTTCTTTCTCCGTTGGGTACTTCTTAGCATTTTACACGCTTGGCAGTCCCATTTTTGGTCTGGATTGCTTAAGAGATCCATGTCATTGGTCATATTTTACCAGTGGAGCGCGCAGTCAGTGCAAAAAAATCATGTAAGAAATTTGTTTTCCAAAAGTGTTGAAGAATGTTCATGAGCAGCGGCCAACTCTCAGTGGCCAGAACATCATAACCCATTCAGCCCTGACGCACTACAGCAGGAGATGGGTCGACCATGATAATTCAAGGGTAGTGTCAGATTAGCTTGGCGCCGACCGGCGCCAAGCTAATCTGGCACTGCCCTTGAATTATCATGGTCGATCCATCTCCTGCAACAGGTGCATAGTCATTAGATGTGCCTCCAAAATTTGTGAAATACGGCCGTCGGGCTGAATGAGTTAATGTTTTTGTTGAAAATGACCCGTGACCGCAAAGTCAAGGTCACTGTGAGGAACACAGAGGAGCAACACATTCGTGTACCTCCTCATCCGTCATTCAATCCTTGCCTTGACCAATGTGACTTTTGATTCCCCCCTAAACCGAAAAAGAGGCGGGCAGGACGGATTTTTCATGCATCCAGGACATAGAATTCGAGACGTGCCGCATCCGGAGACGCGGCATAAGCCACGTCTCCGGATGCTGCTCGTCTCGAATATGTTAAATGCTGGAAATCTGATCTACCTAACGCTTTCTTGATGATTTATTTTTCAGGATGCAAAGCTGACGGAAAATTCAATTCTTCTCTCTGCACTGGTAAGTTGTATCAGTCTGCTAGTTGACATTGTGGATTAGTTAGCATATAATAAAATTATGCGTTTTACTTGTTAGCGCTTGTGGAAGGATAAGTACACGTTAGCATATCTATTTGTTAGCGTTGGTGGAAATACGTTTGTACGTAATTTCACCCAGCCTGACAAATACATACATATATGTTAACTGTTCTACTGGGTTCCATGTTAACTTTTACGAAACTGACACACTTAGAGGAGCACGTACAATGCCGTTGATTATAATGAGTTAGTCGTATTGAAGATTCTGTGTTTGTAAGATTCGAGTCTCCAAACAGGATGAAGAAAAGTGCTTGTAAGAACTACTGATAACATTACAGTGCGCGTGTTATTGCACTTTTTTGATATAAACACGCACGCACACACACACGCACACGCGCACACACACACACACACACACGTGTGATCGCGCGTTGGTTCGCAGGCACTCCTCTTTGATAATGATTTGATCTTGTTGATGATGACGACGATGATAAAGACGACAAGAGACGATGTTGATATTGAGAGGTTATGCCCCGTGTTTCCTTCAAAAAAATTAGAGAGCGATCTTTCGCTTTTCAGGCCCCCAAAATCTGGAATAATCTCTCCTTCTACTTCGTCACTGTCCCTCCTCAATGCGCGAAGGCCATCGGGCCGACGTAGGCCGCCGTTGGCCGGCGCACGTCCGTGCGCGGGTCATGACAACGGCGGCCTACGCCGGCCCGATAGCCTTTGCGCACTGCTTACCAAGCCTTCAAGACACATCTCAAAACCCATTTATTTTCAACTTGCGTTTGGGACTACTAGATCTCTTTTCTTGCAGACGCTGATGCACTCTTTTTAAAAAGTCTTTTTAATCTTACGTTGGACAAGCTATTTCAGTCTTGTTTACTTGTATTGCATTTATTGTATGTTTTGTTATGTCATGTTTGCTTAGTTTTACATGTGTTTGTAAAGCGCAGTGCGCCTACTATGTGGGGATCCTGCGCTATATTAAAAAACGGATATTATTATTATTATTATTATTATTATTATTATTATTATTATTATTATTATTATTATTATTATTATTATTATCATAGATGACAAAAAACAAAACAACGATATTTTATTCCGATTCTTATGATCGACTGTTGCAGACTGTCAGGCAGGCTGGTACGGAAATGATTGCAAACAGCAGTGTAGCGAGCATTGTGGGACAGATCAGGGGGCGAAACCGTGCGACAAAACCACAGGGCGTTGTTCCGCAGGTGTGTGTACTTAACCCCCTTAACCCGTTGCGTGTCGGTAGCGGTTTTAGTTACGATGATTCATGTAGAAATCATCGCTACAAAACCCGCTACCGACACGCAAAGGGCTAACTGCCACCTAGAAAAGCTGCTGATCCTCGCCTAATACATAGAAACATTAACAGATCTAAATCAATGGCGCCCGGCACTCCATATATTTTAATCCTGTACTGTCCTCGCGTGACCGGTACACGCTCACGTTAACCCCTTCAGTGCCAGTTAACGTAGACTGCGTTGCTACAGTCTTCGTGGATTCAAAACCCAAAAGCCTTAGCTGTACGGCTCCGTAGAATCGTTTCAAGGTGGTGTTGGCAAGAAGTATAGATCCTCATGAGGATCTATACCTCTTGCAGTTGGGTGATGTTCAAATTTTCTCTGCACTGAACGGGTTAAGAATACCTGGTTGCAAACTCAGAAAACAACTGGAGACGGATGTGAATGAGTTAATTTTAGTTATTTATTTTACTGCAACGCCGAGCAGGCGACAAAGGCCATCTGAAGGCGGGAATGTGAATAAGGCCAACAAGAGGCTTAGAACTGTGTCCCCCCCCCCCTCTCCCACAGTTGCGCGGGCTCATGAGGATCTATGCCTCTGGCATTTGATTTGTGCTTTCTTTTTGTTGCCGTAGGAGTTGGTAAACCAGATCAGGCTTATTTTTCATAATTTCGAATCAACGTGACGCGTGGTGCCAAATTTAAACATGCTGAAATTTGGCACCGCGTTTCACACGAACGCGAAGAACTTCTGGCTATGTGGCTCCAGGGTATAGCAATATAGCGAGGTTATGTAATGAACGTTGTGACAACTCACGAAGATGGTGAGCAATCCTTGTAGTTTCAAAGTGCTTTGTTTCAAAAATGGTGGTTGTCATAAGCCTCGTGATTAACGTGACAGTGAGCTTAGTTGTCACATTGTCACAGAGCTCCTTGAAGCTGATATGTTTAAGGTTGCCTGGACGGGTGGTATGGAGACAAATGCGATGCTTGTGTTTAATTATAGTCTTCTGGGGACAATCGCAAAATACTTAATTTCGACCTTGGAGGTTTTGTCCGGAAGATGTATTCATCACAGCGCCGGGGTGCAGCTTTTTACAATAGACGATGATATAGTTCTATACGATGAAAAACAAACCCAACACAATGCTATATTTCCTGAAAGAGTCCCTTATATATCGTCAATAAAGCTGTGTAAATACAGTTTGTCATGAACAATTGAACTATGTGCGCACAAGATTCAATTACTGTTCAATTACTGTTCAATTACTGCGTGGGCTCAAAATTAAAACAGCTGTGCAATGTTTCGTGCGTTTGTCATACTAAAACTATTACGAAAATCCCAACGAAAAAAAAAACACGCTTAGAAAAGACTGTTTCAACACAGTTGTGATGTAAATGTCTTTTATAAGCTTGTTCTTCGCTGGGAGTTGTTTTTTTTTTCATTTTACACACTTGACACCTTTTTGGTCTGGATTTCAGACTGAAACTATTTTTGCCAATTGGCACATTCACCTTGTGTTTCTTTGAGTGTGTGTCTGGGTGGTGGGAGGTGGGGGGGGGGGGCTTTGTACCACTGACAACCCAGTAAGCAAAGGTCCTAGGGCCCACGACGGCCTACGACTTTGCGCGTCCCCACCGCGGCTGTCGTGGGCCCGGATACGTTTTGCTACTGGTGAAAAGCCATAGACAATGCACGTATCTCACAATCCTCTGATATTATTTTAAAGACTGTTTTGCATGACTTTCATACAGGTTGCCAGGAGGGATATCTCGGACCCAAATGCACTGAGCGTTGCAGTGTAAACTGTGTTGGAGGGTGTGGACAGTATGACCGTCGGTGCAACAGTGAGTGGTCCCCTTGTTCCAAGAAAATACAAGTGGTCGTCTGTATGCATTCTCAATGATATAAAACACCATCAACGTGCATCCATGGGCACAGTTTGTGTTGTTTACCGAAAAGCGCTGTGTTTCTTACTACTGTGTTGCAATTGTTTTACTCCGACGGCATAGTCTCATCCAAGAGACGTTTTTAAACCTCTTCTCTGCCAGTGATCACGGATTTTACGTATGATAACACTGCACACTGACCGACATCTGTGTGAAGAACACAAATGAAATGGGACCAAAAACGGGCACAAAGAACACAGGACTAACAAGAGACAAAAACTCTCATGAGCCTCCGCGACTGCGGGTGCTCATGAGGATTTATGTCTCTTGCAGATGGGTAGCATTCGCCTTGTCCCGGCAGTTAAGGGGTTAAGAACCTACCATGCACTTCTTACGAATCACGGTAATTGCCTGACTGGTTTTGCGTCTCTTCTGAGGAGCCAGGCCAGTCAGGCAACCCTCGACCTGTCATGTTCTTGGGCCATTTCTCCCTTCTCTGATGTTACAGCAGGAGAACAAGTAAAGATATATTTCCATGGTTAAAGACTACACAACTACTACCCATGGAGTGACATCTACACTTGCAGCTAATACCCGTTAACTGTAACGCCCTAGATCCATTTCCCCCTGCCCAATCAAACATCACTGCAAGTGAAAGAGAAAACGCATGTTGCTATTGTTCCATCCTGCAAGACTTGCCCAGTGTGTAGTGTCCATATTATCAGGCAGTGTCCTTAACCTGTTCAGTGCCAGCTGACCCAAACTGTGCTTCTGCATGCTATTTTCGTTAACTCCCCCCCCCCCCCAAAAAAAAAAAAAAAAATGATGTCCCAGAATCATGGCTTCAAAGTGGTGTCAGCAAGAGGCATAGATCCTCATGAGCCCCCGCATCTGCGGGGCCTCATGCGGATTTATGCCTTTTGCAGTTGTCAGTTGGCTGGTGTTGAACTTTTCTCGGCACTGAACAGGTTGAACTATCCCCCTCCCACCCCCCACCCCCCACCCCCCTCACATCAATCAGCACAGCAAGTGAAAGAGAACACGCATGTTCCTATCTTTCCAGACTGCAGAGCTGGCCACTGGGGCAACGAGTGTAACATGCTGTGTAACAGAGGATGTCAGAACAACAACTGTAGCAGAGTCAACGGACAGTGCACGTGCAAACCTGGGTGGCAACAACCGGACTGTGGCGGTGAGCATTTACAGTTAGCGCAGGTAGAGATGACACGTGACTTTTAACAAATACGTTGATTTCAGGATGTGTACTATGCTCATCTTCAGTATTGCGTGCTGCAGTATACGCAATATCAAGATATATCGCAGACAGGTCTCTGGCTCCCTACATATCTCTGGGCCCTGCCAGCCTTATTTGGGTTCGGCGTACTACGCACTAAGGGTGCGGCGGGATGTGACACGGAGGCTGGTGGTGGTGGTATGGTTTCTCTCATTATTAGTTGCTTAAAATGTTTCAAACTGACCGCTGTTGTCTTCATTTTATTTGGTATCATAAATATGGCATGACGATCTTTCTTTGTTTTTTTTTTTTGTTTTTTTAAAGTTAAATGAATTTACTTTACATACCAAAATGTATATATCTAGTATACAGACCCAGCCGCAATGGCCGCAAAACCCGAGTTTCATTGTTTCCGAACCGCCGAACCACAAAATGGTAGAAAAATCGACGTTGTGTATTTATAATGTTCATCCAGCGTGGAGTGATTCACTGTGACGTGTATACGCTATACAACACCTGTCGACGCTTGATTCATTTCAGTCTGTATTCTGTATTTCAATGCCTAGCTGAAGAATGTCGTGACGTTTGCTTTCAGTGTGTGATAGTTCCCACTATGGTTTGGACTGTACCGAGAACTGTGGTCACTGCACGGGTGAAGCAAACTGTCATAATGTGACGGGTCACTGTCCATCGTGTATGCCCGGGTGGAAACCACCTCTCTGTAAGGATGGTATGTATCCCAACATGTTCTTGAGTATAAAAATAGATTTATGTATGAAGATATAATCTCTCTCTCTCTCTCTCTCTCTCTCTCTCTCTCTCTCTCTCTCTCTCTCTCTCTCTCTCTCTCTCTCTCTCTCTCTCTCTCTCTCTCTCTCTCTCTCTCTCTCTCTCTCCTGCCCCCGCCTATATCTGCGTATTTCTCTGTGGGCTGGCGATTGGGTGCCTGATAGGTGGAGGCAGGAGATCTAACTCAGTGTTTGTCTGTCCAGCGCCGAGTGATTCCCCTTGGTTTGTGTACAATTCTGCCAGCGCTAGCCTCACATATCTGGTTTGTGAGTATCTATACTCGAGGCAAATTTGTATCGTTACATTGGTGTGTAATGTTCTGTGCATCTACTGTGGGAAATCAGGGTATTTACCCGACCACATATTGTAGTGCACCTTCGTGTTTGTGTATGCATGTTTCTCCTACCTACTTCTTAAGTTCCGGAGAAAGACATGGGTAATAAACGAGACCTGATGCATCCTTTTTGAGGATGTAGATGATAGTCTTGTTTTATACCTGCGTATTTCTCTGTGGGCTTGCGATTGGGTGCCTGATAGGCGGGGGCAGGAGATCTAACTGTTTGTCTGTCCAGCGCTGAGTGATTCCCCTTGGTTTGTGTACAATTCTGCCAGCGCTAGCCTCACCTATCTGGTTGGAGACCTTATGTCTAGTTACACAAACCTCGCTGTAGAACGTACTTTTGGCGCGAAAGGCCGTGTGTGTGTGTGTGTGTGTGTGTGTGTGTGTGTGTGTGTGTGTGTGTGTGTGTGTGTGTGTGTGTGTGTGTGTGTGTGTGTGTGTGTCTGTGTGTAAACAACACAATCTCGGAAGTTTGCGTACGTACAAGTTTGAAATTATGGGAGCGAGGTGCTTTATTCAGTGGGTGCCTAGGAGCCAATCCGAGCATTTTGAACTTGGATGTCTCATTGAAGAGTTAATTGACGTTTATTGGAAATACATTGACCCAAATTAGAACTCAGAACTCAGAACACTTTATTCGGTAGGTCAACGACCCATTCGAATTGGGGTGAGATTACATAACTGGAAAAACCAATGACAACACGAGAAAGGAAACAGACAAGATATGAATAAAAAAAAAAAAACACTATTTCTTCTTGGAATTGGTATTCATAATATAATGATCACACACTCACACACACACACACACACACACACACACACACACACACACACACACACACACACACACACACACACACACACACACACACACTTACCCACACACACACCCACACACACACATACACACACGCCGCACCACAGCGCGCACAGAAGCGCTGCATCAAGGGGTCTACCCCACTATGGGGCAGACTGAACAGATGTTTTGCAGCCATCGGCCCATAGATAGTTGTTCATTGCGTAAGTTAAGTGCATAGAATATGGACATTGCAACTTTTCCGATAGAGTCACAGTCCAGGTTTGCAAGCAACATGCTTATGTCCTCATTCTTAGTGTCATTCGAAAGGCTAGCCAAGTACTTTTTCCTCAGTGCTGAGTATCTATTACAATACAAGAGGAAGTGTTCTTCATTCTCCACAGTCCCAATACAGAATGGACAGTCCTTCACATATGTATTTGAATACCTATTATTCACATTCAGTTCTACTGTTCCCAGTCTGAAACGTATAAAGCTGTCCTTGAATTTCTTTATCGTAATCTGGGATAGATATCTTTCTGGTTCGAATACCGTTTTGAACTGCTTGTAAGTTGCAAACCTGTCGCTTGACTGAACCTTCGTTTCTCATGACTGTACAAATGACTCTTTCAGTCTTTGCCTGTACAACAACAAAAAAAAAAGACCTTTCATCACCCACACCACCGTTTTGCCAAACATGACCAAAGCCATACTTGTGTAGGGTGCTTTCAGTTTGGTTCGCCCAAAAACAACTTGCTACGGTACAGTTCAACTGCATCTTGTACGCCTGCTTAGGTGTCCCTGCTCAGTGTGATCAGTAAAGCTTTTACTTCCATTCTAAACAGTAGACTCTACAAGTGGGCAGAAAAAGAGGAAAAAATAAACGAAGAGCAAGCCGGGTTTAGGCAGGGATACTCAACTGTTGATCATATATTCACTTTGATCTCTTCTCTCTTGGCTTGACTTCGCGAACGAAGATTTTATAGGAGTTGACCACGACGTCTGCAGGCTTGTTCGTGGCTGCGGAGGCCAATCCGAGACAGGCAGGTTCGACCGCAGTGGCTGCAGGGGAAGGTATGGCCAGGGTTCTGAGCTGCGGCATCTCTGTTTTTTCTCCTGAGCCGCTTGTCCTTAAGGCCAGCTCTGCGAGAGTCCTCAAAGGAGACAGCTGCCTTGTAAATGGTGGAGCGCCAGGTGTCACGGTCCGCAGCAAGCGAGGATCACTGGTGGTGGTCGATTTGGCAGGCACTGAGTGACTTCTTGAGACAGTCTTTGTATCTCTTCTTTGGTGCCCCTCTGTCACGGTGTCCAGTAGCAAGCTCGCCGAACAGTGTGATCTTTGGTAGGCGATGATCCTCCATCCTGGAGACATGCCCCGCCCAGCGGAGCTGTGTCCGCAGCAGCAAAGCCTCGATGCTCACAGTTTCAGCCTGTTCAAGGACCTCGACGTTGGTGACATAGTCACTCCAGTGAATGCCCAGGATGGTACGCAGGCAGCGCTGGTGGAAGCGTTCGAGGAGTCGTAGTTGGCTGCGGTAGAGGGCCCAGGACTCGGAACCATACAGCAGGGTGGTGAGGACCACAGCTCTGTACACGCTGATCTTGGTGCCTGTTTTCAGCTGTTGATTGTGCCACACCCGCTTGAAAAGTCGCCCGAAAGCGCTGTTCGCTTTTGCCAGCCTGCTGTCAAGCTCTTTGTCCAGCTTGGCGTCCGACGTGATAATGCAGCCAAGGTAGGTAAACTGGTGCACTGACTTTAGTTCAGACTCGCCAATGGTGATGTGAGGAGGGCGATACACTGTCTTGGGTGCCGGCTGATGGACGACCTCTGTCTTTTTCAGACTGACCTCGAGTCCAAAGAGCTGGGCAGCATCTGCGAAGCAAGACGTGATGCGCTGCAGGGCTCTCCCTGTGTGTGCAACGAGGGCAGCATCATCAGCAAAAAGCAGCTCACGAATCAGTTGGTCTAGGGTTTTCGTGTGGGCCTGCAGTCGTCTGAGGTTGAACAGGCTGCCATCGAGACGATACCTGATGTACACTGCATCGTCATCATCGAGGTCCACTGTGGCCTGCTTCAACATCATGCTAAAAAAGATGGTGAAGAGGGTCGGTGCCAGCACGCAGCCCTGCTTTACGCCGTTGAGAATAGGGAATGGTTCTGAGAGGTCATTGTTGAGTCTGACCTGGCCTTGCTGGTCCTCGTGTAGCTGGACAATCATGTTGAGGAACTTTGGGGGACAGCCAAGTCGCTCCAGGATCTGCCACATGCCTTGCCTGCTCACAGTGTCGAACGCTTTTGTTAGGTCGACAAATGTTACGTACAGCCCTTTGTTCTGCTCGCGGCACTTCTCCTGTAGCTGTCTCAGCACAAAGACCATATCGGTGGTGCTCCTGTTTGCTCTGAAGCCACACTGACCCTCTGGGAGTTGGTCTTCAGCGATGGCGGGTACCAGCCGGTTCAGGAGCAGCCTCGCAAGGATTTTCCCAGCAATGGACAGCAGGGTAATTCCCCGATAGTTGGAACAGTCAGACTTCTCGCCTTTGTTCTTGTACAGGGTGATAACGACTACATCACGGAGATCTTTTGGTAGTGTTCCTTCCTCCCAGCAGCAGAGAAAGAGGTCATGGAGCTTGTTGTGCAGTGCTGTGCCTCCATGTTTCCAGATCTCTGGCGGTATTCCATCAATGCCTGCTGCTTTGCCACTCTTGAGCTGGTGGATGGCTGTGAGGGTCTCTTCAGCGGTGGGCGGTTCGTCCAATTCAACCTTTACTGGTAGGTGTGGGATTTGTAGGACGACTGCTTCTTGAACAGTGCGCTCAGCGCTGAAGAGGCTCTGAAAGTATTCCGACCAGCGGTTCAAGATGGAGGTATTATCTGTGAGGAGTGCCTGGCCATTCGCGCTTCGCAGAGGACTTTGTACCAGGTGCCTGGGGCCATACACTGCTTTCAGTGCTTCGTATAAGCCCCTGTAGTCACCATTGTCAGCGCAAAGCTGGGTCCTCTGTGCAAGTCTGGTCCACCACTCATTCTGGAGATCTCTGAGCTTGCGCTGTAGACTGCTGCAGACGAGGCGGAAGGCAGACTTCTTCACAGGGCAGGAAGGCTGGGCTAGGTGGGCCTGATGGGCGGCTCTTTTTTTTGCTAGGTGTTCCTGGATCTCTACATCGTTTTCGTCAAACCAGTCTTTGTTCTTCTTTCTGGCGAAACCCAAGACTTCTGCAGAGGATTTTGCAATAGCAGTTTTCAGTTGTTCCCAAAGTGTTTCAGGGGAGGAGTCTACTGGGTCCGCTGTGTCTTTGAGCCTGCGCTGTAAATCTGTCTGAAAGGCAGCTTTCACATCGTCACGCTGAAGGCTGGCAACATCAAGCTTTTTCTTGGGGGGCCCCCATTTCTTGGGTTTTGGCTTGAAGTGGAGCCTGAGTTTGCAGCGGACAAGTCGGTGGTCAGTGTGGCACTCTGCGCTGGGCATCACTCTGGTGAGGAGGACGTCACTGCGGTCCCTCTGACGCACTAGGACATAGTCTCCTACAGAGTACCCCTGCAGAGTACAGCGCAGCCTCCTACAGAGTACCCCTGCAGACGACAAAGTCATCATCCTTGGCGACTTCAACGCCAGAGTGGGCCAGGACTCTGAAGCCTGGAAAGGAGTCCTCGGCAAGCATGGCGTGGGGAACTGCAATGACAATGGCCGCCTACTGTTGGAGTTCTGTGCGGAGCAGCAACTGGTCATCACCAACACTACTTTTCAGCAAAAGGACAGTCGAAAGACCACCTGGATGCATTCTCGCTCCAAACACTGGCACCTTATTCACTTTGATATCTATTATACAAAGATCCCTTGCTCGAAATAAGAAACTATATGTGGCTTTCATTGATTACAAGCGTACTTTTGACTCTGTAGACAGGGAAATGTTGTGGTCTGTTCTTACCCATGTACGGGTCTCTACAAAAATGGTTCAGATACTGAAAGCCATGTATGCATCTGTTCAGGCGTGTGTACTGAAGGGCGGGCTTCCAATACTCGGATTTCTTCGACTGCCTCGCCGGGGTCAGGCAGGGTTGTTTAGCAAGCCCTGTAATTTTCTCTTTGTTAATTAATGAAGTTGCAAACTACGTAAATGAAAATGGTCGACACGGAGTACAACTACTGCCTGGTCTGAGAGAACTTTTTTCATTACTTTTTGCGGACGATGTAGCTTTATTGTCCACAAGCGCTGTGGGGCTGCAGAACCAGATAACTAACCTCAAGCGCTCTTCTGATAGATTTGGTTTAGAGGTTAGTCTCGAGAAAACCAAGGTAATGGTTTTTAGAAAAGGCGGGCGACTGCCAGCGAAAGACAAATGGTATATTGGTGCAACCGAAATGGAAGTGGTTAACAGTTATAAATACCTTGGTTTCACACTGACCACAAAACTATCGTTTACTGTGGCCCTCTCCGACTATGCTGTAAAGGCGAAGGCGAAAGTTTCTCAGTTATTGAGGACTATGTGGAAACTTGGCAACCTTAACCCATGTATTTTCTTTAAGCTTTTTGATACCCAGGTGGCGCCGATGCTCCTTTACTCGTCTGAAGTATGGGGGCTGAAGCAGTTCGAAACAATAGAAAAGGTGCACACTTTCGCCTGCAAGAGACTACTGAGTGTGGATGTCAGAACCCCAAATCAGACAGCTTTGGCGGAAACGGGTAGGCATCCACTGCACATTAATAGCATAATAAGAGCCACAAAGTATTGGATGAAACTGATTAAAATGTCTGATACAAGACATTGACCCACATTAGAGTATGCTATTTTCATTATATTCACTTGCGGTTTTCGATACAGCAGGATTGGAGAAAGACATTAGATGAGTTCGTTAGCCAGCTTTGTATCTTTTGAATTTTTTCTGTAAAAAAAAATTCTATTTAGAAAAAAAGAAGTAAAAAACCTCCATTTCTTGACAAAATCAGACAGTGACGGTGACGAAAAAGCAGAAATTTCGTCGCGACGCAGACATCGACGCCTCTCTCTCTCTCTCTCTCTCTCTCTCTCTCTCTCTCTCTCTCTCTCTCTCTCTCTCTCTCTCTCTCTCTCTCTCTCTCTCTCTCTCTCTCTCTCTCTCTCTCTCTCTCTCTCTCTCTCTTGAAGATATTAATAACTATCGTCCAATCTCTCTTCTGTCAGCTTTGTCAAAGCCCCTTGAAAAGCACATTCAAAAACATCTCCTTGATTTTCTGGAAAAAGGTAAATTACTTAATATTCACCAGTCTGGTTTAAGACCGAAACATTCTTGTCAGTCAGCACTGACACATATTGTAGACAGCTGGCTGGAATCAATCAATAAAAGCCTGATGTCAGGAGCAGTTTTCTTAGACCTTAAAAAGGCGTTTGACCTTGTGGACCATGACATTCTCCTAAATAAGCTAACAGTTTATCACTTGGACGCAACCGCTATAGCATTCTTCCGATCATATCTCGAAGACAGAAAACAAATGGTGTACGCCCATGGAAGATACTCTAAGCAAGGAAATGTAAAATACGGCGTCCCCCAGGGATCTATTTTGGGCCCTCTTCTATTCATACTATTTATTAATGATCTACCGTTGCATATCACTAATTCTGACGTTAATTGTAATCTATTTGCTGACGATACGAGTCTTCATGTTTCTGGCAAAAAAACGACGGACAGTAGCCATAGTTTACAATGCAGTCTCAATGAGGTATCTGACTGGTGTAGACAGAACCATATGGTTCTTCACCCAGCAAAAACAAAGAGTATCTTAATCGCCACGCGGCAAAAACATCAACGCCGACTACAGCCATTACAATTACAATTAAACGCTGAACCTGTTGAACTGAGCGTAAATTCTTAGGAATACATGTTGATGATCAACTGTGCTGGGAGACCCATATAAATGCTGTTTGTAAGACCATTGCTAAAAACACTTTCTTATTGTCCCAGCTTAGACATGTAACGGATACAAATACCCGTAAATTGTTTTTTCATGCTCATATAAAGTCCCATGTTGATTATGTCTCCACAGTGTGGGACGGCTGCAGTGATGTCCACATGAAGAGATTAAACTCCATATACAAAAGAGCTGTAAAAATGATAGATAGACGCCCCATCCCTACCACAGACAAATTTAGATAATTAAACATTATCGGTCTGCGTCAGCAACTTACATTAAACAAATGCGTCTATATGCATAAGATACTGAATAATATGACACCCCAGTATCTAATCACTAAATTTATATCTCACCAAGAACGTGAACGGACCTCAAGAAACAATACCTTACCTCTACCACTGCCAAGAATTGACCTTTTTAAAACTAGTATGTCATTCTCTGGTCCGTTTGCTTGGAATTCCATCCCTGCACATTTGAAAACTATTACCTCACCAGGAAGTTTTAAAACAAAACTTTTTGATTACCTGATGAGTCAGACTTAGTACGTTTCTCATGTACTGTAATATTTCCTGTACCTCATGTATTTCATACAGATGGTTTTTATATGTGTGTGCGCGTATGTGTGTGTGTGCTCGTGTTTGTTTGTGCGTGTGGGTGTATGTGTGAGCGGCGCGCGTGCGTGCGTGTGTGCATGTGTGTGTGATGAGTATTATTATTTTTTCCTGTATATAATGATGCTATTGGGTTTTGTATGTACATAATTATATATTTTATAGTTTCCCTTCTTTCTAATCCTGTAGATGTTAGCAACGGCAAGTTTGTAAAATGACGATTTGTTTTCTGTCAAAACTTTTTACCGTTGAAAAATAAAGTTTCATCATCATCTCTCTCCAAATATTTCTGACGTCAGACTGATTTTTCTGGGAAATACACAGGGGGCGCGACTCTTTGTGCATAGGCCACCATGCCCGGTCGCGTAAAAGTGCTTGATTTTTCATGCTGGAATTGCAAAGGTTTACCTGCTGTGCTGCTTCTAAACAGCAAGTGACAATTCCAGAATCTGTAGGAAGGAAGTACGGACTTTTCTCACTGGATTCAAGAGACACAACATCTAAATTTTGAGCGCAGGGCGGCGTGGCAAGCGACTGGATATACGATTGGTCTGAATTTTTACATGAAGCATGTATTGTTGGCATCTTTTGCCAACCAGTACTGAGCTCATAAACTCATTCAACAATTACTCCATCTTAAAAAACAACAACAACTGAAATGTCATAGATCTGTCACATTTTCTTTATTTATTTCTCTTTCTCTCTTACTGCACGAGTTCATGTTGCAACAGACTTCGCTTTTTAAACAGTATACGTGTTGACACGCACAATGTAATGTTTCGAGCTCTCAGTTCAGTTTGAATTGCGAGCGATTTGTGTAGCACTTGTGTAGTGTGCTCACCGCTTGAATAACCTCGAAATAAGGCACATTTCTTTATTTCCCTGTCGTTTGCCACCATTTCATCATTGCGTTTTCCGTTTATTTATGATGTAAGGTGCAGGACAGCCCTGATATAACTGAGCACTGACGAAAGACCTAGGACAGATTCGTATGCAATGCTAGAATTGCGGATTGGCCAGTAATTAAAAATTACAGGTACGGCAACGGTTCTAGCGGGTAGGCAATGGGGCATTAAACCCCTTGAGAATTTTAGGTACTGAACAATCACAGTGTCGGAAAATGGAGTGACTGCACGACAATAGGAGATATTTCAACATCAGAATCAGGTCAAATGCAACAGGTAGAAACCCTTGACAACGAGGACAGCTCGCATATAAAGGGACTTTGTGGGTAATGGCTCTCATATAGGAGATACTTTGTGGATTATGGTTCATCCCATCTTGTTTCCTTTTTTTGCGGGGCGGGTGTGGGGGGGGGGGAGGAGATGGGGGGGGGGGGGGGGAGGGGATAAGCATATGCTTATGCTTCACAACGCATATATACATGTCGTGTCGTTGATGTCGTGTATGCAACCCTTTTCCTCCACAGAGTGCTCAGGGCGGACGTACGGCCAGAACTGTAGCTTTCAATGTAAATATTGTGCTGACGACGCCACCTGTGACACTGTGACTGGACACTGTCCTGCTGGATGTGGTCCGGGATATCTGGGACAACGCTGTGAAGAAGGTAATCACTTATTAATATAACCGATCTAACACGCCAAAATCACACTCACGCCAGACTGATCTGGCGTGATCTTCTTTTTGGTGTGTTACTCCCCTCGCACAAAATGACCACGCTAAAGTTGAATCGGGGTCCAGCCAATTCAGTACGCAAAGGACTATCAGCCGAAGTCGGCACGCGCACAGTGGTACGCGGCCCCACTGCGGTCGACTTCTGCCCAATGGCCTTTGCGTATTGGGATGAGAGTCATTATGATTTTGACTCGTTACTCCTCACACACAGATGTCGCTCCAAAGAGACCCGGGGTCAATCTCACGTGATAACTATTTGGCATGTTACTCTCCTCACAGGAGAGCGACTTAGAAGGGCAAAGCGAGCCCACGTTGATCCGGCGTATGTCTCTGTGGCTCTTGGTCCATTCGGTATGAGTCGTGTAGGCCTGCGCACACACGTCAAAGTGTTCGGGCTTTGATCTGGCGTTGGGGTCATACTGGAAGGCTGTGGTATATTACGTAAACGTATAGTTACTGCACGATATTGATACATGAACAATACCTGATTGCTTTCTACACTGTAGAACGGTATATATAATAATTAAGCTGCTTTTTTCAAATCAGCCTTGACAATACATGCATGTGTGTTTGTTCCGTTTCGCTCGTTAGTTTGTTCTTTTATTTGTTTGGTTGCCTGGTTGGTTGGTTGGTTGGTTGGTTGGTTGGTTGGTTGTTTGTTTCTTTGGTTGGTTGGTTGGTTGGTTGGTTAGTTAGTTGGTTGACTGGGTGACTGGCTGTTGTTGTTGTTGTTGTTGTTGTTGTTTTAATTTGATTTATCCTAGTAGTGTTCGTTGAAAAATTCCCAATTACTGTTTTTTTCTCTCCAGAATATGCAGTCATACACTTTAAAAACGCGACAAAACAAGGGCAATCAATGACATACACGCACAACTATAAATGTAAATGTTTATGGACTTAAACATGCTTAGTCAGGGGCGGATCTGGGATCTGGGAGGGGGGATCCTAGGCCCTCTCCCCGCTTTTCGATTTTTTGGCCCCTGGAAGCAAGGTCTAGCGTCGGGGAGGCCTTTTGTATCGGGTTGAAGGTCCCAAAGCAAAGTTGGAACCTCCCACCCCTCGAGGTAACTGATCCGCCCCTGTTAGTCATCATTTCTTAGGACTTGTGGCGCAAAAGTTTGAGTCATGTGTACTAGAGTGAACCCCGTGTGTCTCCATCTTATTTCGTCATAATTATGTCCTAATACCGGATTCTGTCTCTCTGCTACAAATCCCTCAACAACTACGCTCCTGCCTATCTCTTCAACCTACTTAACCCCTACACTTCTTCGCGCTCCCTCCGCTCCGCCTCCGACCCTCTCCGCCTCCACATCCCCCGCACCAAACTGAACACTTTCGGCCCCCGCTCCTTCTCCGTCTACGGTCCATCCACCTGGAACACTCTCCCACTCTCTCTCCGTAAAAAAAAAAATTTCTCTCTCCTCCTTCCAGTCCGCCCTCAAAACTCACCTCTTTCGACAGTTATAGCACTATAACATCACCAAACTCCCCGCCACCCCAAGCTGACTGTCGTAATGTATTTGTGGTACCTGAGTCATTGTTCAAAGCGTGCGCATGTGTGCGAGTTGTGAGTGCACGCTTAGAGTCATAATTATTCTAAGATAAGCGCATTATAAATATCGTAATTATTATTACTAATGTTTTCTCATTTTAACGTTTTTAACTGTTTGTATACATATATATGTTTCACTTGCTGAATATTGATTTGTTTATTTTTACAATGCCGCAGCGTGCTTGCAATTCAGCTACGGAAACAACTGCTCAGAGGCCTGCGGCAACTGTGTTGATAACACGACTTGCCATCATGTGACCGGAAGCTGCGCAGAAGGATGTGTGGACGGTTTCAAGAGCGATAAGTGCACAAGTAAGCTGTTGTTCGATCACCACAGCCTTTTCCAATACCTTCTCAGTTCGACTAGAAATGGATCGACCATAATTGTTCAAGGGTAGTTTCTGATTAGCAATGCGACTTTCTGGGCGCCGAGCGAATCAGGCTCTGCCCTTGCTCAATCGTGGTCAATCTCCTCTCGAAAGTGGCACTTGTCAGACTTGACGCTTTACCTTCCCTGGCACCAAAACATTTCAAGCACTGCCCTTGAACAATCACTGTCGATTCACCTGCCGTTACTGAAACGCAGAATGGTATAATATGCTCGCGAACCTCTTACAGCAGGAAAACTGGAATCATAGGAAGGTTTGAAATGTTAACCCGTTCAGTGCCAAGAAATTATGAACACCACACAACTGCAAGAGACATAGACCCTTATGTGCCCCCGGAGTTTCGGGAGCTCATGAGTATCTATGCTTTTTATTGACACCACTTTGAATCCATGTTTCCATGCCTCCACCTAGAGCTAAATTTCCATGCACCCTAAGAGAGAACCTACCAAAAGGGGGGAAGGGGACGGAAATTGTTGTGCTTTGACCAAAGTAGATCTATGATCACTGGTCGATCATGCACACTTCTCTCCCCTGACAGTGCTGTTTCCTACTTTACTTTGTAATCTTCCTAAAATATTAGCACTGGCAGTCTCCCTTTTTCTTTTCATTTATTACTACAATATCAACTGCAACCCCGTCCCCCCTTTTGTTAGGTTCTCTGTTAGGGTGCATGGAAATTTAGTTCTAGGTGGAGGCATGGAATGTATGCCCCTGCAGACACCACAGTGATATGTCGCTGACTTTGCAGGTAGGCAAAAGTTGCTGCCTTTCACCATTATGCCGAATGGTGTGCTGACGAGGTCGCCAAGACCGAAACAGCTGTCCACACCGGCTAAATATCTGGACCCCCCCTTGGGGAACCTAGATTTAAATTTCCATGCACGAAGTGGCTGGAACAGTTGGATATGTGATACGCCCCCCCCCCCCCTTCGGTGGGGGGGGGGGGTGTCTTCCATATGCATTGTTTCCGGTCGCTTTCTTAGCGCATCCGCTCTTTCCTATATTTCTTTAGTGTGTTTGGACCAAAGTAGGTCTATGATCACTGGTCGATCATGCACACTTTTCTCCCTTCACAGTGCTTTTACCTACTTTACTTTGTAATCTTCCTAAAATACTAGCACTCCCAGTTTCCCCTTTCCCTTTTTTTTTGTTGTTGTTTGTTTTGTTTTTTTGTTTTTTGTTTGTTTGTTTGTCTTCTTATTGGCTTAACGGTTCATGCACGTTTTCAGTTATCAAATAAATGACCGAGGTTTTTGTTGGTGTGCAGCTTGTATCGCTCACCGTTGGGGAGGCAACTGTAACGAGTCTTGTGGTAATTGTGCGGATGACGGTTCTTGTCTCATGGGATCTGGCGAGTGTCCTCATGGCTGTAGAGAAGGATGGAATGGCACGTTATGTATGCAGCAAGGTATGGATGGATGGATGGATGGATGGATGGTTGATTATATCTAAAATTCCTTGATGTGACGCCATATCGTGTAAGATTTAAGCAGGAGGGTCATTTTAAAAATGGACTCTGTCAACAATTATTGCTAACGTAGGGGCCTACCACAGAAAATGCTTTTATGTCAGTTTTCTGAACCCCACTTTCATCCGGCTCTCTCTGCGAAGCCTAAACTGTGGATTAATTTTAACTGTCGCTGATTACGCACCTAATCCATCATACACTTATTTGCAACGGCTGCTAATTTACTTCTGTTGCGTATGCAAAGGCACACATAGCTTATTTGTTTAATATTTTTGCGTCAGTGGGGAGAAATCGATAGCCATACCCTTTGTAGCGATACCGCTACAAGTAGAACGCGTGCCCGTGAAGAGTTACCTTCCTTGCACCTGTGGTAAAAATGCCTTGTACACGTTTTTTTATCGTATTATTTTTCTTTTCTTTTTGTGTAGTCAGTGTGCTCACTGAGGCTTACTGCATAGTTCTGCCATTTTTGTCTCCTGCAAGCCTGGCCGGAATTTAGTGTGTACATTTACCGCCAGTAGTACTGAAGAGGCGAGGCTGGTTAGTACAGCAGAACGTTTAGACAAAGGCCAGATGTTGTACTCAGTGACCGCACCTCGCCGGTATGTCGTTTTCTCCCTTCTTTCCAGAGCTCTGCTACGGTGCCAGACAGCTGGTTACTGCGGAGTATTTTTCCCTGACAAGAGATTTGTTGGATTTGGGTTGTTAACTACGTAGTCTTGTAAAAGTACGATTTTTCATCTGCAAGAGGATTTTACAACAATATAGTGTTTGAAGTGCTCTAGGTGTCGGTAATAGTTTCAGAACTGACAAAAGCGTATTCAGCTAGGAAAGTAATGTTCTATCGCAGGGAAGAGTGCTTCACCATTTTGTAACACGTAATGATTTTGGTCGGGCGAGCCGTTTTCCGCTACCCGTCAGGTTTCGGCTAACGAAAGCTCTCGCTACGGTCGGCACCTTTGGCTTAGATGGCGGTGTGGTACCTGGTCTGCGGAGATAGGTGGATTTGAGCGGTTGTTATCCACGACTGCTTCTACAGTTGCTGTTTCGACTTTGCAGTTTTTTCCAGAGTTCTACAAACCAGCATTTTGGACTCTGTCATTTTTTCTGAGCCCTCCTTTGAACGGGAATCCCGGACTCTGTCGTTTTTTTTGGAGTCCTGGGACTTTGCCATTTTTCTGGCGGCTCTACTTTGTAACGGGCGCTTCGGACTTTGCCATTTTCCCGAGGTTTCCCGTTACAAAGGGCGCTTCGGACTTAGCCATTTTTTTTTTTTTTTTTTTTTTGAGTCTTCCTTTATAACGGGCGCCTCGGACTTTGTCGTTTTTTCCGAGGCTTCCCAATATCAAAGGACGTTTTAGACTGCCATTTTTTTGGAGTCTTCGGACTTTGTCATTTTTTTGTAGTCTTCCTTGATAACGGGCGTCTCGGACTCTGTCGTTTTTTGCGAGGCTTCCCTTTATCAAAGGACCTTTTGTACTTTTTTTTTAGCGCTTCTTTTGTAACGGGCGCCTTGGACTCTGTCGTTTTCCAAGGCTTCCCTTTTACAAAGGGCATTTTGGACAGGTCTTGAACTTCTTTTACCAAAGGCCTCTCTGACTTAGTTACTTTTATATACTTTCTTTTATAAAGGGCACTTTGGACTTTGTCATTTTTGCCGAGGTTTCCTTTTATCTAATGGCCTCTCCGACTTGGTTATTTTATTAGATTCTCCTTTGTTTGGACTTTGTCATTCTTTTTAGAGACACGACTTAGATATTAGTACTGTGCTGCGCTACTGTAGTAACACCTGAGTACATTGTGACCAGCAGAGAATATATTTTTCTCAAACGGCCTCATGCCGGGGCATTTGTTGTCGCTTTATCACTATTAGCCTGTACTGCAATATAGTCTATACGACATGCGATCTTCGTTTCACGTCTTATTGTGGTTAGTACCGAGTGCGAGTGACTGTGATTGTGTGTGTGAACTTGGCATCCTGACACGAGCAAACATTTACATACACATTCACCTATCACACAAACATTGCACACGGTCAGCGACGCTACAGAATTTGGTGTCGAAGGCTGGGGGTGAGGCGACACTACACACCAACGAAACGCCTTTCGCTAGCAATCTAAGCCGCATCAGCGGTTCGTGTAGCCAGACTGGCGTTCCGTATCGTAGGACCGAAACGAAGTTGATTGGTCGTTCTAAGTCTCCCTACTGTCTTTGCTTTTACATGTTTATCTTGGCTATATGGTAAGCATCAGCCTTTAACTCATTCAACCCCACGCACGTATTTCCCAAATTTTGGAGGCGTCATCTAACGACTATGCACCTGTTGCAGGAGATGGTTCGACCATGATAATTCAAGGGCAGTGCCAGATTAGCTTGGCGCCTGTCGGCGCCAGGCTAATCTGGCACTACCCTTGAATTATCATGGTCGAGCCATCTCCTGCTGTTGTGCGTCAGGGCTGAATGGGTCAGTTTTAGTTGTAGTTAACAAATATTTAGTTAATTTATTGCTTGCATGTTTTTAGTCAGTTGTTTTATGTTTTACCTCATTCAGCCCCGGACAACAAGACATAGATCTAGCATGATAGTTCAAGGATACAATACAACTTTATACAATACAACTTTATTGTCTGTTCAAGTCAAAGCACGACAGAAATTTGCCTTTCGGCTCGTCATAAAACAACAATATAAGACATTAACAAACGCTACAAGAACATACCATGAAAAATTGTCATAGCAGCAATCTATCACAAGCAATCTGTCACAAGATGGGAGGTAATGTTAAGTAGATCATACTTATCGCGGCGTTATAAACGAGAGTTCAAAATCGAGACAGCAGTTCGAATAAAAGACTTCTTAAAAACATTCGTTTTGGCAAGTGGCATGTTGAAACGTCTGCCTGATGGTACATAAACCAAGAGGAATCACTCAGCGCCGGACAGACAACAGTTAGATCCCCTGCCCCCGCCTAAGAGGCACCCAATCGCCAGCTGGGCGACGTTTGTGTGCCTGATAGGCGGGGGCAGGGGATCTAACTGTTGTCTGTCCGGCGCTGAGTGATTCCTCTTGGTTTGTGTACAATTCTGCCAGCGCTAGCCTCACCTATCTGGTTTGTGAGTGCATAATGGTAGCGTTTGAAACTGATCAGATAGTGGGTAACGAGGATCATTGACAATGCTAGCAGCTATCCTTCGAACAGCTCTATGGTACAGATCATCTAATGGGTACTGTCCTACGCCAATGATCTTCTCAGCTGTTTTGACGATACGTGACAGTCTGCCCCTGTTTTTCATACTGAGATTGCCATACCAAGCAGTGATGTTAAAAGTCATTATGCTTTCAATCAGGCTTCTATAAACGGATTCTAAAACCTTGGAACTGACATCACAACTTCTCAGTTTCCTAAGAAGGTACAGACGCTGGTTTGCTTTTTTTCACAATCAGATCGGTGTTTCCAGTAAAGGACAGCCCACTATCCACGACTGTGCCAAGGTATTTAAATTCAGTGACCACCTCTACAGGTTGATTATTAATTGAGACAGGTACAAAAATATCGTCAACTTTCCTGTCATCAATGACGAGTTCCTTGGTTTTCTGTACATTCATTTCCAGAAAACTGTCTTTGCACCATGACTCTAATACTGCTATCTGTGCAAAGTACTCAGCCAGACTGTCTTCTTTTTGGAGTAGGCGTACAAGGGCCATGTCGTCTGAGAACTTTAAAAGACGAGAAGTGGCAGTGTGACAACGCATATGGTCTGTGTATATAGAAAACAATGTCGGAGAGAGGACACAACCTTGAGAGCAGCCTGAATTTAACACCATTGGGTCAGACAGACTGCCGTGTACATTTACACGTTGTGGCCTGTCCTTCTAAAAGTCTCGCACCCACAGAATAATGTTTGTGTTCACATTAAAGTCCATCATACGCTGTAAAAGCATCAGTGGTTCAACAGTATTAAAAGCATTAGAAAAGTCAATAACAAGAATTCTCACATGTGCTTTTGATTTTTCAAGATGTTGAAATACAAGATTGTACAGAGTAAGGCATGCATCCTCGGCACCCCTATGATTTTTGTAAGCAAATTGGAATGAATCCAGGAGTTCGGCAACATCATTTAACAGATGCCTCCGCACCACTTTTTCCATACATTTTGACAGAATAGAAGTCAATCCAACTGGACGGAAATCGTTGAATTCGTGAGCATTGCTTTTTTTTAGGAATCGGAACAATGATTGGTGATTTCCAAGCAGTAGGGACAGTATGAAGATCAAGCAGGAACTGAAAGATAGTAGTGAAGATCTTCCCCAATTGCCCTGCACAGGTTTTCAATACTTTTCCACCTAACCCATCTGGTCCAGGTGCTTTGTGTGCATACAGCTTAGAAAAGATGTTCACTACCTCCTCTTCAGTAATTGACAAAGGTTCCGGCACAATGGACTGGCACAATTCATCACAGTTATCACTTACGTTTCTGCCATCGAACAGTGAGTAAAAACGATTTAGATCATTGGCCATCTCAACTGGATTCCCAGTGCAGAGCCTGGCTTGTTTCTTTTGCTGCATACCCGTCATGCCCTAGGCGCCAAGCTGTTTTGGTACCACCCTTGAACTATCATGCTCGATCTGTTCCTAGAAAGGAGAATTGTAACACAGCCCTTCAAAGGGCAACGTCAAAATTAATTTCTGGATTTCGGTCCTGGGGTAGAATGTGTTAAAGTGCTTAGAGCTTGTGTTCAGCAGGAGTAGGCGCCATATACATGTCATGTATTATCATTATTAATTATTATCTATATCCTTAGACACTTTGAGATGCATGAGCTGATCTCCAACCACTCACCACGCAAAAACAACAAATGCGAGAAGTACGAGGTTCAGTTTTACATTCAGATAACTTTGAAGTTGGGGAGTTGTTACTTTTCAAAGGTATATTCGAGAACAATCATTTTGTTTTCAGTGTTCATTGACGTGACGCCATATGGTGACGGTGACTCTGTTGTTGGTGGAGTGGTTGGTGGTGTGGTGGCGGCATTTGTTGTTGTTGCTGTTGTTGTGGCCGCCATTGTCTTCTGGTAAGTTTTTGAAAACATTCTTTTTTTTCAGACCAAAGAGAGGCGACCGTTTAACAATACAACATGCACAAAACAACTGCCACTCGGTTTGTTTTTAGGTGTATCATGCTCGTTAGACATATTATTACAAATTTACATTCAGTGAAATGTTTTGTTTTATCCAATACAGCGCGCTCATGTCCGGAGTAACTTTATTTTACTGTGCGGTCGATAATTAAAATTCATTCATTCATTCATTCATTCATTCATTCATTCATTTTTTTCACTATTCCGTCAGTCAGTCAGTCAGTCAGTCAGTATTTAGTCAGTCAGATTCATTCCGTCAGTCAGTCAGTCAGTCAGTCAGTCAGTCAGTATTCAGTCAGTTAGTCAGTCAGTCATCAAACAGGCAACCAGCTGGCTACCTAATTAATTTACCAGTCAAGCAATGAATCGATCACATCTGCAACTGATAATATAATTTTCTAACTGGCGTTGCAGGCGACGGCGACGGAAGAAGGCTTCAGGGACAGAAGCACGGAACAAGGGCGATGACTTCGACCCTTGCAGTAAGGACTCCTCTAGCAACCTGCTGCTGGAATCAGTTGACACCTCGGCGGGTTAACTATTATAATCATTCAGTTGTTTCTGAAAAAAATATTAAATCATTTAGCCCTGACGCACTACAGAAGGAGATGGGTCGACCATGATAATTCAAGGGTAGTGTCAGATTAGCTTGGCGCCTATCGGCGCCAAGCTAATCTGCCACTACCCTTGAATTATCATGGTCGATCCATCACCAGCAACAGGTGCATGGTCGTTAGATGGCGCCTCCAAAATTTGGGAAATACGTGCATAGGGCTGAATGAGTTAATATTTCATCGGTGTCTTGTACCCCTATGGGTATCACATGATAAATTCAATGAATGGTATTGAAGGTCATCGGGCCGAACACGGCCGCAGTGGGCCCGCGCACGACTGTGCGTAGGCCCACTGCGGCCATCTTCGGCTCGAAGATGTTTTTCTACTGGTATTGCGTCTGACTTTCACAGACTTTAAGCTACACGGAAAACAGACATCTGTATCATTAATGAGAAAATCGTGAAATATAAAACTGTTTTCCAATGTGAAAACAAACGGCATTGAACACCGGCTCTTAGATTATTGTGTATACTCCTAGCTACTCTGAAAACAGACATCTGTTTCATTTATAAGAAAATCATGAAATATAAAACTGTGTTCAAGTGACCAATGTTTTTTTTTTTTTTTTAAATCAGTTACTTCTACTTTTATTTAAAATATATACAAACCTAAATCCGTACACTGAATTACAAACCGGAGTCGAAAATTGCGCAGTCTGCGGTTATCTCATTCAAGACGTGCCGCCTCCGCATAAGCCGCGTATCCGGAGGTGGCACGTCTCGAATGAGTTAACTGAAAGTCGTGATTAGCTGGTAAAAGAATAAGACTTTAGCAAACGTATCAACCGATATTTTAAAAATATTCCAGACTCCAAACCAACAGCAGTAGTGAACCCAAGTCGTCGCCAAGACACCAGGGAAGAAATGAGCTTCACCAACGCCTTAGCCGTCACCGACCCGGCGACTGCATCTGACAGCCCTCTATACGGAAACGTTGGCTTTCGCACCGACAACAGCATCACGTCTCCAAATGTCACCGAAAGCCTGTACGGAAACGTGACTGACACTGGCCCACCAGCTCTTCAAGCTAAACCGAAGAAGAAACCTAAACCAAAGGAAAGAAATCTAAAGAAGTCAGACAAACAGGCGCCGAACAGACCGCGCGTGTACGAGAACGTAGATGTGTCTGGAGGTAACATATTATCTCAAACATCCATAGAACTAGACTCGAAAACAGAATCTTCAACCGGACTTGCCAATAACGACCTGACTCCGAAACAACCCTCTGGCGACCATAAGACTAAACGATCCAGGTCTCCGATTAAGTCAGCCGTCTTCGTGTCGCCAGAAGCTAAAGTTTCTGGCGACACGAAGAAGGCTGCCTCGACGGTTAAACATTCCAGCGACAAAAAGAAGTTTGAACCGTCGGAGATGAAGAAGGTGGACTCCGTTGAGAACTTTATACGAGATGAAGACGGCTTGTACAACGCGGAGGACATGTATGGCAGCTACCAGGCTGAGTCTGGGTGGCCACACATTGACGCTTTCCAACAATACCTGCTGAACTGTCTGGCTTCTGGAGAACTCGGCAAACAATTTTCGGTAAGGTGGAGTTGTGTTGATACTTAGTTGACTGTGACATTAGCGATCAAGTAAATGTGTGCGTTGCTGTTTTACTATTGGTTTTGGTTAGGCTCAGATTCTTTTTCTTAGTAGTGTGTTTATTTCCTCAAAAACATTACCGATGACATGACTGATAGGGAAGTGTCTACTTCCTCTCAATTTTAACCTAGGAACCCGTTGTGCCCCTGCACCAACCGGGAGGCACTCGGGGAACCCACAGAGGGGCCGAGAGTGATCTCCCGTGACTGCCCATCCGGTTCCGAGTCATGTGATGCTTACTCAGTTTAGTCTACTTAGCTCGTCTAGTGCAGACGTGTTTTGCTAGCCTCCGGCCTCGCTTACTTTCGACCGGTTTGGAACCCGTCTTTGTCCTGTGTTGGGACTTGCTTCGCTTGCGGACTCTTGCCGTGTGCTGCTACCTTCAGCTGCTTCTTCTTCTGCCTCTGCTGCCTTCTCGCCTCTTCGGTTGGCCTCCTTTCCCGCCTTCGGCGCTGTTGTGGTATGGAGGTGTCGTCCCCCGCCCCTGTTGCTGCGGAGAGGTAAGGTAGTTGATTGGCATTCGGCCGGCCTCCAAGCGGGTCGCCGGTCGTGAGCTCTTCTCAGCCTTTGTTTGTTTAACCTGGCGCCGTGCTTTGTTTCTCAGCTTGGCCCTTGCGGCCTACGCCGTGTCGCTTAATACCTAGCGCGGGCGCATAAACTGTCTTTGTTTTTCATGCTGAGATTGACCAATGAAACATGTGTTGTGCAAGACGGCTTTCCGTCTTTTGTTGCGGTTACGTTGGGTAGCCGGGTGCTGGCGGAGCGTTGCTGCGCTCCGGACTCTTAGCTTGCCGGCCTCGTGCCTCGGCGCTCGCACCTTGGGGGGTGGGGGTGAATTGTGTGTTCACTTTGGGTATGTTGACTTTGTCACCTTAGTTTCCCCTTTCCCCTTGTTGGGCGCCGCCACGTGCTCTCGCTTGTACGCTTGTTTGTTTGTGTGTTGCAGTTGCCAAGTGCGAACCTGCACCCTCTGCGGCGACTTCCAGTGGCCAACGGACAACCACGCTGTATGCCTCCCTTGCTCTGGCTGTGCCTCGGGCCGCTCTTGTGACCTCTGCTCCACGTGGCCAGAACTGAAGTGGTCGCAGCTTTGGAGATTTTACAGGCGGGACCGGCCGTTACCTGTGAGTAACCCTCCCGTCCGAGCGTCCCCCAGTGTGTCAGGAGCAGGGACCAAGCTTGTCCGTTCGGACCCCATGGATACGACGCCGCTTAGAACGCGTACACCCAGCACTGTTCGGACAACTGACCCTACCTTGCAGACCCCAAGTGCCGTCCTCCCTGAGCTCGGCCCAAGGGGACGCGACCCTCGCCGCCCCTTGTCTGCGGTCAGTTCTCGCTCGTCTCTCACGCCCGCGCACTCCTACGAGGAGTCAAGTTACCGGCAGGGAGCCCGCCTTTTAGCGCCCGGCTCTCAGAGACGAAGTGCTACGCGACCAAGGACTCACGACTCTAGGGCTTCTCCCTATTCGCCGCGATCTCGCTCGCCGTGGGACTCTCGTCGTCGGCATCATCATTCTCGTCGGACGCCCTCCAGCCCCCCTCGCCTGGTTGCGGCTTTGCCGCGGTCTTCTTCGCGTTACCGGCGGTCTTCGCCCCATCGCTCTTCGCGTCGGCCGTCTTTTTCCCCTAGGCGTCGCTCCGCGCGGAGCCCTCGCCGGGAGGGTCCCCCTCATTCCCGTCCTCGTAGTCGCTCTCCCTTCTCCTCCCGGCTGGACGCCTCTCGGGTACCTCTCCGTTCTCGCCGCGGCAGTCCGATTGCCGCTCCCCCTCCTCCCCGGGACGAGGACGCCTTGAGTTTGCTGGCTGAGGATTCTGCTTCTGCCCTGCTAGGCCCAGGTAGCCGTTCCCCCGCCTCCCGCTCGTCCCTTTCGGACATCTCGGACTCTTCTCCGCTGCCTTCTTCTTCTCGCGCGGCTACGTTGCTCGCCTTGGATGAGGCCGCCCGCATCGTTTCCGCCTCCCTTCCAGTCGACGCTTGCCCTCCGTCTCCCCCCCTCAAGCGCAAGGTATCGGCCTTCGTCGATGCTGGTCGGCAGACGAAGAAGTTTAAGTCTCTTCCTCAGCCTCCTGGTTTCAGCGACATGCGGGACGCCTTCTCCGCGCACCTCCTCGCTGCCCCTAGGGAACATCAGTTTTTCGGCGACCGCAGATGGCCCCCCGGCCTCGACATCGCCTTCCGGCAGGAGTGGTACTCTGGACATTCCCAGTCCTTTGTCTGCGCTCTTCCTCCAGTGGATCCGGCGGCTGTTCTTCAGGCTGGCGGCTCTTCGCTTCTGAAACGCGCCATTCCTCGAGGTTTAGATGCTACAGCGGCCCTGGTTCGTAACACCCTTGCTTGTTCGGGCTTCCTCGAGCTTGTCACCCGAGCGGCGGTACAGCGGATAGAGGAAGCTTGGCATCCTTCCATCACTCCCCTGTTAGGAGATCTTCTCGCCCTCGCGGAGGTAGCTAATCGTGCGGCGTATCACTCATCTGTCAACGCCATGGCGGCTTCCTCCAATTGCGACCTCTTGCGTCGAGATGCTGTCCTGCGGGCTTGCCGGGGTTTGCCTTCGGACCTGCAGAACCAGTTGCGTCGTGCCCCCCTAGGTGGATCACTTCTGTTTGGCGATACCTGGTCTTCGGTTAAGATCGCGAACTCGGATCGGTGGCCTTCCAAATCTGCGCCTTCTCGCTTTCGCTCCTCCCGCAAGGCCGCGGGTCGCGCCCTGCGGGGCTCCGGACTTCCTGCGTCCTCAGACCCCCTCCCTTCTCGTAACCCCCGCCGCCGCCCTGCCTTTGGTCGACCCGGTCAGGTTAGCTCCTTTGCCCCCGCCCGGTCCCGACCTGCCCGTCGCCCTGGGCGCGGGCGGGCTCACTGACTCCCTAGCTCCGCCCCCGCCGACCGTCTTGGGTCCTCCAGTCGGCGGGAGGCTTGCCCGGTTCAGCGAAGAGTGGTTTTCGCTGTTCCCAGACGACCCCTGGATCAGGACCACCGTCTCCGACGGCCTTCGGATTTCGTTTCGCTCTCCTCCTCCGCTGCGACGGGCCCCCCTGTGGACCGCCATGCCCTCCGACCCGTTAAAGTCCAGCGCTCTGCGTTCCGAGGTCTCCGCTCTTCTGCAGAAGTGTGCCACAGAGGTGGTTGTGCGTCACGGCTCCCCGGCCTTCTACAGTCGCCTCTTCCTGGTGCCCAAGCCGGGCGGCAGGTGGCGCCCGATCATCGATCTTTCCAAGCTGAACTCCTTCATTTCGGCTCCTCACTTCCGCATGGAAACCGCTCGGTCCCTCAGGGCCTCGGTGCAGCCAAGGGACTTCGCCGTGAGCTTGGATCTGTCAGATGCGTATCTACATGTTCCCATTCACCCTGCCTCCAGGAAGTACCTGCGCTTCGCCTTCGACGAAGCAGTCTACCAGTTCCGGGCCCTTCCGTTTGGTCTCAACCTCAGCCCTTGGGTTTTCTCTCGCCTGATGGACGCGGTAGTGGCCAAGGCTCGTCAGTCATCGTCCAGCCCTACTTCCAATTACCTCGACGACCTCCTCCTACGCAACCAATCGGCGACCGTTCTTTCAGCGGACAGAGACGCCTTGATCCGGCTGTTAGCGCGACTCGGTTTTCTCCTCAACAGAGGGAAATCGGATCTCTTGCCCAGTCGCCGATTCGTCCACCTAGGCATGGACTTCGCTACCGATCTGAACTTGGTTCGTCTTTCGGAACAGCGGATTCAGAGGTTAGCCTCCTTGACCGCCGATCTTTGCCGGCTAGACGCAGCACCTGCCAGGACTTGGCTACAGCTTCTAGGAACGATGAACGCCGCTGCAGATCTCCTGCCCCTGGGGCGTCTCTACTATCGGCCCATACAGCTGCACCTCCTCCTTCACTGGCGCCCGTCCTCCGCCGACTTGGCAGCCTTGGTACCGGTCACTGCGCTTCTTCGTCCCCATCTGCTGCGCTGGATGGATCCGGCGTGGCTGGCTTCGGGAGTTCCCCTCGCGTCTCCCCCTCCTCGCCTATCCCTGTGTGTCGACGCGAGCCTCTCAGGGTGGGGTGCCCACCTGTTTCCGGACTTCCGAACGACGTCGGGAGCCTGGCCGCCAGAGATGTCTGCCCGTCACATCAACTGGTTGGAGCTTCAGGCTGTTTGGCAAGCCCTCATCACTTGGGAATCGAGTCTGCTGCACCAGGAGCTCTTGGTCCTTTCCGACAACGCGACGGTGGTGGCGTACCTTCAGAAGCAAGGCGGCACACACTCTCCCGACTTGTGCATGCTCACCTACCGGCTGATGCTTTGGTGCCAGACCCGCGGCATCTTCCTTCGAGCGAGACACATTCCGGGCCACCTGAACGTCCTCGCCGACTCGCTCTCGCGTCGTGGTCAGATGTTACACACGGAATGGACTCTTCGCCAGGACATTTTCCAGATGATCTGCGCCCACTGGGAGACTCCTCAGATCGATCTGTTTGCCACGAGGTGGAACCATCAGCTTCCCCTCTTTGTCTCCCCGGTCCCGGATCCCCCGGCCTGGGCTGTCGACGCTCTCTCCATCCCCTGAGACGGTTTGATCGCCTACGCCTTTCCCCCGACGGTCCTTGTCCCCAAAGTCCTCCTCAAACTCCGGGGATCCAACGCCGTTGTTCTCCTGGTCGCCCCGTTTTCCTGGAACCGCTCTTGGACCACAGACCTCCTCAGCCTCGCCACGGGCCCTCCTTTGCGCTTACCGACGCCCCGGACGATGCTCAAACAGCCTCGACAGGCCCTTTTCCACCCGTGCCCGGAGCGTCTCCTCCTTCACGCCTGAAGGTTGTGCGGCGTGCCCTCACCGCTAGAGGCTTCTCGAGTGCAGCAGTGGAGGCGATCTCTTCGGCCCGCAGACCCTCAACGCGACGCGTCTACGAGGGAAAGTGGCGAGTGCTGTGCGCCTGGTGTGAGGACCTCCGTCTCGACCCCACTGGTTTGACTCACCCCCAGCTCGCGGACTTCTTCCTCTGGCTCTTTGGAGACCAGGGTCTCGCCCCTATCACCATCAGAGGATACCTTTCCATGATTGCCGACACTTATCGACACCTTGGACGTCCGGACCCCGGCGCCTGTAAGGACATCGCCGACCTTATGTCGCACTTCGGCTTGCGACGTCCGGTACTCCGCTCTCTCGTCCCGCGCTGGGACCTTCCCTGGGTCCTGACGTGGCTGAACTCATCCAAATTCGAACCACTGCCCTTGGCCCGCCTTCAGGACGTGACTCGTAAGACCTGCTTCCTTTTGGCCCTTGCCACAGCGGCCCGAGTCAGCGAGCTGCACGCGCTCTCGGCGCGCCCTACCTGCCTGCAATTTCGTGCGGATGGCTCCGTGCACCTTCTCCCAGATCCCTCCTTCCTTGCCAAGACCAGGTCTCCACTGACGGCGCCACAAATGATCACACTGCGACCGCTGCGGGGAATGGACTTCCCTCGAGAGACCAGGCAACAAGACCCTGTGCGCGCCTTACGCGTCTATCTACGCAGAACCAAAGCCGTCCGTCGAGGACGCTCACGCCTCTTCCTGCCTCTTAGGCCCGGCAGACATGACATTTCGGCCCAGACGATCTCTTCCTGGCTACGCTGGGTCATTCGGTCCGCCTACCAGGACCTCTCCCCACAGGGAGCAAAGAGGCTTAAGATACGCGCGCACGAGGTACGTGCCATGGCCACGAGTCTTGCCTTTGACCGGAACTGTGCTGTTAAAGACATTGTGGCGGCAGTAGGCTGGCGAGCGGAATCTACCTTCGCCCGCTTCTACCTCCGGGATCTGGCAGGCCAGCGAGACAACCTCGCTCTGGTGGGGGACATCACGGCAGCGCAACACTCCCTCCCGGCGCCACAGGCGCCGTAGGTACGCTACTTAGCGAAAATTGTCGGGAGTTTGCGACTGGGAGGATGGCTCTGCAGGCCCCCTGGGTTATTTTGCGGACAGCGGCACCCTCCTCCTGCTCGTAATTCTCCCTATCAGTCATGTCATCGGTAATGTTTTTGAGGAAATAAATGCATTTTTCTCTAAAAGGTATTTTTTCGAAAAATACTTACCGATGACATGACTCGGAGGACCCTCCCTCCTGCCCCGCTTGCCGCTGGGAAGCTAAGTAGCCTAAACTGAGTAAGCATCACATGACTCGGAACCGGATGGGCAGTCACGGGAGATCACTCTCGGCCCCTCTGTGGGTTCCCCGAGTGCCTCCCGGTTGGTGCAGGGGCACAACGGGTTCCTAGGCTAAAATTGAGAGTAAGTAGACACTTCCCTATCAGTCATGTCATCGGTAAGTATTTTTCGAAAAAATACCTTTTAGAGAAAAATGCATTTTGTTGTTGTTGATTTTTGTTTTTTATCTTCTGAAGTCTGAAAATTGTAGCTTATGCAAATGACTCAGCGAAGGCCTTTATCTTCATTAGTTTTTCGTATGAGAACAATATGCATACATAGTAGATCTCCAAATTTGCACTCTTTCATCAGAAATTGCCGAAAGGAATGAAGCACCCTCACGAAGTCGGAATGACGGATGAAAACAACCGCAAGAACCGCTTCAAGGCAATCTGTGCCTGTAAGTAAATCAGATCTAAACAAATTAAAATGTATAGCATTTTCATTCTTAACATGCTTGTAAGTAAACCAGATCTGTAGCTAATTTTTAAAAAAAAAGTAGCTAATTCGTTCTGAACAATGTGCTGGATTGTTCTTTTGAGAATCAGGACACTTATTTACTTGGCTTACTTTGAAATTCTGATATTGAAACATTGCAATCACATTGAACCCTGAAGTTGTCCTCTAAGGGCGGTTTAGGAGATAGATCTACCCTGCTGGTTTAAGCCCTTCACTGCCGACAAAAAAATCAACACGATCCAACTGCAAGAGACATAGATCCTCATGAGCCCCCGCGACTGCGGGGGCTCATGATGATCTATGCCTCTTGCTGAGGCCAATTTGTATTCATGTTTCTTGGACGGTGTTTGCTATTGGTCGTTGAATGAACCAAAATGTACGTTTGTGTACGTACATTGGCAGGGAAGGGGTTAATGGTGGTGTCAGGAAAACTTGGCACTAATATGCTCCAAGCTATTCTGTCACCATCCAGGAACTGTCATGGCTCATCCATAGGTTTTAGACGTGTGTGTGGTTGCTGAATGGGTCAGTTACGCTTAGTCCTGAAAAATACCCATCTGCACGTACTTGAAAGAAAGCATGGTTTTGCCATCAAACCGCAAGGTACTTTCTGTTTCAGACGACTACAATCGAGTGATTCTGAACAACCCTGAGGGCAACACTTCTTCTGACTACATTAACGCCAGCTACATCAAGGTAACGCATGTGCGGCCAGCAAAACAAGGTCGAAATGTCATTAACGCATTCTGCGTCAGGACCAAAACCCCCAGATTTTGAAGTTGCCCTCTGAAGGACTGTATTGCAATTCTAGAGACAGATCGAGCATGATAGTTCAAGGGTGGTGCCAGATTAGCTTGGCGCCTTTGGGCGCCAAGTTATTCTGGCACCACCCTTACAGTATCATGCTCGATCCATGTCTTGCTGTGGTGTATCGGGCTGAATGAGTTAGTGAAACATGACATTTGTCCTAGATAACACGTAGGAGTTAGCCCGCTTGTCCGCCAGGATAAAAGGTTTAGCGATTAACAAAGGAATTGCGTGAACTTGTGAAACTCAGATGCAAGAGGAGGGACAGAGGGACGTTCAGAGAAACATACCGGAACTGGTTTGCATCTCAGATTTGGCACAGATGTAAGCCTTTTTCTGTCCGTCATAGACCATTGGCTATACTGGCTGTAACAAATACGGTGGTGTAACAAATATTTTACTTTTCTTCTCAGGGTTGTCATCGAGACAGAGAATACATCGCATCACAAGGTAAATATAATTGCAATCCTACTCCTCAGCTTTTTTTTTTTTTCTTTTTGCCACACAGAACGCTTTTCTTTTCAACCCATTTAACTCCGCGGCCGCATTTTTTTTTATCACAGGTTTGGAGGTGTAACGACTATGTTACAGTTACAGGAGATAAATTGACGACGATAATTCAAGGGTAGTGCCATGTCAGCTTGGCGCCTGAAGGCGCCAAGCTGATTTGGCACTACCCTTGATTTATCACGATCAATCCATCTCCTGCTGTAAGGCGTCGGGGCTAAATAGGCTAAAAAATATTGTTTGGTATCTTACATTTTATTTCAGTAGTCCAGTTAACAGTTTTACACAGCCCGCGTTCAATAGCATGGCAGTTAGGCACTGGGTACGACATTGAGAAGAACGAAAACAAAACGTCATTGGACAGAATAAATTATTGGTCGCAAGGGTCTGTGCAGGAAGCCCCTGCTACCAATAACGTATTTGTTCTCATTCCTCCACTATTTTCGTAAAAGAAATCAAGAAGACATCTTCCGACCTGGATTGCGCCAGGCATGACTGACGTAATAGGAATGAATATATATATATATATATATATATATATATATATATATATATATATATATATATATATATATATATATATATATATATATATATATATATATATATATATATATATATATATATATATATATATATATATATATATACATAATAGACGTAATGTAAAATCTTTCATGGCGTTGCCGTCTCCAGTAGTTTGCCTGTTGTTTCGAACAACACTAAGTAACTTTGTACTTTTGAACGTTTGGTGATCTTTTTTAGAACAAAACTGACGTCTAAGACGCGTCAGATAGAGGGCTACAAAAAGTACGTCATTTGTCGCTATAATGGTTTTTGTAGCTAGGTCATATGGCATAGTTTGCGCTAAAGTGATTGGTCGTGTGACGTAGGGATGAAAACAATGTTAGATATCACACAACAAATTATTTTTCTAATACAAGTGTGTACCTCTGTCCGCAGGCCCACGCTCCAACACTGTGGACGACCACTGGTGGATGATATGGCAGGAGGGGATAACTCAGATCGTCATGCTTACCAACCTCAAAGAAGATGGCAAGGTATCTTGGCAGTCATATACAAATAATTCCCAACAACGAAAGAAACACTCTTGGAACTGTCAAGTACAAAACACAATTTATTGCGTTCTACTTGACCTATCTAAACGTGATACTTTCTTTGTCGAGAATATGATTGCGTGTTGTACTTTATGGGCTGGATTCAGTCTTATCTCATTCAGCCCGACGCACGTATTTCCCAAATTTGGGAGGAGTCATCTAACGACTATGCATCTGTTGCAAGAGGTCGACGCATCTCCTGCTGTAGTGCGTCAGGGCTGAATGGGTTATAAAGGTTCTTCTACAAATTCTTTAAGCCTTTGACGAGTTATTTGTTCCTTCCCTTGCTCACAAACCACATAGGTGAGGCTAGCGCTGTTACAAATAGTGCATATGCCCAGGCGAATTCCTCAGGCACCGAAGCGCCGCCCACAGATACGCATGTAAATAACACGACGATCATATACATCCCTTGTTTTTATCTGCGTATTTTTCTGTGGGCCGGTGATTGGGTGTCTGATAGTAGGGGGTAGGGAATCTAACCGTTTGTCTGTCCAGCGCCGAGTAATTCCCCTTGGTATGTGAAATGCCCTAAACAGAATAACACAACCACAAACGAAACAGTGTGTTTGTTTGTCTCTCCGGTGCGCCTCTGACTCGACCTGTCCATATCTAGGCAAATTTAGCGGAGTACTGTTTCTTTTGCAGGACAAATGTGAGGAGTACTGGCCGCCAGATGGCAAGTCCCAGACGTACGGCACTGTGACAGTGAGAAACAAGGAGGAACAGCGGAGAGCGGACTTTGTCATTCGTTACTTTGCCGTCAAGAAAGCTGGGGTAATGCGGTTAGCTTGTACTGCCTCCGACACAGGCAGCTGCATTAGAGTCAAAACACTCCTTGTGACGCAAGATTTTGTGACGTATTGCAGCTGCCTGCGTCAGAAATGGTAGCAAATAAGAGCCCATATTGCATATGAGAAGACCCGAACATCCAGAATGTTACCAAACTACCAATATGTGAGCAATTCGTGATAGCTATACACTGCAAAGGAGAGGATAGGGAAAGGCAGTCTGATTTTAATGAAACTTATTTAGAACACAATTTAACCAAATCGTACCTGTCACCCAGTCAGAGTAGTGCGGTTTTGTTTGCAACAAACTACTCCCAAAAACGAACGAGAGCGAAATTACCGCTTGTGCCTTTCGACAGCACGCCAAACTGTCCAAAGTTATCGATCCTCATCTGCCCTTCAGGCTCATGCGGATCTATGGTTCTTGGAGATGTTTGGAGTGTTGCCTATGCTCATGATACACGCTGGTTATCAATCGCGATTTCACTCTTGTTCGTTATCGGCGGTCGTTCGTTGGAAACGAATCCTCAGTAGTAGCAGGGTTATCCCTTATCCCGGCGATCATGTCTGCGGAGAAGATCACTTTTTTCATTAAAACTTTTCACGTAATTTCCATTGCTTAAAATCCAGCATGCCGCCTCTCGTCGTGTTAGATTTGACTTGCCTATGATTTAAAACATTGAAGGAGAGTTTATAATTTTATTCTTGCAGAGTTCCGCTTCCCGTCACGTGACCCAGTACCACTACATAGCGTGGCCGGATCATGGCGTCCCCCAGGCGGCATCACTCGTCGACTTCTGGCGCTACGTCAAGGGACGAAACTCCAGCCTATCTGTATCCAGCCTAATACACTGCAGGTAGAATTCTGTTTATTGAAACAATTGAACTCTCTGGCTGTCGTTAGCGGTTTTTGTCGCAAAGATTCCTGTAGGAATCTTTGCGACAAAAAACCCCAACATTACCGAGAGTCAAAGGTTTAGCATCTATGTTCTGGAAAAAAATGAAATGCATCAAGTGAATTATAGAGTTCATTTTGGCCTAAACTGGCGCAATTGATCTGTGCCAAATTCATCAGTAAAAAAGGACTTGTGTATTGGTACAGATACACACTGATACGAACGTTAGGAATGAATAACACATTGTACGATCTGTCAAGTGCGGGAGTGGGACGCACAGGAACATATATCGCCCTGGACATGGCCGTTGACCTCCAGTCACGTGGTGAGGACGTGAACGTCAATAAGATCGTGAAGCAGCTGCGGGAACAACGCAGTCTTATGGTACAAAGCGAGGTAGGGCCTCAAACGGAACTTTTCATCAATTTGTGTTAGTAACAGCCTATGTGTTCGTTACGATATTTCAGCGGCAGTGTCAGAGTTTACTGGTCATGTTTTGCCAGATGCGCCCGACAAGCTAGCGCGTCTAACTCGTTACATCCTGAGGCTGGTTTTGTAAATATTATTGTGCTTATTGTCCTCTGAAGGCTCCATCACAGATTAGGAAAGAGTTCAAATGTTTTAGTTCAAGGGTGGTGCCAGAATAGCTTGGCGCTTCAGGTGCCAAGCTATTCTGGCACCACCCTTGAACTATAAGTCTAATGTATTTCAAGCGATGCATGTACCAGGATGAAAAGGGTTACAATGAGTGTGTGCCAGGCGCGTGCGGGCTGACTTGATGAAACCTCAGTAACGTATGGCATGAAGGCGCACTTGACTGACACAGTTTTTTTACGCGTATCGTATTCTATAATTGCATGTCGCTTTGTTGGATGGTTTATATTAAGCTTATGACCGTCGTTATCGATTTTTTGTCGGGGTGATTCCAGCAAAAAGCGCTACCGACAGCCAACGGATTAATACTTTCAACACTTCACATCACACTGAAAGATAGGGTAGCCATTTTAGTCCAAGGGTAGTTGCATATAAGTTTTGCGCTTGGTACCTGATCGAGTGAGGTTATAACTGTGATTAAAACTTGGGCAGGTTCAGTACAAGTTCTTACACGAGGTGATCCTCGAGGCCCACACCAGCCGCGCCACCAGGCTTCTCGTGGCACAGTTTGACGTAATTTTCTCGGACACCATTCAGCTGGACACAGATAACGCTAGAATCGACAAGGAGTTTGAGGTAAGGTTTTTTTTTTTCTCTCTTGTTTCTTCGTCCCTGTATACATTAAGTCAAGTTAGTGATGTCTTCTCAAAAAGTCACAACCACGCGGAACCTGCTCTGGAGGACCTGGATCGGTTTGATTACATTTTAGTTCCTACCCTCGTGTGCCTCAAATGGCGGGTTTGACGTTTTGACTCTGGAGCCTGTTTCCGCCTCATTGCGGGCCGTTCACCTGCATTTACCATTTTTAAATTCTCCGTACTAGATATTGGATGCGTGCTAAATGCACCTGAGAGACGATTAACCCATTCAGCTCCAATACCGTACAACACGAGATGGATGCAACTGGTACATCATCATCAAGTGACACCTCCAAAATTTTGGAAAAGTGGCCTTGGGGCTAAATGGGGTCATTGTGCATTTGCGGCTAAAGCATGTTCTTAATTAAACGAACTTTAGTTCGCGAACTCTGACGAACTAGAGTTCACGATCTCGAACGAACCAGGTTGGTTCTTAATTGGACGATCAAAAGATACGGCGAACTTAGTTCGAAGTAGTTCACGAACCTCGGCAAACCATAGTTCGCTGTCGGAAAAGTTACGCTAAACGTGTTGAGCAAACCAAGGCGAACCTTTTCTCTGATTGGTCAAAACTTTTACCCTCTTCTGCGTTGGAGATAAGAAGATAGTCACCAATTCAAAACAACTATGGCAGACTATATTTCACTCGTGCGAAGAACAAGATCTATTTTTATTGATTTGTGGGAGGCGGAACGCTGTTTGTGGGATCGATACTGCAAGGAGTACAAAAATAAAAATCGTCCAAATCGCGAAGCGGCATAGCGGCAGCCATTTTGAACACCTTCGCAGACAGTAAGTACGCCGAATCAAGCACTTCAGTTAAGAAAGAGAACCATGGCAAACCTGGTTTGCTGAAGTTCGCCTAGGTTCGTTCAACCTCAATTAAGAAACAAACCAAAAGATCGCCGATCTTCTCCGATCTAGGTTTGCCGATCAAAAGTTCGTTTAATTAAGAACGTGCTTAATGCAATTTTTAAATATTATTTCCCGGCCTGTACACATTTTGTATTTACAATGATTCTGTACGCTTTCGTTAACTGGAGTTCGATAAACTTGCGTGAAAATGCAACATCTCCAGCCTGTCCAAGGTTTGTTTTCCTTGTCGAACCGCGTGGCCACATACGTTAACCCGTTCAGTGCCGAGAAAATATGAACACCACCCAACTGCAAGAGGGCTATATCTTCAATTGCGGGGGTTCTTGAAGATCTATACCTCTTGCTGACACCAGTTTCAAGCCATGTTCCTGGGATTACTAGGGGTTTTTGGTCTTGAATTAACCCAGATTGAAAACACAAATCCTGCATTGGCTGCACTGAACTGGTTAGATGGCTCCTATTTCGGTCCCCCTTGCACTGAAAGTGATCGGGGAGCATTAAAACATTCAGCCCGACGCACGTATTTCCCGAATTTTGGACGCGTCATCTAACGACAATGCACCTGTTGCAGGAGACGGGTCGACCAGGATAATTCAAGGGTAGTGCCAGATTAGCTTTGTGCTGAGAGGCGCCAAGGTAATCTGGCACAACCGTTGAATTATCATGGTCGATCCATCTCCTGCTGTAGTGCGTCAGGGCTGAATGGGTTAAACGGCTGTACTTTTTATATTCGTGAATAGATGTTGGAGCAGATGGGTCAGTTCGCTGCTACACCGCAAAACACTGTGGCCGAAATGCCGGAAAACATCGACAAGAACAGGAACATGAACGCCCTTCCGGGTAGGTTCTTCGTTTTCAAGTCAGAAGATTTTATTTTCGAAAGCCTCATCCCATTCAGCCCCGACGCACTACAGGATGAGATAGTCGACCATGATAATTCAAGGGTAGTGCCAGATTAGCTTGGCGCCTGTCGGCGCCAAACTGATATGGCACTGCCCTTGAATTATCATGGTCGATCCATCGCCTGCAACAGGGGCATAGTAGTTAGATGACGCCTCCAAAATTTGGAAAATATGTGCGCCGGGCTGAATGAGTTATGACCCGAGTAAATCGCAACGCGCACGACTTTTAACACTCTTGTGCGATCAGTGTACTGTTTACAGTACTGGTGACGGCACACGCGCAGGAAGGTTAAATGACAGATGGATAAAAATATATACTGAAGAGCAAAATAAACGCGACATTTCTGGAATCATCGAAAACACTAAATGATTCCAAAAATTTTCATTTCTTTTCCTCGTCAGAGAGAGAGAGAGAGAGAGAGAGAGAGAGAGAGAGAGAGAGAGAGAGAACACATCAATTAACATACGAACAGTGAGATGGAAACTATTGTCTTTTTGTTGTAGACGACGAGCATCTGGCTTACATCAGTGTTCCACTCAGCGGCAGAAACCAGTACATCAACGCCGTGTATTTGTCGGTAAGCTCCACCTTCTATCATTTAGTTCTGTTAGCATTAACTCATTCAGCCCGACGCACGTATTTCTCAAATTTTGGAGGCGTCATCTAACGACTATGCACCTGTTGTAGGAGATGGATCGACCATGATAATTCAAGGGTAGTGCCAGATTAGCTTGGCGCTGCCGACAGGCGCCAAGCTAATCTGGCACTACTCTTGAATTATCATCGTCGACGCATCTCAGTCCTGCTGTTGTGCGTCAGGGCTGAATGGGTTAATCCCTCGACTGTTCCTGACGATACTGCACGCCGGTATCAGGCGTAACTACGCACCTTTTCAGCCGAACGATATCGTCATACGCAGTCAAGGTGTTAAACCGTTAGCTGTCGTTAGCAGTTGTTGTCGCGATGATTCCTGTAAGAACCCTCGCGACAAAAAAAAAAAAAAAAAAAAAAAAAACGCTACCGACAGACTAAGCGTTGAAGGTTTCTATTAAAAAAAGAAGAAGACAGAAAACGTTTTTTCAAAGCACGTGTATAATAATTTTGAATGCAGTGTTCGTACTATGTTACGATTGTGGTTGTGTTTTCCTGTGAGAGCGTACATGTGTTATTCGTAGGTAACGATCTGTTGTTTATTTGAGCTATCATGGTTATGACTCACGTGTTTTTTAGTAAGATTTTCTTTTGTTCGTGAGTAGAGCCGTTTTCGTTTTGTTGTGTTTAGTCCGGTGCGTTGTAGAAGGGTCGCACTGTCTAGTGGCCTCGTAAGTGTCACGTCGGTTAGGTGACATCGCAACATTTTCGCTACTTTTTGTTTTCCTGTGCGCGTGTAGTGAGCAGCTTTTATTTTGTTTGGTGAATGTTCTCGTACCTTTTTGAGCTATCATAGATAGGGATACCATACTTTTATGTGACTTAATTATACGTTAGAATTTAGAGCTGAAGTGAGCAGCCGTGTTTTTGTAGCCTGATATATTGTTTCTGGAAAGTTTATGTTAATGAGCTTCGGCTGCGTGTTTCGTTCTGGTTGCTTGAGTTCATGATTTCCGTAGAAGATTCTAGATTTTGATAGTGTATATAAGAAGGGCGCTGGGAAAGCCCGTGAGTACATGGTTTGTCTTGCTTTGTCAGTTGTAGAGACACGCAGAGTATCGCGATAGACGCTGTGTGTGAGAAACTTTGAGTCGTAGTGTGGACATAGCAGAAGAGACTTTGTATCAGTAGTTTGTGCATTTGAAAGTGCATTATTGTGTGGATATCGCATCGCTGAATTAAATATTGTTGGAACTGTTACTCCAGTATTGTCTACATCCTTAAGCCACGTGTGACGGATTGCAGCTGAACGAGGTTTATTTTAAAGAACTCTTACGTGCGTGCGTACTCTTACGTGCGTGCGTCTGGTGTGTTTATCATACTTCGACTACAACTCCACCACGTAACATTTTGGCGACCCCGACGAGACCTCTTCAGTTGGTTCAGTGGAAAGGGTAGCAGGAGAAAACAGCCAGCAGTGAAAAGCAGAGATGGCGACATCGGAATTGGAGACATTCCTGAAAATTGGAAAGGAATGTGGACTCGAAGGAGCTCAACTCCTCGAGTTTGTAAAGGAGAGAAAAGAGAAAGAAGAAAAGAAACGAGAGAAAGAAGAAACGGAGAGATTGGAGAGAGAAGAAAAAGAAGAAAAGAAACGAGAAAAAGAAGAAAAGGAGAGACTGGAAAGAGAAGAAAGAGCCAAAGAACGTGAAATCAGGAGACTCGAAATCCAAGCAGAAGAAGCAGAGAAACAGCGAAGAGAGGCAGAGAAACAACGAGAAGAGGAGAGAGAAGAGGCGCAGAGGCAGCGTCAACACGAAATTCATCTAAAGCAGATGGATATTGAGGCACAGAGCCAGAGAACTAATGAAGCAACAGCATTAGCGAGCAGAGAACCAACAGCCCCTGCTCCAAAACTTCCACCTTTCATTGAAAATTCAGATAAGATGGACGCTTATCTGGAGCGATTCGAGCGCTTCGCAAATAGCAACCATTGGAAACAAGAGACTTGGGCTATTAAACTGAGCGCACTTCTAACTGGCAAAGCGCTTGAATTTTACACCCGCTTACCAAGAGAAGAAGCGGAAGATTATACACAGTTGAAAGCGGCCCTGTTGAGACAGTACGACTTCACTGAAGAAGGTTACAGGCGACGATTTCGGAACTGCAAGCCTGAAGAAGGAGAAACACCAGGCCTATTCATTGAGAGAATTAGAAGCTACCTGGAGAAATGGATAGAGCTTGCTGGTCTAAACAGAGAGTACCAAGACCTGTGCGACCTCATCATCAAAGAACAAGTTTTCAGCGCATGTTCTAAGGACCTGGCCGCCCAACTCAGAGAGCAAAAAGACCAGTCACTAAAGGCCCTGGCCGACTTCGCTCAAAGATACCTTGACGCTCACAATATGAAGTTCGGGTCCAGTAAGCCACGGCGTGGGTCTACACCAGCAGAGGAAATCCATAATGTCAGAGACACCCCGAGATATAAACCAGTGGAGAATCTGACATGTTTTCTCTGTGGGAAGAAAGGTCACAAAGCGATACGGTGTCCTTCTAAAGATGTTCGCCGAGGCGACAACATCAGAAGATCCAACCAAGATCGTGGGATAGCAGGCAGAAGCAGTGCCACGTCTCAACACATAGCTGCCGCTGTATTAGCCAATGATGTGACATCATCCAATGACTTTGAATCCAGAGAAAAGCGAGTTACTCCAGAGCTGATCGAATCTTTCAGAAAGAATGGACGCATCCCAGTAGGAGATGGGACTACATTTTTACCAGTCTCAAACATCGCGCTGCCTGAGAATGAAGTGCCGAACATGCCGGCGGTGTCAGGATTCGTCGGCGACACACCAGTGAGAGTGTTGAGAGACACTGGTTGTAGCTGCATCATCGTGAGAGAGGACCTAGTAGCTGAAGACCAGAAGCTACAGGAGTGGACCACCCTCATTTTGGCTGACTGAACTGTAAGGATTATCCCCCTTGCCAAAGTCAGTGTCGACACCCCATACTTGACAGGAGAGGTGAAGGCATTGTGCGTGAAGACGCCAGTCTATGATCTCATCATCGGAAACATTGATGGTGCCAGAAATGCAGACGATCCAGATCCAGAGTGGAGACCTGAAATATGTTCTGTTACCACGAGAAGTCAAGCAAAGAAGAGTCACCAGACCATCCCTCTAAAAGTGGCGGACAACACGGAAGCAGCTGTCGTGAATAGGGAAAGGCTGGTGGAGTTACAGAGAGGTCAAGACAAACCAAAATTGGCGGAATCGCTGCGTCTTGCTGATGACGAAAGACTAGACGACGAGAACCTATTTGACCTTAATGAACTCCGACATAACGAGGATGTAGAAGATATCCAGTTTGGTCAGAATCTGACCCAGACTCAACGTGAAGAACTGCGCGTCCTGACTCAAGAGTTCGAGCATCGGTTTTCACCTGACGCAGGTACTACAGACACCATCCTGCACGAGGTAAACCTGACGTCAAACGAGCCAGTTCGCAGCAAACCTTATCGTCTTCCTTATAACACGAGAGAAGAATTGAAAAAGGATATCAAGGAAATGCTGAGTCTGAATGTCATCAGAGAGTCCAAGTCACCCAGTTGTCATCGTGAAGAAACCAGATGGATCCAACCGAGTGTGTGTGGACTATCGCAGACTCAATAAACTAACAATCTTTGATCCAGAGCCTATGCCCACAGCGGAAGAACTGTTCCAGAAAATCAGTGGAGACCAATTCTTCTCCAAAATTGACCTAAGCAAAGGGTATTGGCAAATCAAGGTTGCAGAAGAAGATATCCCCAAGACAGCGTTCGTCACACCCGACGGTCATTGGGAGTTCCTGAAGATGCCTTTTGGTATGGTGAACAGTGGTGCCACATTGAAGAGAGGACTCAAAAAGATCCTAGAAGATATGCAAAATGTGATCTTTTACTGGGACGACATTTTGATCCATACCAAAACTTGGGGGGACCACCTCAAAACCCTCCGAGAACTGTTCCAAAGACTGTCAGATGCGAATTTCACCATCCGTCCAAGCAAGTGTATTCTTGGGGCTGACAACATAGACTTCATTGGACATAAATTGAGCGAAGGTTTCAAGGGGCTACACGACGCCAACGTGCAGAAGATCAGTGATGCCCCGCGACCTACGACCAAGACGCAAGTCCGCTCATTTATGGGCTTGGCGAACTACAACCGGGAGTTCATACCAAACTTTGCGGCAGTCACAGCACCCCTGACGGATTTGCTGAGGAAAGGACAACCTAACATAGTGAAGTGGGAAGATGCCCAAGAGTGAGCATTCCAGGCGGTTCGAGACATATTAACCGAGAAGCCTGTTCTACACCTTCCTGACCCGTTGAAAACGTTCTTCCTGAGAACAGACGCCTCCAACGAAGGAGTAGGTGCAGTCTTGATGCAAGAAGATAACGGAAAACTCCACCCAGTGAGCTACGCCAGCAGAAAGTTGACCAGAACTGAGAGAAACTACTTGACCATCGAGAAGGAGTGCCTAGCTATCATTTGGGGAGTAAGGCGATTCGAACTATACCTTCTGGGAGTGCCATTTGTTCTCCAAACAGACCATCAGCCCTTGAACTATCTAAACTCTGCAAAGTTTACTAATTCTCGTATTATGAGATGGGCGATGTTCTTGCAGAATTTTGACATTAAACTACAGTCTATCAAGGGTTCGCAGAACTTTGGAGCAGATTACCTGAGCAGAGCAGTTTAAATGAACATTTCTGTGTCCAGAACATTTGTATGAAACATTTCGATGCTCAGGACTGTTTACAGGAACTGTGAGACGTTTTTTTTAATTCGATTTTTGATGTGTAGTTATTTTTGTTTAGGGTTTTGTGTAGGTGTACACAGCCACAACCGTATTTTTGAAATTTGAGAAGAAATTTTTGTGAAATTTCATTCTTAAGAGGGGGGTAATGTTACGATTGTGGTTGTGTTTTCCTGTGAGAGCGTACATGTGTTATTCGTAGGTAACGATCTGTTGTTTATTTGAGCTATCATGGTTATGATTCACGTGTTTTTTTTAGTAAGATTTTCTTTTGTTCGTGAGTAGAGCCGTTTTCGTTTTGTTGTGTTTAGTCCGGTGCGTTGTAGAAGGGTCGCACTGTCTAGTGGCCTCGTAAGTGTCACGTCGGTTAGGTGACATCGCAACATTTTCGCTACTTTTTGTTTTCCTGTGCGCGTGTAGTGAGCAGCTTTTATTTTGTTTCGTGAATGTTCTCGTACCTTTTTGAGCTATCATAGATAGGGATACCATACTTTTATGTGACTTAATTATACGTTAGAATTTAGAGCTGAAGTGAGCAGCCGTGTTTTTGTAGCCTGATATATTGTTTCTGGAAAGTTTATGTTAATGAGCTTCGGCTGCGTGTTTCGTTCTGGTTGTTTGAGTTCATGATTTCCGTAGACGATTCTAGATTTTGATAGTGTATATAAGGAGGGCGCTGGGAAAGCCCGTGAGTACATTGTCTTGCTTTGTCAGTTGTAGAGACACGCAGTTTATTGCGATAGACGCTGTGTATGAGAAACTTTGAGTCGTAGTGTGGACATAGCAGAAGAGACTTTGTATCAGTAGTTTGTGCATTTGGAAGTGCATTATTGTGTGGATATCGCATCGCTGAATTAAATATTGTTGGAACTGTTACTCCAGTATTGTCTACATCCTTAAGCCACGTGTGACGGATTGCAGCTGAACGAGGTTTATTTTAAAGAACTCTTACGTGCGTGCGTCTGGTGTGTTTATCATGCTTCGACTACAACTCCACCACGTAACATACTATCAACAATTTTAATTTGAAATAAAAAGAAAAAAAATAATTCATTTGTTTCTGATGTGTATATCTGTTTTCAATGAACGTATATTACCAAAACCCAATTTTCTTGGTGTTATCTCCGAAGTTTTGTTATAAGTGAAGTCATTAAATGAAAGGTTTGTCGGGATCTTTGAGAAAAGCGTTGTTGTATCCGACCTTCGTATATCCGACCTAACTGTCATTAAAGATATCATTTGTAAAAAATATATATATTTTCAGTCGTTCCAACACAGGCAGGGGTTCATCCTAACGCAGCTCCCCCTTCCAGACACTATCGTGGATTTGTGGCGGCTAGTGGACGGATGTGACGTCAGCACCATTGTGTCTATAGAGGGCGCTGGTGAAGAAAGCACAGTCAAGGTCAGTTCATCTTCAACATACGATAAAATTATGCGTGGCTTATCTTTCTGTGCAGTAGTTGCATTAACCCTTTGGGTGTCGGTAGCAGTTTTAGTCGCGATAATCCCTGCAGGAATCATCGCGATTAAAATCGTTACCGTACCCAAAGGGTTAAACTTCACATTCCTCCGGATAAACGGTCCCTTCATTACGGCATGAGCGTCCTTACTATCAAAGGATGTAATCTAATGCATTCAGAGCCTCAGTGTATTGTCCTTGGCTGGATTCTGGTTAACTCCTTCACTGCCGAGAAAAAGTGAGCATGATCCAACTGCAAGAGACATAGATCCTCACGAGCCCCCCTGGACTGCTGGGGCCCGTGTGTGTATATGCCTCTTGCTGAGAATATTAGGTATCCATGTTTTTTGGACGGTGTTCGCTTTTGGTCTTTGAGTGAACCAGGATTTTAGAAACAAAAAGGTACGTACAGTGTACTTACAGTGACAGGGAATAACATCTGTTTCTGTCTGCAGAACTATTGTCATTACTGGCCGAAGACTGAGGATTTCTGCTTGACCACTGGGCCGTATACCGTTACACTCACGTCAAAGACCGTTTCATCGGACCATCTGTCCTCGTATCAGCTCACTATAAAAGCCAAGGTCAGAGAATTTCCAGTTTGTTGTTCTTATGATAATAAATGATACCGGCGATTATATTTAGACACTTTACCTAATTCTGTAGTTCGGCTCATAGCGCCGCGACCTGAACCCAGCATGCACGCTCGCGTCAAACACACGCATTTACTTTGAACACAAACACTGTACAATCACAGGACACACGCGGTGCGAAGGATCAGCTCAGCTATTGAGATGTCGGAAATTTTGAAATCTATAGAGTGGCCTAAGACCGGTACCAACATGGACGGAGAAGCCGCAGTACGCGGACAGTCCACCCGAATTAACGGTGACACTAGGGAAAAAATAGCCGATGTCGTGTACCGAACCTCGCACCTTTAGCATTGGCGGCCGGAAGGCGCTTACCATTGCGCCATGGAGCGCCTAATTGGGCTCTGTTTCCAGTGAACACAGGTTATCGCGACCACATTTGGCCTGTGTACATATGGGATCAAAATCCCAATTGTGCAGTTTTTCTCTATAGACTACGACACAGTTTATACATGCATGTTTGCCTGTTGGTAGTGTCTTTTAACATATTATGAGTATTTATAAACTTTTAATTTTCTTAAATTCCTTTGTTTTGCTTTTTAATTTGATGGAGCAGACAGTGCAAATTATCCCGATTTTTGAGGATTAATAAAGGTATCTTGTATCTTGTACAGTCTAGAGGCATTCTGCTCTGTGACAGCATATCGCCGAATGATAGTAAATACATTATTATTTGTGAAACAATATTTTCGTTATACATACAGTCATAATATGGCTTTTTCACAGCAATGGACTTACTGTCTTTTGCATTAATAGGACAGAGTTCTAGAAGCGTGAGCCATTCAGCACCACTCTTAAACTTTAATGGTCGATCTATCGGTCCATGCTCAGTCCAAAACGCCACTCAACCGGTGAAAAACTATCTTCATAATACTTTGACAGTGCGTTGAGCAACGGACGTAAGGGCTCGCCTCTTGCACTCGCTAATAATCATAAGCCGACCACTTCCCAGTAAGAAGAGGTCCTCGGGCCGAGGTTGGCCGCAGTGGGCCCGCGCACGTGCGCGGGCCCACTACGGTCAACCTAGGCCCGAGGACCTTTCCTTACTGGGACACCAGCCCACATTCGTTCGTGTTTGTTTTATGCAACAGCCACTGGCGCCGAAGAAGGAGGAGAGTGTCCGCCAGGTGGAGGTGCTGCATTACCGTGATTGGGCGGGTCAGGTGGCCGGTGACACGTCCTCCCTTCTACAGCTCGTGGACGCGGTCAAGGCCATCAGTTCAGGACACTCCGCCTCGCCAATCATCGTACAGTGCATGTAAGCATAAACACATTACGATTCCATCGCAAGCGGCGAATACTCAGCACTTTCGGCCCCCGCTCCTTCTCCGTCTACGGTCCATCCACCTGGAACACTCTCCCACTCTCTCTCCGTCAGAAACACTCACTCTCCTCCTTCCAGTCCGCCCTCAAAACTCACCTCTTTCAACAGTTCTAGCACTATATCACCACACTCCCCACCCCAAGCTGACTGTCGTAATGTATTTGTGGTACGTGAGTCATTGTCTAAAGCGTGCGCATGCGTGCGCGAGTTGTGAGTGCGCGCTTAAAGTTATAATTATTATAAGATAAGCGCATTATAAATACCGTAATTATTATTTTTATTACTATACCGACACACCTCGTGATTTGTCGCATGCGAAATATTGCAAAGAAGTTGCAAGGCCGCGCAGGTCGCGTAGAGTGTTTATTCTGTGTACACAAAGGTCCTCAGGCCGACTTCGGCCACAGTGTGCCCGCGCACAGCGCTTGCTGTGCGCGGGCCCGCTTATGGCCGACTTCGTCCCGAGCATCCGACGTGGGTTATGGTTACTTTTGGTTTCGTTTACGTTGTTTAATGAAACGGGCAAAAAAAACTGGAATAATATCGCAGTGTAGGAATGCGGAGTATAACGACGCTTTGCCTTTTAATGTCATCCTTATTTTTTCAACCCTTTGGCTGTCGGTAGCGGTTTTTGTCGCGATGATTCCTTTCGGAATCATCGCGACAAAAACCGCTACCGACAGCCACAGGGTTAAAATCGTCTGAACAGGCATTACGTACCGCGTTCTTACTCTTTATGAGCATTGCCATGTTTTGCAGCTTTTGATGCCATGAGTTGTTGTTATTGTTTTAAAATAAAGTGACCATTTGTTTAGCGTCGGCATATGTGAGCTGCGGTGTGCAGGGCACTTTCGTTATAAAAATCGATTTTGGCAACCTCCGCTTCCCGTCGGGAAGCTATTGGTGCCTCGGGTTGTAGGGCGTTCGACTCTTGTCTGAGAGGTCGTGGGTTTGAATCCAGCTTGAGTCAAAATTTGTTCAGTTCCTGTTTGATGCCTCGTCCTTGAACTCATCTTCATGGTGTGCAAAAGGCCTCAAGCAGTCATCGTATAACGCTTTCTCATTTCGTCATTTTTTTTTAGTGACGGCGCAGCCAAGAGCGGACTGTTCTGTGCCCTTTATGACGTCATCAGCCGTGTGACGTACGATGACGAGGTTGACGTGTATCTGACAGCGCGCCTCGTACAGAGGATCCGCCCACAGGCCGTTCATACCGAGGTCATTCAAACTTTTCTTTACTCCTGTCCTCTCCTTCTTTCATTTGCTTCTTTCCTCTGTTTTCCAATTTCCTTCTGTCGTTCCTTCCTTCCTTACTTTATCTCTTTCTTTCTTTCTGCTTATTTATTTCTGTGTCGCAATTTTCGTACCCCTGTATGTTTGTGTGTGTGTGTGTTTGTGTGTGTGTGTGTGTGTGTGTGTGTGTGTGTGTGTGTGTGTGTGTGTGTGTGTGTGTGTGTGTGTGCGTGTGAAACAGTAAAGTTAGTATCGTAGTGGTGTTTGTCTTTATGATGCTTGAATGTTGATATGTGAGTCCAGACCAAAAAGATGACTGCCAAGCGTGAAAAATGCAGAGAACAACCCAACGAAGAAAGAAACACGCTTGAACAAGACAGTTACAAAACACATTAACTCATTCAGCCCGACGGCCGTAATTCCCAAATTCTGGAGGCGTCATATATTGACTGTGCACCAGTTGCAGGAGATGTATCGACCATGATCATTCAAGGGCAGTGACAGATTAGCTTGGCGCCTGTCGGCGCCAAGCTAATCTGGCACTACCCTTGAATGATCATGGTCGACCCATCTCCTGCTGTAGTGCGTCAGGGCTGAATGGGTTCATCATGTTTCTGGTTAAAAATTGTTCCAGCTGCCGCTTAGCAAGTGGCAATTAAAAAAGGGGTTAACCCAAAATACTCTGAGGAGCAAAACAGGATGGAAATGATCGTCTTGTTCTGTACCTGCGTATTTCTCTGTGGGCTGGCGATTGGGTGCCTGATAGGCGGGGGCAGGGGATCTAACTGTGTCTGTCCAGCGCTGTGATTCCCCTTGGTTTGTGTACAATTCTTCCAGCGCTAGCCTCACCTATCTGGTTTGTGAGTGACGAGCAAAAGAAATGCGACATTTTTGGAATCATCGGAAACACCAAATTGTTTTCGATGATTCCACAAATGTCACATTTGTTTTGCTTGTCAGTATATTAATAAAGTGTGTCGTAACGGATTTTTTTCTAAGCGTGTTTCTTTCTCCGTTAAGGTTATTCTTTGTTTTATGCCTGTTTATAAGATGCTCATTTTGTTATAGAACTTTAGTCGAAAATCAACAACCATTCACTACCAGCGGTCTTGCTTGAAACCATCGTACATTGACCGATGACCCATCCGCTTTAAATAACGTGGATATAAATGAAAATAGTAAGAGACATATAACCCCATGAGCTTGCTGGAAATCATGAGGGTCTATGCCTCTTGAAGTTGGGTGGTGTTGGCAATCTTTTTTTCGGTGAAGTATTTTTTAGTTCCTCCTGTTTCCCGACACCCACATGTTTTGTTCTCTCTGTTTCAGACGCAGTATCGGTATCTTTACAAGGCAGCGCAGGAATATGCTCGCCATATGTCTATCTACGGAAATGCTGATGTGAAAAATCAAGTGTTCTAGTCATTTAGAGCTGTACTGTGTTCCTGTCCAGCTTAACCCATTCAGCCCTGACGCACTGCAGCAGGAGATGGGTCGACCATGATAATTAAAGGGTAGTGCCAGATTAGCTTGGCGCCTGTGGGCACCAAGCTAATCTGGCACTGCCCTCGAATTATCATGGTCGATCCATCTAAGGCAACTGGTGCATAGTCGTTAGATGACGCCTCCAAAATTTGGGAAATACGGCCGTCGGACTGAATGAGTTAAGTGTTTCTTAACCCCCTTGTGCATGCAACCATCGGTATTCTTTACTGTGTCGAAGGCTGCATGCACAAGGTATTTAAGCGAAAGTGCCAAATCCTGTATGCTGCCTTATTCTCAAGCAACGATCTCCGACTGGCGAACAGGGAATCTCAACTAGTTGTTTGGATACATGTGCACATACTAATCTTCAGCCTCTGTAACAACGATATTATCACGACAAAATCCATCATCATGATCATCATTATATAGACGCTTGACTCAATTCTGTAAATCGGCTCAAATTGTCGCGAACTGAACCCAACACGACCTTTCACGTGAAACACGCGCATTTATGCTTAACCCATCCAGCCCTGACGCACTACAGCAGGAGGTGGGTGGACCATGATAACTCAAGGGTAGTGGCAGATTAGCTTGGCGCCTGTCGGCGCCAAGCTAATTTAGCACTGCCCTTGAATTATCATGCTCGATCCATCTCCTGCAACTTTTGCATAGTCATTAGATGACGCCTCCAAAATTTGGGAAATACGGCCGTCGGGCTGAATGAGTTAAGACAAACACGCGACAATCACGAGGTGCGAAGGATCAGCTCATCTAATGAAGATTTGAAATTTTGATATTGTTTGCATTCGGCAAAATACATAGAGTGGCCTGAAACCGGTACCGAAGGGGTGTGTGCGGGGTGGGGTGGGGGGGGGGGGTACTGGGTGCCCGGTAAAAAAAACCCGACAGTCCACCCGAATTAACGGTGACGCGAGAGGTGAACACGTCGACCCCCGTACCGCACACCGACCCTCGCACTTCAAGCACCCCAGTGAGCAAATGGTTCCAGGCCGACTTTGGCCGCTGTGGGCCCGCACACGGCTGTGCACGGGCCCAATGCGGCCGGCGTCGGCCCGAGGACCCCTGCTGACTGAGATTGGTAACAGGCGCTTTACCACCGCACCACGGATTGCCCCTTCACGCGGGTGGCTTCCCTTCTTTGATGAAGAAAACGCCCCAATAACGATTTTTTTTCTTCTATGTCTTTTATAATCGAAAGAAATCTGTACGTGTAAATATAAAGGACTATTGTCTCTTGTTTTCACAGTGTTAACCTTATTGTTGCTCACTCCCCGCTTACAGCGATCGCGAACTGTTATACAGTTTATGCGCTCCCCTTCTTTGCCTGTGATAATTATAAATAAACAGCTCCTTAATGTCGACCGCAACGGTTTTTGGCTCAGCTGCATGCGTGAGCTTTAGGCTGCGTCAGCCACTAAGCAAGGTGCTCCGCTATAGCGGAGCACCTTGCTTAGTGGCTGGCGCAGGCCTAAGCTCACTTATGCAACTGGTCCCTGGTGTGCGAGCGGATTTGCATTGGGGGTCGCTAGGCAATCATGAGCGTCACGTGCACATGATGTTGATGATGCCTAAAGACCCTCAGTAACTTTACTGTTTATTTCATCCTTGTTATAATTGTCAAAAGAGCACACATGACATCATAGGCGGGCTAGACTAAAACTCTGACAGTGAAGTAACAAGATAAAAATTACGTCATGTCTAGTTACGCAAACCTAGCTGTAGATATAGCCGGACTGAATAAATACATTGAACGAGTGCGTTAGACAGCTTTGTATTTTTTGAACGTTTTCAGTAAAAATTTATTCTCTGAAGCATCAGGTTAAAAAGTGTTTTTTTTTTTTTTTTTTTTTAATAACTCGACTTCTGGAGAAAATTAGCCGGTGACGCAAAAGCAGAAATGTCGTCATCACACAGACGTCGACGGAATACTCTAGGTGTGACGTCCTCTCTCTCTCTCCTCTCTCTCTCTCTCTCTCTCTCTCTCTCTCTCTCTCCTCTCTCTCTCATCCTCTCTCTCTCTCTCTCTCTCTCTCTCTCTCTCTCTCTCTCTCTCAACAATGACGCGTATGCTCTGTGACCTTTACAGAGCTCAACAAAATCAGAATCAAGTCAAAGACAACAGGTAGAGACATTTGACAGCGAGTACAGCTCGGATATAAAAGAGACTTTGTGAGTTATGGCTCTTAAATAAAAGAGACTGCGGGTTATGGTTCATCCCATCTTGTTTATATACTATTTTCTGATTCTTTGTAAAGCGACACCATTCATTGTTTTTCATCTTGCAAATTGTAATGTCCCATTTTACTGTTTTTCGTATCAAGCTTTTAAATGCACAATCAACTTTCCATGTCAATCATTTTAATGACACATTTTTGACTGTTTTTCACGTCTAACGTTTGCTGACTTTTTTTCTTCTGTGGCATAATTTCTTCTTTGAATTTACAAATATAATATTTAGCTTCACGTCTTCTTTGCTTCTTTGTACTGCAATACGTTTTCTATTATTGTTTTCGGGTTTTGAAACCAGCTCTTTTGCTCTTCATGTTTTCATCGTAAACATGTTTACCACCTTAAGTGCCGGAGGAAGGTGAACAGCTGCTAGATACATATGAGCCTACGCAGTCGCGGGGGGCTAATGAGGATTTATGCCTCTTGTTAGTCCCATGTTCTTTATGGGTAAATTAGTCTCATTTACATCTGTGTTCTTCAAGAGAATGTCCGTTAGTGTGCATTCTTTTCTGACGCAAAATTCGCGATCAACAGCAGGGAAAGGGGTTAAGTCTTTGCCCAAGTAAGCAAAGGTCCTCAGGGCACACGACGGTCGCGGTGGGCCCGCGCACGGCTGTGCGCGGGCCCACTGCGGCCGTCGTGTGCCCGAAGACGTTTTCCTACTGGGGTGTCTACAGAAATACAGTAAACTACAGGAAGCGCAAGAGGCATAGCTCATCGTGGTTTTAGCGACGACATTATACAGTTTGTAACCTCTGTCTACGCTCCTGGATTGCTGCATAATGCAGAGGACCTAATACGGTGACGCGTGGGGAAATGCACGTGAAGCACGAAGTCTGACTTTTTTTCATTTTTTTTTTTCAGAGGACATACTTCCTTATTTGCAGTGGCAGCTAGACATCTGTAAGGAAAACAAAAATAATTTTTAAAGTAACATTACGCGTAAACTTGAAGACACACTTTTGACCATTTGTGTTCATTATGCCTTGTCGACACACCCAATGAACTTTAACGGCAGTTGTGACGCGCAGAAAAAGCACGCGCGCAATCTCACTTATTTATTCCGCCGGCCTGCCGTTAGCGTGTCAATCTATTTTTAGCTATTTCTCGTACTGAAAACCAGGTTGTATTTCTAAAACGGAGTGGAGTCAATGTCAGGTTACTTGATAACAAGACGACGTGTGCTGAACTGGATTGTTCTGTATCGAAATGAACCATAGCTAGACCTGTGTGTAGCGCTTTGTAACCATCTGTTACAAAAGTGTATCCTCGAATAGTTACGGCGGTAGTGGGCCTTTAAACAGACTGATTGCTGTTTTCTGGCGAGTTAACTGTGACATTTGTTCTGGACTGATAAAATATTCAGACCTTGTTACTGTATATAATGCTAGTTTTATGTTGATGCTACTGTGTGGTAAAAAATTATTTCACTGCCTTTTTTATTGAAATATGTGTGCTTATCTGCGATTTTGTATTACAGCTAATTTTCCTTTTCTTTAAATTTGGACGTTACGATTTAACCCATTGTGTTCAGGGTACGAAATGCCCGGATTTTGAATTTGTTCTCTGAAGACTGCAGTACATTGAGGGAGACAGATCGACCATGATAGTTCAAGGGTGGTGCCAGAATAGCTTGGCGCCTATAAACGCCAAGCTATTCTGGCACCACTCTTGAACTAGCTATCATGGTCGATCCATATCTTGCTGGGGTGTGTCGGGACTGAATGAGTTAAAGCTGTGTGAGATCCAAATCATAGACTCTATGAGCAGCACACATATGAGATATCATAATAACCTGCTGATCCGCTTCCCTAAGGTAACCACAAAGCTCTGTTGGTGAATCTACACTGTGTAAACCGAGAGACACAGTAACTGTTTGAGTATACAGTGTATAGTGAACAGCCACCTGTTTAGCGAAACAAAGGGGTCTTCATAGACAGGTGCTAAGTCAAGAAAAGTCGTGAAGGAAAAAAATGTCAGCTGCCATTTAACTCATTCTACCCAGACACACCACAGCACGATAAGGATCGACCATGATAGTTCAAGGGTGATGCCAGAATAGCTTGGCGCCTATGGGCGCCAAGCTATTCTGGCATCACCCTTGAACTATCATGGTCCATCTGTGTCCTGCACTGCAACGCAGTCTTCAGAGGACAACGGCAAAGTTTGAGGATTTCGGTCTTGGGGTAGAATGAGTTAAAGACCATCATTTAGGTGACTAAAGCGTCCTAAATGACGGTCGTTATAATGACAGGACTAGTAATTTCTCAGAAGTGTTTCGCTCAGAAGAGGCTCTACTGTGCTGCCATTCTTGAATACAGATAAGTGTGTTGTTAGAAAATGTTCTGCAACAGGCTGCACTTTGAGCTGATCCTTTTGTTCATGATTAGTAGTAGTAGTAGTAGTAGTAGTAATAGTAGTAGTAGTAGTAGTAGTACCACCATTATTAGTATTAGTATATTACTATTATTCCTTATTTTAATTAACACCAAAACGTTATGGTGCTCATTGCTCAATTCATTTATGTATTTGGTTGCTCATATAAATACTTTCCATTTTTCGATATGTTTGTTCTAAGTGTGAATGCCTTTTTGTTCCTTTGTTGGCACCCGCATGTGCACATTGCGTGCAACCTATTTATCTGTTTGGGGACATAGATTCTATTTTGAACGTTATGTCGATGAGGAGATTTGTTTAACTCTTAAGACTCCCATAACAAAAGGACTTCCATTCTATCGAATTGAAGTTATTTAGTTCTGCGAGTTTAAGAGTTAAACCAGTAAAACTTGTGCTAGGTGTAAAATAAACTCCAATAAAAGCATCAGCACATTGACAATCAAACATCACTTGAGAGCGCATTGTGCTTTTTCCGCAAGTTAGTTGACCCTTTGGGTGTCGGTAGCGGTTTGAGTCGCCATGATTCCTGCAGGAATCATCGCGACTAAAACCGCTATGGACACCCAAAAGGTACACTGTAGTGAAAACTGCATGAGTGTTTTAATAAGTGCGCTTAAGTTTGTGAGGAGGGTCATAAAATGAATGCAATCACTCGAATATATTGACACGACAGTGAGCAACCTTTTATCTCTCCCTTTGCGTGTCTACAGAAGAAGCATACAAAATTTTCCCAACAGGATATTCAGTGGACAGAAATATTAGCTACTCGTATACTGACGAGGAAGAAATGTGACATTTTTGGAATAAACGGAAACACGTTACAGGGTCCGTAGGTTCCTTTTAAGTGCTTTCCAAATGATTTTCTCAGAAAAGACATTTTAAGTACTTTAAAATGCCATTACGGTCTTTTCAGATCAGCCAGCAGTGCTTTTCCCCAGAAAACAGACCTTATGTGCTTTTATCAGCATATTTTCAAAATGAAACTTCCTTGACCAACTTTGAAAATCATCGTATTCGATTCCGATGACGCGAGCAGACGAACTGGCTTCGATCTTGGCCTTACCGAGAACGAGTATACCTATTCTCGCGAGGTGCGTGATTTTATACTTCCGGTGTAATCTCGCGCGCCGAGCTGCTGTCATTCGTCATGTTGATGGTTGTGAGGAAGTAAATGCATCCGTCAAGCAGTCTGCAAGCACAGGATATGTCATGCTGTTTGATGAGAGCCTCAACAAAAACAAAAATATTAATAATATTAATAATAATAATAATAATAATAATATCAGGATGATCCCTGACAGCTACTGGTGGAAGCAGATCGTCTCAGTTTCCAGGCGCAAGAGCAGAGATCTTTTAACCTTGTGGATCGTTCTAACACACTGCCATTGACCTTAAATGACAAGATGTTGGAAGCATCTCGCTGTGGAAAGCAACTGTGCAAACTGCAAGATGAGTTAAAAAAAAACTTGGATAGGCAGGTTCTTTAACTGGTCCTACTGCTTACTTTGTACCGAATCTCTGCATCAAGCCTGTCACTCCTGCAAAAAATGAAAAACTGACCTTAGGCAGAAGAAGAGTTGGGATGTGCCTTTGACTTGGAGAACACAGAGTTACAGCTGTCAATGTTTTTGCTTGAAAAGTCTATTATTTATAAATGTAAATTCCTTTGACGTCAGTCATGTCTGGCGTGATCCAGGTCGGAAGATGTCTTCTTGATTTCTTTTACGAAAATAGTAGAGGAATAAAAACAAATACGTTATTAGTAGCAGGGGCTTGCTGCACGGACCCTTGTTGGCCTTCGGGAGGTCAAAGGACCCATTGTACCCCTCAGGCCTTCTGGTTACAATGGTTCCTTTGACCTCCTTCAGGCTTACAAGGGTCCGTGCAGCAAACCCCTGCGACCAATAACTTATACTAATATATATTGTTTTCGTCCCTACGTCACACGACCAATCTCTTTAGCGCAAACTCTGCCACATGGCCGAACTACAAATACCCTTGTAGCGACAAATGTAGCCCTCATTCTGACGAGTCTTGGACGTCAGTTCTGTTATATAAAAGATCACCAAACGTTCTAAAGTACAAAGTTACTTAGTGTTGTTCGAAACAACAGGCACACTACTAGAGACGGCAACGTCATGAAAGATTTTAAATTACGTCATAAGTCTATTATGTATAAGTGTATATTCCTTTTACTTCAGTCATGTCTGGCGTGATCCAGGTCAGAGGATTTCTTCTTGATTTCTTTCACGAGAATAGTGGAGGAATGAAAACAAATACGCTATTGGCAGCAAGGGCTTGATGCACTGACACTTGTGGGCCTTCGGGAGGCCAAAGAACCATTGTATCCCTCAGGACTTCGGGGTACAATGATTCCTTTGACCTCCCGAATGCCAACAAGGGTCCGTGTAGCAAACCCCTGCGACCAATAACTTATATTATATATCCGCAGTAGAAGAGGGATACAAAAAAATCCACTGTTATGGTGATAGTACTTTTTTTTTTCTGACAAACCGGATCGTTCTGGTTGCTGCTTATTTCTGAAGTTGTGTCCTTCCTGACTGGCTACAGGGTTATGAACTGCAAAACGTGTAATCATATTATCACTGCGTTAGCGACAATATGTCAGTGTACAGGTGAACGGTGTTGTGTCATTATAATTATGTAACTTTCCTGGTAGTTGGTTTCAAGCTCGGATCTTGTGCGTCTGAGCGGTAAGTAGAAATCTGTACGTATGTGTCAGTTTGCGGTGATTCTATCGCCAAAGGCTAAATATTACGCCATGGCTTCTTTCCTCCGACAGGGTTAGAACTGCATCTTTACACAGAAATGAAATGATGGTATGCCGCACCTGGTTTATAGGGAGGAAGGTGTCTTTGATCTGTCACACACACACACACACACACACACACACACACACACACACACACACACACACACACACACACACACACACACAAGGTAACAGACAGAGACGTTTTGGCAGAACATATCTGCTGTTAACCATTTGGCCGTCGGAAGCGGTTTTAGTCGTGATGATTCCTTCAGGAATCATCTCGACAAAATCCGATACTGACAGACAAAAGGTTAAATTATTATTATTTCACAACACCAGAGGAAAAGGGCTACTAGTTATTTAAAATATATATATATATAGTTAAATGTACAGAGCTCTACGAGCTGCAGGGCGTGCTATGCAACATGAGTTTCATTTACAAAGATGTGTCGTTTACCTCTCTGGGACTCGCTGGAACCATCAAAGTCAACACAAGCACCAAATTATGACTCAGAGGATCCCAACCCCAAAGGCGTCATACCTGTACGCAACATCACGACCACCTGTGTACTAGCTAGTGAATCTTGGTTAGATGCAAAACATTCATGTGATCATCATCTGCTCCTGGGTGCTCGTGAGGATCTATCCCAATGCGCAAAGGCCATCGGGCCGACGACGGCCGCCGTTGGCCCGCGCACGACCGTGCGCGGGTCAACGGCGGCCGATGTCGGCCCGATGGCCTTCGCGCACTGGGTATAGCTGTTGGTGACGTTTGGTGCGTTGTCCATCCTAACGGTACTCCTTGGTTATCCGCCGTGACTTCGCTCTCGTCCGGTGTTAACGTAATCTCGCGAGTAACGATATCTGTTCAACTGAGACACAATCCAGACCAGAAAGGTGACTGCCAAGCGTGTAAAATACAGAGAAAAACCCCAACGTAGAAAGAAGCACGCTTAGAAAAGACAGTTACGACACACTCTACTAATATTTCAAAACAGACAAAGAAACAAGTATAGAGATCAGTGGCTACTTAGCGAAGAAGGAATGTGGCCACTGAAGGATGTGCAACTGAGACACGGCAACCCTAACCCTCCCCCGGCCCAACCACCCCCTTCCCCCTGCCACCCGCCATCCTCATTCATTCTTGTTCTGGTGTTTAAGCAGGAAGCGTAGTACATTAGTTTGAACATTAACGCATCGGTAACGGAGATGCGACTTTTCTCAATGACCGGCTCAGGCTGGACGAGTGAAGGTCCTAGAGTTGCAGAAGTGACCCTGACGGTCTTGCATATGGGAGATTTCCACATTGTCCAGTAAGAAGACATAGGAACAGCTCCCCAATTCATACTTAATTGTAACAGGAGCTGCATATATGCCCAGTAAGCAAAGCTCCTCGGGCCCACTACGGCCGCATTGGGCCCGCGCACTGTCGTGCGCGGGCCCACTGCGGCCGTCGTGGGCCCAAAGACGTCTTGCTATTGGGGTGCCTAAATCTTGATGGACAGTTGGGTGTTTCAAATTCACACTAGTGCGTCAAAGCCACACGCCGCATCCTTTTTCAAAGTGTCTGCGCCTCATGAGCGATGTTTCTGTCAAGGCAAAGCCTAAGCAAGCACTACCCATTGAACCATCTTTCGAACTGCAATAGAAATGTAAGCTGCTGAATCCGAGGATGTGCTTATGTGACAGCGGAAAGTGTGCTGATCATTCCGTCTCATATTCATCAGCAATAGGCATAGATTATCATGAGTACTTGCAGTCGCAGGGGCTCATGAGAATCTATGCCTATTGCTGACGGAGATTTAGTCCAAATCTTCCTCAAATAGAGGTGGTTGTTATTTTGGGCGTATCAACTGTGTGTATGAACGGTAGTTTCGGATGCGGAATTATTTCCCGATTTTAAGGAAACCCATCGGACCCACAAACACACAGACACTTAGTGGTTCAGTCAGAACAATGGTGGTGAACGGTTGCTGTGTGCTGGGGTGTCTTCTCGCTGTGTTGTCAGCGGTGCTGAAAAACGGTCATTGTCAGTATCAACTAATTGGTGAGTGTTGTAATGTGGGCGTGATCGTGTATGCCAGAGTATTTCGAATTCTCTCTCTCTCTCTCTCTCTCTCTCTCTCTCTCTCTCTCTCTCTCTCTCTCTCTCTCTCTCTCTCTCTCTCTCTCTCTCTCTCTCTCTCTCTCTCTCTCTCTCTCTCTCTCTAACAATCCTGCCTCCTAAAGTACCTGCCCGCTCACATACGAACAGGCTAGCACGTGTATACAGTATGGTGTCACAAACAGCATATAATTACCTTTACGAATGTTATATCACTATCAGGCCAACCAGCTATGTGTCATTGGTGGATCTTCAACTGCTACCTTGGGGACGTTTCAGCTTAAAATAGATCAAGACAAAAGGTAGTCAACATATCAAAGGCCGTTAGATAGGGACAGCAAGAAAAGAACCTCTGGAATCAAATCGTCATTTTGTTCTATTCCCAATGTTAATAATTTTCAACACTGTCAAAGTTACCAGCATGTAATCCGAAAATTAGTTTCAATTTCCGCCCTCTCTCAGTTTGCATTATGATGATGTGTGCAAGCATGCGTGTTGTATTCATAACAATGGTTGTGGCCTTGCTGCTGAGTTAAAATCAACAGCAAGGCCTCCCATATTAATATGATTTAGCTGCTGGTGTACACAATGAAGAAATTATTTACAACGGGTGCATGCTGCAACAACATTTGCATACGTGTTTAACACATTCGAGACGTGCCCCTCCGGATACACGGCTTCATGCCGCGTATCCGGATTGGGCGCGTCTCGAATGAGTAAAGGACAAACCAACAAAGTTGATCAATTTTCGTATAAAATTACTCTCATCCCGGATCTTCTTGCTTGCATGTATATTTTGACATAGAGTTTTAATTTGAAAATAACTGTTGTAATTGTCTTTTCTACGCGTGTTTTTGTTTGTTTGTTTGTTTGTTTTCTTGTTTTTTGTTTTTTCCTTGTTTGCACTTTACACGTTTGGCAGTCACCTTTTCTGTCTGTAGTACTTGTGATGTATTGAAATACTGAAATTGAAATGTTGGTCTTGAAATATTGGTCTTATGAGGCAACAGAATCATTGATCTGGTTTAACTTCTTGGCTGCCAAGGAAAAGTGAACACCACCCAACTGCAAGAGGTATAGATCCACATAAGCATCAGCAATTTGCGGGGTCTCGTGGCGATCTATGCCTCTTGATGAGACCAATTTATATCCATGATCATTGCAAGGTTGTGGGTTTTGGTCGTTGAATGAACAGAGATTTCAGAAACAAGATGTATGTCCACTGGAAAGGAAGGGGTTAAATGTGCAATTTCCAGAAACTCGACACTCGTTAGTGGAACACTGCTAGACAATGACCCTTATACAGAGATCGAGCCAGAGTAAAATGTGTAGCAAAAATGAATGAACACGGGTAGATCTGCTGATGTAGATGTTTTTCCATGCCAAAATGAACCCGGGTCGAACTGACCTACGGGTTATTCGGGCTTGTTACACTGATTTGTTCCGAAAACACGCGAGATTGGCCGAACGATCATTCGACTTTGAGATGATGCTCGGCTATAGCTATAAAATCGCAGCGTTCATTTGTTTAACCGTGCTAAGATTGGGATTAGAAGCAACACCCTTTGAAACATCATAGAGATTACGTTTACAGAGGACGGCTCCCAACAACGAACGAAAGTTAAGTTAGCTAAGTCAGGGCGGATGTAACCTGCTTGTCCCATGACTCCATACATCTCCGAGAGGCATAGATCCTCATGAGCACATAGACGACACTCCAAACATTTCCAAGAGGCATAGATCCTCACTAGCCCAGAGGGCTCATGAGGAGCTATGCCTCTTGGGGATGTTTTGAGTGTTGTCTAAGGTGTCACCTTACGACTATGTACCGACTGCAGGAGATGGATCGACCATGATAATTCAAGGGTAGTGCCAGAATAGCTTTGCGCCTGATGGCGCCAAGCTAATCAGGCACCACCCTTGAAATATTATGGTCGATCTATCTTCTGCTGTATACAATAATAATAATAATAATAATAATAATAATAATGTTTTTTATATATAGCGCTGAATCCCCAAAGTAGGTACAAAAACGATTACAAAAACACATAATTATACAACTAGGCAGGCATGACATAACAAAAATATATAATTAAACGGAAAACTAGTAAACAGGAAGTATTTTGTTCAAGAGCAGAGTAAAAAGAATTATAAAATGAATGCATCAGCATTTGCAGGAAAAGATATCTATTTAGTCCCGAACGTAAGTAGAAAATAAAAGTGTTTTGAGCCGGGTTTTGAATGTTTGGAGTTGAAATGGGAGATTATTCCAGACTTTGGGGGCCTGAAAAGCAAAAGGTCGTTCTCCAAAGTTTTTCATGCAAAAACGGTGGATGACTAGCATGATCTCGTCCTTGCTGGCACGCAGAGACCGTGCGGTTGTATAGACTGTTGAGCAGGACGAGAGGTAGGGCGGGAAAATTTCAAGTTCCGTCCAAGAATTTGAAGACAAGGAAGGCAATTTTTTAAGTCAACGCGGAATGACGCTGGGAGACAGTGCAGCTGCTGTAAGAGGGGAGTGGCATATCGTCCGTGTTAAATGGGTTAACCCCTTGAATTGCTACAGACGATACCAATCGGTGATAAGGAAGCGGTAACTATGCGTCTTTTCTGCCAGACAGGATCTTCAGTACCAGTCAACATGTTGATCAACATTAACTCACATTACATTACATTGTAAAAACTCAAGCCCAAAAGATACTGACTTTTTTTTTTTTTTTTGCTGTGACTGACTGACTCTTACGTGGACACAGATGTGAAGACTTACACCTAATGTATTTTATCTAGCCCTGACGCTCAGCACCACTGCACTAATCAACCGTGATGGGTAAATAGTAGTTCTGGAACTGTTACGATTGTGGTTGTATTATCCTGTGAGAGCATACATGTGTTTATCGTAGGAAACGATCCGATATTTTTTTGAGCTATCATGGTTATGATTCACGTATCTTTTTAAGTAACATTTTCTTTCGGTCGCGCAGAGCGGAATTCACTTCGTTATCATATGCTAAATTTAGTCCAGAACGTTCTAGAAAGGTTGCACTGTCTAGTGACCTCGTATGCGTGACGTTGGGTAGTTAGCGACACTTCGCAACATTTAGTTTTTCTGTGCGCGTGAATTGAGCAGCCCTTTTTTTTTTTTTGTTTTGTGATAGGTCGAGAACCTTCTAGAACTGCTATACAACGTAGTGATAGGGCTACCATACTTTTATGTGTCTTCATTATACATTAGGATTTAGAGCTGAAGTAAGCAGCCGAGTTTTTGTGGCCTATTTTAGTGATTCCAGAAAATTCTTTTTTATGAGTTTCAATCGCGTGTTTCGTTCTGATTGGTTGCGTTGTATGATTTTCGTAGATGATTCTGGAAATTGGTAGTGTATATAAAGAGGGCGCTAGGAAAGCACGTTGGTACATTGTCTTGCTTTGTCAGTTGTAGAGACACGCAGTTTATTGTGAGAGACGCTGTGTATGAGAAACTTTGTGTCGGCAGTGTGGTCATTGCAGAAGAGACTTTGTATCAGTGTTGATGCCTTTGGAAATGCATTGTGTGGTGATCGCATCGCTGAATTAAAATATTGTTGGTACTGTTACTCCAGTATTGTCTACATCCTTAAGCCACGTGTGACGGATTGCAGCTGAACGAGGTTTATTTTATAGAACCTTACGTGTGTGCGTCGGGTGTGTTTATCATACTACGACTACAATTCGACCACGTAACATTTTGGCACCTCCGACGGGACCTCTTCAGTTGATTCAGTGGAAAGGGTAGCAGGAGAAAACAGCCAGCAGGGAATAGCAGAGATGGCGACATCGGAAATGGAGACATTCCTGAAAATTGGAAAGGAATGTGGTCTCGAAGGAGCTCAACTCCTCGAGTTTGTAAAGGAGAGAGAGAAAGAGAGATTAGAGAGAGAAGAAAAGAAACGAGAGAAAGAAGAAAAGGAGAGACTGGAGAGAGAAGAGAAAGAAGAAAAGAAACGAGAGAAAGAAGAAAAGGAGAGACTGGAGAGAAAAGAGAAAGAAGAAAAGAAACGAGAGAAAGAAGAAAAGAGACGAGAGAGAGAAGAAAGGGAGAGATTGGAAAGAGAAGAAAGAGCCAAAGAACGTGAAATCAGGAGACTAGAAATCCAAGCAGAAGAAGCAGAGAAACAGCGAAGAGAAGCAGAGAAGCAGAGAAACAGCGAAGAGAGGCATAGAAACAACGAGAAGAGGAGCGAGAAGAGGCGGAGAGGCAGCGTCAACATGAAATTCATCGAAAGCAGATGGAGATTGAAGCACAGAGCCGAGGGTTTCTGAAGCAACAGTATTAGCCAGCAGAGAACAAACAGCCCGTGCGCCAACACTTCCACCTCTCATTGAAAATTCAGATAAGATGGACGCTTATCTGGAGCGATTCGAGCGCTTCGCAAATAGCAACAATTGGAAACAAGAGACTTGGGCTATTAAACTGAGCGCACTTCTAACTGGCAAAGCGCTTGAATTTTACACCCGCTTACCAAGAGAAGAAGCCGAAGATTATACGCAGTTGAAAGCCGCCCTGTTGAGACAGTACGACTTCAATGAAGAAGGTTACAGGCGACGATTTCGGAACTGCAAGCCTGAAGAAGGAGAAACACCGGGCCTATTCATTGAAAGAATCAGAAGCTACCTGGAGAAATGGATAGAGCTGGCTGGCCTAAATAGAGAGTACCAAGACCTGTGCGACCTCATCATCAAAGAATAAGTTTTCAGCGCATGTTCTAAGGACCTGGCCGCCCACCTCAGAGAGCAAAAAGACCAGTCACTAAAGGCCCTGGCCGACTTTGCTCAAAGATACCTTGACGCCCACAACATGAAGTTCGGGTCCAGTAAGCCACAGCGTGTGTCTGCACCAGCAGAGGAAATCCACAATGTCAGAGACACCCCGAGATACAAGCCGGTGGAGAACCTGACATGTTTTCGTTGTGGAAAGAAAGGTCACAAAGCGATACGGTGTCCTTCTAAAGACCTTCCCCGAGGCGACAACATCAGAAGATCCAACCAAGATCGTGGGACAGCAGGCAGAAGCAGTACCACGTCTCAGCACAGAGCCGCCGCTGTATTAGCCAATGATGTGACGTCATCCAATGACTTTGAGTCTAGAGAAACGCGAGTGACACCAGCGCTAATTAAATCTTTCAAAAACAATGGACGCATCCCAGTAGGAGATGGGGCTACATTTTTACCAGTCTCAAACATCGCGCTGCCTGAGAATGAAGTGCCGAACATGCCGGTGGTGTCAGGATTCGTCGGCGACACACCAGTGAGAGTGTTGAGAGACACTGGTTGTAGTTGCGTCATCGTGAGAGAGGACCTAGTAACTGAAGACCAGAAGTTACAGGAGTGGACCACCCTTATTTTGGCCGACGGAACTGTAAGAATTATCCCCCTTGCCAATGTCAGAGTCGACACTCCGTATCTGAGAGGAGAGGTGAAGGTGCTATGCGTGAAGACCCCTGTCTACGATCTTATCATCGGAAACGTTGACAGTGTCAGAAATGCAGAGGATCCAGACCCGAAGTGGAGACCTGAAACATGTTCTGTTACCACAAGAAGTCAAGCAAAGAAGAGTCACCAAACCATCCCTCTAAAAGTGGCGGACAACACGGAAGCCGCCGTGGTGAATAAGGAAAGGCTGGTGGAGCTACAGAGAGCCGACACCACGCTTGACAAGTTTCGAGGTCAAACCGAGCCTGTGACGCGAAAGGGAAAAGAGATAACCTTCGAGACCAAAAAAAGATATCCTGTACCGGATATTCGACAGCAATGGAGAAAAACCTGTGCGTCAAGTAGTAGTTCCTGAACGTTTGAGAATGCAGGTGATGAAATTGGCACATGATTCCATATTGGGAGGACATTTGGGAATCAACAAGACGCTCGATAGAATCCGAGCCGTCTTCTACTGGCCTGATATGGGAGGCGACGTCACCCGATTCTGCAGATCGTGCGACGTATGCCAGAAGACAATCTCCAAGGGAAAGGTGCCCAAGGTTCCTCTAGAGAAAATGCCATTGATCGATATGCCTTTCAAGCGGGTAGCTGTTGGCCTTGTGGGGCCAATATCTCCTCCGAGTGAAGATGGTCAACGATACATTTTGACCCTGGTGGACTAAGCTACACGTTATCCTGAAGCCATACCATTGAAAAAGATCGACACTCCAACAGTGGCAGAG
>BTPG01000003.1:196962002-196964502 GCA_036245525.1 Semisulcospira habei | reverse complement strand
AGTGCGCCTTTATCATCCCACCTCACTGCAAATAGGTTTAATGACCACTTTACCTCTATAGCCGAATCGTTAATCCCAACAGGAACTAACTCATGTGAGTATGTTTGTCCAAACGCGCTAGTACACCACTGTAACCGGGAAAATACGGACAAAGAACCATTCACGATACCGCCTATAGCAGTCCACGAAGTGGGTAAATTAATTTCCTCGATGGAAAATAAAGTCATCCGGGCCTGATGAGATCAGCTCAAAAATACTCAAGATATCTCTTCCATATATCGTCGAAAGTATTACATATATTTACAATCTCTGTATAAACCAAAACTCTTTTCCAGACGCATTTAAAGACGCAAAAGTGATCCCCCTACCAAAATCAAAAGATCTGAGTGAAATCAACAACTTTCGCCCCATATCTCTATTACCTGTTTTGTCGAAGCCTTTAGAGCGGCACATCCATAAGCATCTATCTGAATACTTAGAAAACCAAAATCTCATCTATTCACTGCAGTCAGGCTTCAGACCAAACCATTCCTGTCACACTGCCTTGATAAGGATGGCAGATACCTGGTTATCATCTATTAATGATTCCAAACTAACAGGTGTAGTTTTCTTAGACTTCCGGAAAGTCTTTGACATGGTGAACCATGACATACTTATAAAGAAAATATCCTTATATACTAAAAGCGCAGCCGTGTTTTTCAAATCCTACCTAGAAAACAGAAGACAAGAAGTTCTCCTTAATGGTACATATTCTAGTCACTGCAAAGTAAAGCATGGCGTGCCCCAGGGCTCTATTTTAGGCCCTCTTTTATTCTGTTTGTTCATTAACGACCTTCCACTCACAATTAGTGATGATAGTGTTGCATGCGATATGTTCGCTGATGATGCTGCGATACACACTCCCGATAAGGATTTGTCAGTAATTGACACGCGCCTACAAAACACATTACAGGACATTAACAGCTGGTGCAGTAACAATTCCATGATCTTAAACCCTGCAAAGACTGAATGTATGGTTGTAAGTACCCGCCAAAAGCACCAGCTCGGCACTCTCTCACTCAGCTTGTCCCTTCAAGGCAAATCTATCAGCCAGGTAACGGAACATCGTCTTCTCGGCGTTACTGTAGATAACCAGTTTAAATGGCAATGCCATCTTAGTAATATATGTAAGACAATATCAAAGAAACTGTTTATTTTATCCAAGTTAAAACATATAGCTAATGTAGAAACACGAAAACAGTTCTTCAACGCCCACATCAGGTCACATATAGATTATGCTTCTATGGTGTGGGATGGCGCAAGCGAGGTCCAGTTAAAGAGACTGAACTCTCTTCATCGTAGAGCCGCAAAGCTTATCCTTTCAGACCCTAACTCAACAACGGATAATAAACTGAAAACCTTAGAAATTCTCCCCTTGAAAAAACATTTATTATACAATAAGGGAATAACGATGTTCAAAGTATTGAATAACAGACTCCCCGAGTATATAAAAAAAATGTTTTCCCTCCCGGCATCAACATACTCCAGATCAAGGCAGTCCATTACTGTGCCACGACCTAGAATCGATCTCTATAAGACAAGTTTAGCGTTCTCAGGTGCTAGCATGTGGAACACATTGCCCAAACATGTTACAACATCAACAACGCTTTCGTCTTTTAAAACCGCTCTCTTCAAGTACCTCACCTCAGCATCGTAAGATTTTCACAGCAACCTGCGCTTGCAGTGTACGATTTTCCCCTTTCTAACTCTTCAATTCAGTTATATCTTCAGTTAATACAAGATGCTAATGCTGCATGTATTGTGTGTGTGTGTGTGTGTGTGTGTGTGTGTGTGTGTGTGTGTGTGTGTGTGTGTGTGTGTGTGTGTGTGTGTGTGTGTGTGTGTGTGTTTTGTGCTTGTGCTTGTGTTTATGAATGTAAGTATGAAGATTTATACCTTTACAATTGTGTGTATGTGTGAGATTTTTTATGTTTATTTCCGCTTTTTCAATGATTTCTTTTTTAAAAACTTTATATTTCAATTTATTATTAGTTATATATTTAGTTTTTCCCAATTTAATAATAGTATTTTTGTGATTTGTGCATTATATGTAAAGTAGATTAGCAACGGCAAGTTCGAAAAATGGTTTCACCAAAACTTTCACCGTTGTAAAATAAAGAATCATTGTCATTGTCATTGTCATTGTCATTGTCATTGTCTCTCTCTCTCTCTCTCTCTCTCTCTCTCTCTCTCTCTCTCTCTCTCTCTCTCTCTCTCTCTCTCTCTCTAAAACCAAATGCATGCTGATTACCACACGGCAAAAGCATCAGTTGAACCCCCCTCCCCTTCAACTAACACTTAACGGCCAGCCTGTGGAGCAAGTCAGAGAACAACGCGTGCTTGGAATCAACTTAGACGACAAGTTGTGCTGGCAAGGCCACATTACTAAACTGTGTAAAATAGTATCTAAAAATGTATTCCTCCTGTCGAAATTGAGACATTTTGCTGATGAGCCAACAAG
>BTPG01000003.1:196874502-196959502 GCA_036245525.1 Semisulcospira habei | reverse complement strand
TACAGATTATATGTTTTAACAGAGATGGGTCTTAAGCACTCGCATTAATTTTGTTATGTCTTTTGAGAATTTTGTTTTCCAAGAATTTAGGTTTAACTTGTAAATCAACGAAGCTCTTTTTCTTGAACAAGGAGGAACATGATAAGTATATTTCATATCACCTTTGTGGAAAAAAAAAACTGTTTAGCACAGATTACATTTCATATAGAGATAATTGCATAAGAAGCAGGTGTTCTGTCTTTATCTGACCAACGTAAATTAGCAACTGCAAAATACATTGTCCGAAGCCTGTCCGTCAAAAATTCAGTACGTGAAGACATATTTTTAGATGCAGATGTGGATTTCCCGAAGAGAGCGCAAACCATCCCGTATCTTTTACCTATACGTAACTATGTCAAAGATGCTATAGAAAACTGCAATATAGATATCAAGTCTATTCCCGTTTTACCAGTAACACCTACTATACCTCCCTGGGAACATATTAATGCTACTTTCGATATAGATTACACAGATTTGAAAAAAGATGAGGATGTGAACGTTTTAGCAAATTTAGTGAAAGAAAAATTACAGACAACATATTTTAAACATTTGAAAATTTTCACAGATGGGTCTGTCTTAGATTCTTCAGACTGTGGTGCAGGCTTTGTTATTCCTGATCTCAAAGTGAAGAAATCTTTTTATCTTGGTAAAGGATTTTCTATATTTACGTCTGAACTGTATGCGATTCTCATGGCACTAAATTTTATTCAACTTCTACCTTATGATATATTTAACATTTTGATCTGTGTCGATTCTAAATCTGTCCTATATAGTCTAAAAAGCTGGGATTGTAATACTAGAAAAGACCTAGTGTATGACATAAAACATATTATGAGCTGTATTATGTCCAGAGGAATAGGGATCGATTTTCTTTGGATACCGTCACACTGCGGAATTTATTGGAATGAAATTTGTGACAGACAAGCCATAAAAGGAGCTATAAATAGAGAAAACTCAGCAGTTTGTAATAATATGCAATTATCTCTACATGAAATGTACTCTGTGCTAAACCGTTTTTTTCACAAAGATGATACGAAATATGCTTATCATGTTCCTCCTTGTTCAAGGAAAACAGCTTCGTTGATATACAAGTTAAGACTAAATTCTTGGAAAACAAAATTCGCAAAAGACATCAAATGCGAGTGCTTAAGCCCCATCTCTGTTAAACATATAATATGTGAATGTCCTATTATACTGAATCTGTTGAAAAAAAATAACATAACAGTTGATCACTTAGCAGACAATTTGTATGACATCTTACATAGAAATATTGCAATTTCAATAGTTCATATAATACTTCATAGTCCGGTGGGTAAACTAGTATAATAAGTAATTTGTGTGTGTGGTTGGATGTTAATTATTGCTATTCTTTGATACTCACAAGCAAGTTGTGTGTTTGGTTGTTGATATCTTTTTTTTTTTTTTTTTTTTTTTCCTTTTTATTTTTTTATTTTTTGTTGTCTAATATCACCAATGTGTGAAAAGACGTTAAATAAATTCCTGAATCCTAATTGCATATTATTACAAACTGCTGAGTTTTCGCTTGTCTATCACACATTTCATTCCAATAAATTCCGCAGTGTGAGGGTAGCCAAAGAAAACCTATCCCTATTCCTCTGGACATAATACAGCTTACAATATGTTTTATTTCATATACTAAGTCTTTTCTTGTTTTACAATCCCAGCCTATGTCAGTAAGTGTTCAAAATGGAATTCATCGTATATATTCATCCGTATTTTGCTTGTTTGTTTGTCTGCTTGTTTGTTTGTTTGTTTGTTTGTTTCTTTGTTTCATTCTTTGTTTGTTTGTTTGTTTGTTTTTGAGTCGGGGGTTTGTGTGTGTGTGTGTTTTTTTTTCTAATACTGGCAACAGACAATGAAGCAAGCTGTGCTACTTGTTACGAGCGACATAAAATGTCGCTGGTCATTTTTCCCGATAGTCTTTTCTCCAGTTGTACATGTTGCACAACATTATAGTTGTAAACTCGTGGCTAACATTCCTGTCGTGGTCATTACAAGTATTAATATTATCTACTTGTTTGGTAATGATCAAGCACATGCAAGTGACAGTAGTGATTAATTATGAACACTCCTTATGTTCAGAACCAGACAACGAGTATAAACGATACATGAAGAACGTACTTGTCACGGCTGATGGCAGAGACATCTTCAAGTATTCCAATACTGCGACTTCCATCAACAACCCACAGCACATCACTGACAACCTGCCTGTCAAAGCACGGGTCATCAAGATAGAGAGAACTACCAACTATGAAAGTAACTATATTCTGCTCTGCGAGGTGCAACTGTGGGGTAAGTCGTTGATGTTATCACTGTCGTGACGAAATAAACAAGTTAAAAGTCAGTTTTTCACAACTTTGAATTTTGAAGCTGAGAAAATGCACTTTCTGTAAATGTGTCTTCAAAATTAGAGGTTTTAGTGCCAACTCTTTGCGTGTCGGTAGCGGTTTTTGTAGGAATCATCGGACAAAAACCGCTACCGACACGCAATGGGTTAACGACTGAACTGTAGACTTCAGGGACATAGTTCAGTCGGCGGCGCCGCGTTCTAGTAGCATAAACTTTCTGGTTTTCATTCCCTCGTTGGCGGAGATAGGCTGGATTTTATCTTATTCCCATTTAATCAAAATCTCATACGGAATCGGATTGTGGTGCTTGTCTGATTTCATGTCCTCCAACACGCACAATCACGTGCCCACGTTAAAAGTCCCACAGTCCGTCTCTACTTCTCACAAAGAGAAAGCAGATTAGTGCTGCTGGGTTACAAAACAGACAACAGCATGATCTTCTTTATGTCCCCATGCCTCTTGCTGACACCACTTTGTTTCCAAGTTAACTTCGGAATATTAATGGTGGTCGGCAGATACGAGGAAGAAACAGAGGACAAAGACTTTCTTTCTCCTAAAACAACACTTGTAATTTTTTTTTAAATTTCATTGTTGTGATATCTGTTAGAATCAGTTCCTTGACAGCATGGCTTTTTCAACACACACGATTCCTAGACACTGGGGACTTGTCCCACGTGCATTAACCACTCCACCGCCGAGGAAAAATGAACACGATCCAGCTGCAAGAGACATAGATCCTCATTACGGGGGCCCATGAGGATCTATCCCTCTTGCTGAGACCAGTTTGTGTCCATATATCTTGGACGGTGTTGGTTTTTCGCCGTTGAATGAATACAGATTTCAGAAACAAAAATGTACCAACAGTGGCAGTGAAGGGGTTAACTCCTTCAGTGACGAGAAGAGGTCAAGAACGTGGCAAAGGGAAATATTGTGTTCATATCGCTTTTCTAGCAAGGTCGGGTGAAACATCGGATGTAACAATGGTTTTCTGGAGCAGTAAACTGAAAGGTGCTAGTTGTCTTTGCTACGTTACACGGCATGTACATGTGATCAGCAAAATCGGGTATAATCAAATTTCGGATGTCGATCGCGCGCAAACGCGCGCGCGCGCGCGCGCGTGTGTGTGTGTGTGTGTGTGTGTGTGTGTGTGTGTGTGTGTGTGGGTGTGCGTGTCTGTCTGTGTGTGTGTGTGTTTGTGTGTGTGTGTGTGTGTGTGTGTGTGGTGCTATGACCTGCAGCCCCAGGCGTCAGAAAAACACAGGAATGATAAATTGTTTTTCTTCCCATCGTTTCACTTATTTATCAAGGCCGGTTGAAACATCGGATGTAAAGTTAATGGTTTTCTGCAGCCGCAAACTGAATTTCGCTAGCTGCCTTTGTTAAATTACGCGGCATAAAGTAATATACAAGGTCGGGTATACAACTTCTGAAATCATTGTGTGTGTGTGTGTGTGTGTGTGTGTGTGTGTGTGTGTGTGTGTGTGTGTGTGTGTGTGTGTGTGTGTGTGTGTGTGTGTGTTTGTGTGTGTGTTTGTGTGTGTGTGTGTGATGGTGTGTGTGTGTGTGTGTGTGTGTGTGTGTGTGTGTGTGTGCGTGCGTGTGTGTGGTGTGTGTCTGTGCCCTACAGAATGCGAAACTGGCAGATACGGCAAACAGTGTGCTATGACCTGCAGCTCCAGGTGTCAGGAAAACACGGGAATGAGAAATTGTGACGCTATTAATGGAACATGCCTCAATGGTAAGTCAGCTTTGTATGACGCAGTGAAGCAAGCTTTGGTAGACACACCATACTGCCTAAGGCACATCACTCAACGCTTTACAAACAATCACTCAACTTGAACGTGTTGTCAATCCAAGCCCATATCTGATTCGACTGAGTACTATGCTCTCGTACAGCAGAAACATGTCACATGGCAGTACACGTATAAATAACACGCCCAGGGAGCGTCATGTACTTTGTGCCACGCAGGCCACTATTTGTTGTGCACTAGTCGTGCAACAAGGACGGGGTACGGTCAAGGTATCCATCTGTTTGTTTTATCCATGCTTCTATGAGTGCATTTTACGATATTTTAATACTCGATACTCGATGAAATTATAATAAATAATACACATTGCGTAAGATTTATGCTCAAGTGAATCTATGCATAGCACACGTGTTCTTCCTCTACCGCCGCACACGTTCATTGGCTGTTCGGACCACTGTAGAAATGCTGCTGTACTGTAGTTTTGGAGGTTATGTTGAGGAAAATGGCGGTCCAGGGGGTTGTGTAAGTGTTTAAAATGCTTCCGGTAAGCCATTTGTTGAGTTGTCGGAACGAGGAAAACTCCCATGTCGCCTGCTCATGTAAATGAGCAGGTCGTGCCAAAGTTGATTCTCTTCTTGAAAGTATATATTCTTGTATGTACCAGCAAGTTTGGGAATAAACGTTTTCTTGTAAGATTTTATTTTTAGGCATCCTAGTGTTTGTTCTTGCGTTTCCAGGATCTGCTCACCGCATAAAGTACAGTATGTGTAGGATACTGATGAGCAAAAGAAATGCGGCATTTTTTTAAAAAATCATTGGAAACATTAAAGTGTTTCCGATGATTCCGAAAATGTCGTATTTCTTTTGCTCGTTAGTATACTTGGCATTGATGGTGTAGACTGTGCTCGAAAATATACTCCACACAACAAATTCCTTTTGGATAATCAAGCTGTTTGAATATACTCCACACAACAAATTCCTTTTGGATAATCAAGCTGTTTAAATTTGAATCTGAATGCGTTTGTCCTTCGTTAACTCCTTACGCCCTGCGGCGAAATTACCAAATGTGTGTAGGTCTATATCGCAGTTCTGGTGACAGATCGACCATGATATTTCAAGGTTGTTGTCAGAATAGCTTGGCGCCTAGAGGCGCCAAGCTATTCTGACACCAACGTTGAAATATCATGGTCGATCAATATCCTGTCGTAGTCGTTCAGGGCTTTATGGGTTAAGCGACTGGCATTGGTATGTGTACTGTATAAAAGTGTATATCATTAGTTCTTGTTTGATCATCAGAATTGCGTTAAATCCATATGAGGAGCTCTTTTTTAACCAGTTATTACGTTTCAAATTTTACCTGTGAGCAAATTATCTCTTTCTGAGTTTCTAATTTGAATTCAAGTCGAACGCTAAAATATTATATTGGCCTTTTGACATGGGAGCGCACAACGTTTTTTCACAAATATCTCCGCAAAAAAATACTGTTTTGTGCCACTTTAAGAACAAATATCATTTAGTGCTAAATGACCTAATATGAAATATATTTTTACTGAATTCCTATGATTTGTCATTTTGGTGTACAGTCATAAAAACTTGGCGAAAAGACAAAAGCAAGCCACTGTCAATACCCTAAATAGAGCCCCGGCAGATTTCAATATAGAGGTCAAGCTTGTAGACTTCATGTATGCCTGCGCTGTTTCAGGTTTGAAAACTTGGCCAATTCACGTGAAAATGGATCTTTCTTATACTGGGCTGAATATATCTGGGGGCACATTTAGGGATGTAAAATTAGTCATTTCATGAACAAAATCCAACGTTTGATACATTGCTGTACTTTGATTCATATTGATGCAGAAAAGTGTTTCTTTGTGGAGATATTTGTTCGCTCTGAAGTCAAACGACCTATACAAGTGTTTTCCTTCCTTTTTTTTTTTTTTTTTTTTTTTTTTTTTTTTTTTTTTTTTTTTGACAGCTCGAAATCCAGGCTAATTAACACAGTTTTTGCTGAAATCTGTTTGTTTTTCAGGATGTAAACCTCCAGGCGGGAGATTCAATTCTTCTTTCTGCACTGGTAAGTTCTTCAGCATTCCCAAATATACCATTGAACCATTACACCTGAACTGCAGAGACAAAGGTCGGGGGCTCACGCGGATTTATGTCTCTTGTTAAAACCGTGTTCTGTGTGACTGCTTTGGTCTCATCTACACTTGTGTTTTTCAAGCAACTGTCGGTCAATGCGTAGCGGTTTCAGACGCACTTATTCATGATCACTGGCAGCGAAGGAGTTAACCCATTCAGTCCTGACGCACTACAGCAGGAGATGGGTCGACCATGATAATTCAAGGGTAGTGCCAGATTACCTTGGCGCCTGTTGGCGCCAAGCTAATCAGGCGCTGCCCTTGAATTATCATGGTCGATCCATCTCCTGCAACTGGTGCATAGTCATTAGATGACGCCTCCAAAATTTGGGAAATACGGCCGTCGGGCTGAGTGAGTTACTGAGACAAATACGCCATGCTAACTAATCTACTGGTGTAAGTATTACGTTTGAGGAAATTGACACAAATTTATGAACATGTACATATTGCTCTTGATCAATTAACACTGGTTCTGTGTTCGTTCGCATCGAGACTCGAAACAGGAAGCTGGATTAGCGCGGACGGAAAAGGGCTTTTAGGAAGTTTATTGAGAACATCACAGCGCATTGTATCGCACACAATTAATGCTACACACACACACACACACACACACACACACACACACACACACACACACACACACACACACACACACATACACACGCCGTCTCTCTATGCCTCTCTCTCTCTCTCTCTCTCTCTCTCTCTCTCTCTCTCTCTCTCTCTCTCTCTCTCTCTCTCTCTCTCTCTCTCTCTCTCTCTGCGTCACTCTCTCGCGAAGTTCACATGAAAAATGTTAATTCCTTGTATCGTCGGGGCATTAAATTAATACTTCCCAGTCCTACTTCGACTGATAAAAAATTAAAATCTCTCAAGTTACTAACATTGAAGAAACAGTTTGAATTTAATCGCTGTGTTCTACTGCACAAGATCATGCACGGAAAAGCCCCACCCTATCTAAAAACTCTATTTTCCGACAATAATAGGAAAAACACGAGAAATAGTTTGATCCACCTTCCAAAAATTAGATTAGACATCTGTAAAACCAGTCTGTCTTTTTCAGGCGCTAAAGCGTGGAATATGTTACCTCCACACCTGAAATCAATTTGTAAGATTAGCGTCTTCAAAGATCGCCTCCATAAATATTTACTTCAGAAGTAATAGTATGTTCGGCTCCCTTATGCTACTATTCGTATTATATAACATGTCAGGTTCATACCTGTGTATATAATTATATATATATATTTTTTTTTCTTTCTTTTTTTTCCCCTCTGAGTGGTGGTGGTGGGGTAGGGGGGGGTAGGGGGATGGGTCTTTTTACTTACATATGTTTTATCTTTTGATGTATCGTCTGATGTATTTTTATATGTGTAGAGTAGCAGGACAGTTTGGAAGATAGGCATTGCTATACCTAAAACTTTTTATCCTGAATAAAAACGTTTCATCATCATCATCATCATCATCTCTCTCTCTCTCTCTCTCTCTCTCTCTCTCTCTCTCTCTCTCTCTCTCTCTCTCTCTCTCTCTCTCTCTCTCTCTCTCTCTCTCTCTCTCTCTCTCTCTCTCTCTCTCTCCCTCTCTCGTCAGCAACGTGAAGGACACGCTGGCACCACCAACACTTAAGCTAATGTCGCAGCCGGCAGACAGTCAGTGTCCGCTGCAGCACCCAACCTGGAATCGCTCTGTGGTGCATCCAGCTTCGGTGCTGCACAGGAGAGTCAAGGTGGACTGTCAGTGTCCTCTGCTGTAGCACCAAGTCTGGAATCACAGTACAGCGAATCCAGATTTGGTGGTACAGCAGAGAGTCAATGTAGCTATCAGCAACAAATGCCGGGCCAGTATCCTATGTGGCAGCAACCGCCACTACCACCATACAGTGCCGCATTTCCACAGTATCGCGAGGCGGGACCATGGGGACACTTCAGCATGACGCAACCAACGTATCCTTTCAGCGTCCCCCCGCTCACATACACGCCATACGCACAGCAGGAACCGTGGGCACAGTACAGCCACCCCGTGCGTGTGTATTAGACTCATTTCCAGAACATTCAGTTACTCTCCCTTACATAACTTTGTGCTTAACTTTCCAGGCTAACACTGAACAATATCGAATTGATTTTCTTGCGTCTCATTGCTCATAATTATTGTGTTTGCGCAGAGACGTATTCATTCGTTTTTAACTTCAACCACTGCACGTGGTCCAATATTTACATTGTCATCCTTTTGACTTCTGCCGACAGTACTCGTGAATACCGATCTTCTCACTCTGTGCGATTTGTGACGCTTATAGCACTAGTACTTGTGCACCGTGACACTTTCACTTCATCATCATCATCATCTTCTTCATTTTTATGTCCCACTGGCACTAAAAGTGATCGGGGAAACACTTTCACTACTAGTGCTCTACCTATATTCACACTACGATCATATCTGTGTCCTTTCGCAGCGCTGACTTTATTTCCCCTATCGCGCAGCGGGGTCGTTTAGCCTTGACTGTTGAAGTTTGCTAAAGAGATTAGTCCCTGTTAGTGACCGTTAGTGACCGGTAGTGTGGTCTATATCAGTGAATGCGTAGAAGAAACTTTTTTTTTTTTTCACTTGCCTCCCACATTCTGTGTATTAGAGCAGACTGATACTCTTTTGCTTTGTTTTATTATTTCAGCTCTTATTTGCCTTTGTATCATTTATAAGCTTTTTTATTTGTACTCTTTGGTATTGACATACATTAGCAATCATGGTGTATGATCGCCAGTTACATATTGGCCATTTAAATGTTTATCATTTAACTAACAAAGTTCCCGATCTGTGTGTGCTCTTGAGTCAATCCAATCCATTTCACTTGTTTGGTGTAACGGAATCGCGTCTCAATCGTAACATCACCGATGAGGCCGTTTCTATCCAGGACTTCACTGTACTGCGCCGCGATGCTGAATACCCGGGACATACGGGTATTGCAGTATACATTCATAATTCAATTAGCGGTATTACTCGCAGGCGTGGGGACCTGGAGTCAAAAACCGTAGAATGCATTTGGGTTGAGTTAAGGGCAAACAAATCCAGCCCCGTGCTGGTCGGGTACATTTACAGGAACCCAGCATCAACATTTCAATGGTTCGATGACTTTATCGCCATGATGGATAAGGTCAGACAGTCCAGCTCTGAAATTTTGATCCTGGGCGATTTCAATATTAACATGTTTTTGAATAACCCTGCTTTGGGAGTGCATCATGTCTATGTTTGGTTTAAAGCAGCTAGTTAAAACAGCAACTCGTGTTAGTCCAACTTCCTCCACCCTTATAGACCACATATATACAACTACTCAATCAAGGGTGATGGCAGTAGACATGCTTCAGGTAGGGATTAGCGATCACTACCCGGTGTGCTGTTGCTTGGCATTAAAAGCGGATAATTCATTCCGAAAACATCAGCACACGACTATTAGATACAGATCACTTAAACACTTCAACGAGGAAACATTTCTTTGTGATTTAAGTAGCACACACTTTGATACAGTGTACTACCATAATGACCCCAACGATGCTTTGTCTGAGTGGTACGGATTGTTCCTTGGTGTTCTCGATAAACACGCTCCATTCAGAGAGAAACGGGTAAAGAACCCCCAGCTTCCCGCCTGGTTAAGTAAGGAAATCAAGGATGCCATGCAGCTCCGAGATGACTATAAAAGAAAGAAGGATTTTGTTGCTTATCGAAGGCAAAGAAACCATGTTAAACATTTAGTGAGGAAAGCTCAAAGATCTCTTTTTCACCGTCTTATGAACGAAAAGAAAGATGTCGTATCTGTGTGGCGAGCGATCAATGCTTTTACGAGGTCCAAAAACACCGCACAATGTACACAGTTATCAGCTGATATCTTGAATCAGCATTTCCTCTCGGCTGCCAGTACGTTGCTAAAAAATACATATTCTGGTCAGTCTTCAGCTGTGTCCGAAAAGCTAAAGACGTTCTGTGCAGAACGGCTGGATCCTGATACGTCATTCAGCATTCCGCTGTTAACGATATACGACGTGGGAAAATCCATCTCGTACTTAAAGAACAAACGTACGTCTGGCCATGATGGTATTAGTAGCTCAGTTCTGAAAATGGCCCTACCGTATATTGTAGGTACCTTGACATATATATACAACCTTTGCATAAAGCAGGGGATATTTCCATCTTCTCTAAAAACAGCCAAAGTGATCCCACTACCTAAAACGAAAGATCTTGCCGACCCTAACAAGTTCAGGCCCATTTCGCTGTCAACACTGTCGAAACCGATAGAAAGACACATTCACACACACTTACAACATTTTCTAGAAAAACACAAACTCATACATCCATTACAATCTGGCTTTCGGCGGAAACACTCCTGTCACACAGCATTGGTACACCTTGTTGACAGATGGCTTACTGCCATAAATAGCAGTCAAATGACTGGAGCAGTATTTTTGGACCTTTCAAAAGCATTTGACCTCGTCAATCATGAAACTTTAGTTCAAAAACTTAATGTCTATCAACTAAGTGCAGACACACTTGCCTTCCTTACGTCATATCTGCATGGGCGTAAGCAGTATGTCTACGTGAATGGTAAAAACTCACCTGAAGGGGTGATAGAGCACGGAGTACCACAGGGATCGATTCTTGGTCCATTATTGTTCTCTGTCTTCATAAACGACCTTCCATTACATATATCTGACTCCAGTGTAACTTGCAGTCTTTTTGCAGACGATGGAACACTGGACGTTTCGTCATCAGACGTAACATGTATGGTGAAGATTCTCCAAGAGAGTTTAAATGAGATATCTGAATGGTGCAGACATAACGCTATGATACCTAATCCCACTAAAACCAAATGCATGCTGATTACCACACGGCAAAAGCATCAGTTGAACCCCCCTCCCCTTCAACTAACACTTAGCGGCCAGCCTGTGGAGCAAGTCAGAGAACATCGCGTGCTTGGAATCAACTTAGACGACAAGTTGTGCTGGCAAGGCCACATTACTAAACTGTGTAAAATAGTATCTAAAAATGTATTCCTCCTGTCGAAATTGAGACATTTTGCTGATGAGCCCACAAGGAAACTCTTCTACTATGCCCATATTCAGTCACATTTGGATTATGCCTCGTCTATTTGGGACGGTAGTAGCGATGCTAATTTAAAAAGTCTGAACTCGCTCCACAGAAGAGCCATTAAACTCATTGTTGACAGACCCTCAGAAGTCATTAGTACTGACAATAAGTTCAAGCTGTTAGACATTTTGCCACTTGAAAAACAGTTTAAGTATAATAAGTTGGTGCTCATGCGCAAAATCACCCTCTCAGAAACACCAGCCTATCTCAATAGTTTGTTTCACTTTGCTCATACGAGGTCGAGTCGAACACCAGGGAACAATCTTGTTGTACCGATGCCTCGACTGGACATTTATAGGTCGTCATTGTCCTATTCTGGTGCAAAGTTATGGAACTCCATTCCTGCGGATGTTAGAGCCGCGCCATCGCTTAAAACTTACAAGACCAAGCTGCTCAAACATCTAGACAAAACTTAATTTTTCTTTTATTTTTTATTTTTATTTTTATTTTTACATGTAGCACTCAATGCTTATGCGGCATTTCCCGGATAGTCTGCATTCTCTTCTAACATTTATGAACGCATGTAATATACCGCTGGCATTCCAGCAAGCCGCATTATGTAATATAGTCCATGACCCCATGGACTCGGCTGGCCAGACGGGATGCCGTCGATAGACACAGCATTGGGCGCTCGCGAGGCGTGGCAGTGCTGTGGTTTCTTCGCGTCGACCCGCGCGCGCGGTGGTTGCGGGATCGCTATACAAGTCTAGTCTAATTCCATGGCAGACTATAGCATCCAGCTGTGCGCGGTTTAGTAGCGCGGGGAGGCCGCTATCGCGTGTGTGTGCGGGTGTGTGTTTATCTGTGTGTGTGCAAGTGTATGTGTGTGCACGCGCGCATCCCTACGTGCTTGCGCACGCGCGCGCGCGCGTGTGTGTGTGTGCGAGTGTGTGTGCGCGCGTGTGTGTGTGTGTGTGTATGTGTGTGTGTGTGTGTGTGTCTGTGTGTGTGTGTGTGTGTGTGTGTGTGTGTGTGTGTATGCCTGTTTATGTTTGTTGGAGTGAGCCGTGTTGATTTTTATGATGAGAACAATAGCGGTTTTATGTACAAAATCCTTTATACTTTTTATATTTGCTGTAGTATAGTTTTAAGTAAGAGAATGTATGTGTACATGATATACTGATGTGTGTGTATGTGTGTGTCAGTGTGTGTGTGTGTATGTGTGTGGAGGGTTGTGCAGGCTTGGCTTGGCGCCTGTAGGCTACAAGCTAATCTGGCACAAGCCTGTGCACGCGGCAATTGCACACCGGCGCGCGCGTGTGTGTGTGTACGTTATTTTGTTTTGTAGTGTGTAGCAAGGACAAGAATGAAAACAGGTCTGCGCACCTATTCTTTTATCCTTGGAAAATAAAGTTTCATTCATTCATTCATTCATTGATTCTCTCTCTCTCTCTCTCTCTCTCTCTCTCTCTCTCTCTCTCTCTCTCTCTCTCTCTCTCTCTCTCTCTCTCTCTCTCTCTCTCTCTCTCTCTGCAGATTTGAAAAATGGCATTGCCTCTGGCATTGTTAATATTTTTACCGTTGTAAAATAAAGATTCATTGATTCTCTCTCTCTCTCTCTCTCTCTCTCTCTCTCTCTCTCTCTCTCTCTCTCTCTCTCTCTCTCTCTCTCTCTCTCTCTGTCTCTCTCTCTAAAGTTTCATCAGCACCATCATCATATCTCTCTCTCGCACACACTCACATGCGTGCGCACACACACTTACACATGAGTCGCGCATGTCAAGCACATACCCACAAGCATTCGCACGCGCGAGCGATCGTGCTTTGGCCGGTCGCAGGCCTCATCGCAGTGGCGTAGGAACCGGGCTGTGGTGGGGGGTGGCGGGGGGCACATAAAAGTTGGGATGGGGCCAAAGTATCCCCCTTCAACCCCCCCCCCCCACACCCCCACCCCCCCACCCCCCCACCCCCACCCCCCACACACACACCTCCCCTCCATCCCCCCCCACCCCCACACCCCATTCCCTATCGATCCCAGAAGAAACAAAAGTATAAAAAATGAGAGGAAATGAGAGGAAATAATTGGGGGGGGGGAGGGTGGAAAGCAATTTCGGGGGCTCATGAGAATCTATACCTCTTGCAGTTGGATATTATTCAACGCGAATAACGATGTCTGACTTTATAGCGCCCAGATACACTGAGGCTGACCCGTATGTGTGATGTTTTAGATTGTGAGGACTACGGGTGGTATGGCGAAACATGCGATGCGCAATGCCCACAGAACTGTGCTGGAAAATGTGCCCAGAATAATGGATCCTGTACTGGTACGTAAAACATAGGACCGAGGGTAAAGTGCAAGCTGTTTGTTACTGTTACAACAAAGGTGTATGTACGCTGATTTTTTAAACAAGTATTGAGTACAAGACAAATGTTTTATTCAGCCCTGTTCAAACCTAAGTATTATTTATTTATTTATTTATTTATTTATTTATTTATTTATTTAATTTTTTTCGACTCCATGAGTGGTGCGCAATTGAGGTTTTGCGAGTGATATTATTAGTTGTATTACGTGTTAGGATTTGCCACTGATTCTTGTCGCCTGGAAGGTCCGGTCGAGGGGTGATGGGGGGCGGGGGGGGGGTAGAGGGGGTGGGGGGGGGGGAGACAATGTCGGTGGTAAGAGTCGAGGGCTTTTTGCGACCAGGGAAATAGTGCCAGTCCAATGAGAAAAAGTGTAAAGAGACTGACAGAAGACAAAGCACATTATGGGCTCCGAAACATCCCTTTGCAATTTTCTTTTCGCTTGCTATACTCAACGATGCTTGTTTACTGGTGTTTGTCTGAGTGGGGGGCATTGTGTACCACACCATTTCAAAATCTTCAGGATAGTATCTTTAACACTCTAATCCCCAGGGATATATTTCCCCACACTGAAAGTTGTCCTTTAAAGACATTACAATTTAAGATATAGTTCGACCTTGTTAGTTCAAGGGCCGTGGTGCCAGGATAGTTTGGCGTCAAGAGGCGCGAAACTATTCTGGCACAACCCTTGAGCTAGCATGGCCGCTCTGTATCCTCTTGTGGGGGTATTGTGTCTTAATGGGTTAAGGCTACTTTTTCGACGACTTTTTACACAGGTTGCCCGCGGAGATATTTCGGACATAACTGCACTGAGCTTTGCAGTGAAAACTGCGATGGAGGCTGTGGACAGTATGATTCTCGGTGCAATAGTGAGTTATCTTCTTGTCATACAATTCTACGCTGGCGCGACCGGTACAGGCTCAGTGTAGGAGTAGGAGGTTGGAAACTGTTAGAAAACGATCGGAAACGGATGAGCAAGAGGCGTAGATCCTCATGAGCCCCCGCAGTTGCGGGGGCTCATGAGAATCTATGCCCCTTGCAGTTAGCTTTTTTGTGTCTGCCGCGAGATGGCCTTAGTCGCCTGCTTGGCGTTAAACCCAACTAACTAACGTGTTTGTTGTGTTTCCTAAGTGAAGGGGTTAACGGACCAACTGAGCCTGACAACAGCGGCACGAGGAATGCTTGCTCACTAGATGCTTTTTGTTCCCAAGTAGATATTTTATTTATTTATTTTTATTTATTTATTTATTATATTATTTATTTTTTGTGTGTTTTTTTTTTTCTTTCAGTATCTAGAATTTATTAGCTTTAATTCACTTAGCACAACGTCAATGTGTTTAGCGTGTTAGCGAATGCGCGTGTTTCACGTGAACGTGCTTGTTGGCTTCGGCTCGTGCGGCCATTTGAGCCGATTTTCGATTGGGATGAAAAGCCTGCATAATGCGCTCTATTTCTGTGCGATTACTGTTTGAAATCTGCTCGACAGTAACCCGTTCAGTGTTAAGAAAAAAAGAAAACCTTGGTGTACGTCCCAGGAACGTGGTGTTATCAGCAAGAAGCATAGATCCTCGTGAGCCCCCGCACTGAATTGCGGGGGCTCATGAGGATCTATACCTCTTGCAGTTGGATAGTATTCAAGGCGAATAATGATGTCTGACTTTATAGCGCCCAGATACACTGAGGCTGACCCGTATGTGTGATGTTTTAGATTGTGAGGACGGGTGGTATGGCGAAACATGCGATACGCAATGCCCACAGAACTGTGCTGGAAAATGTGCGCAGAGTAATAGATCCTGTACTGGTATGTAAAACATAGGACCGAGGGTGAAGTACGATCTGCTTGTTACAGTTACAACAAATATGTATGTACGCTGACTTTTTAAACAAGTATTGAGTACAAGAGAAATGTTGTATTCAGCCCTGTTCAAAACTATTATTTATTTATTTATTTATTTATTTATTTATTTATTTATTTATTTATTTATTATTTATTTATTATTTATTTGTTTATTTATTTATTTATTTGTGACATGGAGATTGTGACATGCACAATAAGGGTTTTGCGAGTGACACAACATGATATTATTAGTTGTATTACGAGTTAGGCTTTGCCAGTGATTTTTGTCGCCTCGAAGGTCCGGTCGAGGGGTGGGCGGGGGGGGGGGAAGGGGGAGGGGGAGCAATGTCAGAGGTAGGAGTCGAGGGCTTTTTGCGACCAGGGAGAATAGTCAAATAGTTCCAGTCCAGTGAGAAAAAGTGTAAAGAGACTGATAGAAGACAAAGCACACTATGGGCTCCCCAACATCCCTTTGCAATTTTTTTTCGCTTGGCATACTCAGCGATGCTTGTTTACTGGTAAGCCCATCTGGTGTTTGTCTGAGTGAGAGACATTTTGTACCGCTGAGAAAAGCTCCGCACATCTCAAAATCGTCAGGATAGTATTTTTAACACTCTAATCCCCAGGGTTATATATATAATCCCTAACTGAAAGTTGTTCTTTAAAGACACTACAGAATTAAGAGATCGACCTCTGTAGTTCAAGGGTGGAGCCAGGATAGTTTGGCGCCAAGAGGCGCGAAACTATTCTGGCACCGCCCTTGAGTTAGTATGGCCGCTCCGTATCCTCGTGTGGGGGTGTTGTGACTTAATGGGTTAAGACTATTTTTTCGACGACCTTTTATACAGGTTGTCAGGCGGGATATTTCGGACATAACTGCACTGAGCATTGCAGTGAAAACTGCGATGGAGGCTGTGGACAGTATGATTCCCGGTGCAACAGTGAGTTATATCCTTTTCTACATATGATGGGGCCCCAACCAAACGTTATTCCTATTTTCAGGTACATCCTTCTGATCCATCTCCTTCTCCCCTAACCCATCCTCTAATCCACACACACTGGCACACAGAAAGAAGGACGGACACACGGCGCTTCCCGCCATTCGTAATCTCTGTGCCTGTGGGCTGCCGTAGCGATAGCTATTCTAAAGAAGAATAATAGCGCGTACAGCGAAATGACGTCACTTCAAGCTTTACGTCATGGCATCGATAGTACCATAATGCCGTATTCATAGTGACGACTTGATGTTATACGCCACTCAACCCCAGTGCTAACATTTACGTATTAGAGGATACAATTTTGCAATTTTCTAGCTGATTTTCACCCCTAGGGCTTACAGGTCACAATTTGACCAAATCCTACCCGAGAGCCGGGACAAAAAGAAGGTTTACGCAAGCACTGTTTATGAGAAATTATGCGGGTGTTAATGAGAAGATAGTTTGTTTGGGTATTTTCTTCGTAAAAGAAAATTCAAAGTTATGTTAGCCGTTTTAGAAATAACTCCGTAAAAGTGGTGCGGAAAAATAGCTTATTTTCACAGCTGGGGCTTACACGTCGCAATTTGACCTAATCGTAACCGACAGTCGAGACACACTGTAGGCTTATGTATATAACGTTTATGAATAGTCATGCGATTATTAATGAGAAGAATGTTTTCGTTAAAAAAAGGATTCAGTTGTTGTAAGATTAATCCCACATAACCCGTGAAATCAATCCCAACAATTTGAACAGTCGCATCCAATCGACGTTTCTAGTGCTGACCATCTGTTACGGGTGACAATAGAATAGTCACTAGTCACGGTAGAATAGTTGAGAACATCTAAAGAATTGACGTTGCCTGACTGGTTTGGGTCTCCTCTGGGGTGTCAGGCCAGTCAGGCAGTACCCTCCAACTGTCATATCGTCCATCCGCTTCTACCCTCTCTATTACAACAACATGTGAAAAAGAATACAACTGTTTCTGTAGTTCCAGACTGCAAAAGTAGCTACTGAAGTGTCGTCTTTGCTAGCAGGCAATATCCTTTACGTGTCTTGTCCTTGATCCATTCCGCCTTTCCTGTATATCTATCAGCACAGCAAGATAAAGACAAAATGCATTTTTCTGTTGTTCCATCCAGCAAGAACGGCCGAGTGTGCAGCGTCCACACTATTACATATCCCAGTTTCAATATCCTTGGCCCGTTCAGTGTGTTGATGCAATCTTCGTTAATTGAAGACTACAAAAACAACTGATGTCCCATAAACATGGATTCAAAGTGTCAGCAAGAGGCATAGATTCTCATGAGCCCCCGCAGATGCGGGGGCTCATGAGGATCTATACCTCTTGCAGCTAGCCGGTGTTGGCAATGAACGGATTAAACTAGGATGTTAGCGATCCATTTACATCTCCCCATATCAATGCGCAGCAAGTCGAAAGGGAAAATGCATGTCCTATCTTTCCAGGCTGCAGAGCTGGCCACTGGGGTAAAGAGTGTGACATGCCGTGTAACAGTGGGTGTCAAGACAGCAATTGCAGCAGAGACGACGGACAGTGTTCGTGCAAACCGGGATGGCAACATCCTGGCTGTGACGGTGAGCATTCGCAATTAGCAGGTAGAGGTGAAATGTGACATTAAATTGGGTGTATCGCATTCATAGATGTTAGATTTTGAATAGTGTGACAGGGTCAGCTTCAGGATTACGTGCTGCAGTATACGGCGGTATCGGATATAACGCAGACAGGTTTCTTTCACCCTATAGACAGTAAGCAAAGGTCCTTGGGCCCACTACGGCCGTCATGGGCCCGAAGACGGTTTGCTACTGGGGTAGGTCTTCGGGCAATGTCAGTCTTTTTTGGCTCGCGCGCTGCGCACTGAAGCTGGGTGGGTGGGGGTGGGGGGAGGTGAGGGGGTGGTAGGGTGGGTGGTGGGGGGTGTTATGGTATCGCTCATTAAAAGTTGCTTAACAATTTTCAAATTGACGGCTGTTGTCTCTATTTTAACTGGTCTCTTAATTGTGATATATGACTATTTTTGGCTGTTGCTTTTGGTTGGAATGGGGTGAGGTGTGTGTGTGTGTGTGTGTGTGGGGGGGGGGGGGGTGACTTTACTGAATGTACCAAATATCCAGTATACAGATCCGATTGTCAAATGTTTACGAACCGCCAGTTCACGCATGCAAGGCATAAAGTACATAAATCTGTGCAAAGCGTAGTGTATTGAGGTTTACGAAATGTATGATTTGTCGCCGTGGGCGGGCTCATTGGCGCTATAATAATATAATAATAATACCATTATTATATAGGCTCTTTCTATCAATTTTTGGGCGAATCGACTCAAAGCGCCGCGAACTGAAACCCAACACGCACACTCACGTAACAGACACGGATTTACGCCATTTAAGACAAACACAGTACAAGACAGACGAAGGGCCAGTTCAGCTACTGACGTTACAGACATTTTTGAGCGCTTGTATTTGAAATTTGTAAAGTGGCCTGAAACCGGTACCAAAGTGGGGTGGGAGGGGGGTGGGGGTGGGGGGTGGGTGGGTGGTGGAAGAACTGGAGTACCCGGAGAAAGAACCCCCGACGGTCCGCCCGAATTAACGGTGACACTTACCAGAGGAGAAACGTCCGACGCCGGAACCCGTTTTCGAACCTCACACCTTTGGCATTGGTGGCAGGCGCCTTAACCACAGCGCCTCGGACCGCCATAAGGAAAGGGTCAAAGGATCTACTTCAGGGGCGGATCTGGGGGGGGTGGGGGTCCAAGGGTTTAGGACCCCCCCCCTACCCAAATTGTGTTAAAATGATATAACAATGTCCCAAAAAATTTTATGTTTGGAACCCCCCTTCCCTCCCCCCGCCTCCTCCCCTCCCTCCCCGTCCACCACGTTCAAAATTTTAGCGGGTATTCACCCCCCCCACACACACACACACCCACCCACCCCTACCCCCGTTGTTTGATTTTTCGCCGAACGGTGTAACATGTGCCCCCCCCCAACCCCCCCCTACCTCCCCTCCCTCCCCCCCCCCCCCCGCTTTCTATTTTTCGGCCCCTGGAAGCAAGGTCTAATGTCGGGGAGGCTTTTTGTATCAGTTTGAAGGTCCCAAACAAAACGTTGGACCCCCCCCACACACACACACACACACACACACACACACACACACAAACACACACACACACACACACACACACACACCTCGAGGTAACTGATCCGCCCCTGTTCTTTGCGTGTACGTCCAGTGTTCGTCCAGCGTCGAGTGATTCCCCTTGACGTGTCTAAGGAATACAATACCTATCACAGCTTGCTTCATCTAGGGTCTGTATTCTGTATCTCAATGTTTACAAATGTCGTGACGTTTGCTTTCAGTATGCGACAGTTTCCATTATGGTTCGGACTGTACCGAGACCTGTGGTAACTGCACGGGTGGAGTAAGCTGCCATAATGTGACGGGTAACTGTCCATCGTGTGAGCCCGGGTGGAAACCACCCCTCTGTGAGAAAGGTATCATGCCACTGTTATCTTGATATAAACTATGAGGCATAAAAAACGCGAAAAAGAAAGTAACCATTAAAACGTTAATAATTTGATTACAAATCGAAGTGAATGTTGTCAGCACGTGCAGAAAGCTTAGTTCTTGCAGTACTAGCCTTGTTTTTACCCACCGCTCTGTGCGATTAGTGCTGAGTCAGCCTTCTCTGCAGAGGGTCAGCATGCGTCATGTGACCCACTTGCACCAGGTGCAGAGATGTGAACATCAACTCACGCTGCTCAGTGAACCCAGGCTATAAATACTCCGCCTAGAAACTGTTTAAAACAGTCTAAATCTGCTGCTAAATCAAGATACCAAGACTTTCAGCCCAAGATCGTGAAAGAGCACTGGGACGTCTGGACGCGGGGAGTCATCACTGCAGGTCGCTATTGCTCTGGGGTGCAGGTCTCCACTGTTTATCACCATCAGAGCCCTTTCCAGACAACCATCACTGCTAATGATCGTCCCAGGAGCGGCAGGCCGAAGGCAACGACAGCAGCACAAGACCGTATTATCCGACGTCAGCATATGAGAAATCCGTACGAGATCGCTGCCAACACGACCAGAAACACCCTTGGCAGGCACGGGAGACCGATTAGTGCCCGCACCGTACGTCGAAGGCTCATTTCAGAAGAGCTCCATTGCAGGCGTCCGCTAGACGACCCATCTCGACTGCTTGGCACCGCCGGAACCGTCATCAGTGGGCCCAATACCACATCAACTGGCGTCATTGTGACTGGCACAGGGTCCTCTTTACTGACGAAAGCAGGTTCTGCATTGATCCGTCTGATGGCCGTATCAGGATCTGGCGAAGACATGGACAGCGGTTTCGAGCTGCTAGCATCTTGCAGCGGAGCAGATGGGGAGGTGAAAGCGTGATGATATGGGGTGCAATCGGGGTTAACCAGCACATAGGACCTGTTGTGGTCCAAAATGTCGGCCGAGGACGAGGAAATGGCGTCAATGCTGACCGGTACATCAACCAAGTGCTGAGACCGCATGCGATGCCGTTCTTCCAGGGTCACCTAAACCACTGTGCAAGATAACGCAAGGCCGCACACGGCACGTGTCACACAAGCTTCCTGCAACACAACAACATTAGTCTGCTCCCCCATCCAGCTCGCTCACCTGACCTTAACTCAAATGAACAGTTTTGGGATGCTCTGCAGAGGAGGCTCAACATTAGTCTGCTCCCCCATCCAGCTCGCTCACCTGACCTTAACTCAATGAACAGTTTTGGGATGCTCTGCAGAGGAGGCTCAACATTAGTCTGCTCCCCCATCTAGCTCGCTCACCTGACCTTAACTCAAATGAACAGTTTTGGTATGCTCTGCAGAGGAAGCTCAACAAGTTGGCGCCCATACCTCAAACCGCTGCCCAGCTAAGTGCCACCATTGACCGTCTGGCACATGATACTGCAAGCACAAATAAACACGTGTGAGGTCCATGTGGCGGAGTTGCAGAGCTCTGATCAACGCCCTGGGTGGTCATACACGTTATTGACAGTGTTTGTCTTCTTAATGTTGGTAGAATGACGCCATTTTGTATCAGAACGACGTTAAGATGCACACGTCTGTGATGCTTGATTGTTGTAAAAATTTACTGTACACAGCAATTATTAATTTATTGTCAAAATTAAATCGTAAAGATACTTCTCTACTGATTTCGCGTTTCTTTTGCCTCTGAGTATAAAAATAGGTTGTGTGTATAAAGGGTATATTTGCTCTCTCTCCTTCATGATGGCAAAAGACGTTTTTCTTTCGATGTGCGTATGTGTGCGTGCGTGCTTGCGTGTGTACGTGCTGCGTACGTGCGTGTGTGTGGGTGGCTGGGTGGCTGTATTGGTTGAGGTGTGGTTATGAGGACGCGCGAACGCGCTTGAACAGGCGAGGCTTTCATTTTCATTATTTTATTATTATTATTTGATTGCGTTGTGCATGCAACCCTTTTCCTCTACAGAGTGCTCAGGGCAGAGGTACGGCCAGAACTGTAACACTTCATGTGGACATTGTGCTGACGATGCGGACTGTGACACTGTGACTGGAGACTGTCCTGCTGGATGTGGCCCGGGATATCAGAAGCAACACTGTGACGAAGGTTACTCACTTAATTGTTAATACCGGTGCAACAGCTTGTGACGTGCTAGTCTCCTCGCACAAAACTGCCACGCCACAGTGACCCGGGGGTCCAGCTACCATCGCAGTACGCAAAAGGCTATCGGGCCGAGGTCGGCCGCAGTGGGCCAGCGCACAGTCGTGCGCGAACCCACTGTGGCCAACTTCGGCCACTGGCCTTTTCGTACTGGGAGGAAAGTGATTTGGTTTTGGCTTTGTTACTCCTCACACAAATTAGCCACGCCAAAGTGACCCGGGCTTAATCTGCGAGTGAGTCGTTTTTGCGTGTTACTCTTCGCAAACAAAAGGGCTACGCCAAAGGGTAAAGTAACCGGCGATGAGCCGGCCTACGTCATTGTGACTTTAGTCTTGCTGGAATGGGAGTCGTATGGACGTGCTACTTAATAATAATAATAATAATACCGTTATTATATAGGCGCTTTTTCTCAATTTTGGGGAAATCGACTCAAAGCGCCGCGCCTGAAACCCAACACACACACTCACGAAACAGACACGGATTTACGCCATTTAAGACAAACACAGTACAAGACAAACGAAGGGCCAGTCAGCTACTGAAGTTACAGAGATTTTTGATCGCTTGTATTTGAAATTTGTAAAGTGGCCTGAGACCGGTACCAAAGTGGGGGGGGGGGGGGTGGAAGAACCGGAGTACCCGGAGAAAGAACCCCCGACGGTCCGCCCGAATTAACGGTGACACTTACCAGAGGAGAAAAGTCCAACGCCGGAACCCGGTATCGAACCGCGCACCTTTGGCATTGGTGGCAGGCGCCTTAACCACTGCGCCACGGACCGCCCCTTGATCTCTCTACACACGTCAAAGTGACCGTGGGTTGATCTGGTGTCGGGGTCCTTTCAGCATGTTACACCGGTTATGATACGTTTCGCCGTGAATATATGTATTTAGTGCACGAGTTTATTGATACATTAAAAGATAATTGATTCTTTGTGTACAGTGTACACTGTTATAACTAATATGCGGTTTTTAAACAATCAACTTTGGCTTGATTAAAAAAATATATAAATTATAGTGTCATAATATCCTATGCAGACTCATTCGGGCCTGCGAAACTTAACAGCCACGTGAGCAATTGCATCATACCTTCCGCTCAAGGACTGGTCAGAATGCATCGGGGTTTCCCTTGGTGTTTTAAATATACTTCACAGGTCACTGTTAAGAAAGTCATACGTATAGAAGTTTTTTTTGCTTTCGGAAAAGAATAGTTTACTGAAAAAAAAATCCTTAATAAATACACGACTAATGTTTAATAAAAAGGCTTTGCTTTGACGGGTCACCATGCATAGGACAATTCCCCCATCATTCTACGTTTGCTAGCCTTGACCTAGGCTGCGGTCCTCATTCCAAGGCGCATTTTAAAAGCGCACAGTGTGTGTGTGTGTTTTTGTTGTTGTTGTTGTTGTTGTTTTGTTTTTTTTTAATTTGGCCGAGGTATTATTTGATTGTTTTATTGTGTCTGTTTCTGTGTTCGTTGGTTCGTTCGTTGTTTGTTTTTTTCAGGCGCCCGCTCTTTTGTTTGTTTGTTTGTTTGTTTGTTGTTTTGTTTGTTTGTTGGCAAATTTGATCTACCCTGTTTGAAAAATTCCCAGTTCTTGTTCGTTTGTTCACAAGGGGAGAGAATCGAAGTTCTTCGACCTTCTTGTCCTTGACTCCGAGTGTCAATATTGATGCTTGGTATCAGGGGCACGAAACTTTTGCCAAGACGTCGATTCCCCCCCCCCCCTCCCTCCACCCCCACCCCCCTGTGGTTCTTTCGTTTGTTTTGCGTTCGTTCTTTGGTTTGCTTTGATTTACCAGTTTGAAAATTTTCTAAATACTTTTCGTGTTTTTTTTTTTCCATTACTATTAGTTGATGATAGTAAACGTGTGCATCGCTATATTTCACATACTGAGTTGATTATATTTTCGACGCCGCAGAGTGCTCAAAGTACAAATACGGAAACAATTGCTCAGAGAAATGCGGCAACTGTCTTAATGGCACGACTTGTGATCCCGTAACCGGGAACTGCGGGGAAGGATGCGTGGATGGCTTCGACGGAGATAAATGCACAAGTAAGTTGTTGTTCAGTAACTTGCTGCTCAGCCTTTTCCTTTTACAAGGTATTATTTTTTTAATAATAATAGTTGTGCCGTAAAACCAAACCGCTCCTTCAATTTTAGCACTATACTCCACCTTTCATTAAACATTTCAGCTACTTCATGCGAAATTCAATACAATACAATACAATACAATACAATACAATAATACTTATTAATCCCTCACGGGGAAATTCACTGTCTGCCCATACAACACATGGCATCATCAATCACTCATTAAATTAAAAAAAAAATCATTAAATAACCCATAACACTCAATTAAAGAAATGAACTGTAACAGACATAAATAACAATAATAATAATACTAGTAATAATACTGAGAGGGCTAGTACTAAGGACGGAAGAATGTTGACCGACACTATCTACTGATGTTACTTTTGAAAAGGGTAACAGCCTGACGGACAAAAGAGTTGGCATAACGTGATGTACGACTTTTGGGTACTCGGAGTCTGCCACTTCGTTCGATGCGTCTGCTGTCAAATTCATATCTAAGTGGATGTGTTTTGTCATCAAGAATGTCAGCCAATTTGTTCGTAATCCGTCTGTTGTACAGTGTGTCCAAATTATCATGTGTCCTACCAATCACCCCACCCCCTTTCCGGATTACTTTGTTAAGACGAGCTTGGTCTCTATTCAGAGGCGAAACGGTATTCTGATGATGGACAGGGTCGGACTTGTGAATTTACGTATTTTGCTAGGCCCTGGATGCGGTAAAACTGCGTCCTCTTAGCCTCATTTTCAGTTTAGGGAAGAACCAAAAGTCGCATTGGTCACGGCAAGGACTGTGTGATGGTTGAGGAAGAACACGAATGTTTTCCTCCTTTGTGTACGGCACGGTGACCATGGCTTTGTGGTCGCTGACATTTTCAAGAACAAAACACATGCTCTGGCCACTGAGAGTTGGCCGCTGCTCTTGAACAGACTTCAACACTATTGGAAAAAGATTTTTTTAAAGGGTATTTTGATTTGACTGCCCGCTCTGTGGTAAAACATGAACATTAACATGGACCTTTAATAATAATAATAAAGGTAATTTGTATAGCGCCTAATCACCAAGGTGCTCTAGGCGCTTTACAATCACAGTAATGAAACACAAAGCAAAATACAAAAACAAGCACATACAAACAACAAAAAATACATTGATTTACAAGGAGCAGAAAACTCACACACACAAACACACACATACACACACACACACACACATACACACACACACACACACACACACACACACACACACACACACACACACATACACACACATACATACATGATGAGCCGGCAGAAACAAATGGTCTTTACGTATATGCAACAGAGAAAAGGTGTGTTTTAAGCTTGGATTTGAAAATGGAAAGAGATGATGAGTGACGCACATCAGCTGGGAGAGCGTTCCATGTAATGGGACCAAAATACGAAAATGCACGATGACCTTGAGTGGCCTTATTACGTCTAGGGATACGGAAAACACGAGAGTCTGAAGCAGAGCGTAGTGAGCGGGACGGTGTATACAGCTGGACAAGCTCAGATAAGTAAGGAGGGGCAGAACCAGAGATGATGTTGAAACAAATAACACAGACTTTATACTGAATTCTGTATGAAACTGGCAGCCAGTGCAAATCAGCTAGTAGAGGCATAATGTGTTCACGTTTCGGTACACGAAAGATCAGACGTGCAGCACAGTTCATGACTGCCTGGGATCCTAGGATCGCAAGTCTTAACCTCACTGCCTAGGAAAAGTGAACTCTACCTAACTGCAAGAGGCATAATCCTCATGAGCCCCCGCGACTGCGGGGGCTCATGAGGATCTATACCTCTTGCCTCTATGCCTCTTAGACCACTGTGTCCATGTTCATTGGGTAGTTGCGGCTTTTTGGTCGTTCAGTGAACACAGATTTCACAAACAAAATGCAAGTCCGTTGGCAGGGCAAGGGTCACGGATTAACACATTCTGCTCCACGACCGAAATCCGCAAATTTTGAAGCTGCCCCTTGAAGACTGTATTACGCTCCTGGAAACAGATCGAGCGTGATAGTTCAAGGGTTGTGCCAGAATAGCTTGGCGCCTATGGGCCCCTAGCTATTTTGGCACAACCTTTGAACTATCACGATCGATCCATGACTTGTCGTTGCGTGTCGGAGTTGAATGAGACAACGTATTCGTTTTCCGGGCTAACAAGTTGCTGTCGTTTCATGGACAGTGCTTGAAAGTCTGCCAGCTCAACAAATTTCACGTTCATTTACACACACAAGCGTCGGTGACGACTGCAGCGACGATGACGGAAAATAACAACCCCGGCATCCAGTTAATCTTCTGATTCTCCTTTGTTTCTTGACTTCCAACTTTTATATACATTTTGTCTGTTTGTTTGTTTGTTTGTTTGTTTGTTCAGCTACGTATGGTTCACTTGTCAATCGTGAACTCAAATAAATGAGATGTTTCTGGGTGCGCAGCTTGTATTGTGGACCGATGGGGAGACAGCTGTAACAATTCTTGTGGACACTGTGCGGATGACATTTCTTGCAGCATGGCATCTGGCGAGTGTCCTAAGGGCTGTAGTGAAGGATGGAATGGCACGTTATGCGTGCAGCAAGGTACGCATGGGTGGGTGGGTGCATGGGTGGGTGGATGCATGGGTGGGTGGGTGGATGGATGGATGTGTTGGTTGGTTAGTTAGTTGGCTGGTTCGTTGGATGGATGGATGGATGGGTGGGTGGGTGGGTGGGTGGGTGGGTAGTTGGGTGGGGGTGGGTGGTGGGTGGATTGGATTGGATTGGATTGGATTGGATTGGATTGGATTGGATGGATGGGAGTGCATGATAGAGTCAGCCAGCCAGCAAGCCTTATCATGGTCGTCGTCATTCGCACCAGATTCGGAAATGAATAATCATTTAACCCATTCAGTGCCGAGAACAATTTGTACGTCACACATCTGCTTGAGGTATAGATCCTCATGAGCCCCCGCAGTTGCGGGGTCTCATGATGATCTATGCCTCTTTGCTGACACCACTTTGAATCTGTGTAACTGTGACATGTAGAGGTTGTTGGTCATGAATTGACGAACTGTACGCCAGTTCGGACACCACTCTACTCTGACACTGCCCTTAACTCATTCAGCCCGACGCATGTTTTCCCAAATCTTGGAGGCGTCATCTAACGACTATGCACCTGTTGCAGGAGATGGATCGACCCTGATAATTCAAGGGTAGTGCCAGATTAGCTTGGCGCCTGTCGGCGCCAAGCTAATCTGGCACTACCCATGAATTATCATGGTCGACCCATCTCCAGCTGTAGTGAGTCAGGGCTAAATGGGTAAATCTATCTTGGTCTTGCATTAACGAAGATTGCAGAAACACACTCTGCGTCAGCTGACACTGAACGGGACTAAGGCAGTGCCTAATTACCTGTACGCTTATTCAGACACCGTTCTAAACTCACACTACTCTTAACCTATCCTGGAACTCCAACTCCTACGGTTATTTTGCACGTACAGCTGCACGTGTTGATCTCCAGCCATCCAACACCCAAAATAAGGTTCAGCGTTTAATTTAACAAAACTTTATCATTAAAAATTGGACGAATACATGACTGGTTTCTTTTCAGTTATCACTGACGCGAGAACAAGCGATGGCGATGGCGATGGCGATGATGTTTCTACAGGTGGAACTGTTGGTGGTGTGGTTGCGGCACTTGTTGTTCTTGCTGTTGTTGCCGCCGCCATTATCTTCTGGTAAGTTGTAGAAAATGTGGGATTTTTTTATAGTTTTTGCTTTGTTTGTTTTGTTTTGTTTTGTTTTTAAATTTCGGACCAAAGAGAGACTACCGTTCAAAAGTGCAAAACGCACAAAAATCCTGACATTTGTTTTGTTTTTAGGCAGATCATGCTTGTCAGACCTTCTACAACATGATTCAATGTTATATTTGTTTAGCTGAAATGCAGAGTCACACTTTTCTGCTGTTGGACAGTAGGCAATTAGTGTACACATGTTGATCCATTCATTCGTTTGTTCGTTCGTTCGTTAATTCGTTCGTTCCTTCGTCAATTTGTTCGTTCTTTCGTTCGTTCGTTCATTTACTCATGCATTCATCTAACAGCAACGTGTTGGCGCCGTAACTAATTAATGAGTCAATTAATAGGTCAGTCGACATCAACATCTGCAAGTGATAACAGTTTTTTTCTAACTGGCTTGCAGGCGACGACAGAGAAAGGCTAAAAAGACGCCAGAAGTGCAGAACAAAGCCGATGACTCCCACCCTTACCGTCCGGACACTTCTAGCAACCTGCTGCTGGAATCAATCGACATCTCTATGGGTAAACATCTTTTCTTATTCAGTTGTTCATTAGCAAATTAATATTTTCAATGGGTGCCCGCCCAGTGTGCAAAAGGTCAGCGTGCTGACGTCGGCCGCCGTTGACCCGCGCACAGCCGTGCGCGGGCCAACGGCGGCCGTCGTCGGCCCGATGACCTTTGCGCACTGGGCGGTGTCCTTATGGTTGTCACTAACGAAATAATCTGCTTTTGATACATTCATTCAATGTTTGTGTAGCATATGTAGTCCTAGACTCTTGTGTAGGCTCATAGGTACACTGAAAACATACATTTAATTTGTAAGAAAGCGTGAAATATAAAACTTTCTTCAAGTGTAAAAAAAAAAACATTGAACAGTTCTTAAATCATTTATGCCTGCTTTTATTAAAAAATTTAAAACAAAAAAAAAACATACGGAGAATTAAAATTGAAGGTGAAAGGTGTGTAGTCTGCGGAAACTTAAAAGTTATGTTTTAGCTGATAAAATATGTAGTAATTTAAATCCACTGGTAATGTTCAGTTCTAGAGTCCAAACCGAAAGTAGTGGTGAAATCAAGCCATCGGCACAGTAGATACGCCAAGGAAGAAGTGAATTTCACCAACGCCATAGTCGTCTCCGACCAGGCCATTACACCTGACAGCTCTCTATACGGAAACGTTGACATCCACACCGACGACAGCACCAGGACTGCAGCGTCAGGTGTCACCGAAAACCTGTACGGAAACGTGCCTGACACTGGCCTACCAGCTCTTCCGGACAAACCGAAGCATAAACCTAAACCAAGGGAAAGAAAACAAAAGAAGCCAGAAGGAGACCAGTCTGCAAACAGACCGCACGTTTACAAGAACGTAGATGTATCTGGAGATGGCTTAACTCAGACCTCAATAGAACCAGACCTGACCACAGAATCTTCTACCGGACTCGTGATTACCGACCTGACTTCTACAAAGAAGTCTGAACCGAAGGAGATGAAGGTCGACTCCATTGAGAACTTTATACGAGATGAAGACGGCTTGTACAACGCCGAAGACATGTATGGCAGCTACCAGGCTGAGTCTGGCGAGACCAGGCCACACTTTGAAGCTTTCCAGCAATACCTGCTGGACTGTCTGGCTTATGGAGAACTCGGCAAACAGTTTTCGGTAAGGTGGAGATACGTTGATACTTAACTTAGTTGATTGTAATACAGATCAGGCTGATGTATGCGTCCCAGTTTTGATTTTGGTTTTTGTTTTCGTTCGGTTCAGCTTTTTGATCTTAAGTTTTTATGTTTAGTTATGATCTTGTTTATTTTTTTTAATGGTTTGCAGTCTAATCTGTCTATAACGGCGACTGAAAAAAATGTAGCTTAGGCAAACGATTCGTGGGAAAGCGTTGTTTATCTTTTCTTTGTAGTACTCCTATGAATGAATAAGAGCTCCAGATTTGCACTCTTTCATCAGACACTGCCGAAAGGAATGAAGCACCCTCATGAAGTCGGGATGACGGATGAAAACAACCGCAAGAACCGCTTCAAGGCAATCTGTGCCTGTAAGTAATTTAGATCTAAGTATGAACAAGTACATATTTAATCTGAATAATATGCTGCTCCGTGATTTGCCCCGGCTTTTGGACACCAATTTCTTGCATTCCCAAAACTGAAAGTTGTCCTTTTAACTCCTTCCCTGCTACTGTACGTCCACTGTACGTACATATTTGCTTCTGAAATATTGGTTTATTTAACGACCAAAAGCCAAAACCGTCCAAAGAACATGGAAACAAATTGGTCCCAGCAAGAGGCATAGATCCTCGTGAGCGCCCGCAGTTGCGGGGGCTCATGAGGATCTATGTCTCTTGCAGTTGGATCATGTTAACGTTTCTCTCGGCAGTGAACGCGTTAAGACTACATTACAGTACGGTTATGGAGTTACTTCCACCAGTAGTTGGCGGCGCCCCTATTTTGGTACCACCACTAAACTAGCATGGTCGATCCACCTCTTCTTGTATTGTGTCCTGGCTAAATAATGCAATCACGCCTAGTCCAGAAACATATCGAGTATTGATTGCAAGCGCTAAGGTATTCATGCTTTCTTGAGTTTTAGATGATTAATACTCTTTTTGTTTTCAGACGACTACAATCGAGTGATTCTGCACAACCCCGAGTGCGACATCTCTTCTGACTACATTAACGCCAGCTACATCAAGGTAACGCATGTGCGTGATAAACATTAATACACAAATTACTGTAGGCGGTCTGCCTTACCTTATGATGCTTTCCCACCCCCACCCCCACCCCACCCCCATCTCCCTCCCCACCACCCCCCACCCCCGCTCCACCCCACCCCCACCCCCCTTCGCCCATCTCCCTCCCCTTTCACCCACCCCCACCCACCCCACCCTCCTACACACACACACACACACACACACACACACACACACACACACACACACACACACACACACACACACACACACACACACACACTACTCCTTTAAACTAAACTAGATGTGCATAGGACAGCAAAATATATATTTTTAACCCGCTGCCTGTCGGTAGCGGTTTTTGTCGCGATGTTTTCTGTAGGAATCATCGTGACAAAAACCGCTACCGACACGCAAAGGGTTAACAACGAAGGTCCAAATGTCAATGGCAAGACGACGTCCTGGCCGGGAAGTGGGCTGCCTTCTTTGTTGACGCAGGAGTTTGGCCGTTCTTTGCCTGGATGAAACGCATAAGTTGGCTTGCTTTTTCGGCCAGTACGAGTTCCTCTTCGATGTGTGTGGGTAGAAGGTTACAGATACATAGCCTCTCATTCGCTTTACACGTAAATTATGAACTGCGATCATATTGAACCCTTTGGTTGTCGGTAGTGTTTTTGTCGAGATCGTTCCTGCCAGAATCATTCGCGACAAAAACTACACCGGCAGCCAAAAAGGTTAATTAATGACGAGAAATTTAAACAAGGAATTTAGAGGAGGGAGGGTGAAATGTGTGGTTGGTTCGCTTCTCATTTACTCTTTAACTCTTTCGCTGTCGGTAGCGGTTTGTTTCGCGATGATTCCGACAGGAATCATCGCGACAAAAGCCGCTACCGACAGCCAAATGGTTAATTAATCTGTCATGGTGTATGGGTTATGTCAACTTTCGTGGGTTTACAATGTTGTTGTTTTTTATACTTTTTTTCAGGGTTGTCATCGAGACAAAGAATATATCGCAACTCAAGGTAAACGTAATTCCACCTCGTACTACATGTAGCTTCTTTGTGTCACCGAACGGATTACAGTTTTAGAAGTGAACCTTTGGCATTTTTCATTTTATGCAAGTAGCTAACTGTGTTAAGGCGAGCCAGGACACTTCCAATGTGAAAAATCTGTCACGTTGGCTGTTTGGGGTTTTCCGGATTTTCTCCAAGTTCTGAGTGTCCTCTATGCAAAAATATACTCCTTTTCCCTCAGAGCTTTTAGCAAGCACCCATATATGTTAAATAAACAAAGTACCCGGAGTTTGTTTACATTTTTCACCCTCAAAATATGTGCATTTTGCCTACTTTTGAACCTGGTCAAAGCGCACATTCTTCTTACCGCACTGAAAAATGTTATGTCGTTTGAAAGCCACTTGCAGTAATTTGTCCTTCACCCTAGCCTAGACGAACAATCGACGGGAAAAATCTGCCTGAGGCAAACCTATGAATTTGCCGATAACTTCCAAATTTGGTCTTATGATCTTCTGGACAGCATCTGCCACTAATTTCAGTTAAATAATTAATTCTTGTTGGCATAGAAGAACAATGAAAAGAACGAAAACAGATCGTCACTAGGCAGCGTTAGATGTTACACACCACAAATGTTTTTCTGTAAATTTTTACCTGCATCTAACCTCAGGCCCACGCTCCAACACTGTAGACGACCACTGGTGGATGATATGGCAGGAGGGGATAACTCAGATCGTCATGCTTACCAACCTCAAAGAAGACGGCAGGGTATCTTGACATCTCTGCCCTGTGATGGCAAAAGACAGCAAGTGCATTTTTGTGAAAGATGGATTTTCATTGTACAACAATGAAAATTTTGCTTTTCACTAAATATGGACTTAACCCTTTGGGTTTCAGTAGTGGTTTTAGTCGCGATGTTTCCTGTCGGAATCATCGTGACCAAAACCGCTACCGACATCCAAAAGGTTAATTGTGTTTTGCCTTCAAATGACAGATCTATCTGTGGAGTTACTCAAAACGCACTTTAGTGTGACTTGTTTCTGTTCTTTCCTTTAACATCTTGTCGTCTGTCAAAAAACAGAATAGCTGTCACACGGCTTTAATGAAATTGTTATGTATAGTGCTCATTTCAGTCTTCTTTTCTTTTAAACCGCCGTGAGATAACCTTAGTCGCCAATCGGCGTTAAACCCAAATGACTAACTAACTAATTCACTCACTCACTAACTCACTAACTAGCTTTTTTTTTTAAAAAAAAAGTGCAGTAGGTACTGAGTTTTTTCAGAGAGGGCAGAAGGAGGAGGGGAGAACTGCATTGGTGACGTTTCGTTTTAAAACAAACGACTCCCAACAAAAAAGAGGGCGAAATCACGGTGGAGAACTAATTTGTTCTGTATGCATAGACACCATTCCAAACATCTACAAGAGGCATAATTATATCTCCATGATCCTAGGGGACCCGTGAGGATCTCTTGGAGATATTTGGAGTGTCGTTTATGCTTCTAGTAGATGCTGGCTGTCCGCCGTGACTTGGCTCTCGTTCGTTGGTGGGAGTCGTCCGGCGTAAACGTGACCTCACTAGTGCCCGCTGTCTGGTGCATTACAACCACGAAACATTGTAGACTGTGTCTTCGTTCATTTCCCTTGATATTGTACAACACGTCTGTAAGTTTCTTTACTTTCCCTCAGTTTTTGTTGTTTTTGTAGCCAAACGGGGGGGGGGGAGGGGGGGGGGGGAGGGGGGGGGGGGGAGGGGGGGGGAAGGATAGAGAGGGAAGCTCGATCAGCGCGCAAACAGCGCGCGTATTTAACACATTCAGCCCTGACGCATTACATCAGGAGATGGATCGACCATGATAATTCAAGGGTAGTGCCAGATTAGCTTGGCGCCGATAGGCGCCAAGCTAATTTGGCACCACCCTTGAATTATCGTGGTCGATCCATCTCCTTCGACGGTGCATAGTCGTTAGATGACGCCTCCAAAATTTGGGAAACACGGCCGTGGGACTGAATGAGTTAAGCAACTTTCCGTTATTGGTTGTTCTGCAGGACAAATGTGAGGAGTACTGGCCGGCAGCAGGCAAGTCCCAGATGTACGGCACTGTGACAGTGAGGAACCAGGAGGAACAGCGGAGAGCGGACTTTGTCATTCGTTACTTTGCCGTCAAGACTGCTGGGGTAATGCTGTCACTTAACCCTTTTCATCCTGATACACCCATTGTTTGTACTAAATTTGACTGTGATAGTTCAAGGGTGGTGTCAGAATAGCTTGGCACCACCCTTAAGCTAAAACAATTGATCTATCTCCTAATCTGTAATGTAGCCTTCATAGGACAATGAGCATTTTTTTTAAAGTCAGCCTCAAAATGTATTGGTTTAACTGGTACTGTCTCTGACGCAGACAGCTGCGTGTGACATGAAAACTTGACGTATTGCAGCTGACTGCGTCCGAGATAGTGACAGTTAAAAGCCTGCATAAAACGAAGAACCGAGAAACAAACATATTACGAAACATATCATTGAACACAATAAGAGATGTCGAAACAAAGCATGTTCATCTATCTTATACTGCAAGTTTACTTGAGAGAGAAAAACTTCTAAAGTTAGTATACTGACGAGCAAATGAAATGCGAAAGTTATCGGAAACACTTTAATGTTTCCGATGATTCCCAAAATGTCACATTTATTTTGCTCCTTAGTATATATTCAACCACATCGTAAGCGTGAGCCTCGAAGAGTGGCATGGTTATGCTTACTTCTCCTTCCCCTCACCCCTTTCCTCCATAAAACATTTATCTGGCCCTGTGTCGTAAAATGTTCAAACAAAATTAATTGTTCAAAANAAAAGTAAATACAAAATAAAAGGGGGGGGGTAGGGGTGGAATAGCGAGAGCGCTATACCTCCCATGAATAATTATATTTAACGTTCTAATAATTGCAAACATTTAAAGAAAGTCTTATACATCATTGTGTGCCCATTGCAGAGTTCCTGTTCCCGCCACGTAACCCAATACCACTACATGGCGTGGCCGGATCATGGTGTCCCCCAGGCGGCGTCTCTCGTTGACTTTTGGCTTTATGTCAAGGGGCGGAACACCACCTCGTCTGTACCTAAACTAGTACACTGCAGGTAGGAACCTGTGTAGTAAAAGAATTATCATAAATTTCTAAAATGACCCAAACGCGTATGTGAATGTTTGGTTTCTTTGAAAGGGCACATTAATTTGTGTTCAAGGTAACAAAGAATTCTTGCATTGATAAAAGTACACTCTGGTAGGATTGAATAACACATGTTATTATCTGTCAAGTGCGGGAGTGGGACGCACAGGAACATATATCGCCCTGGACATGGCCTTTGACCTTCAATCACGTGGTGAGGACGTCAACGTCAACAAGATCGTCAATCAGCTGCGGGAACAACGCAGTCTTATGGTCCAAAGCGAGGTGGGATCTCAGACAGAAATTCTCACTAACAAATATGTATAGTGTCAGCGTTTATTAGCCACGTTTTGTCAGAGGCGCCCGTCAAGTAATATATTAGCCCATTCTCTGCCAACACACGCACATTTCGTTTCTGAAATCTGTGTTCACTGATCGACCAAAGGTCACAACTATCCAAAGAACGTGGACACAAGGTGGCCTCAGCAAGAGACATAGATCCTCATGAGCCCCCGCAGTCGCGGGGGCTCATGAGAATATATGCCTCTTGCAGTTAGATCGCGTTCCCTTTTTCTCACGTTAAATCGAGAAGAGCCTAATGAGCGTTTATTGTTTATCTTATACTTGTGTTTCGTGTATTATATGTTGCTTGCTTGGGTCTTAACCCTTGATATCAATTATATCAATTTCTAATTCTGTTTACCTTTACACACATCTGAACCCATTTATTCGGTTTTTTTATATATAAATATTTATGTACGTATTATGATAGTTCAACGGTAGTTGCAGATTAGGTATGTGCCTGGTCGCCGATCGAGTGAGGTTATAACTGTGATTAAAACTTGGGCAGGTTCAGTACAAGTTTTTACACGAGGTGATCCTCGAGGCCCACACCAGCCGCGCCACCAGGGTTCCCGTGGCACAGTTTGACGTCATTTTCCCGGACACCATTCAGTTGGACACAGATAATGCTAGAATCGACAAGGAGTTCCAGGTAATGGCTCTTTCCTCGTTCCTTCGTCGCTGCGTCGAGTCACTGTTGTCTTCCCACCCATAAAGCGAAGGTCCTCGGGCCCACGACGACCGCAGTCGGCCCGCGCACGGCCGTGCGCGGGCTCACTGCGGCCGACGTTGGCCCGCAGGCGTTTTGCTACGCGGCAAACGGATAGCGTCTGCTTTGGCGGTATTGCCGCCCATGAGTGTGATTTTCACAAGTATGCTGACGATACTGAATTGTCAAGAAGTAGCGCGCCTAGCCATTTCAGCTCCGCTAAGATGAGCGTACAGTGTTGTATAGACAACGTCCTGTCCTGGATGACTAGCAACAAACTTAAGCTTAACACTGACAAAACCGAAGTCATGCCTGCCGGCTCTCAGTCTCGCCTTAGTCTGATCGACGGCGAGTTCGCAAACATTGGTGGCTGCAGCGTTCCCTTCCAGAAATGTGTCAAATATCTGGGTGTGAAGATTGACTCGACGCTCTCCATGCATGATCATATCAGTAGCGTCTGCCGAGCTGGTTTCCTTGAGCTGCGCAGAATTGCTTCTCTCAGATCGTATCTCACAGAAGGTACGGCGTCAAGACTTGTAGATGCATTCATTACTTCCAGGCTCGATTATTACAATTCTGTACTGGCAGGTTTACCGGCAGATCAGATTTCACGCTTGCAAATGATTCAAAACAATGCGGCGCGTCTCATCTTGAAGAAACGAAAGAGAGACCACGTTACGCCTCCACTGAAGCAACTGCACTGGCTGCCCGTCAAATTCCGTTGCCAGTACAAAATTGCAATTTTCGCCTATCGGCATTTTGACGGATCTCTCCCGCCGTACGTCTCTGCCAAGCTGTCTGCCTATCAGCCATCACGCACCCTCCGTTCCTCCAGTGAAAAGCTGTTAAAAATCCCGAAGCTCAACATGAAAACTGTCGGGGAGCGTTCTTTCACCTTTTTCGCCCCAAGTGTGTGGAACTCGCTGCCAACGGAAATACGGAATCTGCCCACATTGTCACATTTCAAGGCTCACTTAAAGACTTTTCTTTTTTGTCGGGCATTTAACACTTAGCTCATATTTAGCTAACTGTTGACTGACTGCCACCTATTCTGATCCCAGAGGAAGTGAATGTAAGGTGTGGGGAAGGGATGGGGTGGTTTAAAGTAGTGCATAATTGTGCGTGTGTGTCTGAGAGAGAAAGGGTGTGCTGTTGTGCATGCGCAGTGAGTCCAGTGTTTTCCTGGAGAACAGCGCTATACAAGAACTATGTATTATTATTATTATTATTGTTTGGTTTGACTGACTACGTTATTTAGTTCCCAGGATCACCTTCGTCTGCCCCACATCTGGTGGATTTCTTTGCTTCTGGTGCTGGTGTTTTTGCTTCTACGCGGTCAATTTAACTCCATTACATTTTTCAAATTGTCCATCTCATCTGCCTAGATATTGGATATTGGATCGGTCCTGGGTTGGTGCTGCAAAACTGACCTTTGCACCTCAGAGATGATTAGTTATGTATGTGCGATTTCTGCAGTTTTTTATTATGCATTATTTCAGTATTCACATTTTACAACACAGTTTATTGTAGTTATAAATTGTTACTGTGTCGTAACCTGGGCTTCAATAAACTAGCACGTAGCTGCAACGTCTTTAGCCTGTCATACATTTATTTTCTCCATTGGTCTGGTTGGCGACATAAATGCAATGGCTGTACATGGTGTTTTGGTGTTTTATTTGTGAGCAGATGTTGCAGCATATGGGTCAGTTTGCTGCTAGGCCCCAAAACAACATGGCCAAAATGCCTGAAAACTTCGACATGAACAGGAACAAGGAAGCTCTTCCGGGTAAGTGTTTGTTAAATCGAATCCATGATTGTTATTTTCGGAGACCCTATTAGGGAAACTTATAACGACCAGCTTGGTTTCGTTTCGGTTCTATGTTACGAAACCGGCAACGCGAACCGCTGATGCAGCTTAGACGTCCAACGAAAGGCCTTTCTTTGGTGCAAGGACTGTAACTCTTCACAGGCACGCACTCTACATGTAGCGGTATCGTTGCATCCGCTGTCGCTATTGATTTTTATCCACTTACTCAAAAATAAACAAATAATTCATGTAAGCCTTCGCAAACACAATAGAAGTGAATTATCATCCATGTTAGATGTTAACAGTCAAAGTGAACCCACGCAACCGGCTCGAAGCGATAACCGCCATCTCGTAGGCTTCGCAGCGAGAGCCGATTAAAGTGGGGTTCAGCGGAAAACGGACAGAAAAAACATATTTTAGTGGTACCTTATTGATAATTGTTGACGGAGAACATTCTAAATTGATCCTCACGCAGAATATTGCGTCACATCAAGGGTTTTAGCCATAATCGACCTGACAGAATCGTTTCGTGAGAACTGGAGATCTGACGAAGATTTCCGACAGAAGTGGTATGTGTTCGCAAGGCGGTATACACAGTCTGGTAAGGTCACTAACGAAACGGACTTACGACACGCATTTTTTTTCGTTTGTCTTCTAAGTCTCCCTATTGCCTTTTGAATGTAACCCGCACGTCTTAACCCTTTCAGCCCAAGGTCCCATTCTCAAATTTTGAAGGTGTTGCCGAGCGTACTGTGTACCAGTTGCAGGAGACAGATTGACCATGATAATTCAAGGGTAGTGCCAGATTAGCTTGGCGCCTGAAGGCGCCAAGCTAATCTGGCACTACCCTTGAATTATCATGGTCAGGCCATCTCCTGCTGTAGGGATCCGTGGCTAAAAGGGTTAAAAATGTCGCTGACGGTACCGGTCTCTGTCGCGATGATTCCTGAGGGAATTATCGCAACAAAAACTGCTACCGACAGCCACAGGGTACAAGGAGGGTGAAAGAGAAATGTATAAACATGGAAGACGAGGGAACATGTTTACATACGGGAATAAGATGGAAGTTACAGGTCAACGAACTTCAGTATACCGCGGTGTCTGTTACAATGCGCGCAGGTCTCTCGCTCTCACCGGGGATGCCCGATGAACTTACTTCAGTATACCGCGGTGTCTGTTACAATGCGCGCAGGTCTCTCGCTCTCACCGGGGATGCCAGATGAACTTACTTCAGTATACCGCGGTGTCTGTTACAATGCGCGCAGGTCTCTCGCTCTCACCGGGGATGCCCGATGAGCAAAAGGTCTTCCAGCCGACGTCAGCCTTAGCTGGCCGGCGCACAGCCGTGCGCGGGCCAGCTAAGTCTGACGTCGGCAGGAGGTTTTTCATCACAATGTCAGCGCTACAATAACTGACTCGAATAGCGCAGTCCGATTTTATGGTTCCTGCTTGCGGGATACAATTCAAACTTTTTGTTGTAGACGACCAGCATCTGGCTTACATCAGTGTTCCGCTGAGCGGCAGAAACCAGTACATCAACGCCATTTATATGTCGGTATGCTCCACTTTTTTTATCATTCATCTTTGTAAAGGAAGCCAATTTGTTTTCCAAAATTTGAGTCGCTGTAAACTATATAAATCTGACTGTTCGTATAACTTCAAGTCTGTAGACATGTACTATTCACCTATGCGACCTTTTAGCCAAGAATACTTTTAAACTGTATTGACATCATGTTTTAAGACCTATCCCTTAGTCTGGCTGACCATACTTTTACGCTTTCCCTCCGTGAGATGGCATTGGTCGCCTGCCCGGCGTTAAACCCTATTAACTCACTAATTCATTATGTATCGTCCTACTAACATTACCTGCTTGAATGTTACTGGTTATACCGCACGGCGTCTTTTCCACTGAACGGTACTGTCAGTAGGTGTCAATGGGTTAAATGTCTCTACTACAGAAAGAAGAAGACAGAAACGGTTTTATAAAGCTTGACTATAATAAGTTTGAATGCAGAGTGTGTGCCATCAATAATTTTAGTTTGAAATGAAAAGAACAAAATAAATCCCATTGTTTTCGAGTTCAGACCAAAACAAATGACTGCCAAGCGTGTAAAATGCAAAGAAGTACGCAACGGAGAAAGAAATACGCTTAGAAAAGACCGTTATAACACAATTTATTAATATTTCGCAACTTTTTCAAAATAGACAAACAAACAAATAATAGAGATCAGTCGCTACTTATCTTCGTTTATCGCAGAACGAATGTGGCAACTGATGGATGTGACGTAAAATAAAAGAAAAGAAAAGAAAAACAAAAGTGCGTTAAAAAAAAGAAAAGAGAAGAAGTAAAATAAATAAAATAAATTCTCGAGTTGTATCTCTGTTTCCAGTTTACTTTGGATATAACCAGATGTCAAGGAACAGTTTTTCCTGCTGATATGTCCAGATTTTGATATGAGTGAAGTAATTTATGGAATAAGTTCGTGGGGGAAAGTGCGTGTTATATCAAACAATTCGTTATTTCCTAACTTGTCATAAGCATCATAAGCAAAGTTGACTTAATCCTTTTCATTCTGTTTGAAAAAAAAATGACTATGATAGTTCAAGGGTGGTGCCAAAATAGCTTGGCACCTGAGGCGCCAAGCTATTCTGGAACCACCCTTGAACTAAAATGGTTTATCTGTCTTCCAGTCTATAATGTAGCCTTCATAGGATACACTTCAGGTGCCAAGCTATTCTGCTTGAACAAAAATGGTTGATCTATCTTCCAGTCTATAATGTATCCTTCATAAGACACAACACTGCTTAAAATTCATCTGACTATGCTAGTTCAAGGGTGGTGCCAGAATAGCTTGGCGCCTCAGGCGCCAAGCTATTGTGGCACCACCCTTGTACTAAAATGAATGATCGCTTGATCTTCCAGTCTGTAATGTATCTTTCATAGGACACACCATTGCTTGAAATTCATTTGACTATGCTAGTTCAAGGGTGGTGCCATGATTAGCTTGGCGCCTCAGGCGCCAAGCTATTCTGGCACCATCCTTGAACTAAAATGAATGATCTCTTGATCTTCCAGTCTGTAATGTAGCCTTCATAGAACAATAAACTTTTTTTTTTAATCAGCCTCATGATGTAACGAGTTGCATTTTTACATTTCTGCAGTCGTTTCAACATAGGCATGGATTCATCCTAACGCAGCTCCCCCTGACTGATACTGTAGTGGACTTTTGGCGGCTAGTGGACGGATGTAACGTTAACACCATTGTGTCCATAGAGGGCGCTGAGGAGGACAAAACTGTGAAGGTCAGTCCGTGCTCACTTTTGAGTGGGAAAGTTTTCCGTGAGGTTTAACCCGAGCAGTGCTGAGAACACGTGAAAACCCCCAACCGCAGGAGGTATAGGTCCCCATGAGCCCCCGCAGTTGCGGGAGCTCATGAGGATCTATGCCTCTTGCTGACACCACTTTGAGACCATGTTCCTGAGGCTGTGTGATTTTTGTTGTTGAAGATTGCAGAAACACAATCTGCGTTAAATGGCACTGAACGGGTTAACCCATTCAGCCCTGACGCACTACAGCAGGAGATGGTTCGACCATGATAATTCAAGGGCAGTGCCAGATTAGCTTGGCGCCTGTCGGCGCCAAGCTAATCTGTCACTGCCCTTGAATTATCATGATCGATCCATCTCCTGTAACAGGTGCATAGTCGTTAGATGACGCCTCCAAAATTTGGGAAATACGTGCGTCGGGCTAAATGAGTTAACACTTCGTGTGTGTCATTCAGACTGGACATACTACAGCATACGTGCTTATGTATGCAGCTCTGTGATGTTGGAGCTAGCCACTCATGTCGTAATGTCCAAAATCGGAGACCAGCAGGCATGTACGAGAATGGCTTTTATTCTTAGGCCAGCGTGACATTACCTCCACCGCCCCAACAGTCAAACACCATTCTACCCCGTTCCCTGGAGTCTGATACTTTGAATCTGAACAAGTTAGTCTCTTCCCTGGGTGTTCCAAACAAAAAATCTCAGTCGCTATCGACAGTAACTGATCCACCCACCCACCGTTATGTTGTTGGTCCTTGGTGTTTTATAGGTAACCCCTTCACTGCTGAAAAAAACAAGTAAACAGGATGCAACACCAAGGGACATAGATCGTCATGTACACCCGCGAATGCGGGGGCTCATGAGGATCTACGCCTCTTGCTGATACCACGTTGTATCCATGTTCCATCAGTGGCTTTTGGTCGCGTGTGTTTTTGTGTGTATTAACCCATTCAGCCCTGACGCACTACAGCTGGAGATGGGTCGACCATGATAATTCAAGGGTAGTGCCAGATTAACTTGGCGCCTGTCGGCGCCAAGCTAATCTGGCACTACCCTTGATTTATCATGGTCGATCCATCTCCTCAACAGGTGCATAGTCGTAGATGACGTCTCCTAAATTTGGGAAAGACGTGCGTCGGGCTGAATGAGTTAACAGTAAGGTTTGCTACTGTTTATTATGTATGTTATTGAAGCACTCTAAAGTTGTACTATTGTTTCTCTCTCTTACCTTCTATTGATCTGTTTACAATGACCACCTAGCAATAATTTCTTCTCTTTTTTATTTTTATTTATTTATTTTTTTGATTGGAGGGGGGGGGGGATTATAAAGTTGTCTGGATCCGAATCTGACTCTAAGATGAACAAAGACTTCGGAAACATACTCATTCTGCATCCAGTGGCAAGTTAATATTTCTATTTGTTAGCAGTTGCAAACATCGGTGGCATTCTCGAAGACGTGTACTAATCACGAGTGTTCTGGCTGTAGGACTATTGTCATTACTGGCCAAGGACTGTGAATACCAGCTTGACCACTGGGCCCTACACGGTCACTCACACATCAAGCAGCATCACATCGGACCGCCTGTCCTCGAACCATCTCACTTTGAAATCAAAGGTCGGAAAATTTACTTACTTTCTTCTTGTTTTAGCCCATTTAGCCCCGACACCCAGAAGATTGATGGACGATGATAATTCAAGGGTAGTGCCAGATTAACTTGGCGCCATTAGGCGCCAAGCTAATCTGGCACTACCCTTAAATTAGCATGGTCGATCCATCTCCTGCACATTTTGCTGGTTTGAAATGTTAGACCTATTTCTTACAGCAAACATGTGTGCGCGTGTCTATAGCTTTTGAACGCCGTAAGGTCCAAAATCACTGACCAGCTCATGTACATAAGCTTTGATATGTGTTTTCCATAATTGTCGTTATAGCGGTCTGATAAGTGGGTGTACACCAAGCGGAACTACTCAGCGCTGGACAGACGAACGGTTAGGTCCCCTGCCCCCTGCTATCAGGCACCCAATCGCCAGCCCACACAAAAATACACAGATAAATAACACGACTGTAATACATCCCATGAGGTAGTAATTGCTTAGTTACGTGTTCTGTTTCTAAAAATGCTAGCCTCACCTATTTGTTTTGTGAATATATGCAGTATACTCCGCTTATAACAATGTCGGATATACCACCCCCCACCCCCACACTTTGGTACCGGTTTCAGGCCACTTTACAAATTTCAAATACAAGCGATCAAAAATCTCTGTAACTTCAGTAGCTGAACTGGCCCTTCGTGTGTCTTGTACTGTGTTTGTCTTAAATGGCGTAAATCCGTGTCTGTTACGTGAGTGTGCGTGTTGGGTTTCAGTTCGCGGCGCTTTGAGAAATTGAGAAAAAGCGCCTGTATAATAACGGTATTATTATTATTATTATTATTATTATTATTATTATTATTATTATATAGGAACACTTTTTCAAAGGTCCCAAAAGCAGTTTTTCAACGTAAATTACTTCGCTTATAACATACATCGGATATAACAACAAGAAAAATTGGCCCCTCCCGTGATTTGTTACATCCAGAGTTTATTGTGTGTGGTATTTCAGTGGTATGCGAAAAGTGGTAAAGGGGCCTAACTGCGTATATGTTTTTCCGGCTTTGAATATTTCCCCTGGTTGTGTACTCTTGACTTTTCATGCAGCCACTTTCGCCAAAGACCAAGGAGAAGATCGTGAAAGTGAACGTGTGGCATTACCGTGATTGGGCGGGTGAAGTGGCCGGTGACACGTCATCCCTTCTACAGCTCGTGGACACCGTCAAGGCAATCCGCTCTGGACACCCCACCTCGCCTGTCATCGTGCAGTGCATGTAAAGACCTTGTAATATTTTGCAAGCGACAAATCCCGCTAGGATTTGTCGCTTGCAAAATATTGCAAAGAAGTTGCAAAGCCATCTCGGTCCCTGTTTAACCCTATTTAGCTCCCTCGCCTACAGCAGGCGATGGGTTGACCATGATAATTCATTGATAGTGCCAGATTAGCTCGGTGCCTGATTGCGACATTATGATTATCTGGCACTGCCCTTGATGTATCATGGTTCATAGTCGATAGGTGACACCACCAACATTTCTGATAGGCGATTAGAATGGGCTAGTGTTTTACTCTACGTTCGATTTCTTCGTTGAATAACAATGGTGTACACAGTCATCACAACTCTACAGAATAAGTTCACAGCGTAGATGAAACGAGAATGTATCTACTTATTGCAGTTCAGCGTCATAATTATTTTTAACTCATTCAGCCCGACGGCCGTATTTCCCAAATTGTAGACTTGTCATCTAATGACCATGCACCAGTTGCAGGAGATAGATCGACCATGATAATTCAAGGGCAGTGCCTGATTAGCTTGGCACCGACAGGCGCCAAGCTAATCTGGCACTCCCCTTGAATTATCATGGTCGACCCATCTCCTGCTGTAGTGCGTCAGGGCTGAATGTGTTAAATCATCTAATTTACTTATAACGGTATCACACTTTACAAGTATTGACGTATACCGCAGTTTGCTTACATCAAGGGCGGTGTCAGTGTCCTATTTCGCCAACACGGAATATTGTTTACATATAGTCAAGATATTTTTTGGCGATGATCATTTGCAATTTACGGCGTGAAGGTCACTGTTGCTAGATCATTTTCAGGAGTCTCTTTCAGTTACACTTTAGAAATTGTTTTGGTAATGTTCCAGTGACGGCGCAGCCAAGAGCGGACTGTTCTGCGCCCTTTATCACGTCATCAACCGTGTGACTTACGACGACGAGGTTGACGTGTATCTGACAGCTCGCCTCGTACAGAGGATCCGCCCACAGGCCGTTCATACCCAGGTCATTCAAACTTTTCATTGCTCCTGTCCTCTCTTCCTTTCAGTTGTTTCCATCCGTGCTTTTTTCTTCGCTCTCTGTCAATCCTTCCTTACTTTCTTAATCTCTTTCTTTCTAATTTTTTTTCGGTGTCGCGAATGTGTTTGGTTTTTGTGACACATTGAGAAAAGTTATAATCGTAATGGTATTTGTCTTTATGACACTGTAGTGTTTTATTTGAATGTGTGTGCGTGCGTGCTTGCCTGCGTGCGAGTTTGTGTGTTTTAAGATGGTCATTTGTGGAATAACGTTAGTTCTATACCAAGCAGCGCTTCACTGCCAGTGACAAGGTCTGAAATCTCTAGAACATGGCAAACATGAAGAAGAAAAAAAAAACATGGATATAAAAAAGGCTAACAAGAGCCTAGTACGCAAAGGCCATCGGCCCGAAGTCGGCCGAAGTGGGCCCGCGCGTGACTGTGGATTACAAATACGACTGTAGATTACACTAACACGACTGTGGATTACACTAACACGACTGTAGATTACACTAACACGACTGTAGATTACACTAACACGACTGTGGATTACACTAACACGACTGTAGATTACACTAACACGACTGTGAATTTCACTAACACGACTGAGGGTTACATTAACACGACTGTGGATAACACTAACACGACTATAAATTTCACTAACACGACTGGATAACACTAACACGACTGTGGCTTATACTAATACGACTGTGGATTAAACTCACATGACTTTGGATAACACTAACACGACCGTGGATTACACTCGACTGTCGATTACACTAACACGACTGTGCGCGGGCCCACTGCGGCCGACGTCGGTTGATAGCCTTTTGCGTGCTGGGAGGTATAATTATGTAGACCCTATGTGGGTCTGTGGCTCCTGCTGGTCTCGTATATGTCCATGCTCCTCAGGCTGTTTTGCTATCAATCCATTTAGCCCCGAGTCCCTAAAGCATTAGATGGATTGACCATGATAATTCAAGGGTAGTGCCAGATTAGCTTGGTGCCTTTAGGCGCCAAGCTAATCTGGCACTACCCTTGAATTATCATGATCAATCTATGTCCTGCAACTGGTACATAGTCATTAGGCAACACCTCCAAAATTTGATAAATGGGACCTCGGGGCTGAAAGGGATAATCTCGTACTCCCGCACTCTGTGTCCGGCTTAAAGGCACAACCGGCGTATATAAACACCGCGCAGGCATCGCGCGGCTTTTGATGCTAGTCAGCGTGTAAGTATTGCGCTGTGCCTTTACCTTACAGGGGACTAGCGTTTGCTGAGTCTTTAAACCCCTTTTGTTTGCAGCTTCCGTGCACAGCAAGATTAATCTGGTCATGCTTTCTTTGCGGCCTATATCTGTATAGTGACTTTTGTCTCCCGACACCCACATGTTTTGTTCCCTCTGTTTCAGACGCAGTATCGGTATCTTTACAAGGCAGCGCAGGAATACATTCGCCATCTGTCTGTCTACGGAAATGTTGATGTGAAAAATCAAGTGTTCTAGACGTTCAGAACTGCATCGTGTTCTTCAGCTTATTTCCAGATTACCAGTTTTTAACCTCCTTGTGCATGCATTCACCGGTACTGTGCAGCGTACGTGCAGAAAGGGTTAAATTAAAGTGTCATACCATGCATGCTGCAGTGCCTCGTGCTCAAGTCCAAACAACCACCTCCGGCTAGGGAACGGGGAGAGCTCTCAACCGGTTGAGTGGATACCTGTAGTACTTATACTCATCTTCGGGAATTTAACCCGTTCAGTGCCAGCTGACGCAGAATGGTTCCTCAATCTTCTTCTTCTTCTTCTGATTCCCCTGCCACGGTCAACCAATTGACCATTATTGTTGGGTTGATGGTGGTGCGCAGCAGGCAAAAAAAAAACACAAAAAAAAAACCCAACTAAATTACTTCTTCTGGTTTGTAAGTTGGGAAACTGGGGAGGGCTCAAGGGTTGGTGGGTTGGGCTGAGGGGGGGGGGGGGGTTGCGGGGTGGGGGGGGGGGGAGAAAAATGTGTTGGGAGCCAGCTGCTGTTTTGGTGCCTCCGTCTAGGTCTGCCTGTCTACCGTAGCGATCTCCGGGGTTTAAACCCCGACCAGTATAGCCTAGCCATCATCAGCCCTACTTTAGCAGGTGGCAGGCCACAATTGGGGTCAACGGTTGAGGCTTGATACCCTCGCAATGAAGGCATCAAGCAAAAAAGCGCTGTATTGTGTCCTCAGGAGGTGTGTTCCAGTCTCTAATGGTCATTGGGAAGAAAGATTCGTTCCTGTAGGCTGTCCGGCATGGGGTCCTCTGGAACTGTTGTGTGTGACCGCGTCGGGCTCGCACGTTGGAGGGGATGAGCTGCTTGCAATGGGCGAAAGCTAGGTCATTCTTGATCTTGTATAACATTGCTAAACGAGCCCTACTTCTGCGCTCTTGTAGGGTCTGCCAGTTCAGGTGCTGCAGCATTTGCCCCACATGTTCGTTAATCCAGCACACAAAACAGCTCTAGCTGTCCCAGGAACATAACTTCAAAGTGATGTCAGCAAGAGGTATAGATCCTCATGAGCCCCCGCAACTGCGGGGGCTCATGAGAATCTATACCTCTTGCAGATGGGTGTTCAAATGTTCTCAGCACTGTATATAGGCGCTTTAAACAAATCTGAGAATCGGCTCAAAGCGCCCCGAACCTTAATCAACACGCACTCTCGGGTAAAACACACGCGTTCACGCAGAAGAATCCACTGTGTGTGTGTGTGCACGACAAAAAGGATAACATTCACGTGGTGCGAAGGGTCAGTTCAGCTATTGAAGTTTGATTGCTTGTATTTGAAATACCACAGCAGAATGAGAGGAAAAGTCGTACCAGGAGAAAGAACTCTTCTGGTCGCCCGAATTAACGGTGACACTTACAACAGAAAAATAGCGGACTCCGGAACTCGGAATGGAACCTAAAGCACTGGTTGTGGGCGCTTTACCGCTGCGCCCACGGACCGCCCCTTTCTGCCGGCCGCTTCCTTTTTCTTGTGAAGAAACCATTCGCGTGATGATCTTTGAAAACAAATATCAAAGGAGCTTGTATCCGTGACCTTTTCGTTGTTCGTTTCATCGTTTACAGTAGAGAGCTTTCGTTTGCAAAGAACGACTCCCAACAACGAACGAATGCGAAATCACTGTGGATAACCATCGTGTAATATTATAAGCATACACAACATTCAGAACATCTCCAAGAGGCATAGATCCTCAGGACCCGGGGGCTCATGGGGATCTATGCCTCTTGGAGATGTTTGGAATGTTGTCTATGCTTCTGGTGATCCGCCGGGATTGCCTCTCGCTCGTTGTTAGTAGTCGTTCTTTGCAATCGAAACCTCACCAATGATATAAATTTATATTCTGTCTATGCATGCGATAGGACAAAACGGTTTCTGATATAGTGTGTTAGAGCAGATTTGCACTGAGGGACACTAGGCATCATCAAAGTCGTGTCAACATGCGAACGTTTCTGTTTATTTCATCCTTGTTATAATTGATAACTGAGTGGATTATTCCGCCCCATTTCCGATTTATCAAATCCAGCTTTATAAACTGACGCAATTCGTGTTTGTAATTGTCCAGCTTTGTAATGACCCATTTTACTGATTCAATGTCTAGCAAGTAATTATCGCAATGAACTGTTTTTATGTCCATCATTTTAACGACAAGTTGATGACTTTTTTGCGTCTAATTTTTATGACACATTTCATTTGTGTAATATAATGTCGGCCTTTTATTTGACATTTAGATCTTTTTATTTATGAATATTTAAAAATCATTTTTCTTCTTTGTGTATATTTAGAATCATTTTTTATTTGCGTATATTTAGAATCATTTGGGCAACAGATCTGGACTAGCTGCCATACTCTTTAGTAATTGTGGCCTAGTGATTGCTAGGTTTATTGGTGAAAATCCAGTTCTTTTGCACTTTTGTTTGATCTAAATATGTTATCTTCTTTTCTGTAGAAACACAGGAAAACAACAGGACGTGCAAGAGTTAAAGATTCTCATGGGTCCCCGTAGATGTTGGGTTAATTAGGATCTATGCCTTTTCATTGGCAACATTCATAATATGAAGTTTGTTGGCAACGTCATTTCTAACCGCTCGCTATACATCTTTTGCTGTTTGATTGCAAACATTGTACATCTAATAGTATGTACCAAGCAACGGAGATAACTTGCGAAACTATATTAGCGTAGGAGGTAGACGGAACAGCCAAACGCTCAAAATCACTCAACACAGTTGGCTACCTTGCGTCAACAAAACTGTCGTCTGCTTTACATAGCACCTATAGCGGAGTCATGTTTTCTTGTTTGTTCGCTACTATTTTCTTTTTATTTTTCAAGTTATCATCCACATTGCTGCTATGGGTGTTTCATTGCTAAACTTTGCTTATGAATTAACTGAATTACAATCATTTTGTGAATATGCATATTTTTTTGTTTCGGCGGTGTGCATGATAGTCTCGGTATGCAAACCTAAAAGGTCGCACAGAGTTAAGGCACGAAGCGAAGGTAAAGTTTTGTTGTGGACTGGGTACATTAATTATATTGAGCGGCAATTTGTTTGATATAGTGTAGAAAACAGACAGATGTGATTACTTGACCCGATCAAAATGTCTTCGTCGTACGACTCGGACATTTTCATTTGCGTCTTGTAATCACATCTGCCTGTTATCGGCAGTTTATCAAGCAAAGTGCTGCTCAATATAATATAACATAAATGTATGCTCATTTCATGTTTTGCGATCCCACCATTTCTTTTTAGTCAGCATTAATTGTTCCCATCCTTTTCTTATTATTATTCATTACAAACAGTTAGCGTATCGGTAACAAGCACGAGAGTAACCAACGGGAATCGAAACGCGATTTCTTCCCGTTGGCTCTTTCTTGTAGGGTATATGCTTACTCTGGCATTATGCAGTGATTTGTAAAATGTAATACTTCGTATTTCAGTATCTTTTGCGGAGAAACACATTGTCATTATAACCACATGAAATTCCTTTTTCTTTTCTTTTCATTCGTCTTCTTCTTGCCTCGTCCTTTCTCGTTGTTCTCTCTGCTGGTCCAAATGCGTAACAAAGTCAAGCTGCATTATGACATGCAGCCCGCTTTGGTTCAATTATAGTCTTATGGCCGTTCTGAAGAAGTAACCTAATGCCCGTCAGCAAGGAAAACAACGGAACCACATCCGGGGGATTTTATACCACTGCAGTCAGACTATCCACACATGAACTTGGCAACGTTTAACCATTCCTGATTTTCATTGTCGGCAACGCAGGGCTTGCGCTTGCTTTCATGATCGCCCTTGTTAAAACAACTTGCTCAGTAAATGATTTACGTTCTTCTTCCACCATTCGAACAAAACCTCAGCTATTGTGTTGCAAGATGAAGCTCTTTCGTGAAGAATATGCGTCAAGGCATATTCCCCATTTACAGTCCCTTTCACGTGCATTGTTGTAATTCTTCTGGTGATTGGATTACTTCTCATTATGTCCAGTGACATAAACCCCAACCCTGACCCAACTCAAACCGCAGCCTCAAAAGATTTTTCAGTAATTTATGTTATGTGAGAAGTCTTCGCCATAAAATTGACATTTTAAAATGTGAAATTAAAGACTATGACATTGTTAATATGTCAGAAACTTGGCTATCGGACAACATAAATAATGACAGTACACGTATTGATGGATTTCAGCCCCCTGTTAGACTAGAGAGACCTGTTCAGTATGGCGGTGGCGTTGTCATTCATGTAAACGATAACCTTGTGTGCAAGCCTAGACCTGACCTTGCTGTGCCATAGCTGGACTCCGTGTTGGTCGAAACTAGATTGTCCCAACAAATTATACTTGTAGATTCTTTTTATCGCCCACATAACTCCTCTGTTGACTACTAGCGTCATGCTGACCAGTCACTTAAAAATATAATCTCTACTCCGCATAAATTTATCGTATTGAGAGATTTTAATTCTGATACACTTCAGAACCCGTCGCCATATCGCACTGACATGTTGGTTATGAAAAACCTCCTGCAATAAATTTCTTCTCCCACTCGCATATCACACATACAACCACAACGCGTATTGTCCTCATTTTAGTTAAATAGTATTCCGACCAGCGGTTCAAGATGGAGGTATTATCTGTGAGGAGTGCCTGGCCATTCGCGCTTCGCAGGGGACTTTGTACCAGGTGCCTGGGGCCATACACTGCTTTCAGTGCTTCGTAGAAGCCCCTGTAGTCACCATTGTCAGCACAAAGCTGGGTCCTCTGTGCAAGTCTGGTCCACCACTCATTCTGGAGATCTCTGAGCTTGCGCTGGAGACTGCTGCAGACGAGGCGGAAGGCAGACTTCTTCACAGGGCAGGAAGGCTGGGCTAGGTGGGCCTGATGGGCGGCTCTTTTTTGCTAGGTGTTCCTGGATCTCTACATCGTTTTCGTCAAACCAGTCTTTGTTCTTCTTTCTGGCGAAACCCAAGACTTCTGCAGAGGATTTTGCAATAGCAGTTTTCAGTTGTTCCCAAAGTGTTTCAGGGGAGGAGTCTACTGGGTCCGCTGTGTCTTTGAGCCTGCGCTGTAAATCTGTCTGAAAGGCGGCTTTCACATCGTCACGCTGAAGGCTGGCAACATCAAGCTTTTTCTTGGGGGGCCCCCATTTCTTGGGTTTTGGCCTGAAGTGGAGCCTGAGTTTGCAGCGGACAAGGCGGTGGTCAGTTTGGCACTCTGCGCTGGGCATCACTCTGGTGAGGAGGACGTCACTGCGGTCCCTCTGACGCACTAGGACATAGTCGATAAGGTGCCAGTGTTTGGAGCGAGGATGCATCCAGGTGGTCTTTCGACTGTCCTTTTGCTGAAAAGTAGTGTTGGTGATGACCAGTTGCTGCTCCGCACAGAACTCCAACAGTAGGCGGCCATTGTCATTGCAGTTCCCCACGCCATGCTTGCCGAGGACTCCTTTCCAGGCTTCAGAGTCCTGGCCCACTCTGGCGTTGAAGTCGCCAAGGATGATGACTTTGTCGTCTGCAGGGGTACTCTGTAGGAGGCTGCGCAGGTCGGTGTAAAACTTGTCCTTTTCAGCAGGCTCTGCCAGGAGGGTTGGGGAGTACACACTGAGAAGGGTGACGTGTTGCTGGTGTCTCAGTGGGAGGCGCATGGACATGATGCGGTCTGAGTGGCCCGTTGGTAGGTTTTCCAGCTTAGTCGCAATGGATGTCTTGACCATGAAACCCACGCCTGAGAGCCGTCTTTCTGATGCAGGCCTGCCTGACCAGTAGAGGGTGTACCCAGCACCAAGTTCTTGGAGGCTGCCTTCGTCCGGAAGGCGTACTTCGCTGAGAGCGGCGATGTCAATGTTTAACCTCCGCAATTCATGGGCAATGAGGGCGGAGCGACGTTCAGGGCGTCCGCTGTCTGCTTTGTCGAGCATGGTTCGGACGTTCCAGCATGCTACGTTGAGTCCGGTCGTGGTCGTCATGAGAGTGGATCCGTTATTCTTTCTTGTTTTTTGACCGCAGGAGAAGATGCCCGTTGACCGCGGCTAGCCAACTGGGGTTACGAGGGGACGAGCTTTGGTTAGGCCACCTTTTCTAGGCCCCTCTCCGTGTGGAGCAAGCAGTGCTGTCCCTAGAGAAGGCTGCTTGGTCGTTCAGGGTGTGCCGAGTGATGTTGTCATCCCCAGGTCAACATCAGGCGACCAATATCCTGAACCGCCTGCATGCAGGTTTGAGACTGCGGCTTCCAGTGACATCTTTCACCTGCCGTTTCGCCCCTCGTCCGTCGCTACAGGACTTGGAATAGTCAGTGTCATGGTCCGTGGACGTTTCCTAAAGCCTGCGCGGTGGAGCTTTTTGGTGGAGTGCAGTGTGCGCAGTACTGGCCCCACCCTTTAAACCCTTGGTTCATCTGCCATGGCCTAGCAAGCTGGGACGATGGCATCGAGGTCCTCGGGTCGTATGTTTTATATCAGACTGTCCTTGTCCTAGTCTCTGGCTCAAAAGCCTTCCCCGGAGACACGGGGGCTTTGATGTCAGGGGTTTCCTCCCTTAGCCTTTCCGCAGCCAAGCGGCCAGGCCTGCAAGGCAGCAGGCGACTCGTGGAGGGCGGGGTCGTCTATGTCCCGTGCAGATGTGAACATCTGCCCACTGCCCAGAGCCTCTTCAGCGCTGAGCGCACTGTTCAAGAAGCAGTCGTCCTACAAATCCCACACCTCCCAGTAAAGGTTGAGTTGGACGAACCGCCCACCGCTGAAGAGACCCTCACAGCCATCCACCAGCTCAAGAGTGGCAAAGCAGCAGGCATTGATGGAATACCGCCAGAGATCTGGAAACATGGAGGCACAGCACTGCACAACAAGCTCCATGACCTCTTTCTCTGCTGCTGGGAGGAAGGAACACTACCAAAAGATCTCCGTGATGCAGTCGTTATCACCCTGTACAAGAACAAAGGCGAGAAGTCTGACTGTTCCAACTATCGGGGAATTACCCTGCTGTCCATTGCTGGGAAAATCCTTGCAAGGCTGCTCCTGAATCGGCTGGTACCTGCCATCGCTGAAGACCAACTCCCAGAGGGCCAGTGTGGCTTCAGAGCAAACAGGAGCACCACCGATATGGTCTTTGTGCTGAGACAGCTACAGGAGAAGTGCCGCGAGCAGAACAAAGCGCTGTACGTAACATTTGTCGACCTAACAAAAGCGTTCGACACTGTGAGCAGGCAAGGCATGTGGCAGATCCTGGAGCGACTTGGCTGTCCCCCAAAGTTCCTCAACATGATTGTCCAGCTACACGAGGACCAGCAAGGCCAGGTCAGACTCAACAATGACCTCTCAGAACCATTCCCTATTCTCAACGGCGTAAAGCAGGGCTGCGTGCTGGCACCGACCCTCTTCACCATCTTTTTTAGCATGATGTTGAAGCAGGCCACAGTGGACCTCGATGATGACGATGCAGTGTACATCAGGTATCGTCTCGATGGCAGCCTGTTCAACCTCAGACGACTGCAGGCCCACACGAAAACCCTAGACCAACTGATTCGTGAGCTGCTTTTTGCTGATGATGCTGCCCTCGTTGCACACACAGAGAGAGCCCTGCAGCGCATCACGTCTTGCTTCGCAGATGCTGCCCAGCTCTTTGGACTCGAGGTCAGTCTGAAAAAGACAGAGGTCCTCCATCAGCCGGCACCCAAGACAGTGTATCGCCCTCCTCACATCACCATTGGCGAGTCTGAACTAAAGTCAGTGCACCAGTTTACTTACCTTGGCTGCATTATCACGTCGGACGCCAAGCTGGACAAGGAGCTTGACAGCAGGCTGGCAAAAGCGAACGGCGCTTTCGGGCGACTTTTCAAGCGGGTGTGGCACAATCAACAGCTGAAAACAGGCACCAAGATCAGCGTGTACAGAGCTGTGGTCCTCACCACCCTGCTGTATGGTTCCGAGTCCTGGGCCCTCTACCGCAGCCAACTACGACTCCTCGAACGCTTTCACCAGCGCTGCCTGCGTACCATCCTGGGCATTCACTGGAGTGACTATGTCACCAACGTCGAGGTCCTTGAACAGGCTGAAACTGTGAGCATCGAGGCTTTGCTGCTGCGGACACAGCTCCGCTGGGCGGGGCATGTCTCCAGGATGGAGGATCATCGCCTACCAAAGATCACCCTGTTCGGCGAGCTTGCTACTGGACACCGTGACAGAGGGGCACCAAAGAAGAGATACAAAGACTGTCTCAAGAAGTCACTTAGTGCCTGCCAAATCGACCACCACCAGTGGTCTTCGCTTGCTGCGGACCGTGACACCTGGCGCTCTACCATTTACAAGGCAGCTGTCTCCTTTGAGGACTCTCACAGAGCTAGCCTTAAGGACAAGCGGCTCAGGAGAAAAAACAGAGATGCCGCAGCTCAGAACCCCGGCCATACCTTCCCCTGCAGCCACTGCGGTCGAACCTGCCTGTCTCGGATTGGCCTCCGCAGCCACGAACAAGCCTGCAGACGTCGTGGGAAACTCCTATAAAATCTTCGTTCGCGAAGTCAAGCCAAGATAGATAGATAGATAGAGATAGATAGTTAAATAGTTCATGTCAAAAAAGGGATTCACGGTAGAGGAAAGCAGCAAAATCTATTACTTCTATCGAAGAGAAAGCAACGACGTTTTACAATCACTTTACAAGCCAATCTACGGTAGATTGTAACAACGATCTAGTACCCGATATGCAATATGCAGCTTTGTTTTCCTCCCCACGTCACACGACCAGTCACTTTAGCGCAAACCGTACCATGTGACCGTGATATTAAAAACCCCTGTAGCGAAAAATCGCGGACGTTTTGTAGGCCTCTCGATGACGCATCTTGGATGGCAGTTTTGTGCTATAAAGATCGCCAAACGTTCTAAAGTAAATGTTACTTAGTGTTTTTCGAAACAACAAGCACATTCAGTACTGGAGACGGGAACTTTATGACATAGTTTAAATTACATCATAAGTCTATTTTGTTAATGTATATTCCTTTGACGTCAGTCATGTCTGGCGTGATCCAGATCGCAAGATGTCGTAAGATGTCTTCTTGATTTCTTTTACGAAAATAGTGGAGGAATGAAAACAAATACGTTAGGGGTTCGTTGCACGGACCCTTGTAGGCCTTCAGGAGGTCAAAAGAACCATTGTACTCCTCAGGCCTTCGGCCTTCGGGGTACAATGATTCCTTTGACTTCCTTCAGGCCTACAAGGGCCCGTGTAGCGAACCCTTCCGACCAATAACTTATAATATACATCAATCATCATCTTAGCCTTACAGAGGTAACTAATGTCATAAACGATCTGGACCCAAATAAAGTCGTAATTCCTGACCTAATACGCAATAAAATTGTGATAGCTAGAAATACGTTTATTTCAGAAGATCTTACCATTACCTTTAACCGGTCCCTTGACGAATGTGTCTTTCCATCCATGTGGAAAGTTTCTCATGTAACTACTGTTCATAAAAAAGGTGACAAAAGCAAATGTAGTAATACCGTCCTACATCCTTGCTAAACTGCATTGGTAAAATTTTAGAAAAATGCGTCCAACGCCATATATTCCAATATCGTCATTCGAATGATCCGATAACTGCTAGCCAGTCAGGTTTTATACCTGGGGACTCAACAGTCTACCCGCTCCTGAGTGTCTGTAACGACCTCTGTAAGTTTTTGACAGAGGCATAAATTCCCAAGCTGTATTCTTTGATGTAGCCAAAGCCTTCGATAAAGTGTGGACTCATGGCCTGCTTAAAACTTTAGGATCGATAGGCATTCGTGGGAAGCTTCTACAATAGCTACCCGATTACTTGCGCAATCGCAAGCAAGCCGTTGCTTTCAAAGTGTATATATCTACATACCTACCCGTCGAGGCGGGCATACCGCAAGGATTAGTTTTAGGCCCCCTCCATTTCCTCATTTATATTAAAGACATTGTACTAGACATTGATTCTAAAATTAAACTGTTTGCAGATGATATCAGTATGTATTTGTCCCTGAATAACGATAATATAACCACCGCCATGTATATGTAATTGATCAGCAACATCAGACTCTGGGAGAGAACAGAGCAGATAACAGCAGAGAATGAAATTGGGCGAAGAAGATGGGGATGGATCGGTCACAGTCTGAGAAAGCCAGCTTCCAGTATCACTAGGCAGGCATTGTCATGGAGCCCCCAGGGAAAGAGGAAAAGAGGTAGGCCGAGAAACTCCTGGCGTCGAGACCTCCAAGCAGACATCAAGACTGGGAACCACCTGGAGTAGAATCGAAGGAGAAGCACAGGACAGGAGTTGCTGGAGGTCTCTCGTCGACGGCCTATACCCGGGTAGGGGTGACAGGCGTAAGTAAGTAAGTAAGTAAGATGTATATGTAATTGATTCAATTCAATGGCTTGTTTAGATCTGATGAAAATTTTAAATATTCTTTCATGTGTTTGGCAAAGCAATAAACTATTTAAACCAATGCACACCAATAAAAGATTTCCTTCAATACTCTTTGACCTAAAGATTTTTTTTTCTTTTGTGGGGAGGTGGGGGGGGGGAGGGGGAACCTCTCCCACCTCCCACCCCTCTCCAGTCACGCCCCGGCCACCCAGTTCCCGAGCAATTACCCTAAATATTCGACCACTTTTTACATGCTCATTTTCCGATTTCTCAACCTTAGTCGAATATTTAGAAGTTCATAAAACTGTGTTGATTAATTGCGGAGGTGGCGTGGTAGAAAATTTTGAGAATCTAATTTTAGCTTGCACTCCTTCGTGTTTGTTGTTGTTGCGTTTTTTGGGTTTATTTTGTGTGTTTGTTTTTTTTTTTTGGGGGGGGTTTGTTTGTTTGTTTGTTGTTGTTTGTTTGTTTTGTTGTTGTTTTGTTTTTGTTTGTTTGTTTTTTTGCCTCGTTTGAGTTGAAACACGCCGTTATCCCAAATGGGAATACCCACAAGGGGAGGGTTCACGCAAGAACGTGCTTAAATCAGATTCCGATTTTAGTGGCTAAATCATTGTCTATACACCTAACGCAAATTTAAAATAGATTATGTCCAAAAATGCTGATCATCTTTTGTCCTTATTGTTTTCTTGAAATATGCATGGTTCAAAAGTTATCTGCAAAAAATAGGAAGCTATAGAATATCACATCATTTGCCACCTTGCCCCTGTGGAAAATCAATACAACTGTCTTCACCTTCCACCCCCTTCACCCACCCCCCACTGGAGTTCTTGGCACGGAGAGTTTACAGGCGAACTACCCATAATCTGCACGAGTCATATTATCATGTCTCTCAGTAATGGGCAGGGGCTCATAGAAGCTCGATGTCTCACTGGCTCTATGTTACGTCCGGATTTATGCTCGATTACCTGCCGTTCATATGTGTAGGGGACTACGTCATTGTCGCCTATCACTGTGAATCTGACCTGATTTTAAAATTTTCATCCTAAGCATTGGGCAGAACGGTGCCATTTAGAATCAGGTCTGCGACTTGTTTCTTAGAACACGGTCGTAAGAACGCAGTGATTGCTTGGTGTATTGCTTACCCATCACCATACACACTCGCTTTGTGATGTCTGTAAAGTGCGACACATTACTCTTCAGTTTTCCGCGCCAGCCACGCTGTCATGAAACAAAGCACATAGCCTTGCTTGGCTCTAAAGCCGGCGAGCATCACAAGTCGGTAGGTAATACATACCCCTACTCTGTACACAGTCTGCTCAGACTGAGACCTTTACTGTAGCCACACAGAAACCAATGCAGATTGTGTATCCTGCCGATCGAAAAATAAATCCACGTGGGGGAACCGAGCGTGCAAAACATACTACACAAAGCATATCAAAACAGAGATAAATTGAGCCAGCAAGTCATAAATTCACGTGAGCCCCCTCACACGGTGGGCACCTTTAACCCTTTCACTGCCGAGAGAAAAGTGAACACGATTCAGCTTAAAGAGACATCGATCATTACAGCCCCGAAGTTGCGGGGGCTCATGAGGATCTATGTCTCTTGCTGACGCCAGTTTGTATCGGGGTTTCTTGGACGTTCTGTGGCTCTTTTGGTGTGAAAAAACAAAGCCGGATTTCAGAAACGCAGCCTGCGACCAGTGGCTGTGTAGGGGTTAAATATCTATGCTTCTTGCAAGATGTTAGGCGTTTTGATACAGAGGTTTTCCACGTGTTGTCGACTTAGGTATAAACGTAGGTCAAGTTATGTAATTACGCCAGATTTGCCTCCGCTTTCTTTTTCTTACCCGCGACAAATCACAGCAAGATATGACTCGACCATGATAGTTCCCGGGTGGTGGCAAAATAGCTTGGCGCCTATAGGCGCCAAGCTATTTTACCACCACCCTTGAACTATCATGGTCGATCTGTCTCCTGACTTGTAATGCAGTCTTCAGAGGATAACTCCAAAATCAATGTGGGTATATCGTACCAAGGGCACAATGAGTTAAACACTGTTGTGTCGCACTCTTTACAATACAATACAATACAATACAATAATACTTTATTAATCCCTCATGGGAAAATTCACTGTCTGCCCATACAACACATGGCATCATCATTCACTCATAGCAATAATTTAATAACTCGTAACTCTCAGGTAAAGAAATGAACTATAACAGACGTATTGTTACCTTTGTAACACTCTTGGCATCATCCAAAATAAAATTATGGTGGATTCCCCCTGTGCCGCTTCTGGTGTCAGCAATGTTGCAGTGAACTACTGAAAGGGCTAGTACTAAAGAACTGAAGAATGTTGACAGACACTATCTACTGATATTACTGTTGAAAAGGGTAACAGCCTGAGGGACAAAAGAGTTGGCATAACGTGATATACTACTTTTGGGTACTCGAAGTCTGCCACGTCGTTCGATACGTCTGCTGTCAAATTCATATCTAAGTGGATGTGTTTTGTCATCAAGAATGTCAGCCAGATTGTTCGTAATCCGTCTGTTGTACAGTGTGTCCAAATTATCCTGTGCCCTACCAATCACCCCGCCCCCTTTCCGGATTACTTTGTTAAGGCGATCTTGATCTCTTTTACATAAATTTCTACCCCAGCACGTCAGTCCAAAAATTAGAATGCTAGCAATACTGGAGCAGTAAAACATCTGTAAAAGCTGAGTGCTTACATGAAATGATCTGAGCTTTCTCAAACAGTAAAGACGGGTATGCGTTTTTTTCACAATAACATCTGTGTTTTGTTTCCAGTTGAGCGCGTTATCAAAAAGAACACCTAAAGCCGTGTAGGACTCTACACGCTCAACTGCTGTTCCCTTGATGACAACAAGACCGGGATGATGTTTGTTATTCCTGAAATCTATGATCATCTCTTTTGTTACCAAGCGGTGGTCGAATGTTTGGGGTGCGATAAAAAAAAAAAAGTGCCGGTCGTATATCTACAAAGTTTTTTTTTATTTTGCTGAAATATCGTCAAAAACAGCTTGTGGTCAAATATTTAGGGCGGTCGAATATTTAAGGTAATTACGGTAAGCTAGTAGTACTGCATTTGACACGGGCATTCATGTACATGTACGTACACAAAGTCTGCCTACGGGAAGCACCACTAGACGTTTTGGTTACCCAAAGAGAATGAACTCTGCATTAGCTGGGCATCATGTAACTTTAAAGTTATGTCACTTTGGTCGGAAAGCAGGTCCAAGAAAGTGGTTGTACACCTTAGACCATCTGGGGGCCACGGAACACAGTGCCGTTTCCGTATTGTCCAGTCTCTTAGCCATAGTCAGTCCCAGGCATCCTCTAATATTTCAATCCCCTAAAAAACACTAGGGCCCACCAGCTCCACAATTGCCATGCACAAAATAACCCAAAAAACAGCACATTGACAGTCTCATTTCTTGGCTATGAACCTGATTCCTTACCAACCCCACACCCAAGCACAGCTGAAATCAGGTGCCCTCAAATCACTACGTCAACGGCAACTCAACATAGGCCCACAAATGTCTACTGGATAAGCTCAGGATGGTACGAATCAAAGCACCAAACATGACTCCTCTCAGCTAACCAGAAATTTCCAGCAAATTCCAACATTCAGCCCCTACTACAAATTTTCAAACAAGGCAAAAATTATTTTTAAAAACACCGGCCCTCTTACTGCCTGAACTGCCCAATTTAAATATATAACATGACCTGGGCACTCACTGCCGCCAGGCCTTCACCATCGTTCACTTGTTCGTAGTGTGCTTCTGCGCGCTCGAAACTACACGAGGGCATATTCGAGTGAATAAATAGAGATTAAATTATGCCGTTCCTTCCGTGCAAAATATTTCACGAGTCTTCAGTTCTACTGATAAAATGCGAGCTTTAACAAACTGAACAAGCCGGAGTGATTGGTGATTGGGAGGATTTTAACCTCTGAATCAACATACACTCTTCTCGTAGTGAGGTGCCGCACGCAAGGACGGTCTCTCATACTATACCTGCATCCGTGGCTTATCAGTGGTCAGTGGCGGCATTGCCGCAACGAAACATTCAAGAGTGCGGCGGACACTGCACAACCTTTATCACCACACTACATGAGTTGATTTAACCTTGCGAAAACACATGTTGTCGAGAAAAGGCTGTGCGACTGAGATGACCAAATGAGTAGAGACCAAATTATGCCCCAACTCCCGTTATGCCGAAAAATAAATCATGAGTGTTGTGATTGACGGCCGATAAAATGCGAGCTTTAATAGCGAGCATGTTGTTGGTCAAACGGCTGAGCCGCACCAGTGTCGGATTTATTTGTGCAACGTGAGATCGGATATAACTTGCCGTGATTCAGTAGTGAGGTTACGTTTACGCCGAACGACTCCCAACACCCAACGCCAGCGAAATCATGGCTCGTGACCAGCCTGTACGATGAGCATAGACACCACTCCAAACATCTCTGTGTGGCATAGATCCTCACAAACCCGCAGGGCTCGTGAGGATCTATGCCTCTTGGAGATGTTTGAAATGTTGTCTATACTTCTGGTACACACTGGTTATCCGCCGTGACTTCAGTTCGCTCTCGTTCGTTGATGTCTCATTTCAGATGGAACTTTCAGGAACGTGGAGTAAGGTTTGTGTGATGTGAATGAAGAGGTGATGGAGACATAAATTTGCCCTAATGAACCTTTCCAGCCCTGTCAAACGTCAACACCTGCATCGTTCAAAACGGCGTCCAACACGGACCAACCTTTGCTCAGAATGTGGAAACATGTATCGTCACTCATCATCCATTGCAAAGCACAAAACAAAAAAAAAATGACTTAAACATGATTACCACAGTGGACCAGCGATCAAAAGATCAGTTTGTGATAAATAGCTTTGCTGATGCAAAGGAGCTGCCTTCGAACATAAACACTATCCACATGCGGATAACACTTCATAAGGCTGCGGTCCTTTTACAATCAGAAACATACGGCGATACGTATTCCGAGCACAAAAGACTTGAAATCCCCTCCCACACTGAACCCCGGCCCAGTATGCGATAAAACGTTCCAAAGGAAAGCATGTTTAACAGCATCTTCAGACTCAAGATACTGCTACTACATTTCATGTGACAGCTGTTATACAAGATTCAAAAACGCTTCAAACTTGAAACAGCGGCGGGGGGGGGGGGGGGGGGTGTCCGTGGCGCTGTGGTAACGGTGCCTGCCACCCATGCCAAAGGTGCGAGGTTCGATACAGGGTTCCGGCGTCGGACGTTTCTCCTCTAGTAATCTATCTACATATCTATCTATCTATATCCCGTAGTCTTGTCGACCGTTGGGGCACCACTGATGACTTGGCAACCAGCTCCCTCCATTCCTCTCTGTTCTCTGCCACTCTTAGCGTATCGCACAGCCTCAGTCCTGTCCACTCTGAGATATTGTCCTCCCATCTTTTCCTCTGTCTTCCTCTCCTTCGTCCTCCTTGCACAGTGCCTTGCAGGATTGTTTTGACAAGCCCTGCCGAACGCGTGACATGTCCATACCACTTCAGTTTGCGTTTTTCATAATGGCTATTAGGTCTTCATAGGGCCCGATGGCTTGCCTGATTCTGCTTCCCACTTCCTCGTTCGTGATGTGATCTCTGTATGCAATGCCAGAACCCTGCAGAGCTAGTCCACGAAGGGGGAGAAGACATGATAAGCGCCTTACTAACAATCTGCAATAAGATCTGGCAGTCAGGGGATTGTCCCACACCATGGAACCAATCACTTATAATAACTCTCCCCAAAAAAGGCAACTTACATCAATGCCAGAATTATCGCACGATCAGTCTTATATGCCACACAAGCAAAGTCATTTTAAAGCTCATAATGAACAGGCTGAAGCCACAGGCAGAAGAAATCATAGCTGAGGAACAGGCAGGCTTCAGACCAGGGCGCAGCACAACTGAGCAGATCTTCAACCTGAGAGTTCTATGTGAGAGGTACCTCCAGCACCAGCAAGACCTCTATCATGTCTTTGTGGATTTTAAGAAAGCGTTGACAGGGTGTGGCATGCAGCCCTTTGGTCCACCATGAAGCTATACAACATCAATGCCAACCAGATCAAAGTCATAGCAAACCTTTCAACGGCAAAATAGGAAACTGGTTTAGGACTACAGTCGGAGTCAGACAAGGCTGCTTGCTCTCACCTAATCTTTTCAACATCTTCTTGGAAAGAATCATGACAGACGCTCTGAAAGATCATGAAGGAACTGTCAGTATTGGAGGCAGAACAATCACGAACTTGCGCTTTGCGGACAACATTGATGGCCTTGCAGGAACGGAGAAGGAGCTAACTCATCTGGTGGAAAAGCTAGACAGTACAGCCAAAGCGTATGGGATGGAAATCAGTGCAGAGAAGACCAAACTGATGACAAATAACACAAGTGGCATTGGCACAGACATCATGTTTGGAAGCAAAAAAACTGGAAACAGTTAATAAATTCAAATACTTAGGAGCCATTCAGACAGATGAGGGATTAAAACCAGAAATACTGTCCAGGATTGCGCAGACAACAACAGCACTGACAAGATTGAAGACCATATGGAAGGACAGAAACATCACGCTCTGCTCCAAGATCAGACTGATGCGCTCCTTGGTCATCTCAGTGTTTTTGTATGCCTGTGAGTCATGGACCCTCACAGCAGACCTTGAAAGGAGGATACAAGCCACTGAAATGCGATGTTTTCTAAGGCTGCTTGGCATTTCATACAGAGATCACATCCTCTAGTAAGTGTCACCGTTAATTCGGGCGGACTGTCGGCGGCTCTTTCTCGGTGTACTCCGGCTCTTCCCCCACCCACCCACCCCCACCCCTACCCCCCCCCCCCCACCCGCTCCACTTTGGTACCGGTTTCAGGTCACTTTATAAATTTCAAACACCAGCGATCAAAATTTCCGAAACCCCAATAGCTGAGCTGACCCTTCGAATATCCTGTGTTTGTCTTGCACTGTGTTTGTCTTTGAGAGAATGCGTGTGTGTCACGTGAGCGTGCGTTTTGGGTTCAGTTCGAGGTGCTTAGAGCAGATTCGCCGATTATAATAACCTGTATTATTATTGTTAATATTATTACACACCACATGGCGTCAACTGTGTCCTGCCAAGGAACACACTGTTTTCCAATTGACCAGGCGTACGAGAAATCCCGGACAGTTCAAATTCTTTACTTTCATATATCAAACCCTTTTTCACGTAATTAAATTAATACTACTGTGTCTTCAAGAGGAGAAGGCAACACAACATAGTACAACACAACAGAATCAGTTAGCAAAAAAAATGAAACCAGAGCACTAGGTAGGCAACAAGGAATACTCGGAAAAATGTGCCTAAATGAATTTTCTCTTTTATATCTAAGTGTTGAAAAATATAATACTGGCATCAGAAATGTTTTCCTTTGTTCTGGAGGAACAATTGTTCTAATTAAACCTAGTTCATTCTGCTAGCTGATCGTGTTGTGTTTGGCTATAGTACTAGAACCCGTTTTGTGTTGACTTCGGGTCACCCTTAAAAAGATGACAGCTTGAAATTAATACACAAAGGAATAATAAATTTAAATTCTTTAATGTCGTCCTTGTTTGTTTGAGAAAGAGACACAAAAAATAGTATTATCCCAATGCAGAAAAGACCATTGGGCCGACCTCGGCCGCCGTTGGCCCGCGCACGGCTGACGTTGGCCCGATGGTCTTTTGCGCATTGGGATCCCAGCCAGATCTATTTACAAGACGCATAGTTGTCACTGAGCCCATTTGGCTGCACGGACCCTTGAGCAGCCGTGACGCAAGGGTTCATGACAATTTGTCTATGCCTGGACTAGACACATCTATCCGCAAGAGGCTTAGATTCTCATACGGCATTGCAGGCATACGAGGTATGATCAAAAAGTAATGATAGTTGCGTCATAACATCAAACCCGTTGGCCCAATTTACTTCATATTTTCACATTTTGTAATAGCACTATCCTCCACCGTTTATGCAAACTTTCAGCTACTTCAGGCAAGATTCAAAGGCAATGTGGTATTCTGATAAAGGTCAGGGTCGGACTTGTGTGAATTTACGGCTTTTGCTAGGTCCAGGATGTGGGAAAGCTCCGTCCTGTATGCCTCTTTTTCAGTTTAGGGTAGAACCAAATGTCGCATTGGTCGTGGCAGGGGCTGTATGATGGTTGAGGAAGAACACGAATGGTTTGCTCCTCTGTGTAGGACACAGTGACCTTGGCTTTGTGGTCACTGCCATTTTCAAGAAAAACAGGTTGTTCTGGGCACTGAGAGTTGGCCGCTGCTCATGAACAGACTTCAACACTTTTGGAAAAATAATTTCTTACAGGATATTTTGCACTGACTGCGCGCTCCACTGGTAAAATATGAACGATAAATTGGACCTCTAAGTTTTAAAACAAAATAGAGAAAATGTTGCTGCAAATTCTAAAAATCGGACAAATGTGCCCGTAGCCTTCTCTCATCAGAGGCCAAATACTCATGATTGGACCATTACCTGGGGATACCGTTATATGACAAGCAAGCATCGTCTTCAGTGATGACATCACACGGTCGTTAGAGGCTATTTATGCTAAACGCTCCGAGCGGTTAAAAGGCGATCACTTTCTGTTGAATCTGAGCCTCTGTCAAGAAATAGGGTATCCTTGTTGCAGATAGTTTTTGAAGGTCAAGGTCAAAGCACACTATCCTTTGAACTGTTCCAAGAGAACTACAGGAAGTTCAAGATATTTCTCAAATTAAAATATAAGCGTATTTTTTATCAACACGTAAATAATGAGCAACGTTTGCTCGTTCCTAGCTAAAATTTGACAGTCAGACCTGTCTTCAAAGTCCTCTCTTTTACAGTTACATTGCGCAATCCACTTGCAGTCAGTACCAGACAATAGACAACTACCATATCAAACAACTTTCAAATTTGCTTGGATTTTGACAGGACTGTCTTAAGGTTTTACTCTGCTAAAATATGTAGAAATGAATTTATTATCTTGGAGAGTCCACTATTTTCAAGCACAGCTGTTTACAGCACTCTTTCAATGACGTCACACAGAACCTTGGCTGACGATACCAGCTCCATATTGTGCACGAATAAAGGGCATAGGCTGAAATTTGTTCTGATACTAATTTTATTTATGTGACATACGTAGTTTACAAATGGCCAACTATCATTGCTTTCTGATCATACCTCGTAGATTCACATGGACACTTTGTAAACAATCTAGGCCTAGGGGCAAGAGCCGCAGTGCAGGGGCGGATCTGGGGGGAAGGGGGTTGGGTTCTAGGGATTCGCCCCCCCCCCCCTCCCCCCACCGCACCCCCACCCGCACCCCCGCCAAAATCTGAAATCTTTGAATTTGAATCTGGAAAAAATTAATCTCTTCTCTGGGTGCTCCAAACAAAAAAAAATCTCAATCGTCATCGACAGTAACTGATCCGCAAACTCATTGTTATGTTGTTGTTCCTTGGTGTTGTTATAGGTAAACCCTTTCACTGCCGAGAACCAGTAAACAGGATCCAACTGCAAGGGACATAGATCGTCATGAGCACTCGCAAATGCGGGGCTCATAAGTATCTACGCCTCTTGCTGATACCAAGTTGAATCCATGTTCCATCAGTGGATTTTGGTCGTGTGCGTGTATGTATATTATAGTAAAGTTTGCTACAGTTTATTATGTGTTTAATGAATCACTCTAAAGTATATTGTTTCTCTTTTTTACCTTTTATTTAATATTTTTTACAGTGACCACCACCCAATATTTTTTTTTTATAACAAATTTGTCTAAAATCCGAATCTGAATCTAGGACGAACAAAAGACTTCAGAAACACACTATGCATCCGGTGGCAGGTTAATATTTGTATTTAGCAGTTGCAAACATCGGTTTCATTCTCGAAGACGTGTACTAATCACGAATGTTCTGTGTGTATGACTATTGTCATTACTGGCCTAGGACTGTGAATACCAGCTTGACGAATGGGCCCTACACGGTCACTCACACATCAAGCAGCATCACATCGGACTGCCTGTCCTCGTACCATCTCACTTTGAAATATAAGGTCGGAAAATTTACACTTTCTTTTTGTTTTAGCCCATTTAGACCCGACACACTGCAGCAGGAGATGGATCGACCATGATAATTCAAGGGTAGTGCCAGATTAGCTTGACGCCATTAGGTGAAAAGCTAATCTGGCATTACCCTTGAATTATCATAGTCGATACATCTCCTGCAACTGCTACATGGTCGTTAGGTGACACCTCCAGATTTTGGGAAATGCAGCCGTGGAATTTAATGCGTTAATCTTTCAGTGATTTACTGGCAGAAAAAATAAAAATAAAAAATCTTCACATTTTGCTGGTCTGAACTTTTAGACCTATTCCTTACAGCAAACATTTGCCAAAGTGCGTGTCTATAGTTTTATAAGCCGTAATGTCCAAAATCACTGACCAGCTCATGTAGATAAACTTAATTGATAAGCGTTTTCCATACTTGTCGTTGTAGCGGGCTGATAAGTGGGTGTACACCAATCGGAATTATTCAGCGCTGGACAGACGAACTGTTAGGTCCGCTGCCCCCTCCTATCAGGCACCCAATCGTCAGCCCACATAAAAATACACAGATAAATAATACATCGCATGAGGGAGTAATTCCCTTAGTTATGTGTACTACTTCTACCAGTGTTAGCCTCAACTATTTGATTTGTATCTGCAGTCTACTCCGCTTATAACAATACAATACAAAACAATACAATACAATAATACTTAATCCCTCATTCGGAAAATTCATTGTCTGCCATTACAACACATGGCATCATCATTCACTCATTCAATTAATTAAATAACGTATTCATCATCATCATCAGTCCCTTGCCCGAACTGGGCGTTGGGGGGACTGAAAGGCAGCAGCAACAGACAGTGCTCTCCACTGAGTTCTATTTTGGGCGGTGGCAAGCAAGTCTGGCATCTCGAGTTCGGTCCATTCTTTTATGTTTGCGACCCAACTCTTTCTCTGACGACCTCGCCGACGACTTCCTTCGAGAGTGCCTTGGAGGATAGTCTTGGACAAGGTGTTGTGTCGGGTCACGTGGCCAAACCAAGCAAGCTTGCGCCGTTTCACGGTTGCCAGAAGGGGTTCATGTGGGCCCACCAGGGAAGTGACGATGCTCCGTACATATTCGTTGGTCTTGTGCTCGCGGTACGAGATGCGGAGCAACTTCCTCAGGCACTTGTTCTCAAAGGCCTGTATTTTCTTTTCTGAGTCTGCAATCAGTGTCCAAGTCTCACAGCCGTAGAGTAGAATAGACACTACGAGGGACTTGTAAAGCCTGTACTTGATGGTGAAGCTGATGGAGTTACTTCGCCATATCCTGTCCAGCCTGGCCATTGCGGATGTTGCTGTACCTATCCTGATACGGATCTCTGCTACGCAACTACCGTCTTTGGACAGAGTGGCTCCCAAGTACTTGAAGCTATTGACCTCTTCTAGCTTCTGGCCGTTCATGTGAATGTTGCTGCTGCTGTCGCTTGTGGTGTTGATCATCACTTTGCTTTTATCCGTACTGATCTCCATGCCATAAGACCCTGCGCTACTTGAAAGTTTGTCTGTCAGGTTTTGGAGCTCACTATTGCTGCCTGCCATGAGGTCAATATCGTCTGCGAATCGAAGATTGCACAGGGATCTGCCACCAATAGAGATTGAAGTATGGTGGTCGTGGAGGGTTTCCTGCATGATCTTCTCCAGGAATATGTTGAAAAGGACAGGAGAGAGCAGGCATCCTTGACGGACACCGATCGTCGTCCTGAAGAACTCGCCTGACTGATTGTTAAGTAGAACCGCGCTGCAGGCGTTCTTGTAAAGCGCTTCTATCATTTGGATCAGTCCCTCCTCTATGTTGAACGATCTCATGACTTGCCAGAGTCCGTCGTGCCAGACGCGGTCAAATGCTTTCCTGAAATCAATGAAGTTGTGGTAGAGTTCGCGCTGATGCTGCAGATGTTTCTCGATCAGGACGCGGCAGTTGAAAATCTGCTCTACAGTGCTTCTTCCAACTCTGAAGCCAGCCTGTTCTTCTGCCAGCAGTTCCTCGGCGAAAGTTTTGAGGCGGTTGAGAATGATTCTAAGCATTACTTTGCTAGGGTGACTTATCAGACTGATAGTTCTGTAGTTCTGGCACTGTTTCATGTTTCCTTTCTTGGGGAGCGGGATCACTAGAGACTGTGTCCATTCTACTGGCCATTTCTTTTGCTCCCAGATCTTTTGACAGAGTGTAGTGAGGACCTTCGTTGTTACTTCTCCTCCATGTTTCAACAGTTCAGCAGGTATGTTGTCTACACCTTGAGACTTTCCTCCCTTCAGGCCGCGTACGGCTGCTTCCACCTCTTCAGCTAACACTGGCAGGTCTTCAGCCTTCCTGGCCCCAGCCTGGTTGTTTTGGAGGATGCTGGTGTCTGGCTCAGCCTTGTAGTTATACAAGTCTCGGCAGTACTCAGTCCATCTGTTTAGTACAGTAGTGTTTTCCGTAAGGAGTTGGCCGCTGCTGTCTTCGATGACTGTGGCTGTTCGCTGTTGAGTCTTGGTGAGGGTCCTTAGCGTTTCATAAGCCTTCTTGCTGTTGCCGTTTGCCATGCCCTCTTCCACGCTACAACACTGGTCTTCAATCCAATCTTCTTTGGCTTCTTTCATCCTCTTCATGATCTTCTTGTTGACAAGTCTGTACTTGTTTGCTGATGTGAGGTCTTGGCCCCTCTTTTTCTTCCAGGCTCTCCTCTCATCACAGAGATCGAGGATGTCATCGGTGACCCAGGGCTGTTTGCGCTTCCTCTGCTTCCCCAGCACTTCTTCTGCTGTAGAAAGTAACACCTCTTTTATATTTCCAGCAAGGGTGTCTACGTCGCAGTCCAAAGTAGCCAAGGCTGCAAATCTGCCTCCCACCTGGGCTTGGAAGAGCTCTTCTACTTCCGGGTCTTTTAGCTTCTGGAGGTCGAATCTGATGCGAGGGCTCTTGCTATCTCGTTTCAATGCCAGCTTCAACTTGAGGCTAGTAAGGACGAGATTGTGGTCGCTGCCAATATCAGCGCCAGGAAAGGACCTCGTTTGTGCTTTGTTAACGCTGGATTTGAATCGTCGAGGCAGCAAGATGAAGTCAATCTGGTTATGGACCAGGCCTCCTGGCGATTGCCATGTCACTGTTCTTGACTTCTTGTGTGGATGGAGGGTATTAGCAACGGTGAGACGGTGACTCTGTGCGAACTCTAAAAGTCGCAGGCCTCTGTCGTTTGTTTCTCCAAGGCCAAACTTGCCAGCTGTTCCTGCCCATTGTTGGTAGGCGTCAGGGCCGATCTTTGCATTCCAGTCACCGAGGACAGTCAGAATGTCTTTCTTAGGTGTTTTCTTGATGATGTTGTCCAGTTGTTCGTAAAATTCTTCTAATTCTTCATCATCATGATCTGCTGTTGGAGCGTATACTTGAATGATAGTGATGTTGTGCGGTCGGGCGGAGATGCGGATGGAGATTAGTCTGCTTGACACGGGGGTGCAGCTGATGACAGTTCCAGCCACCTCTTTCCTTACGATAAAAGCTACGCCATGTTCGTGCTTGGTTTCTTTTCCGCTGAACCAGATTTTATGGCCTTCATCTGTTGTTGTTTCTCCGAAGCCTGTCCATCGAACTTCTGCAAGTCGTACAATGTCCCAGCGATAGCGCTTCAACTCGTGGGTGAGTTCCTTCACTTTGCCGCACTGGTAGAGTGTGCGAACGTTCCAAGTTCCGATAGTTATTCCTTGCGTGGGCAGCTTGATGGTGGGTTTGGTTCCAGTAACACACTTGTCGCCCCCACCCTGGAGACCTCCAATGGGGTGCGCGGTCGTTGGTGATCCGGGCCCCGACCGATCCGGCATGTTATTCTTATTCTGTTGCTTGTCCATCAGTCCTTTCAATGGGCTTAGGCGAACTTGGCGGCGCCCGTCTCCTCTCCAAGTATTTCAACTGACTGAGAGACGCGTCAGCCCCTCACAACGTTTCGCCCACCAGCAGAAGCGGTTACCGGGGTGTGGCTAGGTAAAGGACCTGGAGCCAGCTGTGAGAGTTGAGTGCCATGTGAAGACCAGTGCTCCCGCCTGCCCCAAGAGGCGCTGCTGGCTGAAAAGTCAAAGGTACTACTTCTCCATGAACACTCTACACCCCGTATTACTCTCAGTTAAAGAGATGAACTGTAACAGACGTACTGTTACCTTTGTAACACTCTTGGCATCAGAAACACTTATGGTTTATGCCCCCTGTGCTTCTGGTGTCAGAAATATTGCAGTAAACTACTGAATGGGCTAGTACTAAACAACTAAAGAATGTTGACAGACACTATCCTGATATTATTGTTGAAAAGGGTAACGGTCTGAGTCACAAAAGAGTTGGCATAACGTGATGTACTACTTTTGGGTACTCGAAGTCTGCCGCTTCGTTCGATATGTCTGCTGTCAAATTCATATCTAAGTGGATGTGTCGGATATAACTAGGTCGGGTATAACACAAGTCGGATATAGCAACACTTTTTCAAAGGTCCCAACAACAGTTTTCAACGTAAATTACTTCGTTTATAAAAATAAAAAAAAAAATAAAAAAAAACATCGGATAATTAAAACAACAAGAAAAATTGGGTCCCCGGTGATTTGTTATATCCAGAGTTTACTGTGTATTATGATATTTCAGTGGTATGCGAAATGTCGTAAAGGGGCATAACTGCGTAGTTGTTTATCCGGCTTTGAATATTTCCCCTGGTTGTGTACTCTTGACTTTTCATGCAGCCACTTTCAACAAAGACCAAGGAGAAGATCGTGCAAGTGGACGTGTGGCATTACCGTGATTGCGCGGGTGAGGTGGCCCTTCTACAGCTCGTGGACACGTCAAGGCAATCTGCTCTGGACACCCCACCTCACCTGTCATCGTGCAGTGCATGTAAAGACCTTGCAATATTTTGCAAGCGAGTTGCAAGGCCATCTCGGTCCCTGTTTAACCCCATTTAGCTCCCTCGCCTACAGCAGGCGATGGATTGACCATGATAATTCATTGATAGTGCCAGATTAGCTTGGTGTCTGATTGCGACAAGCTTATCTGGCACTGCCCTTGAATTATCATGGTCGGTCCATCTCCTGCAAGTGGTACATAGTCGATAGATGACACCACCAAAATTTCTGATAGGCGGGTAGAATGAGTTTAATGTTTTACTCTACGTTTCATTTCTTCGTTGAATAACAATGGTGTACACAGTCATCACAACTCCACAGAATAATTTCACAGTGTAGATGAAACGAGAATGTATGTACTGATTGCCATTCAGCGTCAAAATTATTTTTAACTCATTCAGCCCGACGGCCGTATTTCCCAAATTTTGGAGGTGTCATCTAATGACCATGCACCAGTTGCAGGAGATGTATCGACCATGATAATTCAAGGGCAGTGCCAGATTAGCTTGGCGCCGACAGGCGCCAAGCTAATCTGGCACTACCCTTGATTTATCATGGTCGACCCATCTCCTGCTGTAGTGCGTCAGGGCTAAATGGTTTAAATCATCTAAATTACTTATAACGCTATTACAAGCATTGACCTGTACAGCAGTTTGCTGATATCAAGGGCGGTGTATACTATTTCGCCAACACAGAATATTGTTTACATGTCGTCCAGATCTTTTTGGTGATGATCATATGCAAATTATGGCGTGATGGTCACTGTTGCTAGATCTTTCAAGCAATCTGTTTCCGTTTCACTTTAGAAATATTTTGTTGTAATGTTCCAGTGACGGCGCAGCCAAGAGCGGACTGTTCTGCGCCCTTTATGACGTCATCAGCCGTGTGACTTACGATGACGAGGTTGATGTGTATCTGACAGCTCGCCTCGTACAGAGGATCCGCCCGCAGGCCGTTCATTCATACTTTTTATTGCTCCTGTCCTCTCTTCATTTCATTTGTTTTCATCCGTGCTTCTTTCCTTGCTCTCTGTACTTTCTTAAAAAAAATATATGCATATATATAATTTGTGTTCGGTGTCGCAAACGTGTTTAGTTTTTGTGACACAGTGAGCAAAGTTATAATCGTAATGGTGTTTGTCTTTATGACACTGTAATGTTTTATGTGAATCAGTGTGTGTGTGCGTGCGTGCGTGCGTGTGTTGTTGTTGTTGTTGTTGGGTTTTTTTTTGTTTGTTTTTTTGTTTTTTTGTTGTTGTTTTTTTTTGTTGTTGTTATTTTTTGTTTTTGTTTTTTTTAAGATGGTCATTTCTGGAATAACGTTAGTCCTATATCGACCAGCGCTTCACTGCCAGTGGCAAGGTCTGAAATCTCTAGAACATGGCAAACTTGAAAGAAAGAAAAAAACATGGATATAAATAAGGGCTAACAAGAGCCTAGTATGCAAAGGCCATCGGCCCCAATTCGGCCGCAGTGGGCCCGCGCGTGACTGTGGATTACAAACACGACTGTGCGCGGACCCACTGCCGCCGACTTGGGCCTGATAGCCTTTTGCGTGCTGGGAGGTATAATTATGTAGACCCTATGTGGGTCTGTCCCTCTTGCTGGTCTCGTTTTGTCCATGTTCCTCAGGTTTTCAGCCGTGAGATGGCCTTAGTCGCATGCTCAGGGCTAAACCCAAATAGCGAACTAACTCAGGCATTTTTGCTGTTAATCCATTTAGTCCCGAGTCCCTACAGCAGGAGATGGATTGACCATGATAATTCAAGGGTAGTGCCAGATTAGCTTGGCGCCTGAAGGCGCCAAGCTAATCTGACACTACCTTTGACTTATCATGATCAATCTATGTCCTGCAACTGGTACATAGTCGTTAGGCCATCTGTCTGTCTACGGAAATGCTGATGTGAAAAATCCAGGTTATCGGCTTTTAACCCCCTTGTGCATGCAGTCACCGGTACTGTGCAGCGCACGTGCATAAAGGGTTAAAATAAAGTGTCATACCCGGCATGCTGCAGTACCTCGTGCTCAAGTCCAAACAACCACCTCCGGCTAGGGAACAGGGAGAGCTATCAACCAGTTGCGTGGATACCTGTAGTTTTACTTATACTCATCTTCGGCATTTTGTCACCCGGTCAGTGCCAGCTGACGCAGAATGTGTTTCTGCAATCTTCGTTGAGCCAGCACACAAAACAGCCCTGGATGTCCCAGGAAAATAGATTCAAAGTGACGTCAGGAAGAGGTATAGATCCTCATGAGCCCCCGCAACTGCGGGGGCTCATGAGGATCTCTACCTCTTGCAGATGGGTGTTGTTCAAATTTTCTCGGCTCTGTATTATTATAGGCGCTTGAAAGAAATCTATGAATCGGCTCAAAGCGCCGCGAACGTAACTCAACAGGCACATACCCTTTCACGCAGAAGAATACACTGTGTGTGTGCACGACAAAAAGATGACATTCACGTGTGGCGAAGGGTCAGTTCGGCTATTGAAATTTGATTGCTTGTATTTCAAATACAGCAGAATGAGAGGAAGAGTCGGAGTACCCGGAGAAAGAACCCTTGCGGTCCGCCCAAATTAACGGTGATACTTACGACTGGAAAATAGGGTACTCCGGAACTCGGAATGGAACCTAAAGCACTGGTGGTAGGCACTTTACCGCTGCGCCACGGACCGCCCCTTTCTGCCAACCACTTCCTTACTCTTGTGATGAAAACATTCGCGGGACGATCTTTGAAAACAAAAATCCCAACAGCGAACGAATGCGAAATCACTGTGGATAACCATCGTGTACCATAAGCATAGACAACATTCCAAATATCTCCAAGAAACATTGGTCCTCATGAGCCCGGAGACTCTTGAGGATCTATGCCTATTGGAGATGTTTGGAGTATTGTCTATGCTTTTGGTGATCAGACGGGATTGCTCTCTCGCTCGTTAGTAGTCGTTCGTTGCAAACGAAACCTCTCCAATTATATAAATGTATGTCTTGTCTATGCATGCGATAGGAGCAAGCAGTTTCTGCTATAGTGTGTTAGAGCAGATTTGCACTGAGGGACACTACATCATCAAAACCGTGTCAATATGCGAACGTTTCTGTTATTTCATCTTTGTTATAATTGTTAACCGAGTGGATTTTTCAGCCCCATTTCCGATTTATCACTTCAGCTTTATAAACTGTCGAAATTCATTTTTGTTATTGTCCAACTTTGTAATGACCCATTTTACTGATTTAATGTCTAGCACGTAATTATCACAATAAACTGTTTTTTATGTCCATCATTTTAACAAGTTGATGACTTTTTTTCCGTCTAATTTTGTTATGACACATTTCATGTGTGTAATATAATGTCGGCTTTAAATTGACATTTAGATCTTTTTATTTATAAATGTTTACTAAGTTTAGAATCATTTTTGGTGTGTTTATATTTAGAATCATTTTTTATTTTTGCATATTTAGAATCATTTTGTCTATAGATCTGGACTAGCTGCCATACACTTTAGTTATTGTAGCGTAGTTACTGCTGGTTTATTGGTTAGAATCCAGTTCTTTTGATCTTTTGTTTGATCTAAATATGTTTAACTCCTTTTCTGTAGAAACACAGGAAAACAACAGGAAGTGCAAGAGATAAAGATCCTCCTAATATGTTGGGCTTTATGAGGATATATGCCTTTTCACTAGCAACATTCATAATAATGATGGATTTTTAGCAACGCCTTTTTTAACCGCTCGCTATACATCTTTTGCTGTTGGATTGCCATTATTATACGTCTAACAGTGGTACGTGGTGGTCATAGTCGATGTATGATACAATCACATCAGACGCACGCACATAGGGTTATTTTTGATAAACTTCACTCATCTGCAACTCGTCACACGTGGCACAAGGTTGTAGACCACTCTGGAGTAACAGTTCTAGTCCATAAGCTAGCCAGGTCTACCGTGCACCCCCCCCCCCCCCCCCCCCCCATTCACAAATGCACCAACAATGATAGACTGTCTCCTCTACAATGCATCAACACTTTTCACACACTGCGTCTCTCATACCATGTACACACATACTTCCTAACACGGTCTTTTATACTATCACAGATTTCCAGAATAATCCAGCAAATTCTCCCAACAAAACCAATCAGAAAAGAAAACGTAACCAAATTAATATTCATTAAAAAGAACAGTCTAGAAGTTACTACAAATTTACACTACCCTCTAAAGCGCCTTTGATACAATGTTACGAAATGTTGCCAACAACCTTGACGTCATATATGACGTCACTACAGAGATCGCGACACTGCTCGAACCTTCCAGTCCAATGTAGCGAAACTACGCGTCACAACAAAAATCGATCGCAAGTCTCCGTGCAAAAGAAAATGAATCCCACCAAAACGGTACATAATTCTTATCCACAACAACTCAAATGAACATCGAATCCATTCCCATGATCAACAAATACATGCTCTCAAAGAATAACACAACCACAAACGTAACAAATAATATGTCAGTACCAGTGACGTAGGAACCAAGGGGCCGAGTGTGTGTGTCTGTGTGTGTGGGGGGGTGGGGGGGGTGGGGGTGGGTGGGTGTGTGTGTACCCTGCCCCCCACCCAATGAGAGAAAAGGGTGTGTGTGTGGGGGGGGGGGCAATCCCCTTATCACCTGCCCCCCCACCCACCCCCCCCCCCCCCCCCCCCCGCCTAATATTTTGGGAGGAAAAAATGGAGGAAAAATATCTTTGCAGAAAACGATTATAAAAATAACATAATCGCAGCATGCAAAAACCAGGCTAAAGTCCCAAATTTTCATTTTTCATTTTTTTATATTTTCTGAAAATTAAAAACTTGTAGATTAACACACAAAAAACAGAATTCATTCATATCTGTTTTTGTTAATTTCTACAATTTTTTAACTTGTACTAAGTTGTATTTATCGAAAAGAGTCAAAGGGAGAAATATGCTTTCAAACGTTTCCGAAATTGTTTCTGCAATATCTTCACAACCAGAATTGTCCTGGTTATTTATTTGGTACCAAAAGACTAAGAAATTAGTATGTCATGCACCAGTAGTATTCTAAACTACACAAAAATTATTTTTTCTCACATCACTGAAGTCAAAGTGGAGATGTCAAAACTAAATTGTACGAAATTGTACGACTGTTTTTTGTTTTGTTTTTTTTCTGTTTGGGGCGCTGGGTTTCCTTTACGTCATGAATTCCTGATTGTATCTGAGACAGAGTTATCAAATCCAATTCATCTCTTGAGAGACTCTGATGATTGGCTCTCAAATCTATCAACTCCACAGGTGTGAAGAGAAGGTTGGATGGTTGTCCAGCGTTGTACTTGCAACTGCAAGTGAAGCTGAGCTGGCATTTTTTGTCCATCTTGCCAGCATTTTCTGCAAAGTCACATGGTTTTACCTCAGCCTTGCGATCAATATCTGTGTTGATTACAGGCAAGTTTTCCTCATCTTCCATGCCGCTGTCATTTCCAAGGTCTAGAACACAGAATGATATCAGCAGGTTAGCATTTTTCATCCAATGAGAATGCTGATTCTGAATCTGATTCAGTGGGACTCGGTGCATTTTGCATGACATGTAATAAATGGTACAAGTTCACCCTTTCCTCCCATAAATGCATGATACATAAAAGTACGACACATAATCATAAATGCGCGCATCATGCAATTCTGGACCCAAAAAATGCATGACGCGTGCATTCATGGGTAGGAGTCATACGTTTATGTGTCATGAAAAGGGCGAACTTGAACCATTCAGCGTCACTAAACCTTTCAGACTTTCAGTCAACAGAATCTGTGATGTAGCATTGATGAAGAAACAAACACACACATGTATAACCAACTCTTGTTCACATACAAAAATATCAACAACAGTGCAGAAATCAAATTAGATTAAGATATCAAGATAAAAAAGTATAGATACAAGTTACAACTAAGCAAAATACACAGCACTGAATAGTGACATTCCACATATGTAATTGTAAATTTTGTGCAATCAGTTCTGCTCTCTAAACAATGGAAATAACACAAAAACAACAGTTGGTTATGTATTAAATACTTACAATGACTTGACGTACAAAAGCAGAGAGAGATACAGTTGTAATTCCATCAGTGTAAAATGGGCGATTGAGTGTTGGTGTGCCGAGTACAGAAATCGACTTACCTTCCTCCGACTCTAGTGTCTCCAAGCGCTCTCTCTTGTCAGTTTCGCCTTTTTCTTCTTCGTCGGTTTCTTCTTCATAAGTGTGAGAGTCTGCAAAATACTCCGCGAGGACTTCAGCGAATTCTGGAGAACACAAGTACGTTTCTTTGCTTAGTCTTTTGGCAATTGCAGCAGACAAAGCACTCGACGCCGCCATCTTGTTTTTCACTTCCGGTGATTAATGTCCGAGGCACTGTGTCCTTTCTTTGAATTATTGTGGCTTATTAACGATGCAAAGAGATAAATAGTCACTTGCAACAAGCTCGAAAATGATAACACTTCTGATAGAAACTTCACTAGGCTTACGCAAAACCGTTGATTGAGCACAATCAACAAAGCGTCGTCACCGCAGGCTAAAGACGGAAAAGTCGGTCAGAAAGGTAGGGTTGCCCACTGTAAACCAAGAAATCCCCCATATTCATGAGCCAGCAAATCACTAAAAGGGCAAATTTCATTGGCTAGCTAGTCAAATCACACCCTTAGACGTGTGTAACTGCGCTGAGCTAGGGGTTTTCCCGCAGTCAAGCGGTTTGCTCCATAGCCGAGTCGTGGCAAAATAGTGCAGTTTTTTAAGTGCGGGTTTGGTGGATATGCATTAGAAATTGTTGAATAAACTATATTTTTCGGTCACAATTTTGAAAACTTTTGACAGACAGTGAAGTAAAGAGATTAAACTTTTGAAATATAAAAAAATCGGGATTTTCTTGATTTCATCATCACTCATCTATTTTTGTGCACAGCTAAGAATAGTGGCCTGCGTCTTTAGCCGGCTTTTCGCTTGCTGCGTCACAATTATTTGTATTTGTTATATAGAGAAGAAAATATCACAAAATAATTTTTTTATTGTTATAATTTATGTTTACTAGGTTGGTATGTGGGTTGCCCCAAACACCTCCCCCTCCCCTCACCCTTCCCCCGCTCCCAGACCTCCCGCCTCCTCCTCCCCCGAACCCATTCTCCCCCAATTTTTCTTTGATTTCTCAAAATTGTGTCGGTGTGTACAAAATCACTTTATTGTTAGGAACTATTGAGCAACAATAGGCAGTACCAAGTGCTGATCTTTTATATTTTTAATTGCGCGCGCGCTCGTGTGTGTGTGTGTGTGTGTGTGTGTGTGTGTGTGTGTGTGTGTGTGTGTGTGTGTTTGTGTGTGTGTGTGTGTGTGTGTGTCTGTGTGTGTGTGTGTGTGTGTGTGTGTGTGTGTGTGTGTGTGTGTGTGTGTGTGTGTGTGTGTGTTATTGCGGTGTAGGAGGTAACGTCCATGCAAACTATTTCACATGAAAGCAAATGTGGCGGCCACGGCCTTGCCCTTAACTCATTCCACTCCACGCACGTATTTCCCAAATTTTGGAGACGTCATCTAACGACTATGCCAGATTAGGTAGTGCCAGATTAGCGTGGCGCCTGTCTACCCTTGAATTTTCATGGTCGATCCATCTCCAACCGAGCAGGCAGGCCATGTTCGAGCAGCGTCCTCCAGCACTGCGGGAAAGAGAAAGAACTGACCAAAACGCAACAACCGCACGCTCCACTAGCTCTCAAAATTAGCAGTGGAAACGCCACGGCAGAGCAGCTCTTCTACGCCCCACTAGCCCTACCAATTGGCAGTGGAGGAAACAAAACTGAACTACAGCCATCTACGCTCCACTAGCTCATACAATTAGCAGTGGTTGACGACATTATCTTCTACTCGCCACTAGCCCTTTCAATTGGCATTGACGGCAGCGAGAATACATCAACTACCTGTACAATACACAATGTACCAAAAACCACTTGAACAATACATAATGACCACAAAGGTTTACTTAACAAAAACAAAAGGGTCAGCACGCTGATGAAGGCAGCCCTTAGCCAATAAAGGTTTAAACATGCCCGAAATACACCTCAGACAACGAACACAAAACGTGATTGATTTGTGAAATGTCATAAGGGTATACGGCTGGTCACATCAAGCCATCACATAGTGGTGTGCGATGTACAGACATTTTTTTACCAAAAGTGGCAACTGTCTACCCTTGAATTTTCATGGTCGATCCATCTCCTGCTGTAGTCCGTCAGGGCTGAATGGGTTAAAAGCTAGTGACGTAATTCTAAACATAATCCCTCATTAATATCTATAGGCTACAAACACCAACTTTGAAGCAAACCGATCCTGTAGTACATATTACAACATACACAGTGTATGTGAACCGCACGAATATGCAGTTGAAAAGCATGCTTTCCATTTACAAAAGCGTTATGCTGCGGTAGAGTTGTTCAATCGTTACAAACTTGCATAGACCCAAAACAACGCTTTTGCCAGACTGGAATCCTACAAAGATAATGGACGATGTGTGTTTATGTTGCCTGTGTTTTACAAAGCTTTAAGGCATAACCATGGAGTTATAATTATGTACAGTTGTTTGTTTGTTTTGTTTGTTTGTGTTTTCCCGTTATTGTCATCCACGATATGTGTCTCGGTCCAAATTCGACAAATCATCACAATTTTGGAATATTGTAATTTCCACCTCTATTATTCGAACAGTGTCAATTCTGCAAGAATGTAGTGCTACATCTGTAGAACAAACATAGCAATAAACTCTCTGATATCTTACATAATTTGCCGACCATGCTTTCCTGAAACGATTCTTTATTCAATGTGGTCCATTGTAGGGGTCTCTTCCGCTATGTCTCGAAGACATACGAACAGATCTTGAACACATTATAGGAGTTGTATATTACTGGACGAGGGCATTTCACGCAAGTGCCTCTGTGCGACACGATGCTTAATTTTTTGACAATGTAAGTGTCTCATAAGCGCTATCCCTGTCAAGGTCACCCCTTCAGCTATTAAGGCCCGTTCAGTTCAGATCCAGAGCCGCATTGATAATTTTCTCACAGTGTATTCAATAAAATGTACTGTGTTGAGTTGAGTTGTATTGTACTGTACTGTAATTAATTGCATTGTAATGTACTGTTGTTACGAGTGTAGTTGTGTTGTCCTGTGAGAGCATACATGTGTTAACTGTAGGAAACGATCCCATTTTTATTTGAGCTATCATGATTGCGATTCACGTACCTTTTCGGTGGAATTTTCTTTATTCGCGCGTAGAGCGGAATTTGCTTTGTTATTTTGTTCAGTTTGTTCTGGAAGTCTCTAGCGAAGTCACACGGAGAAAAGCCCCGCGGTCGATTTTTGTATTGTGTAGTTACGATAAGAATAGACTAGAATGTTGGAGCAGAATCGCGCTCTGTCTAGTGACCTCGTGTGTGTAACATCAAAGCGTCGGCAACCTTTTGAAACTCGGTATCAGAGTAAGCCGCTCTTTTTGGTCATAAGTTGTTTACTGTGTGCGTGAAGTGATCAGCCTTTTTTTTTCTTTCTTTTTTTCTTGTCTGTATTGATATTTTGTGAATATTCTCGACGTTTCCGAACTACCTACCATACTTTTGTAAGATGTCATTTTACTAAGGATTTGGGGCTGAAGTGAGCAGCCAAATTTGTGTAGCCTATTGTGGTTTTCTAGAGGGTTCATGTTTGATCGATGTATGTGGGTTTCAGTTGCGTAGATTATTTTGATTGGTTGAGTTGTTTGATTTTCCTAGATTATTCTAAAAAATTAGTGCACTATAACGATTGGTGCTGGGGAAGCACGGGGGTACATTGTCTTGCTTTGTCAGTTGTAGAGACACGCAGTTTATTTTGAGAGACGCTGTGTATGAGTATGTCGCAGTGTGGACATTGCAGAAGAGACTTTGTATCAGTGTTGATGCATTTGGAAATGCATTGTGTGGTGATCGCATCGCTGAATTAAAATATTGTTGGAACTGTTACTCCAGTCTTGTCTACATCCTTAAGCCACGTGTGACGGATTGCAGCTGAACGAGGTTTATTTAAAGAACCTTACGTGCGTGCGTCTGGTGTGTTTATCATACTACGACAACAACTCCACCACGTAACAACTGTATTGTTTTGTATTGTACTGTAATTTATTGTATTGTGTTGTATTGTACTGTACTTCACCGTACTGCACTGTACTATATTGAATTGTCTTAGTTTAGCCTGGTTTTGTTTTGTCTTGTCTTGTCTTGTCTTTTCTTGTCTTGTATTGTATTGTACTGTGATGTATTGTATTGTATTATATTGTGCTGCTCTGTACTGTACTTACTGTAATTTAGTCTACTGTATTGTAGCATACTGTACTGTAATATATTGTATTGTGAAAATCTCACGAGTTCATGCAATATGAGTTCTGCGCAAGTGCAAGCGGTAAGTTTTGCGGTGATCATTCCATCAGTAAGTCCATTCCATCTGCAATAAGCATAAATTCTAATGAGCACCAGCAGTCGCAGTACCTCATGAGAATCGTAATCTTTGTCTATTGCTGTCCGAAATGTCCAAATACTCCTCAAATAGATTCGGTTGTCCTTTCCGGATCAACTAATTGTACGACTGCGCCAGTTTCCGATGCAAAAGCATTTATAAGGCTAATGCGTAAAGTCCTAGAACCTAAATTACTTCCTTTTCATAGAATGAAAGTCATTTAAGTTCTGGGAGTTTAAGATTCCAGGTCCTGGTTGTCTTGACACCCGTGCCAACGAAGCAGGATGCAACACGTGGAAACACTCAGAACCACTCATACCATTGTGAGCAAAGATGGCGAACGGGGGCTGCGTGTTGATGTGTTTCCTCGCTGTGTTGTCATGAGTGGTGAGAAACAGCCATTGTCAGTATCAACAAATTAGTGTGTGTTGGGACTGAAATTTGTGATTGATGGTGTAGGCTATGGCATTTCGTATTTCGAATTCTCTCTCTCTCTCTCTCTCTCTCTCTCTCTCTCTCTCTCTCTCTCTCTCTCTCTCTCTCTCTCTCTCCTCTCTCTCTCTCTCTCTCTCTCTCTCTCTCTCTCTCTCTCTCTCTCTCTCTCTCTCTCTCTCTCTCTCTCTCTCTCTCTCTCTCTCTCTCTCTCTCTCTCTCTCGGGCGTTATATAACGTGCCTTAGGAACAAGACTTCTGCTGGTGTGGACAGTATAAATGGTTATATACTCCACATATCACTGCCTTATATTGTTCAACCCCTCACTTACATTTTTAACTTATGCATACAGTACAATACATTTCCTGTGGCGTTTAAAAAAGCAAAAGTTGTTCCTATACCCAAGATCATAGATACTACTGATGTAAATAACCTTTGTCCCATTTATCTTCTGTCTGTTTTATCAAAGCCACTTGAGAAGCATATTCAAAAGCACCTCCTCCAGTACCTCGAAGAACGGTCCTTGTTAAATAAGTTCCAGTCCGGGTTTAGACCCAAACACTCATGCCACTCAGCATTAGTACTTATGGTTGATTCATGACTAGATAACATCAACAATAACAAAATAACTGGCACGGTATTCTTGGACCTGAAAAAAAAGCGTTCGATCTGATAAATCATGAAATCTTGCTGAGGAAACTTAATGTTTATTTCAACAACAACAGCCCGTCAACCCTTTCATTCTTTAACTCTTATCTTTCTGCGAGAACACAAGCTGTCTATGTAACTGGTAACTATTCCACAGATGGTAAGGTAGCGCTTGGTGTTCCTCAGGGTTCGGTTCTGGGTCCATTGTTATTCTGTATCTTTATTAATGATTTACCACTACATATCACATGTGCTAGTGCTGAGTGTGACATGTTTGCTGACGATTCGACGCTGACATGCATCCGGTAAAACTGTAGCTGACATAACCAGCAGCCTCCAGCAGAGCCTACAAGAAGTCTCTGAATGGTGCAGTAGAAATAGAATGATAGTCAATCCAGCTAAAACAAAAAGCATGCTAGTCACAACCCGCGCCTCTAAACCTCTCATTTGAAGCTGTCCCCATAGAGCAAGTACAGCAGCACCGTTTACTAGGGGTAATTGTAGATAACCAACTTAGTTGGCAGCCTCATCTCATACACATCGGAAAGACAATTTCAAAGAAATTATTTTTACTGTCTAAACTGAAAGCGGTCATTAATCTGAACACGCGTAAACTATTTTTCAATGGATACAACAAGCCCCACATTGATTATGCCTCAACAGTTTGGGATGGCTGCAGCGAGGTCCAGTTCAAGAAAATAAATTCTCTATACAGGAGAGCAGCCAAACTTATTATTCCTAGCTCATCTCTACCCACTGAGGTGAGGCTCCAGGCAGCTGGACTCCTTTCTCTTGACAAACACTTAGTATTTAACAAGTGCGTACTAGTGCACAAAGCTCTTAACGGTAAGGCCCCCGGCTACTTATCGGAACTCTTTGCTCTTACTGAGAAGAGATACAGCACCTCTCGGAGAAACCTGAGCATAAAACGGCCCCGCATTGATTTGTATAAATCCAGTTTGTCATACTCAGGTGGTTTCCAGTGGAATTCTCTTCCTCTGCATCTACAACAAGTTAATTCCCTAGCTGCGTTTAAAGCAAAACTGTACAAGCACTTATCCAAGGCAACGTAAATTTTAATTATCTTGTGTTGTCTAAACATAATATATTTTAATTTCTTTTTATGCAACTATTATTTTTGTTATCATACCATTTGCGCTCACGTGCCGTTTGTGGGGGTGCTTCCCGTATAGACCTGGTCAAGGGATGCAGTGCCGGTGCACAGTTTATTCAAACGATGTGCTTAGCATGTCATTCGAGTGAAAGTATACTTGTGGCGTGGCCCCCCTCCCCCCCCCCCCCCGGGTGGGAGTTTCTGTGGGGTGCTCCCGCAAACGGATATTATGACACGTGCTAAAATCTTCGTATGGGTACCTGTGTGTTTTGTTAAATCATTGTTGCTGTTTGTAGTGTTGTTGTAATTCGCATTACTTTCGATGTTGTTTGTGA
>BTPG01000003.1:196804502-196872002 GCA_036245525.1 Semisulcospira habei | reverse complement strand
CTCTCTCTCTCTCTCTCTCTCTCTCTCTCTCTCTCTCTCAAGCTCTCTCAAGCTCCCTCAAGCTCTCTCTCAATCTAATAAAGCAATGCAGCAACCGCTTTCAGCGGACTGTTCTGCTGGGCTCTACATGTTACTCATTCTTATCTATTAAAACAAGAGGAGCGTCCATGGTGTTATGTTTGTGAAGAGCAGTTTTCGATGAAACACTTTTTGTGGTCGTTTCATTTAAACGACACGAGGGGTAAGAAATATACAGCGGACTATTGAAAGATTTTGTTCCTGGATGTCCCCCGGGATAAAATTTTCACTGAGAGAGTCCAACATTTTCAGCAAGATTTGGGTATTTGTAGACCATGTGAATTTTATTGTTTGGCCTTTTCAAGAGTCTGTAGACATCTCCCTTAAAAGACCTACCATATTTTAGTCTGAAGTACTTTTAACATGTATTCACATTTTGTCTTAAAACCTTTCTTTTAGTCTGGCAGGCCGGAGTTTTCGCCCTTCCCGCCGTGAGATGGCCTTAGCCGCCTGCTCGGCGTTAAACCATAATAACTATTTAACTACTCTCTCTCTCTCTCTCTCTTTCTCTCTCTCTCTCTCTCTCTCTCTCTCTCTCTCTCTCTCTCTCTCTCTCTCTCTCTCTCTCTCTCTCTCTCTCTCTCTCTCTCTCTCTCTCTCTCTCTCTCTCTCTCTCTCTCTTCCTCTCCCCCAACACACCCGTATACATGTATTAATGTAATGTAATTGTTGTGTTTGTAGATGTAGCAACGGCAGATTTGAAAAATGTCATTGCCTCTGGCATTGTTAATATCTTTACCGTTGTAAAATAAAGATTCTTTGATTCATTGATTCATTGATTCATTCTCTCTCTCTCTCTCTCTCTCTCTCTCTCTCTCTCTCTCTCTCTCCTCTCTCTCTCTCTCTCTCTCTCTCTCTCTCTCTCTCTCTCTCTCTCTCTCTCTCTCTCTCTCTCTCTCTCTCTCTCTCGCTCCCACCTTAGGACCTGTATTATTTAATATCTATATATTCCACCTGTGTCTATATCATACCGATGTATATTTACCACACCCCTTTACAAATTAACCGAGGCCGGATCCTCAGTCATTTTTAGGAGCTCTAGAACTGAGGCCACGAATCCATTCATTCAAAATTAGTGACGCATAAACTTACCGGATGACCTGGTGGTGACGCATAAAATATCTTGTATCCCCACACTATCTGATGGCCACACTACAACGTGAGAGAATCCGTTTCTTAGGGGTAATTCGTTTTCGTCATTAGATCAACATTAGATTTCCATTTTGAACACGTGAACATCAGTGCCGCAAAGTGACTCGGTTAAAAGATTCAGCCATCCGTGAAGAATTACTTTTTTGTTTTTTCTTCCCGTAAAGAGCTTTCCTGGAATCATATGTGCAAAAAGGGTATGGCAACAAAGAAGTTATGAGCTATAAGAATATAACGTCATTTTTGCTGTCAAGTATCGTAAATGTTTTTTGTTTTTTTTGTTACCGTCATAATATGTCCGGCAATACAAACTACACACACGTTACTTTTAGCTTGCAAAGGGTTAATTCACACATATGATAACATAACAAAATCGATGTCGGTAGATAATTCAGTCCTCAACCAGAAAACAAAATTAAAAGAATTTGTTTTGAGCGCTTGCAAAAGAGTACACAAAGTCAGCGTCTTTGAGGAAGGTCACAATTTACATACCAGGGGTATATCAACTCTTGCTGCAACGACGGTGTTGCACCGATTTCGCATTGATATTGAGATCGTCTGCTGTATATACTTTTCTAGTCATTTTCAGGCACATTTTGCAGCCACTTAACGTTCTGGACAAGCCGGAAGGTTTTGCACGCAACCATCCAGATGCTCTATTGGATTGAAATCAGGCGGCATGGCAGGTCATCGGGTGATAATATTGTTGGCATACTGCAAGCAGAGGCGGATCAGTTACCTCCTTAGTAGAGGGGGGGGGGTTTGGGGGCTGGGTCCAACTTTACGTTATGGACCTTCAATCTGACACAAAAGGTCACCCGGCGGAAAACTTTGCATCCAATATGAAATATGAAAAATCAAAAAGCGGAGAAGTGTGTGGGTGTGGGTGGGTGGGTGGGGGGGGTGGGGGGGGGGCGGGGGAGATATGAGCTCTTTTATCGAGGAGAACATCTTGTACCTTCTCACCACTCTTCCAATTATCGAAAGGCAGTGGACGGGGAAGGGAGAGGGGAATTTCTGGCGAAGAGGTAGAGTGGTTTGCAGTAACCACATTTTTTTTTTTTGCTTGTTTGTTGTGAAGGCAGGGGGGAGTGGTGGGGAAGAGGGAGGGGGCGAAAGAGGGGGGGGGGGGTGCTCATTCCATCAGCAAGGCCGAGAAGAACCCAACGGAGAAAGAAACACGCTTAGAAAAGACAGTTACAACACAATTTATTAATATTTCGGGTAAATACCCTTTTTCAAAATAGACAAACAAACAGTTATAGAGATCAGTCGCTACTTATCTTCATTATCACCAGAAGGAATATTTGCATTCCTTGCCATTCCTTCTGTGATAATGAAGATAAGTAGCGACTGATCTTTATATTTGTTTGTTTGTCTATTTTGAAAAAAAGGGTATTTATCCGAAATATTAATAATTTAGTTGTAACTGTCTTTCCAAGCGTGTTCCTTTCTCCGCTGGGTTCTTCTCTGCATTTTACACGCTTGTCAGTCACGTTTTTGGTCCTGATCAGCAAGGCCGTTCTGTCGTATTTCTCACAAGAGCAGATTATCATAAGCCGTTGCAGTAGCAGGGACTCGTGAGAATCTAAACCTCTTTGCGTCCGAAATAAGATCCAGATGCTCCTCAAGTAGATCAAGGGTACGCCTTTGCCAACTTCATTGTTATTACAGGATAGTGATAATGATGACGAACTGTCGTGTGCTGATGTGTCTCCTCGCTGTGATGTCCGCAGTGTTGCGAAACAGTCATTGTCAGTATCAACAAATTGGTGAGTGTTCCTGTTTGTAATTTTGGCTTGATTTCTCTCTCTCTCTCTCTCTCTCTCTCTCTCTCTCTCTCTCTCTCTCTCTCTCTCTCTCTCTCTCTCTCTCTCTCTCTCTCTCTCCTCTCTCTCTCTCTCTCTCTCTCTCTCTCTCTCTCTCTCTCTCTCTCTCTCTCTCTCTCTCTCTCTTCTTCTCTCTCTCTCTCTCTCTCTCAGCTGATACCTTGAATCAGCATTTCCTGTCGGCTGCCAGTACGTTGCTACAAAATACATATTCTGGTCAGTCTTCAGCTGTGTCAGATAAGCTAAAGACGTTTTGTGCAGAACGGCTGGACCCTGATACATCATTCAGCATTCCCCTGTTAACGATATACGACGTGGGAAAATCCATCTCGTACTTGAAGAGCAAACGTACTTCTGGCCATGATGGTATTAGTAGTTCAGTTCTGAAAATGGCCCTACCGTATATTGTATATACCTTGACATATATATACAACCTTTGCATAAAGCAGGGGATATTTCCATCTTCTCTAAAAACAGCCAAAGTGATCCCACTACCTAAAACGAAAGACCTTGCCGACCCTAACAAGTTCAGGCCCATTTCGCTACTGTCAACACTGTCGAAACCGATAGAAAGGCACATTCACACACACTTACAATATTTTCTAGAAAAACACAAACTCATACATCCATTACAATCTGGCTTTCGGCGGAAACACTCCTGTCACACAGCATTGGTACACCTAGTTGACAGTTGGCTTACTGCCATGAATAGCAGTCAAATGACTGGAGCAGTATTTTTGGACCTTTCAAAAGCATTTGACCTTGTCAATCATAAAACTTTAGTTCAAAAACTTAATGTCTATCAACTAAGCGCAGACACACTTGCCATCCTTACGTCATATCTGCATGGGCGTACGCAGTATGTCTACGTGAATGGTAAATCTCACCTGAAGGGGTGATAGAGCACGGAGTACCACAGGGATCGATTCTTAGTCCATTATATTTCTCTGTCTTCATAAACGACCTTCCATTACATATATCTGACTCCAGTGTAACTTGCAGTCTTTTTGAGGACGATGGAACACTGGACGTTTCGTCATCAGACGTAACATGTATGGTGAAGATTCTCCATGACAGTTTAAATGAGGTATCTGAATGGTGCAGAAATAACGCCATGATACCTAATCCCACTAAAACCAAATGCATGCTGATTACCACACGGCAAAAGCATCAGTTGAACCCCCCTCCCCTTCAATTAACACTTAACGGCCAGCCTGTGGAGCAAGTCAGGGAACAACGCGTGCTTGGAATCAACTTCTAAAAATGTATTCCTCCTGTCGAAATTGAGACATTTCGCTGATGAGCCAACAAGGAAACTCTTCTACTATACCCATATTCAGTCACATTTGGATTATGTCTCATCTATTTGGGACGGTAGTAGCGAGGCTAATTTATAAAGTCTGAACTCGCTCCACAGAAGAGCTATTAAACTCATTGTTGACAGACCCTCAGAAGTCATTAGTACTGACATGAAGTTCAAGCTGTTAGACATTTTGCCACTAGAAAAACAGTTTATGTACAATAAGTTGGTGCTCATGCGCAAAATCAACCTCTCAGGAACACCAGCCTATCTCAATAGTTTGTTCCACTTTGCACATACGAGGTCCAGTCGAACATCAGGGAACAATCTTGTAGTACCGATGCCACGACTGGACATTTATAGGTCGTCATTGTCCTATTCTGGTGCAAAGTTATGGAACTATATTCCTGCGGATGTTAGAGCCGCGCCATCGCTTAAAACTTACAAGACCAAGCTGCTGAAACATCTAGGCAGAACTTCATTTTTTCTTTTATTTTTTATTTTATGTTTATTCTTATATGTAAAACAGTGCTCTCCATGCCTTGTGCGGCATTTCACGGATAGTCTGCATTCTTTTGTAACATTTATGAACGCGTGTAATATACCGCTGGCATTCCCGCAGCAAGCCGCATTATGTAATATCCATGACCCCATGGACTCGGCTGGCCAGACGGGATGCCGGCGTCGCTATACACAGCACAAACGCTCGCACATCGTAGCAGTGCTATAGTTTCTTCGCGTCGACCCGCGCGCGCTATGATTGCGGGATCACTATACATTACTTTTACTGCAGACTATAGCAGCTAGCTGTGCGCGTTTTGGCGCGGGGAAGCGGCTATCGCAAGTGGCGGTGTGTGTGTGTGTGTGTTTTTGTTTTTTTTTTCGTTTTTTTTTTCTCTCTATCTTTGAAACGCATTTCATTCGCAACATCGGTATAGCACAAAGTACAGCCACAAGTCGTGAACTCATGGGTCAGGTATGTGGCAATATATAAGCATACACAGCACATATACACGTACAAGCGCAGGCTGAGTGGGCACTCCTGCATGCCTGTGAATTCGTCAGCGTATGTGTGTATGTGCAAGTGTGCATGTGTGTCTGTGTGCGCGTGTAAGAGTATGCGCGCGTGTGCGTGTGTGTGCATGTGTGTGTGTGAGAGAGAGAGAGAGAGAGAGAGAGAGAGAGAGAGAGAGAGAGAGAGAGAGAGAGAGAGAGAGAGAGAGAGAGAGAGAGGTGTTACAATCGGTTTCACAGTTATTGTAGCTCGAGATGTGAGTCGCATGTACCTATTACGTGAGTCTGCAGGAGACGTTATTGTCCCTACCACATAAGCTTTCTGATTCTAAGTTCGGATTCAAACAAAAATATGATATCTATTGGTGTACCATACTTGTACTTGCTAATACACAGCTTAGCTACTAAGGATACGTGGTTAATAAATGCAATTTCTGCTGCTCCTAACACGTTATCACGGTATCCCAATAAGGCTTGGGCAGGGGTTATACGTATCTGTAAATTGCATTTTCCTGAACAAAGTTGTTCAACTCTTTTCCAGATTCGAGATACTGACTCACAAAAGTAAAAGAAATGCTCAATAAAGTCAACTTCATGAGGACAGAAACTGCAGTATCTATTATTAACGACTCCCATTTTAGACAATAAAATATTGGTTGGGTAAATATTGTGTAGAATTTTCCACTGCAGTTCTCGCAACCTCACTTCCTTTGTTGCTCTATTCACAATACCCCATTGCCATTCACCTAACTGGACATCAAACTTCATCGCCCAAAAATGAAGGGCACATGGGGGACTGTATTTCTGTTGCACAATTGTTATCCTAAACTCCTTTGCTGTAGTTGGTGTTATACTCTCTGACATGGCGTTAGCGTTGTTGTTAAAGCATCGCATGTACGAGGTAAGTACACTTTTCACAACGTTGTATTCCAGCAGCCTCCCAGGGGAATCTCCAACAATGCGACAGACATTTTCAAACGACATAATCTCGCCGTCTTCCTTTACGTCCTCCACTCGATAGACGCCTGCGCGGACCCAGTCTTTAAAAAACAGAACATTAGACCTGTACATTGATTGAATAACTTGTTATTCCACAGGACCGTACTGGGTTTGTTTTTAACATTATCCAACCATGACATTATGACGTCTCTCCAAAATGTCGATTTAATATTTTCAAGCCCTTTACATTTTTTGGAATTAATATTAAATTCAAAGCATATCAAATCATGACCAAATATACCTAACGCATGTTTGGGCAAGACAGTATATCTCGTGGGTTTTATGGCTGTACGCAGCCTCGCTGCCCACTCACATAGAAAGGAGGCTTGCATATCCCTCATGTTAATCATTTTAATTCCCCCCTCACAATAATCACTGCACATAACTGACCGTTTTACCTTCTCAAAGGCCTTCTTATTCACATTTTTGTTCTTCCATAAATATCTGAAAAGCAAAGTGTTTATTTCGTCTAGAACGTCTGAGGGGATACTGAGCGCTTGCATTGCATACACCATCTGTGAGATAATAAATGTTTTAACAACGCAAGCTTTCCCTCGAATGCTTAATTTCCGCTTTTTCCATTTCGATATTATACTTCTCATGTTTTGAATTCTGCCGGTCCAATTTTCCTCAACCTGTGACGCTGGCCGGTCATTTTTAAAGTAGATCCCAAGAATTGTAACCTTTTTACTCCAACGGAGTACTCCATATTGTTCGCCACAGTTCTTTTTTGAGCCTAGCCACATGGCTTCTGATTTATTCTTATTAAGCTGTAAGCCCGAAAACTTTGAGAACTGAGCAACTAAAGCAAGAGTGTTTCTTAGGTCATGTTCGTCTTTCAAGAACATGGTTACATCATCGGCGTAGAGAAGAATCTTTAATAACTTCAGTTCGTCGGATCTCTCATACGGCATTACAAGTCCCTTTATTTCTTTACATTGTCGAATTTTAATTGCAAAGAGTTCCATCGCAACGACAAAGGCTAATGGTGAGAACGGACAACCTTGACGGATTCCGCGTGCTGCTGGGAAGAACCCTGACAACCAGCCACAGTAATTAACACAACTCTTAGCGTCTGACATAATAACAGATACCCACCGAACAAATTCACGACCAAACCCAAATTGTTCTAAAGAATATAAAATAAATTCCTTTGATATACTATCATAGGCTGCTTCGTAGTCGAGCGCCAGCAGTAATCCTGGTGAGTTTATTAGATTCATGTACTCAACTGTGTCATCAATTAACCTTATAGCTGTAGAGATTTTGCGACCTCTGATAAAACCTTTTTGATCTTCATGGACAATATCTCCGACCACGTTGGCCAGTCTAAAAGCAAGACACTTTGCCAAAATTTTATAATCTGTATTTGTCAGGGAGATGGGACGCCAGTTTCTCAAAGTATCTCGACTTAGATTTTTCCCTTTATGTATTAGAGTAATGACTGCTTTTGTCTGTGAAGGAGACAAAGCGCCATTTTCAAAGGCCTTATTCAAGGAGTCCACCACAAGATCCTTCAAATGGATCCAAAACATTTTCATGAATTCTACTGTAATACCATCACAGCCAGGGGCTGATCCGTTATTTAAATGTTTCAAGCCAATGGAGGCTTCATCTACTGTTATTAAACCTTCACATGACTCACTTTCAGGGGGTGAGAGTTTTGGGATTGCAGAGTCACTTATGAAATCATCCGCCAAGCGACTCATGCGGGACTGGTCTGTGCGAGATGCATACAGTAATGTGAAGTGTTTTGTCTGTTCCTCCAGTGTCTTGTTTTGATCTGTAACTACTGATCCATCTTCCAACCTTAATTTATCCATTACTTTGGAATTCGCGCGAGCCTTTTCTAAATTCAAAAAATACTTCGTATTTTTTTCGCCTTCTTCTATCCACTTTACTCGAGCACGGACTCGAGCGCTATTTGCAGCGTGCTGTTCAAAGATTTCAAGTTCAATCTTTGTTTTCTGACGCAGTTGCTGAATATCAGTGTTACTGGGATTGTTGGCAAGTGCTATATCAAAAGTATTCAGCCTTCTTTGTAAATCTTGTAACCTTTTGCTTTCCTTTCGTTTCTTAATTTTGCAAAAGTTTATACTGAATTCACGTATTTGAATTTTTAATAACTCCCATTTTATCTGACTATCCGTTTCATCTGTCGTAGCCTTAAAACTAAAGATTAATGCGTTCATCATTTTGACGTACTGCTCATCTTTGAGAAGGCTGTTATTATATTTCCAGTAGCCTGGGCCTCTAGTAACATTAGATATACAGTACTGTAAAGTGACACATCTATGGTCAGAGAAAGACACCGACTCATGCTCACAGGAGAGAATTCTGTCAAACACTTCATCAGAAGAAAGCGCGTAGTCTAACCGTCTAGCTTGAGTGGGGTTATTTCTAGACCATGTAAACTCCGTCCGCTGTGGGTTCAGTAATCTCCACGTGTCGTTCAAATCACTGTTAATCAGAAAGTCGTTAAAAGAGGTAGTGTTCTTCACTGAGTGCTTGTCTCCACTAATTATGTCTTTACTGTTGTCCAAAACACAGTTAAAGTCTCCACACACCAAGACAGACGATATGGGATAATAATTCAAATGTTGTACCAGCTGCTCAAAGAAAGGAACCTTTTTCCCTGAAGCCGGGGCATAAACGTTGTGTACCATAAGTACGTTGTCATCAATAGACACCTCCAGAGACAGTATTCTGTCTGAGTGATGCACGAGTATTGTATCGTATATAAAATCTCTCCGCACTAAGATAACCTGACCCGTTGAATGGCTGCTAACACAACAACAGAACAGTTGACCACCCCATTCATTCTGCCACTCCTCCTTCACGTCGTCAGTAATATACGTTTCTTGTAAACATGCAATATCCACTTTTTTTCTGTCTAAGAAATCGAAACACTACATTTCGTTTTCGCTTATTTCTAATTCCTCTTACATTGAGCGTTATAACATTAATATTTGATATAGCATCCATAACGGCCCTAACAATGTTTATTTATTAATCTACTCATAAAGATAATACTTTAACTCGTGTCTCAGTCTCATAGTCCAGGGACGGGTGCGAGGTCCGGACCGGGAAAGAACCACATATTCGACCAATTTAACTAGGTCAGGCCCTGTGCAAGAGACACAGAGTCGGACTCGGAAGTTTCTGTGGTTCCAGTCTCCCGACCATCCTTTGTTGGCAGTAGAGTGCGTGCATTTTTACCTGGGGAATGAGGAGGAAAATCAAATTCCGACCTCAGTCTTTTGTTAGGTGTTTCCGATCGGTGTCTACGTTGGACAAGACTGGTAAGCTTCGTTTGTTTTCCTTTATTCTCGTTGCGACCTCTTTCCAACAGCTGGCGGCCTTTCTGTACACGCTGACACACATCAGCGCCGTCGCCAGAAGCAGGCGAAGCGGGCGGCACGGGATCGGTTGTGGGGTCAGAGTCTGTTGGTGTCACGGCAGGGAATGTCACAATAGCGTCGGCAATGTCCGTGTCAATTACTGGGTCAGCTGTGTTTCCCTCGGATGTCAGTTGAGCACACCTGCCCTCTTTTTCTCTGTGTCCACCCTGTCTGCACCCACGACACACCACCTGATTACTGCAGTCATGAGTGTAGTGACCTGTCTGCAGGCAGTTGGAACACTTCGGCTCGCGCGTATTCATTTCCCTCATTTCCTTGTAGAATAGTGAAATTCTGAAGGGGCCCATCTGAAAACTACGCTCTAGTGGAACCGTCGGGATCTCAATGTAAACAAACCGACGGCCGGTCAGGAAGCGAGTCAGCTTGCCATCAGTGTTACGGGCACGCTCATGTGTGATAGAAGAGCGCCTGACACATCCAAGTCTGTCTAATAGGGTAATAACCTCTTCGTCTGCTACACTGATGGGTATGTCCTGTATGTAGAGCCGTGTAGTCGGTGTTTCGGAGCGAGATTCCCGCAGAATGTAAGGGTTCTTGTCGTGTAGACAGAGAGATCGCCCACCTATCTCCATTCCATTTACCAATAAAATTGTCCTGGCCTCTCTATTCAAAGGGTATATTCGCCATAGCCCGCGAATACGCTGAGCTCCAGCAATTGTTTCTCTGCCAGAGACACTTTCGGCCGCCAAACACACCTCCAGTACACTGGCGTCTCCCGGCATGTCGCTCGCCTTTACAAACACGGGTTCAACGTGCACAGCTGATGTCGCCATATTGCACCGACCGGCCGGTCCACACACCACAGCACTCGAAGTCCTCCGTCCTTCCCCTGCTCCAGCAGGAGCTAGCACAAGAGAAATATCTTGGCAGGAACTTCTTCTTGTGGCCACAATGACTCTCCTAACTTTTGAGTCAGTACAGTCCTACTAAACTAGAAAAAACAAGCAAAAAAGAGCACCACAAAACAAGCTGTGTATAGTCTCGACCAGGGCCGGTAACTCTCTCTCTCTCTCTCTCTCTCGCGCGCGCGTGTGTGTGTGTGTGTGTGTGTGTGTGTGTGTGTGTGTGTGTGTGTGTGTGTGTGTGTGTGTGTGTGTGTGTGTGTGTGTGTGTGTGTGTGTGTGTGTGTGTGTGTATGCGTGTTGTATGTTTGCTGGAGTGAGCCGTGTTGCCTGATTTTTATGATGAGAACATTAGCGGTTTTATGTACAAAATCCCTTTTATTCTTTATATTTGAGATATATATATATATATATATATATATATATATATATATATATATATATATATATATATATATATATATATATATATATAATATATATATGTGTGTGTGTGTGTGTGTGTGTGTGTGTGTGTGTGTGTGTGTGTGTGTGTGTGTGGTGTGTGTGTGTGTGTGTGTGTGTGTGTAAGGTTGTGCAGGTTTGCTTGGCGCCTATAGGCTACAAGCTAATCTGGCACAAACCTGTGCACGCGGCAATTGCACACCGGCGCTTGTGTGTGTGTGTGGGTAAGAGAGTGATTTTATGTACGTTATTTTGTTTTGTAGTGTGTAGCAAGGACAAGAATGAAAACAGGTCTGCGAACCTATTCTTTTATCCTTGGAAAGTAAAGTTTCATTTCATTTCATTTCATTTCATTTCTCTCTCTCTCTCTCTCTCTCTCTCTCTCTCTCTCTCTCTCTCTCTCTCTCTCTCTCTCTCCTCTCTCTCTCCTCTCTCTCTCTCTCTCTCTCTCTCTCTCTCTCTCTCTCTCTCTCTCTCTCTCTCTCTCTCTCTCTCTCTCTCTCTCTCTCTCAGAAAGCAAAAGGTTGTAGTTAATGGATCACACTCTGAAGTGAAGGAGGTTAAGTTTGGAGTACCTCAAGGGTCAGTGTTAGGCCCTCTTCTATTTTGTTTATACATCAACGATCTGCCTCTTCACCTAACGTCCGAATCTGTCGAATGTGACTTGTTTGTTGACGATACGTCAATAGACACGGCAAATACAAACCTTAATGTGGTTGCAGATGACTTACAACAGAGCCTTGATGAGGTGTCCGCTTGGTGTGAACGTAACTCGATGAGTATCCATCCAGCAAAAACTAAGTCAATGGTAATTGCGACACGCCAAAAACACCAATTAAGCCCCCTTTCACTTGATTTGTCCTTCGAAGGCAATTCTATTGAGCAAGTGTCTGAACACCGCCTCCTTGGAATTATCATAGATGATCAGCTCAAATGGCAGGCACACACACATAAAGTGTGTAAAACTGTTTCAAGAAACATTTTCATGCTGTCCAAACTGAAGCACTTCACTGACTTTGAAACCAGAAAATTATTTTATTATGCACATATTCAGTCCCACATTAATTATGCTTCGACGGTGTGGGATGGCTGCAGAGATGTACATTTAAAAAGACTGAACTCCTTACACAGAAGAGCAGCGAAATTAATTTTACCTGATCCTACTTTGACAACGGATGATAAGATTTACAAAGCGGGACTTCTTTCTCTAAAAAAGCAGTTTGCATTCAACAAAGGTGTTCTCCTTTTTAAGATTCGGAATGACAACACTCCGGAATATCTAACCCAGCTGCTAGTCCGGTCACAGTCCCGCTATGGCGATACAAAAAGCCTATATGTAGTACCCAAAACCAGAATAGACTTATTTAAAACCAGTCTAGCATTCTCGGGGGCGACTTTGGGGAATTCACTTCCATCCCACACGAAGACCACTCCAACGGTATCATGTTTCAAGAAAAGTCTTTTTGAACATTTATCTTCGCAGCCATAACTATCTTCAAGCTTTGCTTTCTATACGTAGATATCATTGTTAGTAATGTACCCATTCTACTGCTGTGTATGTATAGTGCTGCTGTGTTGTTGCTTTTTTTTTTTTTCCTTCCCCCCCTTACCATTGCTCCAACTCCCCCAACACACCGTAGGCGTTCGTCCTATACATGTATTAATGTAATGTAATTGTTGTGTTGTAGATGTAGCAACAGCAGATTTGAAAAATGGCATTGCCTATGGCATTGTTAATATCTTTACCGTTGTAAAATAAAGATTCATTGATTTATTGATTCGTTGATTCTCTCTCTCTCTCTCTCTCTCTCTCTCTCTCTCTCTCTCTCTCTCTCTCTCTCTCTCCTCTCTCTCTCTCTCTCTCTCATCTCTCTCTCTCTCTCTCCTCTCTCTCTCTCTCTCTCTCTCTCTCTCTCTCTCTCTCTCTCTCTCTCTCTCTCTCTCTCTCTCTCTCTCTCTCTCTCTTGTATCTTAATCGCCACGCGGCAAAAACATCAACGCCGACTACAGCCATTACAATTACAATTAAACGCTGAACCTGTTGAACAAGTCACTGAGCGTAAATTCTTAGGAATACATGTTGATGATCAACTGTGCTGGGAGACCCATATAAATGCTGTTTGTAAGACCATTGCTAAAAACACTTTCTTATTGTCCCAGCTTAGACATGTAACGGATACAAATACCCGTAAATTGTTTTTTCATGCTCATATAAAGTCCCATGTTGATTATGTCTCCACAGTGTGGGACGGCTGCAGTGATGTCCACATGAAGAGATTAAACTCCATATACAAAAGAGCTGTAAAAATGATAGATAGACGCCCCATCCCTACCACAGACAAATTTAGATATTTAAACATTCTCGGTCTACGTCAGCAACTTACATTAAACAAATGCGTCTATATGCATAAGATACTGAATAATATGACACCCCAGTATCTAACCACTAAATTTATATCTCACCAAGAACGTGAACGGACCTCAAGAAACAATACCTTACCCCTACCACTGCCAAGAATTGACCTTTTTAAAACTAGTATGTCATTCTCTGGTCCGTTTGCTTGGAATTCCATCCCTGCACATTTGAAAACTATTACCTCAACAGGAAGTTTTAAAACAAAACTTTTTGATTACCTGATGAGTCAGACTTAGTACGTTTCTCAGGTACTGTAATATTTCCTGTACCTTACGTATTTCATACAGATGGTTTTTATATGTGTGTGCGCGTGTGTGTGTGTGCTCGTGTTTGTTTGTGCGTGTGGATGTATGTGTGAGCGGCGCGCGTGCGTGCGTCTGTGCATGTGTGTGTGATGAGTATTATTATTTTTTCTGTATAAAATGATGCTATTGGGTTTTGTATGTACATATATATTTTATAGTTTCCCTTCTTTTTTATCCTGTAGATGTTAGCAACGGCAAGTTTGTAAAATGACGATTTGTTTTCTGTCAAAACTTTTTACCGTTGAAAAATAAAGTTTCATCATCATCATCATCATCTCTCTCTCTCTCTCTCTCTCTCTCTCTCTCTCTCTCTCTCTCTCTCTCTCTCTCTCTCTCTCTCTCTCTCTCTCTCTCTCTCTCTCTCTCTCTCTCTCTCTCTCTCTCTCTCTCTCTCTCTCTCTCTCTAGAGGGAACATTTCCGTCCAGCCTAAAGAAAGCAAAAGTCATTCCTTTGCCCAAAACTAAAGATCTTTCTGAGCCAAATAACTTTAGGCCCATTTCCCTACTTTCGACTTTGTCGAAACCAATAGAAAAACATACTCACCATCATTTACAGCAGTTCCTGGAAACTCACCAAGTTTTACACCCCTTGCAATCAGGCTTTCGACAACGCCATTCTTGTCATACAGTGCTGATTCATCTGATTGATAGATGGTTCGATGCAATGAACAGACTGCAAACGACAGGGACAGTATTTTTAGATTTTAGCAAAGCTTTCGACTTAGTCAATCATAATCTACTTATACAGAAACTTAGAGCATATAGGCTTAGTAGCAACGCTGTGACGTTTTTTTCAGTCATACCTAGAGAATAGAACTCAATTTGTTCTTGTAAATGGCAAACAATCTGCAGAGGGTATAATTCGTCATGGTGGGCCACAGGGATCAATACTCGGCCCCTTATTATTTTCTCTTTTTATAAATGATCTTACTCTACATATTTCTCCCACTGGAGTCACCTGCAGCCTTTCTGCAGATGATGGCACATTTGACGTTTCTGGTGCAAATGTTTTCAGTGCCAAACTTACCCTTCAGCAAGGTCTAAATGTTACATCAAAATGGTGTGCTGATAATTTCATGATTCCAAACACTGGTGAAACAAAGTGCATGGTCGTCCCCACCAGACAAAAACATCAGCTCAATCTCCCTCCTTTGAACTTGTTTCTGGGATCAGAACAAATACAGCAAGTTAAAGAACATCGAATACTTGGCACACACATTGATAACTGTCTCAGCTGGCAGAGCCAAACAGATAAGATATGCAAGGTGGTCTCAAGAAATTTGTTTCTTCTTGCAAAACTAAAATATTTCACTGACAGAAAAACAAGACAACTATTCTATAATGCACATATTAAATCGCATATTGTTTATGTCTCATCTGTGTGGGATGGCTGTAGCGATGCAAATTTAAAAATATTAAACTCACTCCATAGGCGAGCGGCGAAACTTATATTAGATAAAAACATTCCACAACAAAGCAGTACTGACGAAAAACTTGCATTATTTCGTATGCTCCCACTCCGTCAACAATTTGTTTTTAATAAGTTAGTAATGGTTTATAAGGCTACAGTAGGAAAAACACCAGCTTACATATCCATTCTTTTCAAGACTTGTAGCACACCCTACAACACACGTAAAAATGACCTGGTAGTTCCAAAGCCCAGATTAGACATATTCAAGACGTCTTTTTCTTACTCGGGTTCAATACTGTGGAATGCCTCCCCACAAAGATTAAATCAGCACAGTCTGTGAGCTCCATCAAATCCCAGCTACTACAGTATTTACTCAGAAATAATCGAACAGATTAGATGTATCTACAAACTTTATTAATAGTATCATAAAGATGATCATTAATTCTGATTCTGTATCATGCTACTTTGATCTGCTATCATACATTCAACTTGCATCGTATTTGCACGCTGAAATGTGTGCATGTGTGTGTGTGTGTGTGTGTGTGTGTGTGTGTGTGTGTGTGTGTGTGTGTGTGTGTGTGTGTGTGTGTGTGTGTGTGCGTGATTGTAACGCATCACTCAAATAGGCATCATGCGTTATCTTTGTTCTGCCTTACATCTGACTGAATGTGTGTGTGTGTGTGTGTGTGTGTGTGTGTGTGTGTGTGTGTGTGTGTGTGTGTGTGTGTATGTGTGTGTGTGTGTGGGGCAACGCATCATTTGAGTAATGACCGTCTTGCATTACTCTTGCGCTGCATTGCATCTGGCACACATGTGTGTGTGCATGTGTGATTGTAACGCATGACTCGAGTAACAGGCATCATGCGTTACCCTTGTGCTGCCTTACATCTGACTGAATGTGTGTGTGTGTGTGTGTGTGTGTGTGTGTGTGTGTGTGTGTGTGTGTGTGTGTGTGTGTGTGTGTGTGTGTGTGTGTGTGTGTTGCAACGCATCACTCGAGTAATGACCGTCTTGCATTACTCTTGCGCTGCATTGCATCTGGCACACATGTGTGTGTGCATGTGTGATTGTAACGCATGACTCGAGTAACAGGCATCATGCGTTACCCTTGTACTGCCTTACATCTGACTGAATGTGTGTGTGTGTGTGTGTGTGTGTGTGTGTGTGTGTGTGTGTGTGTGTGTATGTGTGTGTGTAATTTCAATTCCTCAATAGTTACAGTTGATGTGTTCAATAGTTTACTTTTGAAGTTTTAACTTTAATCTTACAGTTTTTAAATCTAAGTTAATATTTTTTCATATAATCTATGATCATTTTTATGTTTCTTTAAATCTATTGTATGTGCACGTGTCAGTATGTGTGCGTGTGTGTGTGTGCGTGCGTGCGTGATTGTAACGCATCACTTGAGTGTGTGTGTGAGTGTGTGTGTGTGTGTGTGCGCGCGCGCGCGCGCGCGCATGTGTAACGCATCACTCGAGTAATGGGTGTTTTACTATATTCTTGTGCTGCCTTACCACATTGCACACGTGTGCGCATGTGCGTGTGTCAGTATGTATGTGTATGTGTGTGAAATATATGTGTTTATTATTATTATTATTATTATTATTATTATTATTATTATTATTATTATTATTATTATTATTATCTATTCTTCATATTTTATTTATTCGTCATGATACTTTTTCTGCTGTTATATTTGTTTAAAATGTTATTAAGGAGTAAGGACAGACATGTAAAAAGGCCTGCGTGCCTATTGTCTTCATCTTTAGAAAATAAAGTTTCAATTCATTTCAATTCTCTCTCTCTCTCTCTCTCTCTCTCTCTCTCTCTCTCTCTCTCTCTCTCTCTCTCTCTCTCTCTCTCTCTCTCTCTCTCTCTCTCTCTCTCTCTCTCTCTCTCTCTCTCTCTCTCTCTCTCTCTCTCTCTCTCTCTCTCTCTCTCTCTCTCTCCCAAAACCAGAATAGACTTATTTAAAACCAGTCTAGCATTCTCGGGGGCGACTTTGTGGAATTCCCTTCCATCCCACACGAAGACCACTGCAACGGTATCATGTTTCAAGAAAAGTCTTTTTGAACATTTATCTTCGCAGCCATAACTATCTTCAAGCTTTGCTTTCTATACGTAGATATCATTGTTAGTAATGTACCCATTCTACTGCTGTGTATGTATAGTGCTGCTGTGTTGTTGCTCTTTTTTTTTTTTTCCCCCTTACCATTGCTCCAACTCCCCCAACACACCGTAGGCGTTCGTCCTATACATGTATTAATGTAATGTAATTGTTGTGTTTGTAGATGTAGCAACGGCAGATTTGAAAAAATGACATTGCCTCTGGCATTGTTAATATCTTTACCGTTGTAAAATAAAGATTCATTGATTCATTGATTCATTGATTCTCTCTCTCTCTCTCTCTCTCTCTCTCTCTCTCTCTCTCTCTCTCTCTCTCTCTCTCTCTCTCTCTCTCTCTCTCTCTCTCTCTCTCTCTCTCTCTCTCTCTCTCTCTCTCTCTCTCTCTCTCACTCTCTCTCTCTCTCTCTCTTCCTTCGAGTAATGACCTTCCTTCCTTCCACTGTCAATATCACACCCCGACACAAACTGTGAACTATTTGCTGACGATACATCATTACATGTATCTGATAAAAATGTTTCAACCGTGAGCGCTGTCCTCCAACATAGTTTAGATGAAGTGTCAACTTGGTGTGAAGAAAATCATATGATTATTAGTATTCCTAAAACGAAAAGTATGTTGGTGACAACACGCCAAAAGCATCAACCTGGTTTGCAACCCCTTGAGCTGTCCCTCCACTCTCAGCCCATAGAGGAAGTGTCAAAACATCGTTTGTTAGGAGTGACAGTCGACGAACAGCTCAGCTGGGAGCCGCACATAGAAACTGCCTGTAAAACTATTCCAAAAAATCTATTTTTATTATCGAAATTAGGTCGTATAGTTGAGATTGATGCTAGAAAACTATTCTTTAACGCACACATCAAGACACATTGTAATTATGATTCCAATATCTGGAACAGCTGTGGAGACATTCATTTGAAAAAAATTAACTGCCTTTACCGGCGAGGTATTAAGCTTATTCTTCCTGGTTTGTCCACTACTGATGAAAGACTGAAGGCCCTTAATATTGTACCACTCAGTAAACAATTGGAACTTAATAGATGCTTACTTGTGCAAAAAAATCTAAACAATGCCGCCCCTCCCTATCTCCGTGAGCTGTTTTCCCACACGAATAGAGAGAACAGGAGGAACAGCTTACTCCATCTCCCAAAACCGAGAATCGACATCTTCAAATCTAGCATATCATTTTCCGGTGCTAAGTCATGGAATAACTTGCCCTCGCATTTAAAGTCTATTTCAAAGTTATCTATCTTCAGAGCTCACGTCCATAAACATTTGCTGTCGATGTGAATGTCCTATTTTTCTGTTTAGTATGTTGCTCCTGCACAGCAGATTGCTGCAGATTATGTAATAGTTTGACTGTATTAACATGTCAGGCTCATACACGTACATATATTGTTTTAATTTTTTTTGTATTTTATTTTTTATTTTTTATTTTTTTCTTTCTGATTGTGGGGGGTGGGGGGTGGGGGGGGGGGGCCTATGGGTACTTATATATATTTTATCTTTTGCTGTATCGTCTTATGTATTTTTATATGTGTAGAGTAGCAGGACAGTTTGGAAGATAGGCATTGCTATGCCTAAAACTTTTTATCCTGAATAAAAACGTTTCATCATCATCATCATCATCATCATCTCTCTCTCTCTCTCTCTCTCTCTCTCTCTCTCTCTCTCTCTCTCTCTCTCTCTCTCTCTCTCTCTCTCTCTCTCTCTCTCTCTCTCTCTCATAGATCCTCATGCGCCCCTGCGGTTGCACGGTCTCCGGAGGATAGATGCCTCATGCTGGCCGCGATTACCTGTTCAAATGCAAGAGGCATGGATCCTCGTGAGCCCCTGCACATGCACGGGCTCATGAGGATAAATACCACATGCCATCTACAAGCCTCAAATGCAAGAGACATAGATCATCATGAGCTTCTGCAGGTGCATATGCTCGTAAGGATGGATGCCTCGTGCAGGTTACACTCACATCTGTGTTTCTCACGAGTGTAAATTAGTACCTTTAGTACTGCATGATAAAAGTGTGTATGGTGCCGTATTTTCATTGCTTCTGTTGATACACGACTGACTTGCCCGGACTTCGGGACTTCTCTCACATTCTTTGCGGACTAGACTGAGTGTCTTGAGTGAACGCTGCGTTGCTTACATTCCACTGAGCACCTCCGTGTCGAAGCTTTATTTAAGCGTTCTCACCTAAATCGGCGTTTATTAAGCCTTACTATAGACATTGCAGGAAATTTGACTGTGAGCACTGATGGACTGTTTTATTTACAGCGATTTGTTTTATTGTGAGTGATCCGCGGGGTAAGTTCTGTTTTCGTCGTCGTTGCATGTATTATCCGCGGCAACACAAACAATTCCTAAACAGACGTGGAGTATTTTGACATTGCTCCTTCAGGGTAGCGTACATTGATACTTTCCTGTATACACTTCAGATGTGGGAGAGTTTTTTCCGCAACGCTCAGCTCTTGTCATCCCTGAACGTTTGATTATCACATTAATTTTTGGCTTCATATGTTATTGTTTTCTTTGATTGTTTTGTTTTTTCTCTTTACATTGGCTTTCTATCTTTGATTAACGTTTGCTCAACCACCGCTATTGCAGTTGCTATTTTATTGTGAAACAAAATACAGCTGTTAGCGAAATACTCAAACAAAAAGAACATAAATTACGAGTGGGTCACCTCAACGTTTTCCATCTTTATAATAAGGTATCTGACGTGTAGGCGTTTTTTAACAGTCCCACACCGTTCGACATTTTCGGCCTTACCGAGTCACGCCTAAATTCAAATATCAGTCATAATGCCGTGAAAATTCCTAATTTTAGTATCATGAGAAGAGATTCCTCCTGTCACGGTCAAACAGGCATTGCTGTATACGTTCATCACTCTATCGAACACTTAGTCCGTAGGCGTAAAGACTTAGACACGGCTGAAGTAGAGTGTGTGTGGATTGAGGTCAAAAGTCCGTACTGCTCACAGTCATTTGTTGGTTTTCTTTACCGCAATCCAGCGTCTAACTTCGAGTGGTATGATAATTTTACTACTAACCTAGACAAAGTGTATAAAGTGCAAAATGACGTCATTCTTCTTGGTGACTTTAATATAGATATGCTTAAACCCCATCACGCATGGGACACTACATTTTCTTTATTTGGCCTAGTACAGCTAGTTAAATCCCCCTACCAGAATTACCGCCGCGAGCTCTACGCTCATTGACCACGTCTATACAAACAAACCGCAGGCGGTGTCTGATGTTAGTGTCTCAGATCTTAGTGTTAGTGACCACTGCCCCGTGATTTGCTGTTGGTCTATAAAACTCCCCAAATTAAAGAAACATCGTCATACCACAACAACCTACAGGTCGTTTGAAGCATTTCAGTCATAATGAGTTTCTTCACGATCTTAATAACACTCCTTTTGACGATGTCCTTCTCACAGATGATCCAAATATTGCGCTGTCCACTTGGTACAGATTATTCCAGAGAGAAAGAATATGAGAGAAATTAGACAATTTTTGTCGACTCCATAATTTCACGAATTTTACTAACAAACTTCCACATGATCACGCGGCCCATTTTTTCAGAAATGTTAGTATTAAAACAGCACCCCGCAAGCTTGCCTAACATACCGACCGCTACTGCATTATTATTTTAACAATCACTTTTTTATGTACCTCTCCACATAGTAATACCAACAAGGGGTTAACCCCCGAGTTAATTAATATTTCGATTTTGCAAGTGTGTACATTCTGAAATGTATATTTAATATATTTAATTATAGTTTCAAAAATTTATATTATTTATTATTAAATGAACCAAGAAGAATTACTTCTTTTAAAGATATCAATGATGTAGAGAACAAAGACTTAGACTCCCAAAAACAGCGGCTTTTGTCTGTAATTGTTTCTGGAAAGTCCAAAGTGTATCTAGGAAAACAGTACATGACAGAAGATATAGAATCTCTCATGGCTGAGGAGTTAATTAAACTACGTTCTAAATATGAAAATCACATCGCTTCACTAATGACTCGTCATTTAAGTCGGTCGCTTGATACACAAAAGCTGTGAGTCACTTCCTACTGGTAGATACTGACAGTCTATCACACGTCCTTGAAAGCAACCCCATTGTTTCAAGTTCAATTGGCAAATTAGCATGTGTCATGTTTTACAAGTTTGGAAATTACCTTGCACCGCTGGTAACTTTGCTTGTCACTGGTAGCCATATCGATTTTTTAAAAATAAATTTTACTGCAGAAGAAAATGGATGAAACCCAGATGACTCTACAACCAAACCCTGGTCCTGTCTTGACACAGGTTCAAACGGTGACTAAGACTAAAAGTGCAGGAAGGGTAGAGGCTGGAAAAAGATTAGCCAAATATAACAGACAAAACAAATTACAGCTTCAAGTGCAAACAGAAAAGGCACATATATCTGACCTGCCGTCAGCACCGTCAGAAACATCAGGACAATACCAACACCACCAGGACCGTCACGACCATCAGGATTGTCACACCCTCATCAAAGTGTGAGACAAACAACTGAGTCTAACCCCAAACCTGACACAACAAAATATATAGTTGCTGGATTTGTTGTCGGATTTGGTTATGTAGGTTATCAATTATACAAAAAAAAAATACAAACCACAGACTCGTACAGTGTCCTAAAAATCAGACACTCCAAAAACAAAACCAGAAGTCACCACATTACCAGTATCACCCAAAGCTGTTGACCCATTTCATATGCAGTAATAAATTTATTATTTTATTTTTTCTTGTATTAGAAAATGAGCGACACAAAGAACATAATGAACTTTGTCTATCACTGTGCTGTAATAAGTGGACTAGCAGTAGCTTACTCTATGCTTGGGAAAAGTCTACTCAAAATGAAATCGACAGACCTAAGTAGATTAGACTTCGAAGACAGTGCTAAGCTAATTGTAGTTGTAACAACCTCAATTGCTACAAAAGACTTTCTCGTCAAGCAAGGAATTATTCCCGAAAATGTTTCTATGTAAATAAAATAAGTATGATAATAATAATAATAATAATTACGGTATTTATAATGCGCTTATCTTATAATAATTATAACTCTAAGCGCACACTCACAACTCGCGCACGCATGCGCACGCTTTAGACAATGACTCACGTACCACAAACAGTGAAATACATTACGACGGTCAGCTTGGGGTGGGGAGTGCAGTGATATAGTGCTAAAACTGTTGAAAGAGGTGAGTTTTGAGGGCGGACTGGAAGGAGGAGAGAGAGTGTTTCTGACGGAGAGAGAGTGGGAGAGTGTTCCAGATGGATGGACTATAGCTATTATGATTGGTGGCGCCATGTTCAATGCATTTGCTTTCAGTGGATCAAACTATCTCTTTTCAAAAATAGGTAGAGAGGAATCAGCAGAAGAAATGAAACGTCACAATGAGGCTTCAGAAAAACTTGCACAAGGGCAACAAGATTACGAAAAGCAATGAATTGAGAAACTTGATTTTATCAATGAAAAACTCTCGACTTGAAGGTCACGCACAGCATACATTTTCTAATGTCGATGACGCAATCAGAGAATACTATCTTGTTACGGGTAATGACATGTCTACCCCAAAACTGAAACTAAGTGACTATTATCAACCAAGCACACAACAAAGAAACAGAGAAATAATCTTTGTTCTAGTGGGAATGACATTTGTATTTTTTACAGGTCTTTAAATTGCTAGAAAAAAATGAAAGCCGAAAATAAACTGTCGAAAATATATTACTCTCCAAGTGGGTATTGAAAAGGAGCAACCACTATTCAAAAACTACATGCAGCTATGGGCAGAGATGTATCACTCAATGAGATAAAACAATGGTTACAGAGACAGGCAATTTGGTAAATATATTTACCTGCACCAAGAAAAATAACACATCCTCATTTGTGAACACTACACCGAATGACACCTATCAAATGGATTTATTTTTTCTTCCACATGATACAATAAGAAAGAAATGATACAAATACGCACTGACTGTTATCAACATAGCTTCGCGCTACAAAGATGCCGAGCCCATATGTGACAAAACTGCTACCACAGTTGCTACAACCATTAACAAAAATATATAGTTGAGGCCCTCTGAAATACCCCAGGCTCGTACAGGTTGATGACAGATCTGAATTCAAAGGTGCAGTTAATCAGTTATTTGCAAAGCACAGTGTACTGGTTAGACGAGGCATTCCAGGTGTACACAGATCACAGGCAATTGTTGAGAATTTCAACAAACGATTATCAGAAAGACTTTTCAGTTACCAGTATTCAAAGGAACTCATGCATGACACGCGTAACACAGAGTGGGTAAAGAGATTACCAGCTGTTATAAAAGCAATGAATAATGAAGGCCATGTAAAGACTGCTGATGCTATTAAATTGAAATTAATACCCGAGTCAGGGCCAGGACTAAAAACACCATTACCAGACACAAGTTTATTTACTAAACTGGTAAGATATTTATATTAACCTGGAGAATCAGAAAAAGACATCAGGCGCAGAGCAACTGACCCCATCTGGTCGACGACTGTACATAATATAAAAAAAAATAATTCCTGGTGCTGACGCGTCAATATATTATTTATATGAACCAGCCCCATAGAGGGCATTTGTCAGAGAAGAATTACAGATTATTCCCCCAGACACTGTTACTCATTTCAGTAACTAACTCATCGATTAATTCTTCGACCAGTTTATCAGCTATTTGTTCAGATAACTTGAGCCTGTAATGTCCAGGTGCATAAGCCTTTTCCTTAGTGTGAAACACACGTTTTGTGTCCCCAACTGCTAGTATTTGGATCATTTCAATATTGTGTTTATTTGATCTCAGTGACTTGTTTGGATAATCAGGCATTAATGCTCCATCTAACACTTGCTTGTAATGCTCATGACGGATGTCATTATTTTTTATTGCTGTTTTTTTTTTTTTTTATTCCTTTGGCTTTTGACTGACTACCTTTTTGGTGCAGTATAGAATACATTTTTTATCTCAGGCAAACGTACTTGACTATCAGCACACCATTCATTTCGTCTTTAAACTTGCCAGGCACTTTCTTATTTTGTGTGCTAAACAGCGGGTGATCCTTAGGATAATCAGACGTGTCATACATGTGTAACTCTGTTTTCATGTCTTCATAAAAGTCTTCAGTAGGCACATCAATGATCATAGAGTCAGTGTCAGTGTATAACAGACGACACTCAGGATATTTTGGTTTAAAGTAATCATAATAAAATTCAAGCATCAACAGTTTTGATAACTCAAGTATTGCCATACCAATGAATACTGGCTTCTCCAGTTTGAAAATCTTTTTTTTTTTTAGAGTGACACTGCATACAATGATGAATGAGACTCTTTGTACCCTGTGTACTGTGGCTTACCTGTAAGTTTAATTGCACCCAATTCAGTTGTGACAAGTCTCACATCTTTGCAGTGATGAGGATTTTACATAGTCTTTCCAAAACAGGCATTGTTCATAAACTTAAAAAAGTCTTTGTCAAATGCAGTGTTGCCGTCCCTGGCACGCAATGTTGTGTTCTTCATTATGTAATCTTTCATGAAAGCACTCTGTTCAAGTTGAATACCACTGTGAACTTTCTTTAGTACTAACCCATGTCTGATGTAAAATTGCAACAATCAGTAGTGACAAACGTACTTGAATTTGTCATTCAAATTTGGTACAACTTTAGTGTCTTCTTTTTCCCCCGTCAAACTCATTTTCTCAACAGCCAATGGATAATCATTATGGTAATCATGTAGATGATGTGGGTACTCTAGGTCTACTTCAAAGATCCAACCCTTTGCGTCGTTTCGGTCAAGAGTCATAATATTGTTTGTTAATTCTGTTATGTCATACTGTGACAAATCATGCAGACAAAAGTTTTTCAAGGGCAATAATTCACACATTGCCCAGCCATAAAGGTTATTAGCGTACACGTACGTAATGAATGACCTTGACCTTGAGGGGTAAAACCCAAGGCTGTCCAGATATTTATTATTGGCTCTGGAATAATTGTTTGCTGCAATACTAATTCTACCTCTCAATCCGCGTTCCACCATTTCACCCATCGTACGATCAGACAACAGGTCTATAAGTATCTTACTGGATTTAAAAAATGCATCCCATGTCATGCCATGACTAGTTATGTGACAGACTGGGTCAAGACTGTAATGTAACAAACCCTTTTCACGGTAACTTTCAAATACATCTGCTAGCAAACAAACGTCAGCTTTCAAGTACTGATCATGGTAGTCACCAATCGTCTGACACCCTAACTTATCCCACGCATCGAGAGTGTGCTGGTAATCAGAGTCAGAAATACCTTTTCCATTTAAGGCAGAATACAATTTCTCTTTTGGTGGCAGTCTCCTTTCTTCAATAACAACCCACTCACTAATGTACTCGTACAGATAGACACCTTTTTGATCAAGTCTGGTTTTAAATATTTACTTGTTATTGGATACTCAGTCAGTCCTTCTGCCAGACTAGCAAGACTTAAAGATAAATGTTGCATAGAGTCATAAAACACCAAATTGTTGTCCAGCCTAAAGGCCAAATATTTTTCAGTTGTCTGAGCAATACAACTAATTTTTTTGTAAGACTCATCTACAGCACGCATGATAATGTGTGAGTCATATCCTTTGAGATTGTGGAAAAAGATTGGTAGTTTGTATTTCTTATGATCTGTTTTTAATAGCAAGTTACACTTGTTATGTGCAGCACCTCTGTAACGTCCAGTTATAGGATCATGGTCATGAACTTTGTCATCTCCCAGAAGTTGTTCACAAATCCAACACGTCACAGCTGTAATAAAATTTAGTTTGTCTTCTTCTGTCATCACCAAAGGCATCTGACATGTTGTGAGATAATGTACTACCTGACTATACAGTTGTCTCATTTCTGTTAAAAACAGACATGCTGCATTTTCACCACTGTAGATAACAGGTTTTGAATGCTGTCCATCTGACCTAACAATAATGTATCCAAAAGAACACACCACTTGGTCACTCAACTTTATCGTCTTTGGTAATGATTCTGGAACAGGACCTTCATACGGTACAACCAGTGATTCAAAATCAGCATACACTACAAACGGCAACTTTTGCTGATTCCCATAATTCTTAAAAAATACTTGACTACCAGGATCTGGATACTTAAGTACTGTTTGAATTCATAAGCTGACCTACAATGTAAAATATGTTTGTGTGCCATTGCAATAGAAGAAAATCTTTGTAAACATCTTTTACACACTTCCTGTTTGCCATTGTGTTTTGTTGTATGCCCATGAATTAGACGTGACATACTCTTGATAATTGTGTAGTGAAAGTTATCATTATCTCCTATTAATAACATGTCAACATGTTTATTTTCTGGCTGTCCGTAGGTTGGAGCAAGTGGTGATACTCTAATAGGTTGTAACTTGTCAACAGACTCATTATCCCACACATACACATTTACAGATATACCAGGATTTAGTTTTTCAAACAAGTCTATGTCCTCTAATTTAACAGGGAAATCTATACCACTGAAGTTGAGTTCGTTTACAAATTTAGTGTAGTTAGATACACGTTCAGGTTTTGATTTTATAAAGTGTAGTTTAGCAAGCACACACCACATGAAACAATAGTGGTCATTGTTCTGTATATTGACTATAGCCTTTTTGTTTGCAACCTCTGTTGGTAGTTGCAACCATGATTTACCTAATATAGGATGATATCTTGACTGTTTTAGTTGTAGTTCATGAACATGACCTTTGTGCCAACCAGACCCCTTCATTTTTGCACTACCAATTGCTTGGAGGAAGTCAGGTAACAGTCTGTCTCTAAACACGTTTTCCAATTCTCTTCTTGTGTTAACTGTATGTTGTCTTGTTGATATATACGATACAATCACTTCACCATCTACTCTAGTAAATTCTGTTTTGGCAACAATCTGAATCTTTACACTATCTGAAAGAAGATTATCTTGTATTACAGAAAAAAGATCTTTCTATAGATACATAAACATTGTTACTATTAGATATAGGCAAGTCTGTTGTGTGAAACACATTTCTTAAGCTTGATGAGCTGGGGATTTGTGTATTGTTCGTCATTTTTATTAGATGGACAAAATAATAAAATAAAAAATATTAATGCTGACTCGGTATGTGTAATACCATTTTATTAACTGTAACACTGGACAAATACAAATTTGTTTGGTTTAGTTCTTTCACTAAATCACTACACATTGCACTAAACCAGCCACTGTAATATTCATTAACAGTAAATGTTTGTGTCTTAATATCAACAGTTATTTTTTATTATTGTTGGTCTAAATGGATTATCGACACCCAAAGTTATCTTACCTGACATGTACAGTGTTACTGGTGTTACTGGTGCTATAAATAAATTTCCCATTGGCCCTTTATTATAAACCCGTTTACATATTTAACATCTTTAAAGTAGTATGTAATATCTATGATTTCACTAATAGGCCAATTCAATTCAAATTCAAAAGAACTTTATTTATCCCTCAAGGGGCAATTACAGTTTTGCCACCACAGGTGCTGTTCACATTCACTCACTCACTCATTCCACAAATTACAATAACAGAACTACAAAATGGACAATGACTCAGAATGGGTGAAGCCCGTCGCCAAGGCATCTCAATGGACAGCGCCAGTGGCCTCATCCTGACCCAAACCTCCCTGACAAAAATAGAATACTAAGACAACCCTATGTCTCCTGAACACACTATTATATGTTCTTTATTAAGTTCCTACTTGACTAAAGCTAGTACATGAAAAAACAAGTTAACAACAGAAACAACATGAGATACCGTCGATATGGAAATGATCTCCAATCTAGGCAACATAAAACAATGGTCAAAACAGCACCTGGGGGCCCGTCGCCATTAGTACAGCGCCGGTGTTTAGAGGGCACCGCTCCGACAAAGTCTGTCAACACTATTAAAACACTGTGACATACATGTCTTTATGGCAATAGCCATGAGTCATCATGAGGAAACAAAAGTCACACACACAGCTGTGTTCACTCTGGCATGCCACTTGTTGGGAAACATGATCTGTCAGCAGCTAACGGGTCGGCCGGCCAGGCAGTTCATACAACACTGATAAACACGGCCGCCTTGATGAAATGCAATGAGAACTGACGTAGTAAAGCTCGCTGGTAAAGGCTTCCCTGTATGCTTCTAAGCAGAATAAAGAAACATCTAGCAATGTGTTAGTCTGTAAATTATGTACGATGGAGCCCAGAATAGCACATATTTGGTTGTTCCAGAGTTCCTCTGCACGCTCTTCTTTGAAAACAGGCTGGCACAAAAATAGTCCAAATTCTGACTCAGACGATGTCAGGGTTACAAGATGAAGACGAAGTTTTAGTTGATACACAACAACCATCAAATAAAAGTGTCCTAATAGTACATCACTGTTCCCGCAGAACTTAATAGCACAACACTGATTGGTAAATAACAAGAATAAGCATCACTTCCCTAGCACAATTGATGGATTTTGTTGGAGCGGCCGGCCAGGAGATGGTGCATGGCCGCCATTTTCCTTCCCAATATTGCATGATTTGTCTGTCTGTCATTTTTATGGTCAAAACAAAAGTATAAATTATTTTACTAACCCATACCCTGTGGGCTGATCTGTCTTTAAAATAAGCTTTAGATGTTTAGTTGATTTCAGTTTGTTTTTCGCACTGTCTCATTCATGCTTATTTGGTATTACATCATTCTCTCTGAGACAGTCTTCAAAGCTGTCACGGTCCTTACAGTAAAACAAACAGATAAACTTTAACTGCTCTTGAAAATCTTTCAGTACAGCATTATATTTCTGAGTGAGAATCTATCAATGATGGGCAAACTACTTTTGAAAAGTAGTCCGCTACACTACAGTTACATTTGTAAAAAAAATAGTAGTTCGCTACTTTACAATTACATTTTGAAGAATTGTAGTTCGCTACTTTTATGCTTATTAAAAAAAAAAGGTAGCTAACTACTTTTCAAACTACTTTTATTTTTAAATTGTAATCACAACTGGGACTGATAAGTATTTTGAAGTTCAAGTAAATAATCAACTTTAAAGTCAAAAATAGGAAAACAAAAAGCAGCTTATATATACACTGACAGTGATGTCTTGTATAAAACATAAATACAGCCACAAGGTTGTATAGGCAGTTGAGAATAAATGGGCCAAAGAAGTTAATTGATCATTCAGTTTTAGCCCCACCCAGCAGTCAGTTACTGGGACAACAACTCCCCTACTAAATCTGTTTTAACTTTTATACTATACAGAAAAATCAGCATTTTATTTCCAATTTACATTCAATAGCCTATCCCTAACAAAGAAATGAAAGTATTTCCCAGTCCGTAATGTGGTTCAGTGACACAGGTGCATTTTCTTAAATATACAACATCTTTAGTATTATTTCAAATTATTATAATCATAGCTATCAATACTTAGGCCTACCTATTTTTTTTCATCATTATGATTATATTTATTATTATTATCATTATTATTATTTTCTTTTGATTTTCCCCCCTTTGTTTTGTTCATAAATTTGTAACATACATAGGCGTAGCAAATATCATTTTTATTCCCACTTACCCCCTTCCAAGACCATCCATACTCAACATGGTCTAAACGTTTTATCACAATGTCAGAACCTAAATTAAAAAATTGTGTTCAAAAAGACTAAGCTAAATAAAATAAATAAATGCCAAAAAAAAAAAAAATATGAAGTATGCCAGGCATTGCCAACATCATGCATTTATTTTAGGCTTTTCTGTAATATAAATTAATTCCCAAGCTTTGTGTTCTGTTCTGTATCAAAAGGTACAGTGATCGAAGGGCATGATTGATGATTCACCTGTTGTGTTCCCAGCCATTCTAATAATTCTAATACTAGTAATAGATGACAATAGATCGGCATTCACTTGGACAACTCCCCTATTAAATTTAAAACCGATTTATACGGAAAAGCCGCCATTATGTTTTATAGGCTATATATAAAATATATCCTGTTCAACACTCCAAACAAGAAAATGGAATTTTTTCCGTAAAAGAAAATAGATTAATATAGCTTTTGTCATCCCAGGTGAATGCTGATAGAATAAAACCGGACGCATTTCGCAATGTAAGAAAATCAAAATAGGAAAACTCAAAAAGTCAAGAAACCTTGAGATGAAGCCTAAGATTGGATGCTGTCGTCTTGCTCGCTGAATACTCTTTGCATCCGTTACATGCATTTGAAAATAAATGCATTGTCCTTTTCTTCTTTGAGATGAAAAAATTCTAGATACAGTTCAAACAAAGTGGGAAGTTTCTCCATCTACTGAGATAAAAAAAATTGTGTGTTCGGTGCTTGATTTGAAGAACAAAGAGCTGACTGACATGCTCTTTTGAAAGTCACGTGGCTTGCTATTGCTATCAGCCAATCACAATCGTGCTTTAGTTCGCTGAGCGAGCGATCAATCTCACACGAGACAGCAATTTTGCCACTCACTTTGGCTTGGCTGAAAGGGATGGGCAAGTCACACGGCAAGGAAAGTAGTGTAGCGAAAGATACATTTTCGCTACTTCGCTACTGACAAATTAGTAGTTTGTTGCTTTGCAACTACTTTTTTAAAATATGTAGTTTGGATTGTTACAAACTACTCCAAATAGTAGCGAAACTACAAAATGTAGTCGCTACTCTCGCTACTTGCCCATCCCTGGAATCCATACACTGACATTTGCGTGTCTGCCACTGAAGGCCAGTTCTGCTAATGTGTTTCTCTTTTTGACAATGTCTTTCTCTGCTGAGCAGTCATCAACAATAAACAAAGTTGGCTGTCCTTCAAATTGCTTGTAAAAATATTGTAGGTAGTTATTCAGTTTTTTCTCAGGGTCAACTAAGTAAATGTTGCTGTCAGTCCAAATGAATAAACGGTTGTGATAAGCTTTGTTGTGTTTGATCGTAGGACAAAATATCACTATGTTTTCGAAATGATGGATGTATTTTGTTTGTAAAAGATTAAGTACAAATTCAGTTTTCCCACACTGGGTGGCACCACAAAATAAGCCACAGTGTGGGTCGAGTGTCATCAAGTTCATTTTAATACAGAATATAATTTTAATATATGTGTCCACTTAATCTGCTTTCTGCAATATTGAGTTGTGCATCATAAATCAGGTACAAATATCTATTTATTGCTTCAGCTTTTTAACCTTTTTTTGTATCTGAATTGCAATCCCGTCACTACCATTTTCGACAGTTCGACCCAACCCATGTAGGTAGTCATCATCTGTACTACGTATGTCTAACCACAGTGCATATTTATTTGTCAGGTATTGTCCGATCCTAACGTCATACAGATGTAGATCTTTACACGCCATGTTTGCCGGTTTATCTCTAATCCTTCCACCCGCAAAGTGTTTTGTGATCTCGTCGTAGTGCTGGCAAGGTAGCATTCCAGAGGCGTACACTTGATTAGGACGGCCTTCGATTGTACAAGACAAATGTGTAATCTTTGGATTGTAGAATTTTTCTGAATCCCATTTGTATGGAGCCGCCGGTTCAACAAACAACATAAGTGTAACCGGACTGACTAGGTGTAGGCGACTTAAATAGTTTATCAGATAGACAAAAACTGCCCAGCTAATACAGTACTCAAGTGCCTACAGAGTTTAAGTCCGAATCCCTTTTGTGGTCTAGGGAAGGGCTGGAGATTGCTGTGGAGAGTAGACTATAAGTCTACTCTAATCCCGCTTGCGCACACTTAAAATCCGTGTTTATATCAGTGCCTCGCGTTGTGTTCAAAAAGTCAAAGTTACCAGCGCAATGGACTGACCACAGTATCCAGAAAAACCCTATTTTGACTGGATTTGGTGTTTGTTGCTGTTAGGCGCTACTGAGCTGCTAATGTGCGCTTGCACGATCAGTCACACCGTCATACATGCACGGACGTACACACAAACTTCTCGCACGTACACACGCACAGTCTCAGTCTTGCTCTCACTCTAGCCGAGCATCATAAGGTAGAAGTAAGGTTCCAAGATTTATTTATACCAGAAAAGCATTCATGATGAAACAAACAACACAATCAAAATTTGTCAAACCAAAAAAGGTCATTGATAACCTTAAACACCTATAGGCATAATACCTATACCTTCAATTACGACACCTAGCAGTCCTATCTCCTATGACGTTGAATACGATTCCTAGCAAACCTAACTCCTAGGCCTAACACCTATGCGCACTTACCAATAAAACCTAGCGCCGTCCTAACACAGCCTATTTAGGTGAATTAGAACTCAACTAAAACGCTACTGTCTCTATAGGATAGGGCCGGGCTGGTTTGAGGAAATCATTATTCACAATCGCCTCATGGGGTAGGGCCGGGGTGGTTGAGGAAATCATTATTCACAATCGCCTCGTGGGGTAGGGCCGGGGAGTGTAAGAGATCATTATTCACAATCGCCCATGGGGGAAGGGGACTGGAGTGTGAGAGATCATTATTCACAATCACTCATGGGGGAAGGGGATTGGAGTATGAGAGATCATTATTCACAATCGCTCACAGGGGGGAGGGGAGAGAGACTGAGAATCGGCCGCTTTATATAGGCTCCCAGCCTCTGGGTCCGGAAACTACGTCACAGCTTCGCGCGTGTAGTCTGCTACACACTAACTACCTAAGTCAGCAAATTTCTCGCTCACAGTGCGCCAAGAGTGCACTAAACCACTGAACTCTGACTCGCTGGTAGTAACTAGTGATAGCATTAGCAGAGGGCTCCTCTGCTACATAAGAATACCTTTCAGTGACCTGGCAGGTGTGTTCAGGTTTATGTTCCACATCGGGTCATTCTTGTCTGTATGCATTAAACTATGTCTAATCACCCTGTCATAATAAATTGGAAGTCTTGACTGGTACTGATTTTGCATGAGTCTAGCTAGTTCAGTGTGTGTGACTATTTCATATTCCAAGGAAATATTAGAGATCTTATATGTTGCATTGAGATCAGATGATTTTATAATTTTGGAGTAGTCATTGAAGGTTAATTCAAAACTCAGACGGTCATTCATTGCTCCTTGGTAATAAGGTAAATGCGCTGTTAGGATTTCAAATTCAAGTGGAACGAAAAGCCTGGTTCCATATGTTTCTGCCATCATAACGATCCTTGGCTGCAGTAGTTACTTTATCTCGAGCATTGATTCTAATTTTCATAATATTGTCATACTGTATGCCTTGATAAATATGATCCTCTCGTTCTTTTCTTGTGTTACGTGGTGGAGTTGTAGTCGAAGTATGATAAACACACCAGACACACACACGTAGAGTTCTTTAAAATAAACCTCGTTCAGCTGCAATCTGTCATACTTGGCTTAAGGATGTAGACAATACTGGAGTAACAGTTCCAACAATATTTAATTCAGCGATGCGATATCCACACAGTGCAATACCAAATGCACACAATACTGATACAAAGTCTCTTTTGCAATGTCCACACTGCGACACAAAGTTTCTCATACACAGCGTCTCTCGCAATAAACTACGTGTCTCTACAACTGACAAAGCAAGACAATGTACGAACGCGCTTTTGATGATGATATTAAAAAGGACATGGACTTCCAGCTCTCGCTGATTTCGTCCAGGAGCGGTGGGCAAGGGGGGGGTTGGGGGGGGGGGGGGGAGGTCGTCGCTCTGTCTGTCTGTCGCTCCGTCGCTCAGCGGCTGATGTTACTGCCGGGGCCGGGTGGTTGGTGGTGGAGGAGGCGGGTGGTGTGGCCGGGGGACCGTTGCTTAGTGCCAGGCTGGAGGGTGGTGGTGGTAGGCCAGCTACTCCAGAAGGTCTTGCAGGAGTGGTGGCGGGGGTGGGGCGGCCGGTAGGACCGTGGCCGGCTGTGGTAGGGTCTGGGGAGGTTGGGTGGTGGAGGTGGCGGCCAGTTGATCTTGGGTCTGGGTGTGTGGCGTTGGAACGGGCGGGGTGGGTGGCGGTGTTGCGGTGGCAGTCGGAGGTGGGGTGGCGGCGTGGGGAGTAGTGGCGGGCGTTTCTGGTCGCGAAAGCGTTTTGGTGGCCGGTGTCGTCGGTGTTGCTGTTGGGTGGTGGCTGGTCTGTCGAGTGGCGGTGGGAGCGGCTGAGGTGGCATCGGGTCGGTGGCAGCGTTTTTCGTTTCCGTGGCCTTGGTTGTGGTTGGTGGCGTTTCTGTTACCGTGCCGGCATCTTGTGTCAGGGGCAGGGTGTTCCCTCACCCTTGGTGCTTGGTGGAGGTGCGCGTAGTGCCGGTTTTCTTGTGCGCTGTCTTGGGGGTGTCGGCTGTGGTCTGGCTGGTTGTGTTCGTCACTTGGGGCGGCTGGAGGTCTTTGATCGCTCCGGTGTGCACCGCCACCGGGCGGTGACTAGTGCACGCTGGTATGTGTCCCCTTGGAGTGTGGATATCACTGGTATTGCGTCCTGCAGTAGCAGGACCAAGTCGTCGTAGCTCATTTCTCTGATCATTGTCCCCTCCTCCTCAGGCGTTGCCGGGCGCTCCCGAGTGATTGATTCGGGAATTGCGACCGGCCGTGGGGAGGGTGGAGAGTCGGGCTCCGATGCCGGCTCGGACAAGCCTTCGGACTCCTCTTCTGACGACTCTATTACTAGTAGTTGTTCTTCCTCTTCTGTTTGTTGATTATCAGCCTGTTGGCTGGGAGGTAGGGCGTTCCGTGGGAGTGTATCCCGGCTCGGAGGTAGCCCTGTTGGTGGCGGCGGCTGTTGGTATTGCAGCCGTCTTTCATCCCGGGAGTGGGTTGGCGGTGCCCGAGGTGTCTCGAGCTGTTGCTGCTGTCTTATCCATCTTCTTGTACTTGGTGTAGACTGTGAGGGAGAAGCGGCCAGATCGTTGGCCGCTCGATTTGCCTTTGCTCTGTTCCTAAATAAAGGCTTTCATCTCATAATAATTCATCCCTTCCATGCTGCGCCGTAGCTCGGACATTGTGCACTACGGCGTGTAGCTGGCTGGCTTGCTTGCTTGCTGGCGAAGACGGCGGGCCGTACTTGCTTTCTTATAGGCGAAGAGCGGAAGGGCGTCCTCTTCGTCTGACTGCCACGAGTCGAATCGATGAACGCGCTTTCCCAGCGCCCTCCTTATATATACTACGAAATTCTCGAAACGTCTACGGAAATCATACAACGCAACCAAACAGAACGAAACACGCAGCCGAAGCTCATTAAAATAAATTTTCAAGAAAAACTATAACAGGCTACAAAAACTCGGCTGCTCACTTCAGCTCTAAATTCCAGCGTATAATTAAGTAACATAAAAGTATGGTATCTCTATCACCACGTTCCATGATAGCTCAAAAAGGTACGAGAACCTTCCCAAAACAAAATACAAGCTGCTCAATTCATGGGCACAGGAAAACAAAAAGTAGCGAAAATGTTGCGATGCCAACTAACCGACGTGACACTTACGATGTCACTAGACAGTGCGACCTTTCTAGAACGTTCCGGACTAAACTTAACAAAACGAAATCGGCTCTACTCACGAACAAAAGAAAATCTTACTAAAAAAAATACGTGAAACGTAACCGTGATAGCTCAAATAAACATCGCATCGTTACCTACGATCAACACACGCACGCTCTCACAGGATAACACAACCACAATCGTAACATTACCCCCCTCTTAAGAATGAAATGTCACAAAAATTTCTTCTCAAATTTCAAAAATACGGTTGTGGCTGTGTCTCTCTTGGCTTGACTTCGCGAACGAAGATTTTATAGGAGTTGCCCACGACGTCTGCAGGCTTGTTCGTGGCTGCGGAGGCCAATCCGAGACAGGCAGGTTCGACCGCAGTGGCTGCAGGGGAAGGTATGGCCAGGGTTCTGAGCTGCGGCATCTCTGTTTTTTCTCCTGAGCCGCTTGTCCTTAAGGCTAGCTCTGTGAGAGTCCTCAAAGGAGACGGCTGCCTTGTAAATGGTGGAGCGCCAGGTGTCACGGTCCACAGCAAGCGAAGACCACGGGTGGTGGTCGATTTGGCAGGCACTAAGTGACTTCTTGAGGCAGTCTTTGTATCTCTTCTTTGGTGCCCCTCTGTCACGATGTCCAGTAGCAAGCTCGCCGAACAGGGTGATCTTTGGTAGGCGATGATCCTCCATCCTGGAGACATGCCCCGCCCAGCGGAGCTGTGTCCGCAGCAGCAAAGCCTCGATGCTCACAGTTTCAGCCTGTTCAAGGACCTCGACGTTGGTGACATAGTCACTCCAGTGAATGCCCAGGATGGTACGCAGGCAGCGCTGGTGGAAGCGTTCGAGGAGTCGTAGTTGGCTGCGGTAGAGGGCCCAGGACTCGGAACCATACAGCAGGGTGGTGAGGACCACAGCTCTGTACACGCTGATCTTGGTGCCTGTTTTCAGCTGTTGATTGTGCCACACCCTCTTGAAAAGTCGCCCGAAAGCGCTATTCGCTTTTGCCAGCCTGCTGTCAAGCTCCTTGTCCAGCTTGGCGTCCGACGTGATAATGCAGCCAAGGTAAGTAAACTGGTGCACTGACTTTAGTTCAGACTCGCCAATGGTGATGTGAGGAGGGCGATACACTGTCTTGGGTGCCGGCTGATGGAGGACCTCTGTCTTTTTCAGACTGACCTCGAGTCCAAAGAGCTAGGCAGCATCTGCGAAGCAAGACGTGATGCGCTGCAGGGCTCTCTCTGTGTGTGCAACGAGGGCAGCATCATCAGCAAAAAGCAGCTCACGAATCAGTTGGTCTAGGGTTTTCGTGTGGGCCTGCAGTCGTCTGAGGTTGAACAGGCTGCCATCGAGACGATATCTGATGTACACTGCATCGTCATCATTGAGGTCCACTGTGGCCTGCTTCAACATCATGCTAAAAAAGATGGTGAAGAGGGTCGGTGCCAGCACGCAGCCCTGCTTTACGCCGTTGAGAATAGGGAATGGTTCTGAGAGGTCATTGTTGAGTCTGGCCTGGCCTTGCTGGTCCTCGTGTAGCTGGACAATCATGTTGAGGAACTTTGGGGGACAGCCAAGTCGCTCCAGGATCTGCCACATGCCTTGCCTGCTCACAGTGTCGAACGCTTCTGTTAGGTCGACAAATGTTACGTACAGCCCTTTGTTCTGCTCGCGGCACTTCTCCTGTAGCTAGTAGTAGCTGTCTCAGCACAAAGACCATATCGGTGGTGCTCCTGTTTGCTCTGAAGCCACACTGGCCCTCTGGGAGTTGGTCTTCAGCGATGGCAGGTACCAGCCGATTCAGGAGCAGCCTTGCGAGGATTTTCCCAGCAATGGACAGCAGGGTAATTCCCCGATAGTTGGAACAGTCAGACTTCTAGCCTTTGTTCTTGTACAGGGTGATAACGACTGCATCACGGAGATCTTTTGGTAGTGTTCCTTCCTCCCAGCAGCAGAGAAAGAGGTCATGGAGCTTGTTGTGCAGTGCTGTGCCTCCATGTTTCCAGATCTCTAGCGGTATTCCATCAATGCCTGCTGCTTTGCCACTCTTGAGCTGGTGGATGGCTGTGAGGGTCTTTTCAGCGGTGGGCGGTTCGTCCAATTCAACCTTTACTGGGAGGTGTGGGATTTGTAGGACGACTGCTTCTTGAACAGTGCGCTCAGCGATGAAGAGGCTCTGAAAGTATTCCGACCAGCGGTTCAAGATGGAGGTATTATCTGTGAGGAGTGCCTGGCCATTCGCGCTTCGCAGGGGACTTTGTACCAGGTGCCTGTGGCCATACACTGCTTTCAGTGCTTCGTAGAAGCCCCTGTAGTCACCATTGTCAGCGCAAAGCTGGGTCCTCTGTGCAAGTCTGGTCCACCACTCATTCTGGAGATCTCTGAGTTTGCGCTGGAGACTGCTGCAGACTAGGCGGAAGACAGACTTCGTCACAGGGAACGAAGCTGGGCTAGGTGGGCCTGATGGGCGGCTCTTTTCTTTGCTAGGTGTTCCTGTATCTCTTCATCGTTTTCGTCAAACCAGTCTTTGTTCTTCTTTCTGGCGAAACCCAAGACTTCTGCAGAGGATTTTGCAATAGCAGTTTTCAGTTGTTCCCAAAGTGTTTCAGGGGAGGAGTCTACTGGGTCCGCTGTGTCTTTGAGCCTGCGCTGTAAATCTGTCTGAAAGGCAGCTTTCATATCGTCACGCTGAAGGCTGGCAACATCAAGCTTTTTCTTGGGGGGGGGGGGGGGGGGGGACATTTCTTGGGTTTTGGCTTGAAGTGGAGCCTGAGTTTGCAGCAGACAAGGCGGTGGTCAGTGTGGCACTCTGCGCTGGGCATCACTCTGGTGAGGAGGACGTCACTTCGGCCCCTCTGACGCACTAGGACATAGTCGATAAGTTGCCAGTGTTTGGAGCGAGGATACATCCAGGTGGTCTATCGACTGTCCTTTTGCTGAAAAGTAGTGTTGGTGATGACCAGTTGCTGCTCCGCACAGAACTCCAACAGTAGGCGGCCATTGTCATTGCAGTTCCCCACGCCATGCTTGCCGAGGACTCCTTTCCAGGCTTCAGAGTCCTGGCCCACTCTGGCGTTGAAGTCGCCAAGGATGATGACTTTGTCGTCTGCAGGGGTACTCTGTAGGAGGCTGCGCAGGTCAGTGTAAAACTTGTCCTTTTCAGCAGGCTCTGCCAGTAGGGTTGGGGAGTACACACTGAGAAGGGTGACGTGTTGCTAGTGTCTCAGTGTTAGGCGCATGGACATGATGCGGTCTGAGTGGCCCGTTGGTAGGTTTTCCAGCTTAGTCGCAATGGATGTCTTGACCATGAAACCCACGCCTGAGAGCCGCCTTTCTGATGCATGCCGGCCTGACCAGTAGAGGGTGTAACCTACACAAAACCCTAAAGAAATATAATTTCACATCAAAAATCAAATTAAAATAAACGTCTCACAGTTCCTGTAAACAGTCCTGAGCATCGAAATGTTTCATATAAATGTTCTGGACACAGAAATGTTCATTTAAACTGCTCTGCTCAGGTAATTTGCTCCAAAATTCTGCGAATCCTTAGGTTAACCTAAAAATACTGTCAAAGTTTGTTTCATGAACATCACCAAATCATAAGTTACAGTTCACAAGTCAAAAGTCACTGGTCTTGGGTTTAACACTGTCGGCTTAGGAAAAGTGTCACAGTTCATACACACCAAATTGGATCTCTCTTGTTCCTTTGCGATAACAACTGGCAATCTGGAATCCTCTCGACTCTCACGTCCGGCGTCGCTCGAATATTCTTTCTCAGTCCTTTACTCGTGTTGCGAAACAGACGACACGACTCGTCGCGAACCGGATTGTCGGGTGCTAGATTAACATCGGGCTGGATGGTGTCTGTTGTCCCTGGCACAGGTGTAAACCGATGCTCAAACTCTTGAGTCAGGACGCACAGTTCTTCATGTTGAGTCTGGGTCAGATTCTGACCGAACTGGATATCTTTTACGTCCTCCCGGGTTTCGGCACCAAACAGGTTCTCGTCTTTCGTCATCAGCAAGACCCACCGATGCGGCCATTTGTGTTTTGTCTTGACGACATCTCGCAATATACTTTTTCAGCAAATTAGCATGGTAAGTTTTCACCTTGTTGTTGACCTTGACTCTGCAGTCGTTGATGCCAACCACCGTGTCGACAACGTATGGTCCCTTCAACTGCATCAGAAGTTTGTTGTTGTCGGTAGGAAGAAGAACTAATATTTGGTCACCTGGCTGGAATCGTCGAGGTTTGCCTTACGATCATAGTAATGCTTCCCCTTGTTCTGCGCCTTCCGTAGTTCTTCTCGAGCCATCCTGAGGGTATCTTCCAGCTTCTCTCTCAGGTCGAAGATGTACAGGTAGCTGATTTTCACCTCAGGTGCGTCGATATCCTTGGTCCACAGCTCCTTCAGGATGTGCATGGGTCTACCGTACAGAAATTCAAAAGGGAAAAACCCTGTCGAATCCTGAGGAACTTCACAGTATGCGAAGAGCAAGGCATTGATGTATCTATGCCACAACCTTGGCTGCTCAGCGCACAGTTTCTTCAACATTGCCTTCAAAGTTCCATTAAACTTTTCAACCAGCCCATTACACATGGGGTGATAAGGGGTGGTAGTAAGGTGTCGGATGCTCAATAGCCGGTTGACTTCCTCCATGCAGTCTGAGACGAACTGAGTTCCTAGGTCACTCAGGATCTCTTCAGGAATTCCTAAACGGCTGAACATGTCGACGAGCGCCTCTGCTACTGTTGGAGTGTCGATCTTTTTCAATGGTATGGCTTCAGGATAACGTCAGGGTCAAAATGTATCGATGACCATCTTCACTCGGAGGAGATATTGGCCCCACAAGGTCAACAGCTACCTGCTTGAAAGGCATATCGATCAATGGCATTTTCTCTAGAGGAACCTTGGGCACTTTTCCCTTGGAGATTGTCTTCTGGCATATGTCGCACGATCTGCAGAATCGGGTGACGTCGCCTCCCATATCAGGCCAGTAGAAGACGGCTCGGATTCTATTGAGCGTCTTGTTGATTCCCAAATGTCCTCCCAATATGGAATCATGTGCCAATTTCATCACCTGCATTCTCAAAGGTTCAGGAACTACTACTTGACGCACAGGTTTATCTCCATTGCTGTCGAATATCCGGTACAGGATATCTTTTCTGGTCTCGAAGGTTATCTCTTTTCCCTTACGCGTTACGGGCTCGGTCTGACCCCGGAACTTGTCAAGCGTGGTGTCGGCACTCTGTAGCTCCATCAGCCTTTCTTTATTCACCACTGCTGCTTCCGTGTTGTCCGCCACTTTTAGAGGGATGGTCTGGTGACTCTTCTTTGCTTGACTTCTCTTGGTAACAGAACATATTTCAGGTCTCCACTCTGGATCTAGATCGTCTGCGTTTCTGGCACCATCAATGTTTCCGATGATGAGGTCGTAGACGCACAACGCCTTCACCTCTCCTGTCAAGTATGGGGTGTCGACACTGACTTTGGCAAGGGGGATAATCCTTACAGTTCCGTCAGCCAAAATGAGGGTGGTCCACTCCTGTAGCTTCTGGTTTTCAGCTACTAGGTCCTCTCTCACGATGATGCAGCTACAACCAGTGTCTCTCAACACTCTCACTGGTGTGTCGCCGACGAGTCCTGACACCACCGGCATGTTCGGCACTTCATTCTCAGGCAGCGCGATGTTTGACACTGGTAAAAATGTAGCCCCATCAACTACTGGGATGCGTCCATTCTTTTTGAAAGATTCAATCAACTCTGGTGTCACTCGCGTTTCTCTAGAGTCAAAGTCATTGGATGACGTCACATCATTTGCTAATACAGCGGCAGCTCTGTGTTGAGACGTGGTACTCCGTCTGCCTGCTATCCCACGATCTTGGTTGGATCTTCTGATGTTGTCGCCTCGGGGAACATCTTTAGAAGGACACCGTATCGCTTTGTGACCTTTTTTTTTCCACAGAGAAAACATGTCAGGTTCTCCACCGGCTTGTATCTCGGGGTGTCTCTGACATTGTGGATTTCCTCTGCTGGTGCAGACACACGCTGTGGCTTACTGGACCCGAACTTCATGTTGTGAGCGTCAAGGTATCTTTGAGCGAAGTCGGTCAGGGCCTTTAGTGACTGGTCTTTTTGCTCTCTGAGGTGGGCGGCCAGGTCCTTAGAACATGCGCTGAAAACTTGTTCTTTGATGATGAGGTTGCACAGGTCTTGGTACTCTCTGTTTAGGCCAGCCAGCTCTATCCATTTCTCCAGGTAGCTTCTGATTCTCTCAATGAATAGGCCGGGTGTTTCTCCTTCTTCCGGCTTGCAGTTCCGAAATCGTCACCTGTAACCCTCTTCAGTGAAATCGTACTGTCTCAACAGTGCGGCTTTCAACTGTGTATAATCTTCGGCTTCTTCTCTTGGTAAGCGGGTGTAAAATTCAAGCGCTTTGCCAGGTAGAAGTGCTCTCAGTTTAATAGCCCAAGTCTCTTGTTTCCAATTCTTGCTATTTGCGAAGCGCTCGAATCGCTCCAGATAAGCGTTCATCTTATCTGAATTTTCAATGAAAGGTGGAAGTTTTGGCGCACGGGCTGTTTGTTCTCTGCTCGCTAATGCTGTTGCTTCATTAGCTCTCTGGCTCTGTGCCTCTATCTCCATCTGCTTCAAATGAATTTCGTGTTGTCGCTGCCTCTCCGTCTCTTCTGCTTGAATTTCGAGTTTCCTAATTTCACGCTCTTTGGCTCTTTCTTCTCTTTCCAATCTCTCTTTTTCTTCTTTCTCTCGTCTCTTTTCTTCTTTCTCCTCTCTCTCCAGTCTCTCCTTTTCTTCTCTCGCTCTCGTCTCTTTTCTTCTTTATCCTCTCTCTCTAGTCTCTCCTTTTCTTCTCTCTCTCGTCTCTTTTCTTCTTTCTCCTCTCTCTCTAGTCTCTCCTTCTCTTCTCTCTCTCGTCTCTTTTCTTCTTTCTCCTCTCTCTCTAGTCTCTCCTTCTCTCTCTCTTTTACAAACTCGAAGAGTTGAGCTCCTTCGAGTCCACATTCCTTTCCAATTTTCAGGAATGTCTCCATCTCCGATGTCGCCATCTCTGCTTTTCACTGCTGGCTGTTTCCTCCTGCTACCCTTTCCACTGAACCAACTGAAGAGATCTCGTCGGGGTCGCCAAAATGTTACATGGTGGAGTTGTAGTCGAAGTATGATAAACACACCAGACACACACACGTAGAGGTCTTTAAAATAAACCTCGTTCAGCTGCAATCCATCATACGTGGCTTAAGGATGTAGACAATACTGGAGTAACAGTTCCAACAATATTTAATTCAGCAATGCGATATCCACACAGTGCAATACCAAATGCACAAAATACTGATACAAAGTCTCTTCTGCAATGTCCACACTGCGACACAAAGTTTCTCATACATAGCTTCTCTCGCAATAAACTACGTGTCTCTACAACTGACAAAGCAAGACAATGTACGAATGCGCTTTCCCAGCGCCCTCCTTATATATACTACGAAATTCTCGAAACGTCTACGGAAATCATACAACGCAACCAAACAGAACGAAACACGCAGCCGAAGCTTATTAAAATAAATGTTCAAGAAAAACTATAACAGGCTACAAAAACTCGGCTGCTCACTTCAGCTCTAATTTCTAGCTTATAATTAAGTCACATAAAAGTATGGTATCCCTATCACCACGTTCCATGATAGCTCAAAAAGGTACGAGAACCTTCCCAAAACAAAATAAAAGCTGCTCAATTCACGCGCACAGGAAAACAAAAAGTAGCGAAAATGTTGCGATTCCAACTAACCGACGTGACACTTACGATGTCACTAGACAGTGCGATCTTTCTAGAACGTTCCGGACTAAACTTAACAAAACGAAATTGGCTCTACTCACGAACAAAAGAAAATCTTACTAACAAAAAAAAATACATGAAACATAACCATGATAGCTCAAATAAACATCTGATCGTTACCTACAATCAACACACGCACGCTCTCATAGGATAACACAACCACAATCGTAACATCTTGTAAGCCAAAGATCTAAGACTAAACACTTCCTGTCCTTCAAGTTTTACTTTAATAGTTCTTATAATTTCTCTGACTAGATTGTAACTAGTGTTCTGTTTACTTCTGTGTCTGATGTTAGTTCAATATTAAATGCTAGGCGTGCAGTGCCAGGAACAATAACGTCATTGGGACCTAGGTTTGGAAACTTGACTGTAAGTGTTTGGTTCTTGTCTATGGTACTTGGATTGTTTGTGATGACGATTGATTACCTTATGCCCTTAACACCAAGAGGCTCATGTAGTTTTCTATATGGGTCTAACTTTGATCCGTAAGACTGTGTCATTTTATTATGCAAAAATAAAAAAAATATTAAATTAATAAAACAATGGCAGCAGGTGGATTTTGAAATGAATGACATGAATGATTTTGGTAATATAACAGATATGACAGATATGACAGACCTGACTGGTACAAGAAATACTTACAGTTTACGTCACGAACTTTTAGAAAGCAAAGTAAACTCGTTTTATGATCATGTTGGTGATCGCCCAGACAACATAGATCTTAATCAGTTTGAACTTGATGGCAAGGGCCATTTATATACTGTTGACAAAGGAAGAGTACAATTGACTAACAAAAGAGACCCTGGTAAGTTTAAGGCTTTAAGTACAATCAAATGTGAAGGTGGTGTTGGTGCCTTGTGTCAACTTGGTATTGGAGGGTCTCCTGTACCACTGCTTGCGCCTAGACTGGTTAGTGCCCTCCATGATGTGCAAACAAGATGGGACAAGAAATTGAAATGGCAGCAGTAACAAGACTGCCAGAAATAGCAAACACAGTAATACAAGAAACCTCATTTACTGAAGGACAAATAAATGATACTATGAAAACAATAGACGACCCACCTTTGTCAATGCGGGAGATTATAGGCTTGGATAAATCACTTCAGTCAATCAGAGGTGAGATGGTAAATAATGTAGCCAAACTAGGTGAGCTTAATAAACACACAGAAAGAGAAAAAGAGAAACTTACTACAGCAGACAATGGGAATCTTGACACAGAAATGAAAGAAAGAATCCAACACAGATTAAATGATTTGTATATAGAAAGACCAGAAAGGTTAGAAGCGATTAGTATTGCAAGAGAAAAACTGAAAACACAGGTCAACAGGATTAGGGAAACTATTCAGAAAAAAACTTCATGAAGACACAACATTGGCTGAAAGTTTGAAAACACTTTTCAGAGAACAGTGTATAACAATTGCTAGTTTAATTACTGCTCTTGGATTTATTATCAGTACTGTCTTGTTGGCTGTCTCTGGACCCTGGGTTGGTGGTGGTCTGGCACCACCAAGTCCACCAGCCCCAACTGATCCAAAAGATTTACAGTCATGGGTAAAGAAACAGTTGTCTCATATATCAGACTTGCTTAAGAAATTGGCTCTGAAAGCAATGGATGCGTTGCCTGGTATTATAGGCTCACTTGTCAGTTGGCTTATCAGTACTGCAGCGAAAGTAGTGGGGTTTATGGCAGAGCATGTGTGGGTCTTTTTGGTTACAGTAGGTGGATTAATTACAGGATATTTAATGAAACAGGTAAAGAAGTAATGCCCCTAATCCAATAAGGCCTATTACCAATGCCGTTCTTTCTGACTCATGTGTGCCAGGGGTTGGTGATGGTCAGGGTTACCACTTGTATGGGTGCTGGGGCTGGGGCTAGGGTAGTGGAAGTAACTGTGTGTAATGGTTTTAATGACTGTACATGTGTGGTTGTTGCTCCCAAGTTCACAGATTGATTGAATCCTAATTTCTGACCAACATCTGCAACAAGGATTTAATTATTATAATTTGTTATTGTCCCCATTTGTAATTGAAGGTCAGATGGTAACATGTATAACCCTATGCCAACTACAAAGTCAATTTTCGATCTGGCATATCTGAGTACGTCTTGATAGTGTTGTATGCTTGATGGGAGATTTACCACTGAATTAATTGAATCTTCTAGATTCGCGAGAAACTGTTTTTGTGCTTTGAATTTTCCACTCCCATTCAAAATATTCGATTTTGTTAGTGATTGTGCTCCTAGTAAACACCACACATATGTTCTGATTGACTCATTTACGCACTCGACTCCCACTTGAGTAAACCCGTCACTCCTGTCTAAGACAAATGTGGTCCAGGCATTAGACTATTTCTGTTCTATTGATCCTAACCAGACTTGTGATTTTTGTGAGAATGAAGTGTAACCGGGGTAGTAATCTTGAGGGTATTGTCTGTGACTCATAGCATGATACAATGTACCCATGCCGTTGTGATCATCAAGTTTTTGTGTGAAGTCATACTTAGGACTAATGTTAAATTCATTACAGAATCGTTCAAATGCTTTCATAACTATGGGGTTGTTATACCTGTTAAAACTAGATTCAGTGGGCAGTGGGGACAGTATACGTCTAAGCTGGTTGTATGTGTGGAAACGATAGACAGACCTAATCAGTTTGTTTGAGTGATTCAAGTGGTCTGTGAACAAAACACCGCACCCTGTAGTTGAACATAGTATAGCAAAGTTGAGTTGGTTTTGAAACATCTGTAGTGGGCTTGAAGACCACTTTTTTGCAGTAGCATCATCTGTAATTGGAGGGTTTAGGTAATGATCAAAAGGGTTGGGTACTTTGACTTGGAATAGATCTTGTTTCGACACAGCTATATTGAGCTGATTTAACTGAATTATTTCTGTTCATAAGTAGGTGCAACATTGTACTTGGCATCCAAATTAAATTGAAATGCATTTGTAGTTGTAATGGTTGGTGATTTAAATTCCATCATGTTCTTTTTTATGAGATAATAAAAATGTTTATTACCTTAAGAAATCTTGACACAAGCAAACCAGTGTGGTTAACTAATGGGATTGATAATCGTGATGGTAGCAAGGCTGTAGCTATCCATGAAATGTTTTATAGTGTAAAATGGTTTAATATAGATGATAATGAAAATTATAAAGTAATTTTTGATGGTGTGACTGAAGCTTTACCACCTGGATATTATAACTTTTGTACTATAGCTGAATGGTTTCAAAGTAAATTTAATATTACAGCAACATTAAATCCAGCTAACCTACTTGTTACATTAAAATCTTTGAAACAAGATTGGTTAAAAATGTCAGGCAGATTAACTTATTTACTTGGATATTATTTAGATGAAGATTGGTATATAGCTGAAGATGATGATTTTCTTTCTAATAAAATGACATTGAGAACAAGAAAACTTAAAGTAACTGGAAAACGACCTGTCAAATTGGCAGTACACACAGTGTTTAATGTATATTTGAATGAACTAAACACATCTGAGAATGTTTACAATGGTAAGCCTTCAACTTTGTTGAGATACTTACCGACTGGAACTGCACCCTATTGTGAAAGTGTGGCTGTTAGATTTCCTAATTTACAATTTAAGAAATTAGGTTTTTGTTTCTTTGAGTCACTGTGTATATCTGTAAATAATCAAGATGACAAACCAAATGTAATGCATCATTTTAGTGTTTTTTTGGAAGTTAAATAATTTTATTTTTGTTTATAAAAATGAGTGCTGGTCCAAAGCTGAGAATTATTCCAGTCATCTGTCCTGTACCAGAATTGAAAGATTTGGCTGACATACAGGATTTTGAGAAGGAGGGAGAAATAGGGGAAGTATATGGTTTTGAACTTGATTCTTATGGAATGTACAAGCGAAAAGTAATCAATGACATGAAAGACGGCACAGAGAGACCGATTCCTAAACTTGGTCAGCTGCGTGATGTTACTGTACCTCTCTCTCTTGGCTTGACTTCACGAACGAAGATTTTATAGGAGTTGCCCACGATGTCTGCAGGCTTGTTCGTGGCTGCGGAGGCCAATCCGAGACAGGCAGGTTCGACCGCAGTGGCTGCAGGGGAAGGTATGGCCAGGGTTCTGAGCTGCGGCATCTCTGTTTTTTCTCCTGAGCCGCTTGTCCTTAAGGCTAGCTCTGTGAGAGTCCTCAAAGGAGACAGCTGCCTTGTAAATGGTGGAGCGCCAGGTGTCACGGTCCGCAGCAAGCGAAGACCACTGGTGGTGGTCGATTTGGCAGGCACTAAGTGACTTCTTGAGACAGTCTTTGTATCTCTTCTTTGGTGCCCCTCTGTCACGGTGTCCAGTAGCAAGCTCGCCGAACAGGGTGATCTTTGGTAGGCGATGATCCTCCATCCTGGAGACATGCCCCGCCCAGCGGAGCTGTGTCCGCAGCAGCAAAGCCTCGATGCTCACAGTTTCAGCCTGTTCAAGGACCTCGACGTTGGTGACATAGTCACTCCAGTGAATGCCCAGGATGGTGCGCAGGCAGCGCTGGTGGAAGCGTTCGAGGAGTTGTAGTTGGCTGCGGTAGAGAGCCCAGGACTCGGAACCATACAGCAGGGTGGTGAGGACCACAGCTCTGTACATGCTGATCTTGGTGCCTGTTTTCAGCTGTTGATTGTGCCACACCCGCTTGAAAAGTCGCCCGAAAGCGCTGTTTGCTTTTGCCAGCCTGCTGTCAAGCTCCTTGTCTAGCTTGGCGTCCGACGTGATAATGCAGCCAAGGTAAGTAAACTGGTGCACTGACTTTAGTTCAGACTCGCCAATGGTGATGTGAGGAGGGCGATACACTGTCTTGGGTGCCGGCTGATGGAGGACCTCTGTCTTTTTTCAGACTGACCTCGAGTCCAAAGAGCTGGGCAGCATATGCGAAGCAAGACGTGATGCGCTGCAGGGCTCTCTCTGTGTGTGCAACGAGGGCAGCATCATCAGCAAAAAGCAGCTCACGAATCAGTTGGTCTAGGGTTTTTGTGTGGGCCTGCAGTCGTCTGAGGTTGAACAGGCTGCCATCGAGACGATACCTGATGTACACTGCATCGTCATCATCGAGGTCTACTGTGGCCTGCTTCAACATCATGCTAAAAACGATGGTGAAGAGGGTCGGTGCCAGCACGCAGCCCTGCTTTACGCCGTTGAGAATAGGGAATGGTTCTGAGAGGTCATTGTTGAGCCTGACCTGGCCTTGCTGGTCCTCGTGTAGCTGGACAATCATGTTGAGGAACTTTGGGGGACAGCCAAGTCGCTCCAGGATCTGCCACATGCCTTGCCTGCTCACAGTGTCGAACGCTTTTGTTAGGTCGACAAATGTTACGTACAGCCCTTTGTTCTGCTCGCGGCACTTCTCCTGTAGCTGTCTCAGCACAAAGACCATATCGGTGGTGCTCCTGTTTGCTCTGAAGCCACACTGGCCCTCTGGGAGTTGGTCTTCAGCGATGGCAGGTACCAGCCGATTCAGGAGCAGCCTTGCAAGGATTTTCCCAGCAATGGACAGCAGGGTAATTCCCCGATAGTTGGAACAGTCAGACTTCTCGCCTTTGTTTGTCTACAGGGTGATAACGACTGCATCACGGAGATCTTTTGGTAGTGTTCCTTCCTCCCAGCAGCAGAGAAAGAGGTCATGGAGCTTGTTGTGCAGTGCTGTACCTCCATGTTTCCAGATCTCTGGCGGTATTCCATCAATGCCTGCTGCTTTGCCACTCTTGAGCTGGTGGATGGCTGTGAGGGTCTCTTCAGCGGTGGGCGGTTCGTCCAATTCAACCTTTACTGGGAGGTGTGGGATTTGTAGGAATACTGCTTCTTGAACAGTGCGCTCAGCGCTGAAGAGGCTCTGAAAGTATTCCGACCAGCGGTTCAAGATGGAGGTATTATCTGTGAAGAGTGCCTGGCCATTCACGCTTTGCAGGGGACTTTGTACCAGGTGTCTGGGGCCATACACTGCTTTCAGTGCTTCGTAGAAGCCCCTGTAGTCACCATTGTCAGCGCAAAGCTGGGTTCTCTGTTCAAGTCTGGTCCACCACTCATTCTGGAGATCTCTGAGCTTGCGCTGGAGACTGCTGCAGACGAGGCGGAAGGCAGACTTCTTCAAAGGGTAGGAAGGCTGGGCTAGGTGGGCCTGATGGGCGGCTCTTTTTTTTTTGCTATGTGTTTCCTGGATCTCTACATCGTTTTCGTCAAACCAGTCTTTGTTCTTCTTTCTGGCGAAACCCAAGACTTCTGCAGAGGATTTTGCAATAGCAGTTTTCAGTTGTCCCCAAAGTGTTTTAGGGGAGAAGTCTACTGGGTCCGCTGTGTCTTTGAGCCTGTGCTGTAAATCTGTTTGAAAGGCAGCTTTCACATCGTCACGCTGAAGGCTGGCAACATCAAGCTTTTTCTTGGGGGGCCCCCATTTCTTGGGTTTTGGCTTGAAGTGGAGCCTGAGCGAGGCATCTTCTCCTGCGGTCAAAAAACAAGAAAGAATAACGGATCCACTCTCATGACGACCACGACCGGACTCAACGTACATGCTGGAATGTCCGAACCATGCTCGACAAAGCAGACAACGGATGCCCTGAACGACACTCCGCCCTCATTGCCCATGAATTGCGGAGGTTAAACATCGACATCGCCGCGCTCAGCGAAGTACGCCTTCCGGACGAAGGCAGCCTCCAAGAACTTGGTGCTGGGTACACCCTCTACTGGTCAGGCAGGCCTGCATCAGAAAGACGGCTCTCAGGCGTGGGTTTCATGGTCAAGACATCCATTGCGACTAAGCTGGAAAACCTACCAACGGGCCACTCAGACCGCATCATCAAGTTGTTTATGTTTAAGTTGTTATAAGTTGTTATAAGTTGTTATATAATCTTATTTTAAGACACTTATATGTTCTATGTCAACTAACTTATAACAACTTAAAAAGTTACCTATAAAGTTATTTGATAGTTATAAGTAACTTTGGAAATTTGTTATCAAGTATCTGTATGTTACTTAAAAAATTTGTTATCAAGTGCATATAACAATGTTTTTTTGTTTGTTTGTTGTTGTTGTTGTTGTTGTTTTGTGTGTGTGTGTGTGTGTGTGTGTGTGTGTGTGTGTGTGTGTGTGTGTGTGTGTGTGTGTGTGTGCGTGTGTGTGTGTGTGTGTGTGTGTGTGTGTGTGTGTGTGTGTGTATGTGTGTGTGTGTGGTTATTATTAAAAACAAAACAAACAACTGTGTTTCTATGTAGTGACTCAGAAAACATGGTATAAATGGTATTGAAATGTCTTTTCTTATATCTCTAACGCACGAACACGTAAACACGCACACACACGTAAACATACAAACAGGCACACACACGTAAACATACACAGATGCACACACACATAAACATACAAACACGCACACACATACACGCACACACAGATGCACAAACACATACATACACATACGCAGGCAAACACGGATGCACAGACACATAGTTACACATACAAACACATACACACACGCACGCAAAAACGAATGAACATACACATACAAACACATTTATGCACACAGACAAACACACATACATACATACAAACACACATACACTCACACAGACAAACACACATTCACGTATGCACACACACAGACAAACACACATACAGACACATGCACTCACACACACATGCACACACACAGACGCATGCACTCTCACACACACACATACAGAAACATGCACTCACACAGACAAACACACACACATGCACTCACACACATGCACACACCCAGACAGACAGACACAAAATCTTTATTCAGCATGAATATTGTAGACTCCTCCGCAGAACACCATCAGGCTTCGCCACACCATTGTATGACACACGATACACAGGCTGTGTACACAAATTGTCACTGCGCACTTAGTCCCGTTTCTAAGGCCATATGACGTGGTACGTTGGATACCGGTCTGACAGTGTCAGACTCGTTCCTAGCATACTACGTCATTTGTTTACATTGGATACCGGTCTGACAGTGTCAGACTCGTTCCTAGCATACTACGTCATTTGTTTACATTGGATACCGGTCTGACAGTGTCAGACTCGTTCCTACCGTACTACTTCATTTGTTTACGTTGGATACCGATCTGACAGTGTCAGACTCATTCCTAGTGTACTACGTCATTTGTTTACGTTGGATACCACGATTTGAAGGCTTGACCAGGGTGCTGAGTGATTTATAAATCAATTATTCAGAAACGAAGCCAATAAACACCTTTCTTTGACAGGGTGCTACAAGTGGGCTGACCAGGGTGCTGTTTTGTAAATCAATTATTCAAATACAAAGCCAATAGACGCCTTTCTTTGCCAGGTTGCTACAGGTATACCCTACCGTCAGTCCTATTGCTAAAATCTATGTAAATTCTGTTTCAATTCACTTGCAAAAGCAAGCTACTTACATAAATGCGGTGAAAACACCTCACACTTGGTATATAACATTTAGGATGAGACAAACAAACAAATATACAAACATGAGCTTCTGATGCGACTTGGTGATTATGGTAAATTACACACATCAGACAAAATCTCACTCCGTCCATTTTATGACCTGTCCGATGATTTTCTCACTCTCAGTCTTAAAGCCACTTTTTACGTGTAACCTGTCGGATGATTTTCTCACTCTCAGTCTTACAACCTTTTTGTGGTATGTTCTGTGATTTCTCACTCTAAGACTTACAGCCTTTTTGTGGTATGTTCTGTGATTTTTCACTTTAAGACTTACAGTCTTGTTATCTGCTTGGTGATAGATCACATATGGAATTATAGTCACACATTTTCAGTTGTCCTGTTTGTGATCTGCTCAGTGATTTTTTTCTCCGACTTACAGTTACACATTTGTCTTGTCTGTGATCTGCTCAGTGATTTTTTACTCAGACTTACAGTTACACATTTCATTTTTCTTGTTTGCGGCCTGCTCGGTGATTGATCGCTCACACGGACATATTGTTACACATTTTCATTTTCCTTGTTAATGCGGCCTGCTCGGTGATAGAACACATATACTAAAGACAGTTATCAAAACAAAAGTGATAAAAAGTCTCAGATGTGATTCAAAAAGGGTTGTTAAGATGCATTAGAACCTTTGTACAAACAAACAAACAAACAAGCAAACAAGGTTACAGACCAGCGTTAGGTGTTTTTCCAAAAATTGGCTATTCCAGTACTTTTAGCATTTGTTCAATTTTCTTCTGCAAATTATACATCTTTCAGAAAGACAGTGATAGCGAATAGAATTTCGGATACCCTCGTAGAACCCTGGCTAAGACAACTGATGAGCATAAGGCTTTGACATTTTTACATTCAATTTTAACAATCCGTCCAGTTTAAGTTTGTTTTATTTTGTATTTTCTGTCTTTTATGGATTTCAGCACCTTCGATCAGACACTCTCCAAACATGATAGCAGACATCAAGTTTTTTCTTTCTGTTTCTTGTATTATCTGGTAACCATGAACTGGATATGGTTTCAAGGTTGTCAATGTAAGTCCCAGTAAATTACAGTCAGCTACTTTAATACCAACTGGTAGAGATGTATCTGAAAAAAAAAAATTTCTAAATACAAATGGAGATCTTTTGGATCTCTCACCTTTTGTTTTGTACTTCCTTTAAGTTGATCGACCAAATTACCGATTGTTTTTTTTTTCCACAATGATTTTGCTGATCGAAATCCAGGTTGGTTTGCTAATACCGACTCTAAAAAAGTCGTCATTTCTTTATGGTAGTCTAAGTGTGATTGAAAGATCAATCTAGCCTCCTCAGACCAATTCATTTTCTAAAACACGCTAGGGCAAATTACACCAGACTTCTTTCTCAGTGCACTGCAGGCTACCGCGAGGCCTTTTCTTGTTTCTATATATCGCAAATTTAACATGCAAACTACCAACAAACTATTCGTCAGTGTCATGTATACAGTCACTATGTATTTTGTAACGTACGTTAGTCAGCGTTGACTCGGACAAATTACACTAGAAAATGATCGTAACAATCTATCAGTATGCCACAAATTAAAACAGACACTTAGCGATCTCAACGTAGCACCCGCCCCCCGCCTATCAGGCACCCAATCGCCAGCCCACAGAGAAATACGCAGGTATAGAATAAAACAACCATTTCCATCCTCAAAAAGAATGGATCAGGTCTCTTATACAAAATTTGTATTGTTACATTGTTGCGTAATGTTCTGTGCATCTACTGTGGGAAATCAGGGTATTTACCCGACCACATATAGTAGCGCACCTTCATGTTTGTGTATGTATGTTTCTCCTGCCTACTTCCTAAGTTCCGGAGAAAGACATGGGTTATATAAGAGATCTAAACCATTCTTTTTGAGGATGGAAATGATTGTCTTATTCTATACCTGCGTATTTCTCTGTGGGCTGGCGATTGGGTGCCTGATAGGCGGGGCAGGGGATCTAACTGTTGTCTGTCCAGCGCTGTGATTCCCCTTGGTTTGAGTACTGACAATTCTGCCAGTGCTAGCCTCACCTATCTGGTTTGTGAGATCTCAACGTAGTATATTTTACAAGATTTAGTGATATCACTGGGTAAGAATTCTGAGATTAGTGTCTGTCACTCTGAAACACAACCGCCTCACTTCGCACAAGGGGTAGAAAGAATGCGACCGGGTTTAATGTTTGTCAATGTTACACACCTGTTGTCAAGGGTGACTGACGTCACTGAGAGGTGCCTGCGCACAGTAAGCGGCGTGTCATAGCACAGTGTTAGAGAGTTCAGTGGCGTGTTCATTGCTGCAGTGTCTGCAGTGGCGTGTTCAGTAGAGGCCATTATGTTAGGCAAGCTTGCCGGGGTGCTGTTTTAATACTAACATTTCTTTTTTTTTTTTAAAATGGGCGGGGTGATCATGTGGAAGTTTGTTAGCAAAAATCGTAAAATTATGGAGTCGACAAAAATTATCTAATTTGTATCATATTCTTTCTCCCTTATTCATTGGAGTATTAAACAATCCAGACCAAAAAGGTGACTGCCAAGCGTGTGAAATGCAAAGAAGTACCCAACGGAGAAAGAAACACGCTTAGAAAAAATGGTACAACACAATTTATTAATATTTCGGGTAAATACCCTTTGTCAAAATAGAGAAACAAACAGAGACATTAGCCGCTATTTATCTTCATATGCAGAAGGAATGTGGCAACTGTATTAGAGTATTGGAGTATTAGACAGACATGCGCCGATTAGAACAAAAAGAGTAAAGAGTGAGATACTTCCTCCTTGGCTGACAAAAGAAATAATGCATGCCATGTCAGTGCGAAATGACCTAAAAAGAGAAAGAACTTTGATGAATTTAAAAAGCAGTGAAACCGTGTGAGGTCAATGGTGCGAGCCGCGAGGAAAGACTTTATCCGCAACACTGTCAACGACAACAAAGATGTGTCAGCAGTGTGGTGGGTACTGAATTCGATCACTCAAGGCAATAGCAGTAGGTCAACAACCATCCCTAGTAATCTTTCCGCCAACACATTCAGCGAACATTTTTTGTCTGTTGTGGATTTGATAACTACTCCTAGTCGTAATACAGAGGCTGACATATGCCCCGATTACTTAGTTAATTTCTGCAACAGAAAAACAACTGGCACACTACCATTTAATATCCCCATATTTGCTGCGCACGAAGTGGGCAAACTAATTAGTGACCTAGCTAATAAGAAGTTCTCTGGACATGATGATATCAACCCACAAATATTAAAGTTGCCTGTACCATACATCATAGAGACCTTTACTTATATTTACAACTTATGCATTCAAAAGAATGTATTCCCTACAGACCTCAAAGTTGCAAAAGTCATTCCACTGCCAAAATCAAAAAATCGTACAGACCCTAACAACTATAGACCCATTTCTCTGCTGTCAGTATTATCTAAACCCCTCGAACGGCAAACATAAACACCTGTCTGACTACTTAGAATCGCGAAAGTTGCTACATTCATCTCAGTCAGGATTTCGCCTTCGGCACTCATATCATACGGCTCTGAGCATATTAACAGACACATGGCTTTCAAATATGAATAATTTGCAGCTGACAGGTGTAATTTATCTTCACTTTAAAGGGGCTTTCGACTTAGTGAATCATACAATATTGATTTCCAAACTTAAGCATTATCTTTGAAACGACATGGCTATTTTTCCTTTTTTATGTCATACCTCGAAAACAGAAAACATAAAGTAATTGCTAATGGAGCCTACTCTTCTACTAAAGATGTTAAACTCGAGGTTCCGCAGGGGTCAATATTAGGTCCTCTTTTATTTTGTATTTACATCAATGACCTGCCTCTAAGTCTCACCTACGAAGCAACACAGTGTGATATGTTCGCCGATGATACCTTAATCTACACAGCTAACAAAGACATATGTGAAGTTGAAAACGGTCTGCACAAAAGTCTCAACGATATATCAGCATGGTGTAAAGTCAACTCAATGATTCTGCATCCTACTAAAACAAAATCTATGGTTATTGCAACACGCCAAAAGCACCAGTTAAAACCTTTAAAGCTTAATCTATCACTCTGCAACGACATCATAGAACAGGTAGCCGAACATCGTCTATTGGGGGTCACAATTGATAATCAGCTGAGGTGGCAGATGCACATTGACAATGTCTGTAAAACGGTCTCGAGAAATGTCTTTATGCTATCGAAATTAAAGTATTACACAGATAGTGAAACCAGAAAATTGTTCAGTAATGCACACATCATGTCACATATAAACTACGCATCGATGGTGTGGGATTGTTGCAGAGATGTCCACTTAAAAAGACTAAATTCTTTACATAGGAGAATGGCAAAATTAATTTTTCCCGACCCACACTTGACGACCAAGGAAAAACTCAGTAAAGCTGGATTCCTGCCCCTTCAAAATCATTTTAAATATAACAAAGGGGTACTGATGTTTAAAGTGTGGAACCATAGCGCTCCAGAATATCTAACAGAGTTGTTTAAAAAATCAGATTCCTGTTATGGGAACATGAGGGGTCTTTATATTGTTCCAAAACACCGAATAGATATATTTAAATCTACTTTGTCATTTGCGGTTTCCACACTGTGGAACTCACTCCCACATCACGTTAAAGCCACTCCAACATATTGTTTCAAGGCAAGGCTTTATAGGTATCTGACATTACCCAAATAATAATATCTAGTTATTCATAGACACACGAATGTACGTGTATATTTTAACAATCATGTGTATAAGTATGTGTGTGTGTGTGTGTGTGTGTGTGTGTGTGTGTGTGTGTGTGTGTGTGTGTGTGTGTGTGTGTATGTGTGTGGACGCGTGAGTGCGTTTGTGCGCGACATATGCGCGTGTTTGTGTTTAGTGGACTATATATTTTGTACCACTGTGCTTTGATGTCCCTGTTTAATGTATATTTTGTACTTATTTAGTCGTAGTTGTAGCAACGGCAGGTACGAAAAATGACATAGTCACTGACTGTGTTAATATCTTCACCAATGTAAAATAAAGATTCATTGATTCATTGATTCTCTCCCTACACAGAATGCCCTGATTCACACATAAGCTTTGAAGAAAAGCTCTCAAAAGCAGGTCTCCTGCCTCTTCAAAGTCATTTTAAATATAGCAAAGCAATCTTTATGTTCACTCACAAACCAGATAGGTGAGGCTAGCGCTGGCAGAATTGTACAAAAACGAAGGGGAATCACTCAGCGCTTGACAGACAAACAGTTAAATCCCCTGCCCCCGCCTATCAGGCACCCAATCGCCAGCCCACAGAGATATACGCAGGTATAGACGAAGACGATCATCTGCATCCTCAAAAGGATGCATCAGGTCTCTTATATAACCCATGTCTTTCTCCGGAACTTAGGAAGTAGGCAGAAGAAACATACATACACAAACACGAAGGTGAGAGAGAGACAATATGAGTCCCGATAGACAATGAATTCAATAAAGCCGCAACGGTCATTAAATTACGTTATTTTTAATATCAAAATTTTGACCCCCTATTACACCCCCATTATTTCCAAATCAACCCTTTGATTTTTAAAACTGACAAGCATGACTGATGCGGCATTATCTATCGGGACTCATATTGTCTCTCTCTATAACTATGGTCTCTGACAACACTTAAACATGTACTGTTAATTTGAAAAAAAAATCGCGACCATGGTCATGTTTATGAACATGATCCTTGCAGCTCTGCATTCATGGCTACCATACACACTGAACCAGGAAGTAAAATCGACTGAAATCTGAAAAGGTGACGGCCGTCTTATGTATACCCGAAATGTGTTTGTTCATCACTGTCAGTACAAGGTCGACACTCCACCGTTCTATTATAAGCAGTACTGACACGCATGCACACGCATACACACACATAAACACACATACCAACACATAAACACATAAACACACGCACACGCACACGCACACGCACATGCACACGCACGTACGTACATACTAACATAAACACCCATACACTGACTTGAATACATGAGTGCAAACAGGTACACGGCTCTTTGAATCAGCCCATGCGTGGACAAAAGCCTTTCTCGAGCATAATGGCTTGTTATGATAAAGCCATATTGACAGTGTTATTCACTTAAACAGGACTGTGAGTTAAATTTCTGAGCATTACACCACGTTGCATACACACACTCACACACACACACACACACACACGCACACACACATATACACACACACACGCACACACACATATACACACATATACACAAACACATATATACACTAACACAGACACAAACAAACACACACACATACGTACACGCACACACACACACACACTTTCTACACAATGGTAGCACAACACATTTTCTCAACCATGCCGGAATATGTTTACACCACACAGCCGTCAGTGCTAGGTCATACAAAGTCTTTGTGGCACTCCACCGTTTTATTATTTAGCAGCTGAGCCCTGAATAGACGTCATGTTTTAACTGGTATATTTTAAACCTTGTGTACACACACCACCCGTTACTTCCACCCTTGTCTGGGCGAACAGGTTTTGTGTGCCGCGTAGCGTGTTATTTGCTTTCAGTTCCCAGCGAGGTGGGACCGTGACATTTACCCCACTGTTTCAATTCCAGTGCCATGTGTGTCAACTGTCACTTTGAAAACATGCTATTTAAGCCAAACAGGTTTTGTTAGAGGTAGGTAACACACACACGCACGCACTGACACACGCGCACGCACACGCACTGACACACACACACACACACACACGCACAGAACATGTATACACAAAAACACCTACACACCAGTGTACAGCAATACAGCTCAACTCACAGTTCAGTTATTTAGGGTTCACAGTGTCTTTTATATAGCTGAGTGACGCTATGAGTCGTTCTGCTTTACTGAACAAGTAGAGGAATCCCTTCTATGAGAACATAAAAAAAATCATGTTTTATTGTACATTTTCAGTAGCTCACTCCATCACAGATTCTTATGAGCATGGCGAGATTCTCAAAGAGCCACTGTTTTTATTGGGTTTGAGTCAACTGTAAAGATTTCTGAATCTCTGCATAATCCAAGGGGCACACACACACGAGACATGTCACTGAGCTAAGCCTACAAGTGTACTTTACAAATGTAAATACCTGAAATTACTATCCTCGCTACACACATACAGGAACAATATCCTCAATGAATATTCTCAGGAACTTGCTCCATTGCAAACACACCCACTCACAAATCTGTGACGCATGTCATTTAAGTCCACCAAGGCCTTTCTTGGGGTATGTCATATATAGTCTATTTGAGACAACTTCTGTATAGTGGTTGTATCTTCCAAGTGATTACGTCCCTTATGACATTGACCATGAGCAGAAAATAGTGTTTTATCCCTGAGTGAATGTATCTGTGGTTTGAATCTAAATCTATCTAGCTTACATAGAAACGGTAACACAGTGTAAACGTAAAACGTTACTGACAACATTGCTGAATGGCGTAAACGTATAAAATTACTGTTCAGTGTAACATCCTAGAAAAACATGATTTTGCTTGATAACAATTTTTGTTTTTTGTTTTTAATTTTTTTTAATTACATTATAAATGAACCCTGATGAACTCCTTCTATTGAATTATATCAATGCTGTAGAGAACAAAGACTTAGACTCGAAAAAACAGCGTCTTTTGTCTGTAATTGTCTCTGGCAAATCAAAGGCGTATCTCGGAAAACAATACATAACAGAAGACATAGAATCTCTAACCGCTGACGAACTAATCAAGCTTCATTCAAAATATGAAAACCACATCGCTTCACTAATGACTTGTGATTTGAGTCGATCTCTTGTATGCCTATACACAAAAGGAATGAGTCACTTTCTACCTGTGGATAGTGACAGCCTATCACACGACCTTGAAAGCAACCCTATTGTTTCAAGTTCAATTGGTAAATTAGCATGTATCATGTTTTACAAGTTTGGAAATTACCTTGCACCTGTGGTAACTTTGCTCGTAACTGGCAGCCATATCGATTTTTCAAAAATAAATTTTCTAGAGAAAGAAAAAGATGGATCAAATGGACGAGAACAAGATGACTACACAACAGAACCCCGACCCTGTTTTGACACAGGTTCAAACTGTGACTAAGACTAAAAGTCCAGGAAGGGTAGAGGCAGGAAAAAGATTAGTCGAAAGGAACAAGCAGAAAAAATTACAGCTTCAAACACAAACAGAAAAGGCTCATGTGACTGACCAGGAGTCAACACCAACAGGACAGTCACTACTATCACACCCTCATCAAAGTGAAAGACAAACAACTAAGTCTAACCCCGACCCCGAACCTCAAACAACAAAATATATAGTTGCCGGATTTGTTGTTGGATTTGGTTACGTAGGTTATCAATTATACAAAAAATACAAACCACAGACTCGTACAGTGTCAAAAAAATCAGACACTCCAAAAACAAAACCAGAAGTCGCCACATTACCAGTAACACCCAAAGCCGTTGACCCATTTTATATGCAGAAAATAAAAATATTATTTTAATTTTTCTTGTATTAGAAATGAGCAACACAAAGAACTTAATGAACCTTGTATATCACTCTGCCGTAATAAGTGGACTAGCAGTAGCTTATTCTATGCTAGGAAAAAGTCTACTCAAAATGAAATCAGCAGACCTGAGTAGATTAGATTTTGAAGACAGCGCTAAGCTAATTGTAGTTGTTACAGCATCAATTGCCACGAAAGACTTTCTCGTTAAGCAGGGAATTATTCCCGAAAATGTTTCTATGTAAATAAAAATAATATGGCGACACTAGCCATTATTATGGGAGGTGCGATGGTTAACGCCCTGGCATTCAGCGGCTCAAATTATCTCTTTTCAAAAGTGGGTAGAGAAGAATCGGCAGAAGAAATGAAATGTCACAATGAAGCGTCTGAGAAACTTGCACAAGCCCAACAGGATTATGAAAAGAATAGAATTGAGAAACTTGATTTCATCAATGAAAGATTGAGGCTTGAAGGTCACGCACAACATACATTTTTAAATACAGACGAAGCAATCCGTGAGTATTTTTTAGTCACAGGTGAAGACATTTCTATCCCAAAACCAAAACTTAGTGACTACTATCAACCAAGCACACAACAAAGAAATGGAGAAATAATCTTTGTTCTAGTGGGAATAACATTTGTATTTTTTACAGGACTTTATATTGCTAGAAGAAATGAACCCCGGGGTAGAAAATAAACTATTACAAATATATTACTCTCCATCAGGCTATTGGAAAGGGCAAACTGCTATTCAGAAATTACATGCCGCTTTGGGCGGAGATATAACACTCAATCAAGTCAAACAATGGTTACAGAGACAGGCAATTTGGCAGATATATTTACCTGCTCCAAGAAAGATAACAAGACCCCATTTTGAAAACACTACCCCAAATGACACACATCAAATGGACCTCCTGTTTCTTCCACATGACACAATAAGAACAAAAACGATACAAATACGCATTAACTGTCGTAGACATTGCTTCCAGGTATAAAGACGCTGAACCCATATCTGACAAAACAGCCAGTACAGTTGCTACTGCATTAACAAAAATATATAGTCGAGGCCCTTTAAGATACCCCAGACTCGTACAAGTTGATGACGGATCTGAATTCAAAGGTCCAGTTAATCAGTTATTTGCAAAGCATGGCGTACTGGTTAGACGCGGCATTCCAGGTGTACACAGATCACAGGCAATTGTAGAGAACTTTAACAAACAGTTATCAGAGAGACTTTTCAGTTACCAGTATTCTAAGGAACTCATGCATGACACCCGTAACACAGAATGGGTTAAGAGATTACCACATGTGATAAAAGCAATGAATAATGAAGGACACCCAAAACCTGCTGATGCTATTAAATTGAAATCAATTACAGAGCCACAAACAGGACCAACCCCAGCACCAGATACAAGTTTATTTACTAAACAGGTGAGATATTTATATCAACCTGGAGAATCAGAGAATGACGTCAGACGCAGGGCGACAGACCCCATCTGGTCCACGTCCGTTCATAATATAAAAAAAAATAGTCCCCGGTCCTGCCGCAACAATATATTACCTGTATGACCCTGCGCCACAAAGGGCATTTGTCAGAGAAGAATTACAGATTATTCCCCCAGACACCGTTACTCATTTCAGTAACTAACTCATCAATTAATTCATCAACCAGTTCATCAGCTATTTCATCAGATAACTTGAGCCTGTAGTGACCAGGTGCATAAGCTTTTTCCTTACTGAAAAACACTCGTTTCGTGTCCCCAACTGCAAGTGACTTCTTATGTGTTGGATCATTTCAAGATTGTGTTTGTTTGATCTCAGTGACTTGTTTGGATAATCAGGCATTAATGCACCATCTAACACTTGCTTATAATGTTCATGATGTATGTCTTTATTTTTTATCACTGTTTTTTTTTTTTATTCCTTTGGCTTTCGACTGACTTCCCTTCTGGTGCAGTATAGAATACATTTTTGATCTCAGTCCAACGTACTCAAAAATAGGCACACCATTAAGTTCATCCTTAAACTTACCAGGCACATTCTTATTCTGTGTGCTATACAGTGGATGGTCTTTGGGATAATCAGACGTGTCATACATGTGTAACTCTGTTTTCATGTCTTCATAAAAGTCTTCAGTACACACATCAATGATCATAGAGTCAGTGTCAGTGTATAGCAGACGACACTCAGGATACTTTGGTTTGAAGTAATCATAGTAGAATTCAAGCATCAACAGTTTTGACAACTCAAGTATTGCCATACCAATGAATACTGGCTTGTCCAGTTTAACAATCTTTTTTTTTTGAGTGACACTGCATACAATGATGAATGAAACTCTTTGTACTCTGTGTACTGTGGCTTACCTGTAAGCTTAATTGCACCCGATTCAGTTGTGACAAATCTCACATCTTTGCGGTGATGAGGATTTTCCATAGTCTTGCCAAAACAGGCATTGTTCATAAGCTTAAAGAAGTCTTTGTCAAATGCAGTGTTGCCGTCCCTTGCACGCAATGTTGTGTTCTTCATTATATAATCTTTCATGAAAGCACTCTGTTCAAATTGAATTCCTCTGTGAACTTTCTTTAATACTAACCCGTGTCTGATGTAAAACTGAAGCAAGCGGTAGTGACAAACGTAATTGAATTTGTCATTCAAATTTGGTACAAGTTTAGTGTCTTCTTTTTTCCCCGTCATACTCATTTTCTCAACAGCTAATGGATAATCATTGTGGTAATCATGTAGATGATGCGGGTACTCTAGGTCAACTTCAAAGATCCAACCCTTCGGATAGTTTCGGTCAAGATTCATAATATAGTTTGTTAACCCTGACTGTGTTATGTCATTCTGTGACAAATCATACAGACAAAAGTTTTTCAAGGGCAATAACTCACACATCGCGTATCCGTAAAGGTTATTAGCGTCAAGGTACGTAATGAATGACCTTGACCTTGAGGGGTCAAAGTCCGGGTCGTCTAAATATTTATTGTTGGCTCTGGCATAATTGTTCGCTGCAGGTCTATAAATATCTTACTGGATTTCAAAAATGCATCCCATGTCATGCCAGGACTAGTTATGTAACAGGCTGGGTCAAGACTGTAGTGTAACAAACCCTTTTCACGGTAACTTTCTAATACGTCTGCTAGCAAACAAACGTCGGCTTTCAAGTACTGATCATGGTAGTCACCAATCGTCTGACACCCTAGTTTACCCCATGCATCAAGTGTGTGTTGATATTCAGAGTCAGAAATACCTTTGCCAGTTAGTGTAGAATAAAATTTCTCTTTTGGTGGTAGTCTTGTTTCCTCAAACACAACCCAGTGATCAATGTACTCATACGGATACACACCTTTCTTAATCAAGTCTGGCTCAAAATATTTGCTTGGTATTGGATACTCAGTCAATCCTTCTGCAAGACTAGCAAGACCTAAAGACAAATGTTGCATGGAGTCATAAAATGCTAATTTGTCCAACCTAAAAGTTAAGTATTTCTCAGTTGTCTGGGCAATACAACTTATGTTTTTGTAAGACTCCTCTACAGCCTGCATGATAATGTGTGAATCATATCCTTTGAGATTGTGAAAAAAGATTGGTAACTTATATGTCTTAGGATCTGTTTTTAATAACATGTTACAATTGTTATGTGCAGCACCTCTGTAACGCCCAGTTATGTGATCATGGTCACGAACTTTATCACCCTGGAGGGGTTGTTCACAAATCCAACACGTCACAGCTGTATCAAATTTCAGTTTGTCTTCTTCTGTCATCAACAAAGGCATCTGACATGTTGTGAGATACTGTACTACCTGACTATACAGATGTCTCATTTCAGTTAAAAACAGACATGCTGCATTTTCACCCCTGTAGATAACAGGTTCTGAATGCAAACCGTCTGACCTAACAATAATGTATCCAAAAGAACACACCACTTAGTCACTCAACTTTACAGTCTTTGGTAATGATTCTGGAACAGGACCTTCATACGGTACAACCAGTGATTCAAAATCAGCATACACTACAAACGGCAGCTTTTGTTGATTCCCATAGTTCTTAAAACATACTTGACTACCAGGATCTGGATACTTAAGTACAGTTTGTATATCATCAGGTGACCTACAATGTAGGACGTGTTTATGTGCCACTGAAATAGAAGAAAATCTTTGTAAACATCTATTACACACTTCATGTTTGCCCTTGTGTTTTGTTGTATGCCCATGAATTAGACGTGACATATTTCTGATAATTGTGTAGTGGAAGTTATTGTCATCACCGATTAGCAACATGTCAACATGTTTATCTTCTGACTGACCATATGTTGGAGCAAGTGGTGATACTCTAATGGGTTGTAACTTGTTCTCAGACTCATTATCCCATACATACACATTTACAGATATACCAGGATTTAATTTTTCAAACAAATCTATGTCCTCTACTTTAACAGGGAACTCAATGCCACTAAAGTTGAGTTCATTTACAAATTTGGTGTAGTTAGATACACGTTCAGGTTTTATTTTTACAAAGTGTAGTTTAGCAAGCACACACCACATGAAACAGAAATTGTCATTGTTCTGTATATTTACTACTGCCTTTTTGTTTGCAACCTCTGTTGGCAGTGGTAACCATGATTTATCTAATATAGGATGATACCTTGACTGTTTTAATTGTAGTTCATGCACATGTCCTTCATGCCAACCAGACCCATTCATTTTTGCACTGTCAATTGCTTGGAGGAAGTCAGGTAACAGTCTGTCTCTAAACACGTTCTCCAATTCTCTTCTTGTGTTAACTGTGTGTTGTCTTGTTGATATATACGATACAATCACTTCACCGTCTACTCTAGTAAATTCTATTTTTGCAACAATCTGAATCTTCACACTGCCTGTAAGAAGATTATTTTGTATGACCGAAAAAGAGTTTTCTATTGATCCATAGACATTATTAGTATTGGATATAGGTAAGTTTGTTGTGTGAAACACATTACGTAGGCCAGGGCTTGATGAGCCTGATGGGCTTTGAGCATTGTCCATCATTTTTATTTGTCCGACAAAATAATAAATGAAAAAATATTAACGTTGACTCTGCTGGCTCACCTTGTGTAATACCACTTTATTAACTGTAACACTGTTAATATGAACATTTAGTTTATGTAGTTGCTTAAATATGCTATAACAAACTTCCCCTAACCAACCATAGTTGGTATCATTAACTTTAAAAGCAGGTGTCTTTAAATCAACTGTCATGCACTCCACATCTGGATGCTCATCAACATAATCCAAAGTCACACTATACGTAGCATATATTTCTGATGGTGCTGAAAGGCTTATGTAAGTCTGTTTGGGTGATGTTATTAAATCAGTAAAGTGCATAACATCTTTAAAGCAGTGTGAGATATCAAGCACCTGTATGATTTGTCCGTCTGTCATTTTTATTAGACAAACAAAAGAATAAATTAATTTACTAACCCATACCCTGTGGGCTGATCTGTCTTTAAAATAAGCTTTAGATGCTTAGTTGATTTCAGTTTATTTTTTACATCATCACATTCATGCTTATTTGGTATGACGTCGTTCTCTCTGAGACAGTCTTCAAAGCTGTCACGATCCTTACAGTAAAACAAACAGATAAACTTTAACTGTTCTCAAAAATCTTTCAGTACAGCATTATATTTCTGAGTGAGAATCCATACACTAACATTTGCGTGTCTGCCACTGAAGGCAAGTTCTGCTAATGTGTTTCTCTTCTTAACAATGTCTTTCTCTGCAGAACAGTCATCAACAATAAACAACGTTGGCTGTCCTTCAAATTGCTTGTAAAAATATTGTAGGTAGTCATTCAGTTTTTTTCTCAGGGTCGACTAAGTAAATGTTGCTGTCAGTCCAAATAAATAAATGGTTGTGATAAGCTTTGTTGTGTTTGATTGTAGGACAAAATATTACTATGTTTTCAAAATGATGAATGTATCTTGTTTGTAAGAGGTTAAGTACAAATTCAGTTTTACCACACCCTGTGGCACCACAAAACAATCCACAGTGTGGGTCAAGGGTCATCAAGTTCTGGTTCATTTTAATACACAATATAATTTTAATATATGTGTCCACTTAGTCTGCTTTCTGCAATATTGAGTTGTGCGTCATATATCAGGTACAAATATATGTTTATTGCTGCAGCAGTTTCAACCTTCTTTTGTATCTGAATTGTTATTCCATCACTGCCGTTCTCAACAGTTCGACCTGACCCATGAAGGTAATCATCATCTGTACTACGAAGATCTAACCACAGTGCATACTTATTTGTAAGGTATTGTTCTATCCTAACATCATACAGATGTAAATCTTTACACACAATGTTTGCTCGTTTATCTCTAATCCTTCCACCCGCAAAATACTTTGTGATCTCATCGTAGTGTTGATAAGGTAACATTCCCGATGCGTACACTTGATTAGGGCAGCCTTCGATTGTACAAGACAAATGTGTAATCTTTGGATTGTAGAATTTTTCTGTATCTCTTTTGTATGGAGCCGCTGGTTCAACAAACAACGTAAGAATACATTTTAGTGACCTAGCAGGTGTGTTCAAGTTTATGTTCCACATCGGGTCGCTTTTGTCTTTTTGCATTAAATTATGTCTAATCACCCTGTCATAATAAATTGGAAGTCTTGACTGGTACTGATTTTGTATGAGTCTGGCTAGATCAGTGTGCATGACAATTTCATATTCCAAAGAAATGTTAGAGATCTAGTATGTTGCATTGAGATCAGATGATTTAATAACTTTGGAGTAATCATTGAAGGTTAGTTCAAAACTCAGACGGTCATTCAGTGCTCCTTGGTAATAAGGTAAATGTGCTGTTAGGATTTCAAATTCAAGTGGAATGTAAAACCT
>BTPG01000003.1:196787002-196799502 GCA_036245525.1 Semisulcospira habei | reverse complement strand
GCAGGACTGGAGAATACCATTGTCCAGACCTGGAATAACATCGCCAGGGCAGCTATTAACCGCCTGATGCACTCTATGCGCCGACGCTGCCAAGCCGTCATCAACGCCAATAGGGGTCACACGCCATATTGACTTTGTGCTGTTCCTTGCTTGCTCCAAATAAAAAATAAACTTCCACACTGATTACGCTGGTGTCCATGATGTCATTCCTAAAATGTCGATAACATACGTTGTATGGAATCCAGACCAAAAGGGTGACTGCCAAGCGTGTGAAATGCAAAGAAGTACCCAACGGAGAAAGAAACACGCTTAGAAAAAAAACGGTACAACACAATTTATTAATATTTCGGGTAAATACCCTTTGTCAAAATAGACAAACAAACAGAGACATTAGCCGCTAATTATCTTCATATAAAGAAGGAATGTGGCAACTTTTGCCACATTCCTTCTGCATATGAAGATAAGTAGCGGCTAATGTCTCTGTTTGTTTGTCTATTTTGACAAAGGGTATTTACCCGAAATATTAATAAATTGTGTTGTACCGTTTTTTTCTAAGCGTGTTTCTTTCTCCGTTGGGTACTTCTATACGTTGTATGGTTTGTCCGAAATCGATTTTCAAATGTTGGATTAAATGTGGTTTTAAGGGGCTACTTCGCTTTTCTTTTGTTGATCACTAATTATATAATAATTGAAAAGTGATATGCTGTCTGTGAAAACATTGGTTATGTTCTTGCTTGTCCGTATTAGCCTGGTAATCCTATTTCGGCCCCAAGCATAGCGGTTAAATTAATTAGAAGATGTTTGTTTGAAATTAGTTATCTGCACCAATTCATTGCAATATACATTCTAATCGATATGAAACTTTCATCTGGCACTTTAGTGCCCTTGTTAAGTAAACAAGAGGCAACGGAATAATAACTGAGTGTTTTTCGTTGGCTAGATTACAGCTGTGTACACAAGCATATCGCCAAAATACTTGTAAATTGTTGCACCAGTGCTCACCAGTATGTTTACAATGCGACAGTCATACAGCCGGATATTATTATCCCATTCACGTGTCGCCATTAACCCTTTCCGTGTCGGCAGCGGTTGTAGTCGCGATGATTCCTGAAGGAATCATCGTGACTAAAACCGTTGCCGACACGCAAAGGGTTAAAGGCGAATTGCTGCAGTCAGGGTATTTGCGGTTCAGAGCGACGGTCGCATACTTTATTGAAATTGTGTCTTGTGAGTTTGTAGAACGATTCACCTGGCTGATGGTAAATGCGTAATTTGAAATAAAGGATGAGAGTTGCAGAGTTAACATGCCACAGAATCCCTAAGCACCGCCCTTGAACTGGTATGGTCGATATACACCCTGATCTGGTTTGTAGTCTTCAGATTAGAAATCGCCAAATTTAGGAATGTCGTTCCTCTGGCTCAGTGTGTGTTGAAAATGATCACTGACGTCACTATTAACCCCATTGTGCATGCAGCCACGGGTACTGTAAACAGTACCCATGGCTGCATGAATGAGGGGGTTAAATACAAATTTGATTGATGAAGTTGTGTCAACCCTTGCAGACCTGAAAACCATCAGCGCGACGTGCAACATGAGCAGTGTCTACCAAAGCAGTTATTACGGGGTCTCGCTGGGCTGTGTGGGCGCTATTGACGGGGATACGGACACCGAGTGGCGGTCGACTAGAGATCCAAAACCAAACTGTATTTTTACGCAAATTGACCTCTACGCTTACTGGTTTCTGAATCTGCAACAGGAGCATAACATTCATAAAATTACAATATATTACGCGGGTACGTGCCTTACCTTTTTGTCCGTTCTGTTAAAAATCAGTAAAATGTGACAATGCATTGATCAAAGTTATTCTTCATTTCATAGAAATATTCAGACGTTTATGCTCGCACAGTGGTATTTTCTCTCTGCTTTGTCAACTGTATGCCCTTATTGTATGTGTGTATGTGTGCGTACTGGCTACGGAGACAATTGTAAAGACCCAGATCTCTCTTGCAGGAAGCAAAATATTTCACTTCTTATGGGGGACATACACAAAATGTGTTATGGCTGAAAAAAGCGATAAAATAAGATAAAATAAAATATGATTAGGCTATGACAGGATACAACATTTCTGTTCACAACCGAGTTTCTTAAAGATGAGAAACAGTAAAAAAAAAAAAAAAAAAAAAAAAAAAAAAAAAAAAAAAAAATCCGCCCCGCACGTGTTTTAAAAAATCTTTACACGACCCAGCGAGGGCCCTGTCGTGAACGTTCGGCTACTTTGCCCCTAAGTCGGCAAACCGGTTTGCAACTCAGTTGACTGAGTTTTCAACTGCGTTTGTCGTGCTGGCAAAACTCCCGTGAAAATGACAGGCCACTTCCTGTATGCAGCGAGTGGGCACCGCGATCACTGATGTAAATCAGCGATATTTCTACTGATGTACATTAGCAGACGACACTCAACCACCCGACGGACAGAGCAGGCTATTGTGTCTTGCCTGGACGCAAACTGGATATGGACCAGGCCGAGCTATCCGTAAGTTACACAGTACAGCCTGAAGCTTTATTTGATAACGAATGGGTGAGGAAGGAGGGGTTATTTGTCGTTTTCTGTTTGTTATTATATCTTTTCATCTGGAGTGACCTACAGCAAATATTTTCTCCTACGAAGGGCAGCTACTATAAATCAGCTTGCCCCATGGCGACCTAAGATTGATCTGCCTTGTATCTTTTGGCAACTATGTAAACAGTCGATTGTCTCTCTCTCATCCAATTTACTGTGTGTTGGCTGTACATAACAATGCTTCTTTATTTATTCATATTAGCATACCGATATTAGACGTTGTGGCATCAACGAAGGTTATACTTATGATTATAAATCCGAAAAGATTCTGGTGCAGCAATTGTTGTTGTGTCCTTGTTGTTTCCCCTTGGTTTGTGTTGTTGTTGTTGTTGTTGTTTTATTGTTTGTTGTGTGTTTCTTTTTTTTTTGTTTTTGGGTTGTTTTTTTCTTTGTTTTTTTTTTTTTTTTTTGGTGGGGGGGGGGGGAGGGGAGATTTATTAATTGATTGTACATTGCTTAACGTCCCGACAGCAACAAGGCTTTCTCAGGACGTGCCTGCACTGCTTGTGAAAAAAAAAAAACTAAACAGAAAATTGAATGTATGTCGCCAGCCGGTCAAATACGTTAAATAAACCTACAACATGGGACCTAAATAAAGCTAAGACCATTTAGCAACACACATCCAATATCAAGATTGATTGATTGTACATTGCTTAACGTCCCGACAGCAACAAGGCTTTCTCAGGACGTGCCTGCACTGCTTGTGAAAAAAAAAAAAAGAACATTGAATGTATGTCGCCAGCCGGTCAAATACGTTAAATAAACCTAACACATGGGGCCTAAATAAAGCTAAGACCATTTAGCAACACCACATCCAATATCAAGAGCTACAGGCAGTGCAGACAGTAGGGAGAGTTTTAAAAAGGCAAATACAGGTGAATAGACAAAGGGTAGACAGAAACACATGCCCCAGAACAGAGGGAGAAAAACCCACCCTGTGGGGCTGACCAGGGTGACCCTGGGAACTAAAAAATACCTAACCCCACCCAAGTCCCCCAGGGCAGACCCGGGTGGGGTCAATATCAAGAGCTACAGGCAGTGCAGACAGTAGAGAGAGTTTTAAAAAGGCAAATACAGGTGAATGGACAACGGGTAGACAGAAACACATACACCAGAATAGAGAGAAAAACCCAGGGGAGGGGAGAGGGTCGATGGGGGGAGAGGATGCAATATTTGTCTCCGATGTACCAAAGAATAAATAAATAATATGAATAATATGAATAAATAAAGAAGCATTGTACAGCCTTTCAGGATATTGTGACCTTCTGTGTCTTACACACACACTCACAAACACACACACACACACACACACACACACACACACACACACACACACACACACACACACACACACACACACACACTCTCTCTCTCTCTCTCTCTGGTTTTGTGGGTACATATGAGCCTCCAGTGTATGTGTGTGTGTGTGTGTGTGTGTGTGTGTGTGTGTGTGTGTGTGTGTGTGTGTGTGTGTGTGTGTGTCGAAAAGCCCAAAAAAACATGCTTAGAATAGACACAATTTTTTTTTATTCAATCCTCATATCTGGACCACCAAAATGTTATAATTTGCTGGGAATAGTCTTTCAAAAAGTGATTCTTTCCTCAGAATGTTATCTCCAGTTTACATGATTCAACTCTATGTTGTGTGTCAATGTATGTTAGTCGCTGTGTGTATTTGGGTTTCAGAGCTTATGCACATGTGCATAGACCATACATTTGGACTCAGATTTGATGAGGGCACAAACAGCAACAAGTCAGACTATCTGGACATGGTGGGGGAACAACAGAGGGCCAACTGAGGTGCCTGGAAAGTCTTCATGCAACAGAAGTGACGAGGAGAAATGAAAGGTAGAAATATAATGTGCACCCCCAAAGTGAAAGCACCAGGACACTTATTCAATACACAACACACCAAAGATCCATTGTGGCTTGTACTGCATTCACTAACGTGAATTTCTTGGTGATTTTCACTCTTGTCTTCTTTCAGACTGTTTACACTTGTTCTTATTGGCCTAGCTCTATTCACCTTTTTTTTCCCTCAAGGCACTTGGAGGCTGTGTATCACATGTTACCTCGCCAACTTGTGATAAATAGTTTCAACTTAGCGCATTTTCCAATGATGTAATTGCTGAGTAAAATCAGTGTTCCCCCAATATGTCTTTGGCCAGTCATATTGTTTTGTATGAACAAACCCTAATCTCCATTGATTCAAACTGTCAGGCACCAAAATGCAGTGAAATAAGCAATATCACGTCTTTATTGTGTGCATGGATGATGTCATGGGGCAAACAACTGTATGCAGGTGTTATGTAATCCCGTTGATACAAATGTCTTACAAAAAATAATTGAAAAAGGCATTCAGTTGGATAACATCATGCACCAAATATACGAAGCACAGAAGCAATCTTTGTAAGCTACATCAGCATAACTGAAAAAGATGCAACCACAAAAAGCCAGCTAAATAAAAAGTGAGAGGTTTTTGCAACAAAATAACTATGTGCATGTGTTGCATACGACTTATGGTACCAGTTTCATACAAAGAAATAAATTCATTTGATAATACCTGTTGGAGCAATTTCCAAGTGCATGGCTAGTTGGCTGACAGTCAAAAACATTGAGATTTGTGTCCCTGATTTTCTAGGTCAAATGTACTAAGCATGGTTTCTTTGATGTGGATACTTGATGCTTACATATTCTTATTGTTGTATTATGTTGTATTATTTGTATTCATTATAAATTATTATGAGTTAGACTTTGCCATTGGTTCTTGTCATCTAGTGGGTTTGACCAGGGAGTGCAATGTCAGAGGTACCTCTGCCATTGAACTCCTTGATTGGATCCTAGAGATGACAAGAACCAAAGGCAAAGCCTAATTTGGAATACAGCTGATAATTTCACACTCTGAGGAAATGTGGCTGCAAGTAAGTTCAGTAACAGCTAGCGCAGGCTATACTAATCATGCAGTGTTTATATAATGGAAGTTCTAAGAGGACTGATAGCCAGTGTAGGCGTCATCCTCACTTCGAAATCTGCAACGTATTTTCGCCCACACACATGAAGGTGGGCATTGTCATATCCCAGACCCTCTGACACCCTCCATCCACAAAATTAAAAAAAAAAAAAAAAAGCAATACGCTTGACTGCGGAATTTATCATTTGAGTATTCAGCAGATACTCCATCAAATTTATATGCATAGTTGGCCACACCAGCAATTTGAAAAATACACTTTGAATCAAACACAACTCACTAAATGTGGGTTCATTTGTGACACAGTGCTGCCATTGACAGCATATTTGGGGCCTATGTTCTGCCTCAAATACACAGTGGCCACATTCGCACCAGCCTGGTACTGGCTCGGCCTGCTCATGTCCAATGCTGTTGGTGATAAACGGTATCATGTGCGGCTGTGTTTGAAGGATGTTCCTTAGATGTTGTCTCAACTCATCCTCTCCCATGTTGTTCAACTTGTTCTGATAAATAAACACAACAGGACAATTTTTATATATATTTACTTTTCAGCTGGTATTGAAATACAGAATACGGATTGATACCTTGAAACCATTGCTCATTGGAAAAGACAAAAAGTCAAGATGGTCATCCATCCTAAAGAAATCCAAACTTACAAGTCAACATTGATATGACCTTTTCCCTCCCCAATAATGGGATGCTATGGGCTACTATATTTAAAAGGCAGTAATCTGAACTTTACTTTGGGAAGACACAGAAGTCCTCTTTGATAGAAAATATGCACTAACCTCTGCAGCTCGTATTTTATCGCTGTTTTGCTCCTGTCTGCAGCAGACTCCACCTCCAGCAAGAGGTTCACACCCGATAGTGTCCTAATGTGAAGCAGCCTCAAACCTGCCCCGAGATGCTTTCTCACTGACTGGGAAGGAAGTGAGATGTAGGCCTGAGGTGCTTCTATGCTTGCCTGCTCCTCATTGGACTCTACACGTTCATCCTGTACAAATCAAAAACATTCGTGACATGACACATATGGCACAGTGGATTCTGCTTTGTGTGTAATAAGCTGAATATTTGCACTTGCATACCATGAGGTGTTTTTTGTTATGAGTTTGACAAAAGAATATATTTTACATACATAAAGATAAACATAAATTGCATGGGATATGCCTCTGTGTGTTATGCATGATGTCCTCATGACTTACTGATATTATTTATATAGCACATGACAGTTTTTGTAGTGTATATAATGCAAGTGAAGCACAAAGTATGTGTGTTCAATTTTCATACATATGTGAAAAATAATTAAAGAAGCCTTGTTCATTTATCATTTGTTGTTTTGAATAGAATGTGTGTATACTCAGTTATTAGTCATCACAAAGTGCTTTTCAGACCATAATTAAATTAAATTAAATTGAGTTGCCACATTCTTTCTGCGAATGAAGATAAGTAGCGGCTAATCTCTCTGTTTGTTTGTCTATTTTGACAAAGGGTATTTACCCGAAATATTAATAAATTGTGTTGTACCCGTCTTTTCTAAGTGTGTTTCTTTCTCCTTTGGGTACTTCTTTGCATTTTACACACTTGCAGTCACCTTTTTGGTCTGGATTGCATAATTAAATTGTTTACGTATACAGGTGGTAAAGTTCCAGTATAAGCTATTGCCAGAGTACCTGAGGAGGGTATGTGCCAAGTTTATCAGAAGCAAAGTAATTTACTTTGAGTACCGTCAGGTTGGCCAACAAAGTGTTATTGCATGCACATTTTGTAACATAAATTATGTGGGTTTGATGTATACAGGAATTTTAGCGTATGTAACAGATTCAGGAACAGAAGTGTAATCATTTGAATGTACACAAGGATCAAGCTTGGCAGCTGAATTCACATAATTGTTGTGACTAATGCTTTCAACACAACAGACAAACAAACTAGCACCAAAAATACTAAATGGCAACAAGCTAAGAAATACACTTCACTTACCATTCAGGTGTTTACACAGGCCCATGTGTGCAGGCAGACAGTCTGTGCATTGTGTTTTGTGCTGCTTGCAGACACGGCTGAGAACAGGTAGACCTTTTGTGGAATAGGCAACATTTGGACCCCTAATGAAAAAAATAAAATGAACACAAAGTAACATGATGCTAACAAGGCTGCGAGGTAATACAAAAGGGTTGTGTTTGCGTGTACACATATACACCTGCCTTGCATCATCAGATCAGACAACATCACAACTGTCCCACAATATATACTCTTCTATTTTGCTAACGTCAGCAGGAAAAATACACTGAGATTTTTTAAGAAAAATAACACACAGGGTACTACATAATAAAAAACAAACATACACAATAGAAAGGAAAGGAAAAGAAAACAGCTGCTAAAATTGTACTGAAATTGTATGAAGTGCAACTTATCTGATAGCCCATTTTAGCTTACAAGATCGGTCGCGGTGTCTTCCATCAGAAGCAGCTGCAGTTGCTTGTTTTTTTAAGACTAATTACTTGCAGCGTAAGAATTCATTCTGTACGAATGTGATCGCGAGAATTTCCCCTTATCGAAACCAGTGCGTAAATTTGACCACCATCTTGCATATCCAAGGTAACCAATCACGCCGAGTAGCTGCCCCTGATTTTCCCACAATGCCTCGTTTGGCGATGGCGACAGCGGCTGCTCAGGTTGCGTGTATGGTAACTGCTGCTAAAATTGTACACCTGCACTATATGTACAATATCATGGACTGGATGAACGTGTTGAAAAAAATTCGTTCACAACTACAAAGTGTCAGAAGTCTTGCTTACAGCTGGTACAGCCATACATTCTGCCATCACCCCCAGCGCGTCAAAATCCGTGGCTGCCGGTCAGTTTCAAAGTATCACAGAATCTTCTGCTGTTGTCCGATCTGCTAATCGCGATGATTTCCGTGCAACAGGAAGTGGCCTGTCGTTTCCCGAGAGTTTTGCAAGCTCGGGATACGCAGTTGCCAACTTCGTCAACTGAGTTACGAACCGATTTGACCCACTTAGGGGCAGGGCCCAAGCTGGGCCCTGTACAGCAGTCTTTTAAAAACACGCGCTGGGCGGATTTTTCTCATTGCACTTCAGCTTTAACGCAAGCTCCACGCATAGTTCTGACGATAGGAAGAAAAGAAATTTCGCTGGGGGGGGGGGGGGGGGGGTCCTTTGCAGGCTAGGAACTACTTTATGTCGATATACCTTCCGACGTTTACCACTTTCTTGTCAGAAGCTCAAACATTTGCATGAAATAGTAAAACAATGACTCGGCCTTTTTTATATAAATTCCTTATCACATTTACCGGTCTTATCATTATATGTTTCTTTGGTGATGAAATTAGCACTAGCACGCAGCTGCGATCGTGTTCGTGTACTGAACGTTTTTAGCATTAGAAAGCTGAACTAGGGGTTTATGTCGTCAACAGTGATCCATTAGAAACACACAACTACTTATGGTCCAACTCTTGTGACCGCGTAACTGTATTGTGGAGCATCTGAGTATAAACAGGTGACATCTAACAGTTGTACATTATCACTTGTTTCGCACAACAATGTCCAAATTTAAGACAATCAAACTTAAACATGTCAAATTACACTTTGGTAATTTTTAATGTATCGACTGTACTAAATTAAGTGGCCCTTGATGTCACAACAGTTATCACAAGCTTGAACATGTGTATCACTCCTAACACACACAAAATATGATTACCAAAAAGAGGCAATAACTCATCCAACTGTATGTTGAGAGTCAGCCAGTCCCCTAATGATTAATAGCCCGCAATATCTGCTGTATAAATGTTCTTATTATAGCTTACAATTATGCAGAACAAAGGCTAACGAACTTATGACATTATAAATGTCGTAAAATGACACTTTCCTGCTCTTCTCCTTTGTAGATAGGAGAGTACCACTGCCTCTGTCGCCAGGGACAATAGAAAACCGCATGTAGTTGAGCTGCTCATATGGGTTGTGAAACGAAGGGTAGACAAGTCTTAACTGAGGCAAGATCACATTCAGAAGAATTTGTATCGACGAACTGTATCATATGAAGACTGATTTAAAATTTGAAATGTTGTTATTGTTGTCACCGCTGTCGTTCCTGTTGATGTTCTTATTGTTCTTATTGCTGTTACTGCAATAACGACTATTTGTTTGCGAACATTTAAACATCTCTCTCATGTTGACAGAGGGATACGCTGACTACATGAGGAATGTGCGTGTCACATCTGATGGCAATGAAATCTTCAAGTATCCTGAATCATGGTTGTCCATCAACAACCCAGAGCACATCACTAACAACCTGCCTGTCAAAGCAAGGATCATCAAGATAGAGAGAACTATTGAATACAACAAAAACTATCTTCCACTATGCGAGGTGCAGCTGTGGGGTAAGTCGTTAATGTAATTAGTGTCGTGATATTAGAAGACAGACGGTAAACCAGTTGTTAAAAAATTAATTTGAAGATATGGAAAATGTATTTTCTGTGTCCTAAAAAATAAAAGCCTTTCAATGCTTGTACTGACAACTGAACTGACGACGTGGGAAACAGCCCAGGCGATACCGTCTCGTGTTAGTAGTGTGTAGGTTCTGGGGTGTGAAGGTTCTGGGTTCGATAGCTTGGCGGGCCGGAATGCGTTGGGGGTTAGTGAATAGAGAATAGTGACAACACAGTTAGCACCGACACCGTACAGCAAGAGATGGATTGCCCGTGATAGTTGAAGGAGAGTGCCGTACAGCAAGAGATGGATTGACTATCATTGTTCAAGGGGAATGCCAGATTAGCTTGGCACCATCAGGCACCAAGCTAATCTGACACCACCCTTAAATTATCATTGTCGATCCATCTCCTGTAACTGGTAAATGGTCGTTAGGTGTCGTCTCCAAAAATTGAGGTTTGAGGCGTAATTCATTAATTCATTTATTCAACGCATCTTGGCAGTATATTCTACTGTTCGAATTTGTACAAGTGTGCTGACCAGTGATCTAAACTCGGACACAGAAGTACTCCAGACAACGCGTAATCGTTCTACAGGTCAGCCTCAGTATAATGCGGTACCCGGGAGGCAAAACGTCAGACCGCGCTATTCGCGATCACAATATTGTAGAAAATTAAGTGAAATGCCATTATGAGGAAAAAAACATCTGGTAATCAAAAGGTCCTCTGTACGCATTATGTATGGTCCGGGCTCACGAGGATCTTTTCTCTTGGAAATGTCTGGAGTGCTGACTATGCTTATAAAACACGCTGGTTATCCACTGTAACTTGTCTCTCGTTCGTTGCTGAGAGTCGTTCGTTGCAAACGAAACCTCCCCCATCTTTCCCTCTCCCTCCTCAATCGAACGACCAACCTACAGGGATTATCCCTCTTAATAAATTCGGAACGTTTGCATACGGATACGCAGCACTGTTACGTGTTGAGTCGTAACCGTAGTATGATATCACACTAGACGCACGCACGTAAGGTTCTTTTAAAGAAACTTCAATCAGCTGCAACCCGTCACACGTGACCTAAGGATGTAGACTACACTGGAGTAACAGTTCCAACAATATTTTATTTCAGCGATGCGATCTCCACACAATGCATTCCCAAATGCACCAACACTGATAAATGTCTCTTCTGCAAAATGTCAACACAGGCGACACAATGCGTTTCTCATACAACGAACACCACCGTTACGCTGCGTCTCTCACAATATACACCCCATACGGGCCACGTACCTACGATAAACTGTGTCCCTACAACTGACAATGTATGACAATGTACAAACGTGCTTCCCAGCACAATCTTTTATAGTACTACAACTTTCCAGAATAATCCAACGAATTCACACAGCGCAACCAATCATAACGGAACACGTAACCGAAACTCATAAATATTAATTTTTAAAAAAAAATTCTAGAATAAACTACAATAGTCTACAAAAATTCGACTGCTAATTTTAGCATCTATGTTGGGAAATCCGGGCGCGTTATGACGTCTCACAAAAGTATGGTAGGCAGTTCACGACCTAGCCGGAATTTTCCAGAAGTTTCACGATCTTTCAAACACCATACTGACCGGCTGCTAACTTCACGCATACAGAAAACAACTATGACTAAGAGTATTATAGTGGCTTTCCTACTGTGTTGCAAAATGTTGCCTACACTTTGAGGTCACACATGCGAGGTCACTAGACAGCGCGAATTTGCTCGAACGCTCTGGTTTATTCTCAGCGAATCTACGCATCACAATAAAACGACCGCTCTTCTCCGTGCGACTTTGCTAGAAGCTTTCAGACTGATCTTAGCGTATCATAACAAAGCCAATTCCGCTCTACGCGCGAACGATAAAGAATCTTACTAAAAAAGGTACGTGATTCGTAATCGTGATAGCTCAAATACATATCGGATCGTTTCCTACCATCAATACATGCACGCTCTCACGAAACAACACAAACCACAACCGTAACATTACCCCATCTTTTAGAATGAAATTTCACAAAACTTTCTTCTCAAATCTCAAAATACGGTTGTGGCTGTGTTAACCTACACAGAACACTAAACAAATACAATTTCACAACCGAATCAAATCAAATCAACTACTTTAAAATAATCGTCTCACAGTTCCTTTAAACTGTCCTGAGTGCAGACATGTCCCTTTAAACTCTCATGGACACGAAAATGTTTCTTTAAACTCTTCTGGGCACAGAAATGTTCATTTAAACTGCTCTGCTCAGGTACTCCGCTCCAAAATTATGTGAACCCTTGATAGACTGTAATTTAACGTCAAACTTCTGCAAGAACATCGCCCATCTCATAATACGAGAATTTGTAAACTTTGCAGAGTTTAAATAGTTCAAGGGCTGATGGTCCGTTTGGAGAACAAATGGCACACCTAGAAGGTACAGTTCGAACCGCCTTTCTCCCC
>BTPG01000003.1:196722002-196782002 GCA_036245525.1 Semisulcospira habei | reverse complement strand
CCAGAACATTTAGGTTTTTTTTTCTTCTTGAAAATGCCAGTGACTACAAAGCCATGGTCACTGTGTCCTACACAGTATAGCAAAACATTCGTTTTAATCCTCAACCATCATGAAGTCCGTACCTAAACCAATGAGACTTTTTGTTCTTCCCTAAACCAAAAAAGAGGCTGGCCGGACGGAGTTTTCCGGCATCCGGGACCTTGCAAAAGCCAAAAATTCATATGTCTGACCCTGACCTTCATCCGAATACCACATTGTCTTTGAATCTTGTCTGGAGTAGCTTACACTTTGCATACACAATGGATCATAGTGCTATTACGAAATGAGAAAATATCAAGTAAACTGGGTCAACTTTACGGCACAACTATCATTCCTTTGTATCATACCTCGTAGTATTCAAAATTTTGTGTTCGTACTGAAGATCCGAGAGTCGAGACAGGAAACAGGAAAAGTGCTTTTAAGAACTATTGATAACATCACAGTGCACTTTATTGCACAAAATTGCTGACAACACACACACGCATACTCAAACGCACACAAACACACACACACACACACACACACACACACACACACACACACACACACAGACACACACACACACACACACACACACACACAGACACACAGACACACACACACACACACACACACACACACACACACAAGCACTCACATACACGCGCGTGCGATCGCGTTTTGGTTCGGACATGCTCCTCTTTGATGATGATTTGATGTTGATGATGATGACGACGACGATAAAGACGACAAGAGACGATGTTGATATTGAGACGATATGCCCCGTGTTTCCGTGAAAAACTTTGGAGAGCTATCTTTCGCTTCTCAGGCCCCTCAAATCTAGAATAATCTCCCATTGTACCGCCGTCAATGTCCCTCCCCAATGCGCAAAACGCCATCAGGGCGACGTCGGCCTGGTGGTCATTGCGCACTCAAGACCCAGCTCAAAACCCATTTATTTTTTATTTGCGTTTGGGACTAAATACAGTGTAGATCTCGTTTCCTGCAGACGCTGACACCCGCTTTTTATGTCCTTTTAATCTGCTGTTGGACGGAACATTTCTTTGTTACTATTGCGCTTTATTGTATGTTTTTGTTTTTGTCGTGCCTGCTTAGTTGTACATGTGTATTTGTAAAGCGCTTTGAGCCTACTTTGTGGGGTTTCTGCGCTATACAAAATACGGTTATTATTATTATTATTATTATTATTATTATTAGTAGTAGTAGTAGTAGTAGTAGTAGTAGTAGTAGTAGTAGTAGTAGTAGTAGTAGTAGTAGTAGTACTATCATTATTATTATCATCATCATCATCATCTTGCAGTTGGGTGATGTTCAAAATTTCGTGGCACTTAAAGGGTTAAGAATGCATGGCTGGAAACTCAGAAAACACATTGTGGAGACGGATGTGAATGAGTTAACTTTAGCTAGTTATTGCAGTGCAACGCCGAGCAAGCGACAAAGGCCATCTCAAGGAGGGAATGTGAATAAGGCCAGCAAGAGGCTTAGAAATGCACGACCCTCCCCCCCCCCTCTACTTACCCCTCACCTCCACAGTTGCGTGGGTTCATGAAAATCCCTGCCTTTTGCCTTATATTTGTGCTGTTTGGTGTGTTGACGTAGTGGTTGGCAAGACAAATCAGGATAACGTCGGCAACAGAACATTTTACTTACTGGCTGTTTTTTTTTTTTTTTCTCTCCATAATTTCAAATAAGCGTGAAGGGAAGTACCAAATTTACGAGACTGAAGTCTGTAAATTTGGCACCACGTTTTAGTCACAAGAACGCGAATAACATCTGACAGTATGGCTCCAGGGTATTGCAAAATTATCTAGGCCCGCTCTGTAATAAGATTTGTGACCAGTCACGAAGATGGTGAGCAATCCTTGCAGTTTCAAAGTGTTTTCTAGCAATTGTCGGTGTTGTTGGTTGTCGCAATTGTTAATGCACGGAAAGCCTCGTTAAGACGTGGCCTCGAACTTAATTGTCATTGTCATAGAACTCCTTAGAGGGCTGGTGTGTTTCAGGTTGTGAGGACGGGTGGTATGGAGACAAATGCGATGTGCAGTGTCCCCAGAACTGTGCCGGTGCATGTGACCGCGGAAATGGGACATGTTCTGGTACGTACAACAGCGAAATACAAAGAAGGTGTGTGGGTTTTTTTTTTGGGGGGGGATGGGGGGGGGGGGAGTGCCAAAATAGCCTGGCACCTTGGCAAGATAATCTGACACAATCCTTGAACTCTCACGTTCGATATATTAACGGAACTTGTGTATATAGTCTTCAGAGGGCAACCCTTAGATACTTATCTTCGACCTTGACGGTTCTGTCCGGAAGATGTATGCAGCACAGCGCCGGGTTGAAGCTTTATTTTTTTACAATAAATGGTGCTATAGTTCTATATGATGGAAAACAACTCCAACACGATTCTATATTTCCTGTAAGAGTCGCATATATCGTCAATAAAGATGTGTGAATACAGTTTGTCATGAACAATTGAACTATGTGCGCACAAGCGTGAAGAAGACCCCAGATTCAATTACTGTTCAATGACTGCGTGTGCTCAAAATTAAAACAGATGTGCAATGTTTTGTGCTTTTTATTCGTGCACAATTTGGAGCTGGTATCTTTAGCCATGCCGCTTTGTGACGTCGTTGAAAAAGTGATGTAAACAGCTGTTCTTGTAAACAGTGGACTCTCCAGGATAATACATTTATTTCTACATTTTTAAAAGAGTTAATCTTTGAGACAGCTCGTCAAAGTCCAAAACATTTTGAAAGTTATGGTACCAATGTATTGTCTGGCACTAACTCTAAATGGATTGTGAAAATAAACTCTGAAAGAAAGGAGTTGATGACAAGTACTCGTCTCATTGTCAATTTTTCACCTGGGAACGAGCAGAAAACTTTGTCCTTTATTTATCTTTATTTAAATGTATATAGGAAACTACGCATATATTTTATCTTGAGAAATATCTTAAACTTCCGATCTTTTTCATGGAAAAGTTAAAATGATAGTGCGTAATGACCTTGACCTCCCCAAACTATCTGAAACAAGGATACTCCATTTCTTGACAGAGGCTCAGATGCAACAGAAGGTTGATTGCTTAGATTAGCTACTCAAAACGTTTAGCTTAAATGGCCTCAAACGACCGTATGATGTCATCACTGAAGGTGATACTGGCTTGTCCAGTAACGGCATCACCAGCAAACAGTCCAATCAGAAGTGATTGGTCTCTGATTAAAAAAGACTTGGGGCACTTTCGTCAGATTTTCAGAATTGACGGCAACAATGTTTCTAATTTTTTTTTAACTTAGAGGTCCATGTCGTTTAAACATATGTTACCAGTAGATCGCGCAGACAAAGCAAAATATCATGTAAAAAATCTTTTTGCCATAAGTGTTAAAGTTTGTTCATGAGCAGCAGCCAACTCTCAGTGGCCAGAACAGTTAGTTTTTTTTTCCGTGAAAATGCCAGTGACTACAAAGCCAAGGTCACTGTGTCCTACACGGTATAGCAAAACATTCGTATTATTCCTCAACCATCATGCAGTCCGTACCTAGACCAATGCGACTTTTTGTTCTTTCCTAAACCGAAAAAGCGGCTGGCAGGACGGGGTTTTCCGGCATCCAAGACCTAGGATAAGCCAAAAAATCATATGTCTGACCCTGACCTTCATCAGAATACCACATTGCCTTTGAATCTTGCCTGAAGTAGCTTACACTTAGCATACACAGTGGATCATAGTGCTATTACGAAATGAGAAAAAATCAAGTAAACTGGGTCAACTTTACGGCACAACTATCATTTCTTTGTATCATACCTCGTAGTATTCAAGATTTTATTTTCGTAAGATTCGAGACTCGAGACAGGAAACAGGAAAAGTGCTTTTAAGAACTATTGATAACGTCACAGTGCATTTTATTGCACACAATAATTTATTGCTGACATCACACACACACGCACACGCGCGCACACACACACACACACACACACACACACACACACACACACACACACACACACACACACACACACACACACACACACACACACACACACACACCCTTACACACACAAGCACTCACCTAATCGCGAGTGGCGATCTCGCTTTGGTTCAGACGCGCTCCTCTTTGATGTTGATTTGATGTTGATGATGATGACGACGACGATAAAGACGACAAGAGACGATGTTGATATTGAGAGGTTATGCCCAGTGTTTCCTTGAAAAACTTTGGATAGCAATCTTTCGCTTCTCAGGCCCTTCAGATCTGGAATAATCTCCCATTCTACCGCCGTCAATGTCTCTCCCCAATGCGCAAAACGCCATCAGGGCGACGTCGGCGGCCGTTGCCTCGCGCACGACCGTGCGCGGACCAATGTCGATCAACGTCGGCCTGATGATCTTTGCGCACTCAAGACCCAGCTCAAAACCCATTTATTTTCGATTTGCGTTTGAGACTAAATACAGTGTAGATCACTTTTCCTGCAGACGCTGACACCCTTGTCTCTTTAATCTGCTGTTGGACGGAACATTTCTTTGTTACTATTGCGCTTTATTGTATGTTTTTGTTTTTGTCGTGCCTGCTTACTACTACTACTACTCTCTCTCTTGGCTTGACTTCGCGAACGAAGATTTTATAGGAGTTGCCCACGACGTCTGCAGGCTTGTTCGTGGCTGCGGAGGCCAATCCTAGACAGGCAGGTTCGACCGCAGTGGCTGCAGGGGAAGGTATGGCCAGGGTTCTGAGCTGCGGCATCTCTGTTTTTTCTCCTGAGCCGCTTGTCCTTAAGGCTAGCTCTGTGAGAGTCCTCAAAGGAGACAGCTGCCTTGTAAATGGTGGAGCGCCAGGTGTCACGGTCCGCAGCAAGCGAAGACCACTGGTGGTGGTCGATTTGGCAGGCACTAAGTGACTTCTTGAGACAGTCTTTGTATCTCTTCTTTGGTGCCCCTCTGTCACGGTGTCCAGTAGCAAGCTCGCCGAACAGGGTGATCTTTGGTAGGCGATGATCCTCCATCCTGGAGACATGCCCCGCCCAGCGGAGCTGTGTCCGCAGCAGCAAAGCCTCGGTGCTCACAGTTTCAGCCTGTTCAAGGACCTCGACGTTGGTGACATAGTCACTCCAGTGAATGCCCAGGATGGTACGCAGGCAGCGCTGGTGGAAGCGTTCGAGGAGTCGTAGTTGGCTGCGGTAGAGGGCCCAGGACTCGGAACCATACAGCAGGGTGGTGAGGACCACAGCTCTGTACACGCTGATCTAGGTGCCTGTTTTCAGCTGTTGATTGTGCCACACCCGCTTGAAAAGTCGCCCGAAAGCGCTGTTCGCTTTTGCCAGCCTGCTGTCAAGCTCCTTGTCCAGCTTGGCGTCCGACGTGATAATGCAGCCAAGATAGGTAAACTGGTGCACTGACTTTAGTTCAGACTCGCCAATGGTGATGTGAGGAGGGCGATACACTGTCTTGGGTGCCGGCTGATGGAGGACCTCTGTCTTTTTCAGACTGACCTCGAGTCCAAAGAGCTGGGCAGCATCTGCAAAGCAAGACGTGATGCGCTGCAGGGCTCTCTCTGTGTGTGCAACGAGGGCAGCATCATCAGCAAAAAGCAGCTCACGAATCAGTTGGTCTAGGGTTTTCGTGTGGGCCTGCAGTCGTCTGAGGTTGAACAGGCTGCCATCGAGACGATACCTGATGTACACTGCATCGTCATCATCGAGGTCCACTGTGGCCTGCTTCAACATCATGCCAAAAAAGATGGTGAAGAGGGTTGGTGGCAGCACGCAGCCCTGCTTTACGCCGTTGAGAATAGGTAATGGTTCTGAGAGGTCATTGTTGAGTCTGACCTGGCCTTGCTGGTCCTCGTGTAGCTGGACAATCATGTTGAGGAACTTTGGGGGACAGCCAAGTCGCTCCAGGATCTGCCATATGCCTTGCCTGCTCACAGTGTCGAACGCTTTTGTTAGGTCGACAAATGTTACGTACAGCCCTTTGTTCTGCTCGCGGCACTTCTCCTGTAGCTGTCTCAGCACAAAGACCATATCGGTGGTGCTCCTGTTTGCTCTGAAGCCACACTGGCCCTCTGGGAGTTGGTCTTCAGCAATGGCAGGTACCAGCCGATTCAGGAGCAGCCTTGCAAGGATTTTCCCAGCAATGGACAGCAGGGTAATTCCCCGATAGTTGGAACAGTCAGACTTCTCGCCTTTGTTCTTGTACAGGGTGATAACAACTGCATCACGGAGATCTTTTGGTAGTGTTCCTTCCTCCCAGCAGCAGAGAAAGAGGTCATGGAGTTTGTTGTGCAGTGCTGTGCCTCCATGTTTCCAGATCTCTGGCGGTATTCCATCAATGCCTGCTGCTTTGCCACTCTTGAGCTGGTGGATGGCTGTGAGGGTCTCTTTAGCGGTGGGCGGTTCGTCCAATTCAACCTTTACTGGGAGGTGTGGGATTTGTAGGACGACTGCTTCTTGAACAGTGCGCTCAGCGCTGAAGAGGCTCTGAAAGTATTCCGACCAGCGGTTCAAGATGGAGGTATTATCTGTGAGGAGTGCCTGGCCATTCGCGCTTCGCAGGGGACTTTGTACCAGGTGCCTGGGGCCATAAACTACTACTACTACTACTACTACTACTACTACTACTACTGCTACTACTACTACTACTGTTCAAAATTTCGTGGCACTTAAAGGGTTAAGAATGCATGGTTGGAAACTTAGAAAACACATTGTGGAAACGGATGTGAATGAGTTAACTTTGTCTAGTTATTGCAGTGCAGCGCCCAGCAGGAAACAAAGGCCATCTCAAAGCGGGAATGTGAATAAGGCCAGCAAGAAGCTTAGAAATGCACGACCCCCCCCCCCCTCTCCCACCTACCCCCACCCCCACAGTTGCGCGGTCCTGCCTTTTGCATTATATTTGTGCTGTTTGGTGTGTTGCCGTATAGGTTGGCAAGACAGATCAGGCTAACGTCGGCAACAGAACATTTTACTTACTGGGTGTTGTTATTTTTATAATTTCAAATAAGCGTGAAGGAAAGTGCCAAATTTACGAGACTGAAGTCTGTAAATTTGGCACCACGTTTTAGTCACAAGAACGCGAATAACTTCTGACAGTATGGCTCCAGTGTACTGCAAAATTATCTAGGCCCGCTCTGTAATATGATTTGTGACCAGTCACGAAGATGGTGAGCAATCCTTGTAGTTTCAAAGTGTTTTCTAGCAATTGTTGGTGTTGTTGGTTGTTAATGCACGTGAAGCCTCGTTAAGAGGTGGCCTCGAACTTAATTGTCATTGTCATAGAACTCCTTACAGGGCTGGTGTGTTTCAGTTTGTGAGGACGGGTGGTATGGAGACAAATGCGATGTGTTGTGTCCCCAGAACTGTGCCGGTGCATGTGACCGCGGAAATGGGACATGTTCTGGTACGTACAACAGCGAAATACAAAGAAGGTGTGTATGTTTGTGGGGGGGGGGGGGGAGTGCCAAAATAGCCTGTCACCTTGGCCGGATAATCTGACACAATCCTTGAACTATCACGTTCGATCTATCCACTGATCTTGTCTATATAGTCTTCAGAGGACAACCCCCAAATACTTATCTTCGGCCTTGGGGGTTCTGTCCGGAAGATGTATGCATCACAGCACCGGGTTGCAGTTTTTTTTTTTTACAATAGACGGTGATATAGTTCTATATGATGAAAAACAAATCGAACACGATTCTATCCTGTAAGAGTCCCATATATCGTCATTAAAGCTATTTAAATACAGTTTGTCATGAACAATTGAACTATGTGCGCACAAGCGTGAAAAAGACCCCAAATTCAATTACTGTTCAATTACTGCGTGGGCTCAGAATTGAAACAGCTGTGCAATGTTTTTTTTTTGTTTTTTATTCGTGCACAATTTGGAGCTGGTATATTTAGCCATGCCGCTTTGTGACGTCATTGAAAAAGTGATGTAAACAGCTGTTCTTGTAAACAGTGGACTCTCCAGGATAATACATTTATTTCTACATTTTTAAAATAGTGAAACTTTGAGACAGCTCCGTCAAAGTCCAAAATATTTTGAATGTTTTGGTACCAATGTATTATCTGGCACTACTTTCAGGAGGATTGTGAAAATAAACTCTGAAAGAAAGGAGTTTGAAGACAAGTACTCGTCTCATTGTCAAATTTTCACCTGGGAACGTGCAAACTTTGCTCTTTATTTAAATGTATATAGGAATTCATTCATTCAGTCCTCTCTGCGCCGTCTGGTGCTTGAGGCGACGGCAAGGGAGCGCCACTTTTGTCTGTCAGCTGCTATTTTGGGTGCTGTTTGCAGAGTAAGGCCTCTGTTCTTGAGCTCTCGCTCCACGGTTCGGCGCCACGTCTCCTTTGGTCGCCCACGGTTTCTCTTCCCCTGTGGTGTCCATCTCAGTGCCACCCTTGGTAATGAGTCAGGTGACATTCTGCAAACGTGGCCTAGCCATCTCCATCTCCGTGTGGCGATGGTTTCAGCGATGCTGTCTGCGCCTGCTCTCTTCCGTAGTTCCTCGTTTGTAATCATGTTTGGCCAGAAGACCTTCATGATCCGTCGCAGGCACTTGTTCTGGAAGACATCCAGCTTGCGTTCCGTAGCGGTAGTGGATTTCCAGCATTCTGACCCATATAGAAGGACACTCAGCACGTTGCTCTTAAAAATACGGAGCTTGGTGTGGATGCTCAGGCTTGTGGTCCTCCAGATGGGTTTCAGCATTGCGAAGGCTTGGTTGGCTTTGCTGATTCTTGTGGTGATCTCCCTTGTGCAGTCTCCATCTGTGGTAACCTTGCTGCCCAGGTACGTGAACTCGTCCACCTCTTGCAGAGGTTGGTCATTGATGGTGATTGGGTCGCCCACTATGGTGTTCTTCCTCATGACTTGAGTCTTCCTAATGTTGACCCCGAGACCTATGGAGCTTGCTGACTGTGTCAACTGTTGTGTCTTCTGTTGCATGTCCTGGTTTCTGCTTGCCAGCAGCCCGATATCATCGGCGTAGTCGAGGTCATCCAGCATTGAGGTCAGCGTCCACTGAATTCCCTGCCTCCTTCCCTCTGTGGTGCGGCGCATGATCCAATCAATTGCCATTGAGAATAGGATTGGCGAAAGAATACATCCTTGTTTCACTCCGGTTTCCACCTTAAACGGTTCGGTGAGCTGGTTGTTGTGGACGACTCTGCACTCAAAATTCTTGTACAGGGACCTGATGACGTTGACAAGTTTCTGGGGGATTCCATAGTATCGCAGGATTTTCCAAAGGGAGTCTCGATGCAGACTGTCGAAGGCCTTCTCAAAGTCTACAAAGACCACATAGAGGGATCCATTCCATTCGTTAGACTGCTCAAGGATCTGTCTCAGTACGAAAATATGGTCAATGCAGGACTTGCCTTTCCTAAAACCTGCCTGCTCCCGGCGAAGGATACCATTCACTGCTGTCGTAATGCGTTCAAGGAGAATGCGGCTGAAGATCTTGCTGGTGAGGGATAGTAAGGTGATGCCTCGCCAGTTGTTACAGTTCCCCAGGTCTCCTTTCTTCGGAAGTTTGACGATGGTGCCGGTCTTCCAATCGCTCGGCGCTTCCTCAGTGTCCCAGATCTTTTGAAAAATCTGACAAAGAAGCTGCGGCGTTACCGTATCTTCTACTTTCAGCATCTCGGGGCACACTCCGTCATCGCCAGGTGCCTTCCCGTTCTTCAGCTTTTGAATGGCCTGCTTGACTTCCGCAATAGTAATGTTGCCGAGGTTAATGTCCAGGTCCTCCTCCGCTTCAGGAATGTCAGTGAGGGTTGGTGGGTCTGAGCGGTTCAGGATGGACTCGAAGTGTTGCTTCCATCTCTTCAGCTTCTCTTCCTCTACTGTGACATGAGTTCCATCTTCAGCTCTCACTGGAAGGTCGTGGTGTTGCCCGTAATCGCCCTTCAGCTTCTTGGTGTTCTGGTACACTGTCTTCATGTCTCTCTGTTTTGCAGCTGCCTCCGCTTCTTCTGCCAGCCTTTCTGTGTACATTCTCTTGTCTCTTCTCGCTGATGTCTTCACCGCTTGATCTTTCTCTCTGTATTCTCTTGATATTCTTTCCTTCAGTCTTGGTGATTTGGTATCCAAAAGTTTCTTCTTGATCTGTCTTCTCTCTTCTATGCGAGCCCACGTGTCTTCTGAGATCCACTCTGTCTTCCTGCTCTTTCTGTATCCTAAAACTTCCCCTCCTGTTTCCTTCATGGCTCTGTTGAAATCTTCAATAGTCAGCGCTGTCTCATCTTCCAAAACACTAAATCTATTCCTGAGGGCCAACCTAAACTCTTCTTTCACTTTTGGGTCTTTCAACTTGGCCACGTCGTAGCGCTGATTTCTGGTGTCTCCTATCTTTACTTTCCTAAGCTTCAATGTCACCTTCCCCACCAGAAGACTATGGTCGCTGCCAATGTCAGCATGTCGCATCACTCGCACATCCTGCAGAGAGTGCCTCCAGCGACCATTAATGATGATGTGGTCGATCTGGTTCTGGGTCTTGCCGTCTGGTGATTTCCATGTGAGTTTGTGGATCTCCCTATGCGCAAACAGGGTCCCTCCTATGACTAAGTCATTCTCCTCGCAGAAATTGACCAGCCTCTCCCCGTTGTCGTTGATCACACCCGCTCCATGTCGTCCCATGGTCCTCTTTCTGTCTTCATTGTCGCAGCCGACCTTAGCGTTGAAGTCACCGATCAGCATCAGCACGTCATGTCGAGGGATGTCTTCCAAAACAGCTTGGAGGGCGTCGTAGAATGCATCCTTATCCTCTTCTTCCGCGTCGTCTATCGGTGCGTAGCCCACAACAATAGACAGCTTTGCGTATTTGGAATTCATCCTGACGTACAGCAGGCGCTCGTTCACAGGTTTCCACTGTAGAACGGTGTTGGCCTTGCTCTTATTGATGATGACAGCAACTCCTTCTCGGTGTTCGTTGTCTGTTCTTCCAGACCAGATGATGACTTCTCCGGAGCTCAACCTCTGTCTGCCAGCACCAGTCCATCTTGCTTCTGTTACTCCCATGAGGGTTAGTTTGTGGCGGTTCAGTTCACTTACTGCTTGCGCCAGCTTTCCAGTCTGGTAGAGCGTTCGCACGTTCCAGCATCCAATTCTGATCCATCGTTTTGGCGTCAGGAGTTCCGCTATCGGGGTGGAGACGTCCTTGCGGCTTTGGTCCCCATCCGTCATAAGTCCAGTTTCCTGGTCTGCTTCGCTCCCAGCGCCGGTTGTCGCTTTTTCCCTTGTTGTCGTTTCCGTAGCAAGTTTCTTTTTACAGGGTGGAGTCGCTAGCCCCACGCCTAACCCTCCTCCTTTATCCTGACTTGGGACAGGCAGTTAAGCCCCCAAAGGGGCCTCCCTGGTGGAGTTGTATATAGGAATCTACGCATATATTTTATCTTGAGAAATATCTTAAACTTCCGATCTTTTTCATGGAACAGTTCAAATGATAGTGCGTAATGACCTTGACCTCCCCAAACTATCTGAAACAAGGATACTCCCATTAGTCTTGACAATGGCTCAGATGCAACAGAAAGTTGATTGCTTAGATTAACTACTCAAAACGTTAAGCATAAATGGCCTCAAACGACCGTATGATGTCATCACTGAAGGTAATACTGGCTTGTCCAGTAACGGCATCCCCAGAAAACAGTCAATCAGAAGTGATTGGTCTCTGATTAGAAGAGACTTGGGGCACTTTTGATAGATTTTCAGAATTGACGGCAACAATTTCTCTATTTTTTTAAACTTAGAGGTCCATGTCGTTGTTCATATGTTACCAGTAGATCACGCAGATAAAACAAAATATCATGTAAAAAATCCTTTTTCCAAAAGTGTTAAAGTCTGTTCATGAGCAGCGGCCAACTCTCAGTGGCCAGAACATTCAGTTTTTTTCTTGAAAATGCCAGTGACTACAAAGCCAAGGTCACTGTGTCCTACACTGTATAGCAAAACATTCGTATTATTCCTCAACCATCATGCAGTCCGTACCTAGACCAATGCGCTTTTTTGTTCTTCCCTAAACCGAAAAAGAGGCTGGCAGGACGGAGTTTTCCGGCATCCAAGACCTAGGATAAGCCAGAAATTCATATGTCTGACCCTGACCTTCATCAAAATACCACATTGTCTTTGAATCTTGCCTGAAGTAGCTTACACTTTGCATAAATAGTGGATCATAGTTGTAATCCAGATGGGATTTAGGTTCGGCGCAGGGCTCTAGTGTGCGGTAATGAAGGAAGAGGCGTAGGCAGTCAAGTTGTGTATTTACACGACGACTTTTATTTGTACCCTGCAACACACTGACGGTCTGTCAGACGCAAATGCAAATTGGCAACTGACAGGCCAAGCCAGTGCTCGCATGCAAGAAACCTCTGGAGACTGAGTTCACCACAAAATTCACGAGATATGCGTGGTTCACCGAGACCTGTTATTCACGAGTCAGTGGGGCGGTCCGTGGCGCAGTGGTTAAGGTTGTATACTATACCTATATTTTTTAATTGAAAACTGCCGCTTATAGGGTTTTTTGAGAGCCTTATTGAGTCTGGAGGCTACTGCCACCCTGAAAGACCCATGGTCCCGGGCATATTTGTAAGTTTGAGCCTTTTGCGTGACCTACCCCTTCAGCGAAAATACGCAAAATAGCTGATTTCAGAACACAATAAAAATTTATCGAATAGTGCGTTAAAATGATAAAGAAACATTTCGGTCACTTCATAAAGTATGTTAGTATTTTCTCGTAAAAAAAGTGTGTTCTGATAATTGGAATTCTAAGTGCAATCGAGAAAAGTTTATGTTGTAAATTCGCAAATTGCCCGGATGTTATCAATAACATGACAAGTGTTTGCAATGTTGGGCAATTGCTCAGGCCCGTTTTATTCGATAAAGTCGTACTTTATGTTATAACTATCACATTGATTATGAAGAAAATATGGGGTCCCGCACAAAATTTGGCACTTTGGGTCGTTTTCGAGTGCGTATTCAATAAGGGATACAAGCGATGTCTGACTTCCGGCAGATCATATCTCCGCCGTAGCCGGTCACAAGCACGCATGAGAAAGAAGGGAAAACGACTATTTTAAACCTACAAGGGAAAACCTACGCCCAAACTGTTGCAAACTACGCCCAAACTGCTAGTCCTCGATCACTATTTGTGACAGTAAACTGGAACAAACAACAACGGCAGATACGGGATGAAAACGTTTATCTATAAGTAATTAAATGCATGTGCTGGTTCTTAGTAATTTAGTTAGTGCAGTGGTAAGGTATTGTTTTTGCCACGCAGGTGACCAGGGTCCGAGTCCCGTACATGGCGACTTTTTTTTTCCTGCTCACATTTGAAACCCATACATTTTCTACTTCGCTAAATGAAACAAACACACTTTAAACCCAAAGCAAAAAAACATTTAATGCGTGGTACTTTTTTATTTTTATTTTTTAAATATGCGATTATCATCACTGTGGGAATGTGAATGTTAAACCATAAACCAACCAACCGGATTCAGTCTTGGATAAAAATGCACACTGGTTACCTCGGTACATTTGTTCATTCATTTTTTTTCAGCCAGGCATTGTGTGAGAATGTTTACATTACATGTTTACATTCATTCAATCATTCACAGCTTCACTGATGAAAAAGCACACCAAAGAGTGTTGTCACAGACAGTTTTTATTTTTTATTTTTACTGGCATCATCTACAAACATTAATTGATGTGAATTTGTTTTAATATACCTGCTGCAAGAAATGCTACATGTTCCTTTGGTGTCTCCGTGAAAGCAGGTCGATGAACATCTCTGGTTGAAAGATGTTTGTAAACAGATTGGTAGTGGATGTACCTATCTCTCTAGCTGAATCTCAGTTTCCCAGCAGTTTTTGGTTACAAATTATAAGGAAACAAAAACACACTACCACCGAGCCACCCAGCTCCCCCTCAAAATACAGCTTTACTGCAGAACATATTTCAACTACATGTAACATTATTCACATTTACATTGACAAAGTGCTGACTTTATACAAGCTATTTGGGAGAAAAGTGGAGCTGATGTCATTTTTAGTTGTGTGCATGCCTACGGAGACTTGTATGGACACGGATCATAGTCAGGTCATTCTGTTTGCTGGCGTGTGTCATGTACAGTACATCTGTAAAACTTGTGAAATGAACCATGTGGTTAGCAATTCTGATACGATAAGTAAAGCCACACAGCTGAAAGTCAATGATTGACAGTGGAAGAAAAAAACAAAACAAACACAAAGTACAGTACATATCATATGTCTATGATCAGTTATCACCCAACCACTTAAATCTGCTGTGACAGCTGGAGGGTAATGCAAGAACTGCATGGTCAACTCACTCTTGAGCAGTATTGCGTTTTTCATTGAGCAAGTCCACGTTTGCACAACATTTTAAGCTGAGGGTTTAATGACATAAATATACATCCCCACGTTTCTATATTTCCGCACATCCCCTCTTCAGAAAGGACCCATGGGTTTTATACTCTGAGGCCAATGACCATTTTCAGAATGAACCCTGTATATCATTTTGAATCATGCAAAGCGGAGCAGTGATAAGTTTTCTCCTTGTCTCACACCGATGCTGCACAAAATCTATCTGTACCACTGTTTCCTACCCCATAAGTGTCAGCTGTGGAGTACATATTTTGAATGACTGATGTATGCCAGTATTTAGGAACTTGTCACAAAAAAGACCTGTGCATATGATGAAATGTCTTTGAAAAATGAACACATTGTCAGTAAAGGGGTTTTCCTTGGATAATCAAAAACTAATACATATTAAGCTGCGTTTCCAAATCGCGACATGACAGGAGAGTGACAAAAAGTAACTTTTCTGAGGGGGTCATCCAAATAAATATGCATAGGAAGGTCTTACCATCAGGTATCTCTTTACCAAGTTTAGGGTTACAGTTAGGAATACTTGAAAAAAAAATCTTTGGGCAATATATGGCTATCTTGTACCTATTTCCCGATTTCTTGTGACCCTTGACCTTTCTGACCTTTCATGCATACGAAATTAGTATGCATGAAAAGTTCTTACCACCTTGTACCAAGTCTGGGTTTGAAGTTGTGTATACTTGAGAAAACATCTGTTTGGTCAAAATACAGATATTTTTCACCTTTTTACTGCACTACAAATTACAACATGGGTGTCAAATCGCTTTGTCACGTTGTTATATGAAAACACACAAAGCACACCCCCATCACTGTACAATAGTCCCTGAACTGCACGACTGCACGTTACAATTTTGTCGCCCCGCTGCTTCTATGTCAGGCTTATGGAAACACTCCCTCTTTATTTCTATGTTCTCGAGTTTTGTCATTGTCACTTTGTTGTCACTGCCCCACTGCTGTTGTGTCTGCAGTTGAATAGCCAGGCCTAAAGCCTGCTTGCCCTTCTCCTAATATATGGCTATGCATCAGCTCAGGCAGTAAGGCACAGGCTTTTGCTGCATTGCGAATGATGTGACTGTCCAAAACCTTGACATTGTGGCCAGCCTGGTGGATGGACATCAAAATAACAGGACGTCTGCCCTCCTACACAGGACAATCAGTTCACTTCCTTTGCCTTCTCGTCGGTTAGCCATCGCGGAGAGATGTACCCGCTGAACTCTTCTTCCCTTATCTTTCGCATCCTGCAAAAGATAATTTTGTATCAAAAAAAGTTTTCACATGCACATATTGCTTGCATATATGTTTGCAAGTATTTATACAAAGTACATACATGCATAATATGACAGTAGTCAGAACATGAACAAGAAAGGCAATGTCCTTATGGTTCACGTGTATGACCAATCCACATAATACGTCTGACCTTTTTGACCTTGGCTTGACTTCTCCAACAGGTCTCTGAAAATGTCTAAACATAAGTATAGGGCTGGATTTTGTACCAGTAAAACCTGAGTTTTTTTTCCAAATCCCTTCATTTTTCACACATTTGTCAACCCTCTGTGACCCTTGACCTCTGTGAGGGGCTGATTACATTAATATGCACAGAAAAGTGTTATCATCATGCCAAATGTTATTGAAAAGTTTGCAAAAACATTGATAAAAACTACAACTCTACCCGAAACTAACTTTTGTCACCCTTATCATGTGGTATCTCCATAGCAAGTTTGAGTTTGAAGTTGAAAATACTACTTGAGATGACCTTTGAAAGGTCACAGAAATTGGTATGTTTAGAATTATTTTACCACAAAGTACCCTTGTGCCAAGTTTCAAGTCTGAGGCTTGCATAGTCTTCGAGGAAATGCCAATGTTAAAGTTGCCCACAGATAACAGACAGTTGACGGACAACCCATTACAAACACTTACTTTTGCTATCACACGTGCGCCAAAAATTAGACGCCATTGAGCTTGAAATGACCACAAAGGGTGTATACATAAATCAGCATCAATATTCAAAGTGTAACTTGCAGAAATTGTTTCAAACAGGACACAACGCATTGCTGTTTAGCAACAGCACACACTGGACCAAATGGGTAGTATTCAGAGTTTTCTAGTCCTTTTGTATGCACTAAGTGCTTATTAAAGAAAACGACAGTATTTGCAGACTTGCCCAACCCTCTAGTTTTCAAATCAAATGCAATATGGTGCCACTTGTTGACAGCAAGTGATTTTAGCATTCGGTGTTGTTGAGAATGCTGGTACTAGTACTACACCATCTTCAAAATGAAAGAAAGCATTACAGTGTGATGTGTTTATTCCAACCAGTTGTGTTTTGTTATGAACCTGATTCTATTCACAAATCAATCGGTATCCTTTACCTCGAGTCCAGGACAATAAGTTTTGCCTTCTCTCACTTTAGTTGATCCGCTGGAACTGGAATTGCCTGCTTTTAGCTGTGGCCTTCTCCTTTGAGCAACATGACCTGACTAGCTCTTGCCTCTTCTTGGTGTAGGCATCATACTTCTCTGCTTGTTTGCAAGTATACCCTCTGGGCGTGACTCTGCAGTGAGACATCAACAGCAGCACTGACCTGAAATGAAATACATGTTTATTATCGTATTATTCGGCAGCATGGCAATTTCACTTCTGATCTTATTTCAGGGTGGGTCGGTTCAAAACTCCACAAACAGGGACTTTGTTATAGCATTATAAACAATTCGGGGCCGGTGGGGGGAGTCCCCCCCCCCCCACCCACCCACCCAATTCGTCCCTACATTTAGTTTACACATTACTACCTTCAAACTAATGTGAAATAAACTGTGAACACCACATACAACAATGGTGAAGCCTGGATCGCTCGTGTGCATTTAAAACTGATCATTTTCTTAATCTGAACTGTGTGACCTTTCCAACAGGTGACTGAAATTTAAGTGCCATGAGTCTAAGCATAAGCAAAGGGCTGGCTTATGTACAGTTGTGAATAGTATTTGAGAAAAAATATCTTTTGTCAAAATATGGCTATTTTTTTTTTTACCTATTTCTTGATTTTTCATGACCCTTGGCCTGAACTCAAACTGGTAGGCTAAGAGTAAGAAAGGTCTTGCCACAAAGTATCCTTCGGCTACGTTTGAAGACTGGTTTGAATAGTCTCCGAGAAAATGCCAACATTAAAGTTTACCATGGATGACCAATGGCCCAGAACATAGCCTTACACTTGCTTCACACATGAGCCAATGAAAGAAGGCATTACAGTATGATGTGTTCATTCACACCATAGTTGTGTTGTGTTCTGCACCTGATTCTCATCACAGATCTACTGGTATGATTTACCTTGAGTCCAGGAGAATACGTGTCACCTTCCCTCACTTCACTTGAGCTGTGAGTGTGACCTTGGTCAGTTGGTGTAGGCGTCATACTTCTGCGCTTGTTTGCAAGTATGTACTCTGGGTGAAAGTACTGAGACTCCACAGCGAGAGGTCAACAGCAGTATTAGCCTGAAATGAAATACATGATTATTACTGTGTTGTTCGGCAGCATGACAATTTCACTGTGCGTGAACTAAATGCAGGGGCAGATTATTACTTTCAAAATAAATGCGACAAAAACTGTATAAACGGCAAAGAACAAACAACAAAAACAATGGCAACGTCACGTCTGTACGCCTCATGCACATAACTGATTCACAACCTGTGTGACCTTTCCAAAAGGTAGCTGAAATAAGTGTCACGAGTCTCAACATAAAGGCTTGGTTTTGTACTAGTCAAATTTGTATTGTTTACACATTCTACGGTCATCCAAAATGGTAGTCAACAAATATTAGGATTTCAGTCATAGTAGCGTTTTACTAGGTAACCCTTTTAATCCTGATACACCCACTGCTTGAAATAAATGTGACTATGATAGTTCAAGGGTGGTGCCAGAATAGATTGGCGTATTATCCGCCAAGCTATTCTGGCACCATCCTTGAACTAAAAAAATGCTGGACCTATCTCCTAATCTGTAATATAGCCTTCATATGACAGAGAATGGATGAGAATACTAAGTACTGAAAGCAGTTACCGAGTTAGTAATGCAAAATTCTCCCTTAGCAGGACTTTTTACTACACACAGTACGTTTTCCTAAATAATAAGCACTGGCACTGGTTTAATATCACTACAATGTGGACTACATTCCTTCCACCGTATTAGTATAGGCTCTCTGAGAATGTATGGAAATGTTCTACTTCCAAGTGGTGACTGACATACATGGAATGCATGCCCCTGTCAACCCACAATAAAATGTAGTCTTCTTCATTGCAGGTAGGCTGTAAATTTCCATGCATAAAAGGACAGTTAGCTATTGGGGTTTTACGCCGTGCAGGTGACATCTCACGGCGGTGCATAAAACTTTTTTTTCTGAAAGAGTTGGAAAACCATTCAGATACACCACCAACCACTTTTTCTACTTTAGTTTACCTTTTTCTTGCTGCTGTGAAGAGATTTTGTTGTTTTCCTGGCTCCCGTTCGGCTGGCCGGATCATTTTTTTTTCTTCTTCTGAGAAATGGTTATGCGTTACCACTGACACTCGATGACTTGTCGCAACTTATGCAAAAGTATCTTATTTCTGAGGAAACACAACATTTTATGCATAGAAACAGTCAGCTTACACACCTATTTCAGACAGTATATATCTTTTGTCAATTATCGATAAATTGAGCTTGTTTGCAATACGACTTGCCATACGGCGGTTTTTTTCGGTGACCTCTAGTCTCAGGTCACGGCAGACGCAAGATAGCGGTATCTAAATGCGCAGAAAAGATGCGCGAAAGAGGTGTGTCCTACAACCTTAAGGCGCCTGCCACCAATGCCAAATGTGCGAGGTTCGAAAACGGGTTCCGGCGTCGGACTTTTCTCCTCCCGTAAGTGTCACCGTTAATTCGGGCGGACCGTCGGGGGTTCTTTCTCCGGGTACTTCGGGTTTTCCACCCCCCTCCCACCCCCACCCCCCCAACCCCCACACTTTGGTACCGGTCTCAGGCCACTTTACAAATTTCAAATACAAGCGATAAAAAATCTCTGTAACTTCAGTAGCTGAACTGGCCCTTCGTCTGTCTTGTACTGTGTTTGTCTTCGGTGTAAATCCGTGTCTGTCACGTGAGTGTGCGTGTTGGGTTTCTGTTCGCGGCGCTTTGAGTCGATTCACCCAAAAATTGAGAAAAAGCGCCTTTATAATACCGGTATTATTATTATTATTATTATTATTATTATTATTATTATTATTATTATTATTATTATTATTATTATTATTATTATTATTGTTATTAAACTGGAGGCACTGAACCATGGTAACAGAACTACATGACAATAAAACTAAATACATACCTAGCAGTCACTCATACAATGTAACTGCACACACGCACACGCGCACACACACACACACACACACACACACACACACACACACACACACACACACCTTTACATTCTCACTGCCAACGAAAAATGGCGTCCCGACATTTAATTAGAAAATCTTTCAAACTAAACTCAACAACCTGGCATGGAAATCATCAATGTTGCAATCGCTTTTACGCTACAAATAGTTTGGCATCTACAAAACCTATCTCAAATACCATCAATCAACAAAATTGACTACAATATTTAAAATGATATAATACATGTATACAAATGGAAAACCAAATTTTTCACATAATTCTCTTTTTACCAAGTTTATGAAATTTCTAATTTAAATTCTAAGTAATTGTGCACTGTTCTGAAAGATTCTGGAAACAGTAATCTTCCACTTGCCTCGTCATCATGGTCATCCAGCAGGAACGACTTGAGAAACGAGACAGTAGCTCTGACTCGTGATACCACTCTTTTGCTGTTCACCTGGTAGTCTGACACCCAAAGAGGACGTCTGCGGGATCGGTCCGATCTCCTCAGCGCACACGAATCCTCAGAATCATCGACTACACTGTCAGGCTCAGACCTGACCACATTATATACACTTTGCTGTGCTTTTACAGACACATCACTGGATGCTACAGCGTCCTGTATATCATATAGAACACCCACAGCACTGGTCGATGTTTCTACCGAATCCTGTTCCGACTTAGGTACCTGATCAGGCACCTGTTGGACAGTTGGTGTAGACTGCTGGGTCACAACGCCAGGTTGCTGTGACGTGGTCACGACACTAGGGGGTCGTGACGTGGGTTGCACGTTGTTCTCGGCTGAAAGTGGAGGGGACTGTCCCTCCTCAGGGTCACTGCTGGCGATGGGAAGGAGGAGTTTACGATGGAGGGTTCTGGTGCGACCCCTCCCAGCCTCAGGTGTCAGTGTATAGACAGGTACCTTCGCTGATGGCTGAGAGACGACGAGGTACACCTCCTCAGACCATCGGTCGTCAAGCTTGCCCTGGGGAGTCACGTTGCGGACTAGCACAAGATCTCCGGTCCGCACCGTGGATCCCCTGGCACGCCGATCGTCCTGTAACTTTTGCGACTTTTAAGCTGCTGCTGCATGGCATCTCACTGTCTCGAAGGCTGCCTGAAGACGTTCACTCAGAGATCGGCCGTACTCTGAGTAATGAATTTTTGTCGGTCACATTGTGTGGCTGCGTCCCGAACTGCAGGTCCACCGGCAGGCGAGAACGGCGGCCGAACATGAGGAAGTAAGGCGAATATCCCGTGGTGTCGTGCTTGGTACAGTTGTAGGCGTGGGCAAGACCTGCAACATGGGCTTTCCAGTTGGCCTTTTGTACAGGCTCTAGAGTCCCATTGAAACGTTCACAGCCACCATTATCCATAGGGTGATACGGGGTGGTTCTAGACTTGCTCACACCAGTGATCTCGCACAGTTCTTTGATGATGCTACTTTAAAAGTTTCTACCCTGGTCACTATGCAGGTGGGCTGGAAAACCATACTGCAGGAAAAAGTGTTCATACAGCGCTTTAGCAGTAGTCTTTGCTGTCTGATTGGGGGTAGGAATGGCTTTGGAAAACTTGGTGAAATGATCAGTTATGACAAAAATGTTCTCAATGCCTCCTTTGGATGGTTAAAGGGATAAATAGTCTGTACATACCAGTTTGAGAGGTTCTGTGGTGGAGATTGGCACAACCTCAGCTTTGGCTGGGAGATTCTTCCTGCGTATACACCTGCCACACGCCTGGGTGTATTGCTGGAGACTGCTCGTCATACCTGGCCAGTAGAATCTGTCTCTCAGGAGCTCCACAGCACGGTCGAAGCCAAATGCCCGACCTGATTGTGCACCTCTTGCACGGCTGTTCAGTTCTTCTACAAACCCACACATTTAGTTAGGGAGGCCGCGCTAGCTTAGCAAGTGGCTAGGTGACCTAGTTTCGGCGCATTCCGATCTGCATCTGGCACCGCGTGGTAGTAGGCCTTCTTTACGCTTACTATTTAATGTGGGCCGAGTGCCAAATTTGTGCTGGCTTTAAACCTTGACTGTGCTTTGAAAATACTTTTGTTTGGATTTTTAATGAGTGATATGTGTTAGTCTAACATAGTGCTACAAGTAAGTGCTTTTCTTTTACTGGATAGATTTACCTGTGATTTTTTATAGAACGTTTTATAGACCAGCATGTGAGTGTAGTTTGCCGACATTTAGAATGGAGTCTGACACACAGTATTCCTATTCAAACCACATAGAACAATTGAGTAGTTTGTGCAGGATTTGCTGTGCAAAGCGAGTATGAGGCAAAGGAAAGACGGATTTCAACACTTTAAACTGTGCGTTGGTTATGTAGACGATCTTTTTGCTTTTCAGTCGTGGTATTGACGTACGTATAGATGAAGAAGATAAACACGGCATCTGAAAGGAATGTGTAGAGAGCGCCGGTAACAAGTACACGCAGGACTCAGTCTCTGTGAAATTAAACTGTCTTGAGACTGATACATTTTAGCCTGCACTGTTCTGAGTTTATCTAATTTACGCCTAGTCAAAGTAGCCATATGATCATCATTGAGTGTTTAGTATTATTTTCACTGTGTGTGTTCCGATCCGATTTGTAGTAAAGTGGATTGCTCTTCCGAGTCCGATTTTATAAGATTTAGTGGAATGCTAAACACAACTTCACCTAAACAAAGTGTGCAACTGACACTGCCGCTAACCCTGCATGAACTGTGAATTATTTGGAACATTTTTACTGCCTTCGAAATCAACTACGTGTGGAGATTACGTTCACCCAAGAACTTTCCGTCTGTCTAACACTGGATTACCAATGACGCATCATCCTATTTCAGGACCCACTGAGATCGCAAGGTAAATCTATCTGACATTTTGAGTAGTGCTTATCGTAGTGGCTGAATACGAGGATCGCTGGCTTGAACCATAATTTTTCGAAAAAGTACTTTGCATGAGTTAGAACAGTTGAAAGACGTGTCATTTGCAACAGATTCGCGTTGTCTTCACGGTAAACTGCGCGCCGGTTGCCTGTCTTCTAGTCCGTTGCATGCATAGTCATCTTTATTTTCCTAAGCATGTCTAGTGTCTACAGAAAGCTTATTTTCTTAGCTTTTAAGTGTATGTCTTAAATACAACATACGTTAAGTACAGCTTAAACAACATGCCGTGAATTGACCGGCGCCATTAAAATGTATTCCGTGCGATACATGGTCAGCGATGAGTGTACACACATAGCGTGCTCGAGTGGAAACAGGGACAAAAATAGCGCGACTATAGTTGCACAGCCGTAACAGATTGCGCTCAGCTCTGTGCTGCCAGCCGGCGGTATTAACAGAGACGACACGCTGCGTGGCTCCTTATCTTACGGCGCCGCACGCGCGCGCGCCTCAAAACTAAATGGGAGGCCTTGAACAGCCGTGCTTGCATTGCCGCTGTCCGACGGGCTGCAGGCAGCACGAGTTGTTCGACCTCATCACCATCGACATGACGTCGACGGTACAGGACACCATCTTGAAGACACAAATCTAAGCGGAGAAACGACAGGCCAGCCTTACTGCGGACTTCGGACAGGGTCCTGAAGATGATGGATCACCTCCAGTAGTTCAGGATCAGCTCTCTGCTCTTTCACCCAGTTCGGACTGCTGGATGTAGCTGACCCATCGACGTCTGGCTCAGCTGCAAGCTGCCCCAAGTACACCGTCTCTGCAAGCGGTGGGCTGCAACATTTGCCTTGTAGGAGAGCAGCCACCACATCCACAGGTGTAGTCGACGCAGTTGAGGTAGCACCCCAGTCAATGCGTGACAGGGCATCAGCATCTTTGTTGAGACGTCCAGCACGGTACTCGAGACTAAAGTTGTAGTTGGCCAGCTGAGCGACCCACCGATGCCCTGCGGCGTCTAGCTTGGCAGTGGTGAGAACATAGGTGAGTGGGCTGTTGTCAGTCCTCACCACGTAGAGTCAGTATTAGGTGTGACGACTTCTGCTAGTTGAACGCTGACTATTACAGTCTTGGCGGGAACCGTCACGGCTTTAGAGGTAGGGTTAAACAGCTTGGTCGTGGCTTGGAGAGTGGTAACCCCAGGCATTGCCCTAAGTACAAGCGGCAGCAACACATTCCACCAGGCACAGACACACCGTCACTATGTACCACAACACTGGACTGCAGTTTCACAGCGGTGATTTCAGCATTACCGCTTACCTCCACACAACTGCCAGGGGGAATGGTCACAGCTCTACTGCACACTACTTGCCCTAATGGCTGGCTTGCATTTTTTCACAGCCTGGTGTTCTGTCACTGTAGACATGGCAAGGTGCCAGGCTCTAGGTAAGTCTATAGTCATAGTCTCACCATATTACTGGTCCCATACTGCTTGGAGGAAATTTGTCCCAATTAAAACAGGCACTAAGGGCTCTATCAAATACAAGCTGACCTCTGTACACTCAAAACATTGCTGTCAGAAACCAGGAGAGTTTCAGTTCGCTAAACGAGGTGACGCAGCACGACGTGGGAGGCTAATGCTTCCAACACCTTTGACTCTTCCTTCTATCATAAGGTATTAGCCAGACAGAGAGATGATGAGATTAGCCGTCTCATCACAACTGACCTCTTTCTTCTTGAGTAGGAAAGAGATTATTTGACCGCAGCGACATTAAAGAACACACGGCTGGACAAATCAGCTCCAGGATGCGGGAGTTAGGGAGTCTATTACAGATTCTCAGAGGGAGGTCAGAAATGAAAATTGCAAGTTTAAATGTTGTGATCAATTCAGCTAGCTTTGATCATGTTGTACTGGCAGTAAAAGAGCTAGCAGAATTTGATGAGGACACACATCAGATCCAAAAAGGCAATCTCGCTATGCGCATAGGCAATGCCTTGAAAAAATGTTCACAGATCAAACAGTCGCAGGCATCCAAACAGCTTGGGCATGGTTCAGGTGACAGGTGGCGACAGGAGCTCTCTGAGGCGCAGCTGTTCGACTCTGTCTATACTGGGGACTGGTATGATTGTGTGTCAGCTACAGCAGCCCAGTCGGTCGGGAAAATGACCATGAACAAACCCAAGCTGATCCTATCATGTGAAGATGTCAGGGAGGTCCAAGAGCTTCTTGAAACAAGGATGATTTCGGAAGATTATCCTACAGTGGTTAAAGCAACACTTTGCGCTATGTCACTTTTCAATCGAAAACGGGGGGGGGGGGGGGGGGGGGGGGGGGGGGGGGGGAGAGAGAACTTCAGAGAATGAAGGTATCAGAATTCCAGAATGCTAAGATTGGATCGACCACCAATCAAGATATTTGAAAGGTCTCACAGAGGTTGAGAAAAAAATGGTAAATCATTTTCAGCGAGTGGAAATCAAAGGCAAGTTTAATAGGGTGTTCCCATTTTGCTGACGAAGAAGATAATGACAACTGTGGACAGAATCCTTCGCTTCAAATGAGGCAATCTGTGCCAGCTCTTGCTCGTTCCCAGTACATCTTTGCCACACCTTCTGGTCAGAGGCCTTACAGAGGCCATCATGTTCTGAAGGCACACATGCTGCAAGCAAACGAGTCGAACCCAGCCATGTTCACATTTACTCAGCTAGGAAGCAGGTCGCAACTTTGGCTCAGTCAATGGCCATCTCAGAGTTGGACAGGATCAGCTGGCAGATTTCCTTGGTCATGATATTCGGATACATCGCCATATCTACCGCCAACCTCAAGACATCCTTCAAAAGGCAATGGTGGCAAAGATTCTTCTGTCAGTTAACAATGGGATGACAGATTTTGAGAGTTGCATTAGAGCGGAGCTGGACGATGAAGAGATTGACTTTGGCAATGAAGACACGTCAGAAACGTGCAGAGAGGTCTCGGGGAAAACAGCATCTGTGGTTGAAGCAAGTACCAAGTGAACAACACAGGAATCAATGAGCATGACAGAGAAAAGACGCCCAGAGCCTGATGAAAATCTAGATAGTTTTGATGATGACAGTCAGCTCTTTTTCAAAAGAAAGCTAGATTTTCAAGGAAACCATGGGGCAAAGCTGAAGAGAAAGTTGTTAAAACTCATTTCCATACACACCTCGTCGTGAACAAAAATCGTGGAAAGGCCGAGATACAGCAGGCAATCGCAGAAGAGCCCGCACTTAGACATAGGCGCTGGACAAACATTAAGGATTACATCCGCAACAGACTGAAAAAGTTACAAAAGAAATGAATTGAGATTTTTTGAGAGAGCACACTCACGGCACTTTGGTTTTCATAAAGATTTATTACAAGAGTGTTTTATTGGGTTGGTTTCAGCGTGTATAGCTTGTTTTTATATAATGGACGCCTGGATCATTTTGTATAGTGTATAACATGTGACTTTGCAAACAAAACAATGGCTGGGGACGAAAGACAATAATAAGTTAAGAAAACCATTGTCAACATAAAGATTTATTACAAGAGTGTTACTATGGAGTTGGTCCGCCTGGATCATATTGTATACTGTATAACATTATGACTTTGGAAACCAAACAGCGGCTTGGGACGAAAGACAATAATAAGATAAGAAAACCATTTTCAACATACAAATTTATTGCAATAGTGTTATTATTCAGTTGTTTTCAACGTGTATAGCTTTGTTTTTATCTGATGTATGCCTGAATCATTGTGTATACTGTATAACATTAACCTTACTTTGAAACTAAACAGTGTTCCCACCCCCCCCCCCCGGGTCCGCCCTGGGGGACTTGGGTGGGGTTAACTACTTTTTAGTTCCCAGGGTCACCCTGGTTAGCCCCACAGGCTGGGTTTTCCTCTCAATTCTGGGGCATGTGTTTCTGTCTACCCTTGGTCCATTCACTTGTATTTTTCCGTTTTTTTAATCTCTCCCTACTGTCTGCGCTGCCTGTATCTCTTGAAAAGAAGTACCCAATGGAAAAAGAAACACGCTTAGAAAAGACGGTTACAAAACGATTTATTAATAATTTGGGTAAATCCACTTTGTCAAAACCGACAAACAAACAAACAGAGAGATCAGTCGCTACTTATCTTCATTCGCAGAAGGGATGTGGCACATTCTTTCTGTGAATGAAGATAAGTAGCGACTGATCTCTCTGTTTGTTTGTTTGTCTGTTTTGACAAAGTGGATTTACCCAAAATATTAAAAAAATTGTGTTGTAACCGTCTTTTCTAAGCTGTGTTTCTTTCTCCGTTGGGTACTTCTTTGCATTTTACACGATTGGCAGTCACCGTTTTGGTCTGAATTAAATTTTGTGTATCTCTCTAGATGTTGGATGTGTGTTGCTAAATGGTCTTAGGTTTATTTAGTGTATTAGATCGGCTGGCGACATACATTTAATATTCTGTTCATTTTTTTTTTCACAAGCAGTGCTGGCACGTCCTGAGAAAGTCTTGTTGCTGTCGGGACGTTCAGAAATGTACAAACAAATTGGGACGAAAGACAATAATAAGATATGAAAACCATTGTCAAGATAAAGATTTATTACAAGTGTGTTATTATAGGGTTGGTCCGCCTGGATCATTTTTTATACTGTATAACATTTTGACTGTGCAAACGAAACAGCGGCTGGGGACGAAAGACAATATTAAGATAAGAAAACCATTGTCGACATAAAGATTTATTACAAGAGTGTTATTATGGGGTTGGTCCGCCTAGATCATTTTGTATACTGTATAACATTTTGACTTTGCAAACGAAACAGCGCATGGGGACGAAAGACAATACTAAGATAAGTAAACCATTGTACCCATAAAGATTTATTACAAGAGTGTTATTATTTTAGTTTGTATAGCTTGTTTTTATCTGATGTACGCCTGGATCATTTTGGAAATGTCTGCAACTTTTTTGTTACTATAAAGTACACTTTGCATACTATGCATTGTTTCAAAAGTCACAGGAAGCATAAACCTTAGCTAATTTGGTGTACCTCGCCCTCTACCTAGGTTATACGCACCAGCAGCGCCATTGTTGCTATTTTGTCACCAGACCGGTCGCTCGGACCGGCCATGTGCACCAGAACTGCGTGCACAGTTTGGTTTCTGCACTTGTAGTGTGGTCTCGTACGCTCAGGGGGAAGATTGTGATCGCAGTCGAAAAAAAAGGTTTGTTTGCGGTTTTACTTTTAGCTGCGCCTTTTACCTCCCCTAACACGCCAGTTTTGTGTAGAGATGGCGGAGGGCTGTGTCATGCCCCACGCCACTGAATCAAGTCCATTGTACTTGTAGTGCGCTCATCTCTCGAACTTCAACTATGACGGTGCTTTCTGCTGCAAACGACGCAGATGTCACAAAATCACCTCCATTGACGGAAAAAAAGCTATTTTTCAAATCTGCCAAATAGCGTAATGTTTCTGGTGCTAGCATAAGGATGGATGCATTATTGCCGGATTGCATATGGGAAAGGGTTTATTCTTTATTCATGTTATTCTGCAGCAATCAAATGACGGTCACGTGCTTCTTTCTCCAAGGTTGTCCATTACAGGTGAAGAAAGCACACGCTCTAAACCGATCGGGTGCATATGACCGGTCCGAGCGACCTGTCTGGTGCCAAAATAGTAACATTCGCACCGCTGGTGCATTTAACATAGGCACAGGACGAGGTATACAAACCCAGGAAAACTTTATTGTCGCACTTTTTAGAACTCAGTATATTTCTGTCTCCATTTTATGAATAGAGGCACATAAGTCGCTCAAACCCTTTACATGCCAAAGACAAGAACTAGTTTTCCTCATCACAAATTTGCCAGAAAAAAGGTTTGACTGCTCTTGATTGTTTGATTTGAAGTGTTTACAAACAATTACTGTGTTTTTATATGCATGCACCTTGATGTCCAGCTGGACAAGAAGCTGGGCAGCAGGCTGGCAAAGGCAAACAGCGCTTTCGGGCGTCTATACAAGCGGGTGTGGCACAATCAACAGCTGAAAACGGGCTAGATCAGCTGTCGTCCTCACCACCCTGCTGTATGGTTCCGAGTCCTGAGCCCTCTACCGCAGCCAACTACGACTCCTCGAACGCTTCCACCAGCGCTGTCTGCGTACAATTCTTGGCATTCACTCGAGTGACTATGTCACAAACGTCGAGGTTCTTGAACAGCCAGAAACTGTAAGCATCGAGGCTTTGCTGCTGCGGACACAGCTCCGCTGGGCTAGGCACGTCTCCAGGATGGAGGATCATCGCCTACCCAAGATCACCCTGTTCGGCGAGCTCGCCACTGGACACAGAGACAGAGGGGCACCAAAGAAGAGATACAAAGACTGTCACAAGAAGTCACTTAGTGCCTGCCAAATCGACCACCGACAGTGGTCTTCACTTGCTGCGGACCGTGACACCTGGCGCTCCACCATTTACAAGGCAGCCGTCTCCTTTGAGGAATCTCGCAGAGCTGGCCTTAAAGACAAGCGGCTCAGGAGAAAAAAACAGATGCCGCAACTCAGAACCCTGGCCAGACCTCCCTCTGCAGTCACTGCGGTCGAACCTGCCTGTCCCGGATTCGCCTCCGCAGTCACGAGCATGCCTGCAGACGTCGTGGACAACCCCTATAAAATCTTCGTTCACGAAGTCAAGCCAAGAAAAAAGACCTTTGATGTGATTAATAAAGGCTGAAGTTTCAAATGATTTCTTATTTTGTCAGTTAATTAATTAATGTCAGTGTTCTGTTTGTCATTTTAACTCATTCTGCCCCAAGACCGAAATCCCCAAATTTTGAAGTCGTCCTCTGAAGACTGCGTTGCAGTGCAGGACACAGATCGACCATGACAGTTCAAGGGAGATGCCAGAATAGCTTGGCGCCCAAAGACGCCAAGCTATTCTGACATCAAGCTTGAACTGTCATGGTCGATCTTTATTTTGCAGTGGTGTGTCCAGGGTAGAATGTTAGTTTCTTCGTCTGGGTCTTTTTTATCTTTCGTATTTTTCCATACTTTTTAACCCGCATCATACTGAGGCTGAAAGTTTCAAATTTGTACACTGCCATATATGCAAGCTACATTACAGAACTTGCAGATAAGGACATGGACCAATGGCTTTAGTTCAAGGGTGGTGCCACAATAGCTTGGCGCCTAGAGGCTCCTAGCTATTCTGGCACTTCCCTTGGACTATTTTAGTTACACTTGTTGCACACACTGGTGTATTCCGAATGATAAGGGTTTCTTTTTAAAATTCTTTGTTGCTGTTTGTCTTAAACTCCAGAGTACATTAAAAACAATGTCCCTTAATTTCGACAATACATCATCTTGATTCTCACATAAATGCCATGCTAAACCGTTTTGCTACAAAACGGAGCAATGTTTAAAAGATTCTCCCTATAAAACTCATAATCTAAAGGTTAGGGGCCAGTGTTCATTCAATTTTGCACCATACAATGTTAAAAATGATAATGGGTACATTACACATTAAGTTGAAAAAAATAATAAAAAATGAATGTGAAAAGAAGTATTCCATGACTGTAACGACGGTGTTTTCGTGTACTACTGAACTAAATTGTTACATATAAACGTTTATGGAATGAGTGTGTGCGTGGGCTTTCTGCCAATCTGTATAAAGGTGGGTGTTCTATCTCTGTTTACTAGACTCTTTCATCCACCACACACGCGCTTACAAACAAGGACAAAGGCCACACAGTTATATCTCTTTGCCCTCTGTTTAACTATTAACACGCACTCATAACATACATTAAACCACACAATTCACATCATATAAACCAATCTACACCAATAACAATTCACATCATATAAACCAATCTGCACAAATAACTAACAAGTGGCATATAGGTTATTCACAACTTCAGCGCTCACACATTCACTCGCTACCGTAGAGGTCGTTGTCTCTCTCGAGAGACGTCACTCGACTCCTCTTTATACTAGTGTCGACACAGTCAATATCACATTGACGACTTGACGGAGATTCCCGAACTGAATATTACTATTCAATGACTACTCACAGATTTAGAACATTCCTAGGCGTGAAATTAACGGCGCTAGGCGACAATAGCTACACTGACGGAACACTGCATGTGGTCCTGTAGCACGAATCTGTGGCTTACTTCGCTACCGTTGCTGCTCGTAGCACCAGTGATAGTAGGACGAAGGAGAGATGAAGGCTTGATGTCCGCACCTGGTCACGTACGTGATGCCTTCAGGACAGCTTCATCGGCCCTACACCAGGGGTGTCCGCTCCGTACCGGCCCCGCTGTACACAACATTTATACACTCATAAATGTTCGCTCTTATACCCAAAAGTCTGAATGTGTCTTCGACACATTATTATTTTTCAGAGCGCTCTAGATCATGTCCTCTGAAAAATGTCTTCTTTATGCCACCATACTACAGTCACTATTGTCATAATTCTTATGACAATTCCTATAGCCACTTTAACACAGTGCACCCATTTTGCATACCTACACACAATGGATTATGAGCCAAATATTACAATCACAGCTCACCTTCAATTTATAACATTATTGCACATTCATCATTAGATATACCTAATTATATACTGAATTACATTCCTATTTCCGTCCCACATTTTCACACATGAATGAATACAACATATAGTTTTAAACTGTATCACATAATAATTACACGACCAAACAAGTATTGACACGAGCCATCGCATTTCCTTCAAACATGGCTCTTCTGCACTCTAATAATAATTCATAAAACAATACTTTCTTTTTCATCTGAATAGCGTTACAGGTCATTATAAATACCGGTAATAAAAGAATAAATACCTGTATTCAATATACAGCTATCGAATTCTCTAGCCAGAATTCTTCCTCAGAGCCCTAGCGAAAACGACTGCTCGGCTCGACTGGTGTAGCATCTCTAACTGGCAATTATTCCCGATACTACACTGTCACTCCCACACGTGACACGTGAACATCGCTCACCTACATTACCGCACGTGAACATTTCTTATCTGTACATTACCGCTCGTGAACAATGCTTATCTCTACATTATTCGCATGTGTACATTCGGTCCAACTGCTAATGACGTCACACCATCGTCCGACCAAACCTGCCCCATAGGCGTTCGTTACAATGAACTTGACCTTATTACAGACGCCTAATGTTGTCAAAACACTCATTTTTATTGTAATGCCAGTTTTGTGTGAGAGGCACCCACTTTATTGGTAGAAACCCATTTTTTCTCCACTCAGTTATTTTAAGTTATAGAGCTTAGTTATAAGGTGAGTTCTAAACATTCGCATCAATTTCAGAGCCCTAGAATAAATAGAAATATGGGAACCCATTTTCACATAAAATGGTAGGTAACCCACTCTGAGGCTTTTGTCTCCATGTGTGTGTGTGTGTGTGTGTGTGTGTGTGTGTGTGTGTGTGTGTGTGTGTGTGTGTGTGTGTGTGTGTGTGTGTGTGTGTGTGTGTGTGTGTGTGTGTGTGTGTGTGTGTGTGTGTGTGTGTGTGTGTGTGTGTGACAGCGAGGACAGCCCTCATACAGAAGAAACTTTGTGGGTTATGGTTCATCCCATCTCTTGGGGTTTTGTTTTTGTTTTTGCTTTTTGTTTTGTTTTTACATATTATCGTTCGAAACACAGACATACTCGCGAGAAACCCTCAATTCATTCGAGTGAGTATAACATCGAGTCGTCACTACGAACACGGTGTCGTGGGATTAATGATGGCATGACGTGTAACTTGAAGTGACGTCGTTTCGGTGCTTCTGCTATTATTCTTCTTCAAAATAGCTATGCTACGCCAGACCACAGAGCTTACGTATGGCGGAAATCGCCATGCGTCCGTCTTTATTTCTGTGTGCCAGTGTGTGTGGATCATAGGGCGGGTAAGAGATAGATTCCTGTCGCTACACGAGCCCACAGAGCGTACTAATGGCGGGAAGCGCCGTGCGTCCGTCTTTATTTGTGTGCGCCGACGTGTGTGTTGATCAGAGGTTGGCTTAGAGAGAAGGGAAATGAATCAGCATAAGAAGCCTGAAAATATGAACAACTCTGAATGTTCCTAAAAGATACGCGCATGTGAGCTTCAAGCTATAAATCCTCATCACATGATGCCTTAATTACCCATGTAGCCATATTTGCTTGAACCTTCGTGCAGGAAATATCTCCGACACCGCAGCCCCGTTTTCATCCTAAATTTGTGTGATGATATTGTGACTTAACCCCTTCACTACCGGGTAACTCTCAGCGGGATCCATCTGCAAGAGACATAGATCCTCATGAGCCCCCTCGGTTGCGATGTGTCCTGCGGCTCATGCCTCTTGCTAGCGCCACTTTGTATCTTTGTTTATTGCACGGCTTGGGGGCTTTGTGACTATACTAGGAACGATTTCAGAAATAACATTTGCGTCCAGTATTGAGCAGGTAAAGACCAAGTTTACGTCGCTACATGAGGCACACAGTTGTTGTTGGGGAAGATGTCAGACAAAAAATTGTGTTAATGTCGGCGGGGAGGAGGTCGGGCTATAAAAAAGGCTCCAGGTGCAACCTTTTTGGACTAGGTCACAGTGCCATATTTGGTTTTGCATTGCTCCACACTTAAGATTTTATAATTTGACCACATCAGAAAGTGTCATCATCCAGAGTTACACAGGTATTCATAATAATATAATAATAATAATAATAATAATAATAATAATAATAATAATAAAATAATTACGGTATTTATAATGCGCTTATCTTATAATAATAATAACTCTAAGCGCGCACTCACAACTCGCGCACGCATGCGCACGCTTTAGACAACGACTCACGTACAACAAATGGTGAAATACATTGCGACAGTCAGCTTTTGTGGGGAGTGTGGTGATATGGTGCTAGAACTGTTGAAAGAGGTGAGTTTTGAGGGCGGACTGAAAGGAGGAGAGATAGTCTTTCTGACGGAGAGAGAGTGGGAGAGTGTTCCAGGTGGATGGACCATAAACTGAGAAGGAGCGGGGGCCGAAAGTGCTGAGTATGGTGCGGGGATGTGGAGACGGAGAGGGTCGAAGGCGGAGCGGAGGGAGCGGGAAGGAGTGTAAGGGTGAAGTAAGTTGGAGAGATAGGCAGGAGCGCAGTTGTTCAGGGATTTGTAGCAGAGAGACATAATCTTGTATTGGATGCGTTGTTAGATGGGAAGCCAGTGAAGGAGTTTGAGCAGGGGTGTGATGTGGTCGGATTTTTTCTTTCTGAGGACAAGGCAGGCAGCATTGTTCTGGACGCGCTGGAGAGTGGAAGTGGTGGAGTGAGGGAGGCCAGAAAGGAGAGAGTTGCAATAGTCGATGCGAGATAGGATGAGAGAGACAGCAAGTTTGGTGGCAGCTTCGGTGGTGAGGTATTTTCTGATCTGACTGATGCGGCGGAGGTGGAAGTAGCATGCCTGGGCAGTGGCGGAGACGAAGCTGGTCATGGTAAGAGAGGAATCAAGGATAACGCCAAGGTTTTTTTACCGAGTCACTGAGGGAGATGGGGGTGCTGTAGAGTTGAAGGTGGAGAGAGGGATCGAGCTGGGAAAGTTTCTGGCGAGTGCTTACCAGCATGGCTTCCGTTTTGTCGTCGTTCAGTTTAAGCGTGTTTGCTGTCATCCAGTTGTTCACGTCTTCATAGCAGTCAGCCGTGCGAGTCAGTAGTGACTGAGTGTTGTCGAGTTTGTCTTTGTCTAGTAGTTGTGAGTCGTCAGCGTAGAGGTGGTGGCGTATGTGGTGAGACTGTATGATGTTGGACAGGGGGGAGGTGTAGAGTGTGAAAAGGACCGGGCCCAGGACGGACCCCTGTGGTACTCCGCAGGAGAGCGTGACTGGGTTGGAGGAGACGCCGTCAATGGTGACGGACTGCTGTCTGTCAGAGAGGTAGGAGAGAAACCAGGAGTGAGCAGAGTCAGTGATGCCAAAGGAGTGACGAAGGCGGTGGAGGAGGATAGAGTGGTCTATGGTGTCGAAGGCGGCAGAAAGGTCGAGTAGCGTAAGAAGGGAGATGTTGCCCGAGTCGGTGGAGAGAAGCAGGTCGTTTAAAATGTGTAGAAGGGCTGTTTCAGTGCTGTCGTGTTTGCGATAGGCAGACTGGAAGGGACTGAGGAGGTTGTTGTTGGCAAGGTGGAGGTTGAGCTGGTTGAGAACAACCTTCTCAAGTAGCTTGGACAGGAAAGAGAGATTGGAGACTGGGCGAAAGTTTTTGAGTTCGTTTGGGTCGAGGTTGTGTTTTTTGAGGAGAGGACAGACGATGGCGGACTTGAAGATATCAGGGACTGAGCCGTTCTCTAGAGATGTGTTGATGATGTCGGTAATGAAGGGCAGAAGTTTTGGAAGGCCGTCCCGGTAGAGAGAAGGTGGGAGAGGGTCTAGTTCGCAGGTTTTGAGAGGCATGGACTTTATGGTCTTGAGGACTTCTTCTTGAGAGACAGGGCGGAAGGACGAGAGGGGGGTGCCGGAAAAGGGGATGTCGGCAGGGCAAGGAGGGGAAGGCAGAGAGTCGAGTGTGTTGCGCAGAGTTTGAATTTTGTCGGAAAAGTAGGTGGAAAAAGCGGACGGGAGTTCTTCTCTGCTGTGTGTGTTGGGGAGAGGAATGTCTTTAGGAGTGCCTAGGAGTGTGTTCATGGTAGCGTAGAGGGTTTTGGAAGAAGTAGATTCCAGGATTTTGTTTTGAAGGTGTTTACGTTTGGAGTCGGAGATCATTCTGCAGACTTTGGATCTAGTTGCTTGGAAGATCTGTCTGTGAACGGTGAGGTCAGATGAGCGCCAGAGGCGTTCCGCTTGTCGGCGCTCGCGCTTGGCCTCAGCTATGTCGTCAGTGAGCCAGGGGTCGGGGGGTCGGTTGGGTATGGAGCCGGTGGTGACAGGTGCATGGGTGTCTAGAAGTTTTCGAAGGGAGGAGTCAAAATGGGATGCAAGATCAGGAGAGGAGGCGGGGTCCAAGAGAAGGTCGACAGCTTCATCGAAGAAGCTCTCTCGGTTGACAGATTTCAGTTTGCGGCGAGTGACAAGGAGCTTGAGTATTTTTGGGGGGAGGTAGGTTGAGGGAGACGATAATGGCGAGGTGGTCAGAGGGAAGCACAGAGGAGGTGTCAGAGTCGAGAAAGAGTTGATCGGAAGTGCGGGTGATGATCCAGTCGAGGGTGTGGCCGAGTCGGTGGATGGGTTTGGTGATGTGTTGTGTAAGATTGTGGTTCGAAAGTGAAGTGCAAAGGCGTCTTGTGTCAGGGTGGTCGGGTTTGTCGAAGTGGAAGTTAAAGTCGCCAAGAAGGATATGTTTTCCGGGTCGTGTGCTGTAGTGGTCGAGGAGGAGGTCAAACTCGGTGAGGAACATGGAGTTTGTGAGTTTGTTTTGAGGGCTTGGAGGGGGGCGGTAGATACATGAGAAGATGAGGGACTGGCCAGGGAGTGTTGCTACGGCCTCGACAGATTCAAAGGAGGGATGAGCAAAATGGAGAGACTGAGAGAAGGAGAGGTGAGCGGAAAGACAGTCCCTGTAGATGATGGCAATGCCACCTCCTCTGGAGGCACGCGGGAAGAAGGCAAGGCGGTAGCCACTCGGAGTGACGCTGGCAATGATGGGTTCATCGCCAACTAAACGGAGCCACGTTTCGGTGATCACGACAACGTCTAGGTCGTTGTCTAGAATGAAATCTGAGATCACGTCGGCTTTGCCATCTTTGCAGACAGACTGTGCATTGAACAGACACAGTTTTAGGTTGAGTGAGACAGAAGAGGAGGAGGAAGAAGAGACGGACGAAGAAGAGGACAAAGGAGGAGGAGGGTGGGGAGAGGGGAAAGAGGATGGAGGGGGGAAAGATGAGGGAGGGAAAGAGGGGGGAGGAGGAAGGGACGGGGAAGGAGAACTGGGCAAGAAAGAGGATGCGAGAGGAGGGTGAGGGGGTGAGGGGAAAAGGGGAGGAAGTAAAGTGGGAAAAGATGAGGAAGAGGGAGGGGGAGGGTGAAGGGGAGGAGAAAGGGTGGGGTGGGGACGAGGAGGAAAAAGCAGGCGAAGGAAGAAGGGGTGAGGGGAAGGAGGGAGAGGAGGGTGGGGGAGGAGGCCGAGGAGAGCCGGGAGCGGTAGATGAAGAAGAGAGAAGTAGAAATGGAAGAAGAAGGAAGGTATGGGGGGAAGACGGGGAGACGGGGGGAGGCGGAAAGGGTGGAAGGATATAGGAAAAGGTGAAGAAATGTGTGGTTGCGGGTGTGATGGTGAGTCGTGCCTTCTGCTAATTCCCTCCCTGCGGCCTCTCTTTCGCGATCGGATGCCATGTAGGGTATTTGCAACACTGTCGGCGGCACTGGCTGCGCAGTAGGTGGCTTGGCAACGTAGAGATAGCAGTTGTTGGCGTGTGTATCTGATGAGCATGATTGTTTGTGAGGACAGGAAAAAGAAAGACGGGACGAGGGTGCAGTAGGGTGTGTGTGTGTGTGTGTGTGTGTGTGTGTGTGTGTGTGTGTGTGTGTGTGTGTGTGTGTGTGTGTGTGTGTGTATGTGTGTGTGTGAGAGCGGTGTGGTAGGGGAGCGACCTGATAAAATGCAAGGGAGAACAAGTACAGTAGGTGTGTGGTGTGTGTGTGTATGTGTGTGTGTGTGTGTGTGTGTGTGTGTGTGTGTGTGTGTGTGTGTGTGTGTGTGTGAGTGTGGTGGGGGGGGGGGCGACTCTGATCGAACGCAAAACCAACACTGAAAGGGCAGAAATGGCGACGTAAACAAAGTTCAAACGATAGACACTATTCAATACGATACCAAAGGCTACCTTGGCAATATTGTTTTTGCAACATTTTGCACTGGCGACATCTCTCAGACCGTCGAACCATTTTGGTCTGAACATCCAGTGATAATACTTAATAATAATAATACCGGTTATTACATAGGCGCTTTACCCAATTCTGCGGATCGGCTCAAAGCGCAGCGATCTGAACCCAACACGCACGCTCACGTGACACACACGCATTCACTCTGAAGACAAATACAGTACAAGACAGACACAGGACATTCACGTGGTGCGAAGGTTTCGGAAATTTTGATGGCTTGTATTTGAAATTTATAAAGTGGCCTTAAACCGGTACCCAAGTGAAGGGGGAGGAAGAACCGGAGTATCCGGAGAAAGAACTCCCGACGGTCCGCCCTAATTAATGGTGACTCTTACTAGCGGAGAAAAGTCCGACGCAGGAACCCGGAATCGAACCTAGCACCGTTAGCATTGGTAGCAGGCACCTTTACCACTGCGCCACGGACCGCCCCATACACGTTGTTAAGAGCCAGTATCAATGTTCTGTCTTTAAGGCTAAGGGAACGGCCTCCATATTTGTGTGAACCTTTGTGCAGTCGATTGCTCTCAAATCACTAATCCGAAATTAACTCCTTTAGTGCCAGGACAAAGTAAACACCACGCGAGTGCAAGAGACATACATCCTCATAAGGATCTACGCCTAATGAGGATCTACGCCTCTTGCTGAAACCACCTTGTATCCTTGGACGTCTAGCGTTTTTGGCATAACATTAAACAAAACCAGAAAGACAATCTGCGTGGCATAACATTAAACAAATCAAAAAGACAATCTGCGTGGCATAACATAAAACAAATCAGAAAGACAAGCTGCGTGCACTGGCAGTGCAGGGGTTAAGGTGATGACGTGTGGGCTCAAGACAAAGGGACACAAATCAAACTCACGTCGCCGTCTTCTATGTTAGCTCAGCTGTTGTACTAAATTGTGTGAATGTTGTTATGATCTACAAACCAGTGTGTAACTATTGGTGGGCTGGTATACAGCAGTTCCAGGTGCAAACCCTTCGGACCTTACGGATGTAGGCTGTAGACCGTCATTAAGGTTCACAAGGTTTGCCCGTGGAGCTGCTGTATCACAGACCAGCACACAACTGTACTTTACAGCTTCCCCCCCGATACGGCTTGTAGGTGGCACATCAGGATCTGCTGGTCGCGTTGAGCTGGAGATCAACGGACAGTGGGGAACTGTTTGTGATGACGACTTTGGACTTGAGGAAGCTCGAGTGACGTGCCGAATGCTCGACTATACAGGGTAAGTCTCTAAATTATCTCCTGAAAATGATTCATTTCTTTCTGATGTCATTTGTCTGAAGAGTGTTCTAATGGTGGTACTGTAGATGATAACTGTAGCTGAGTGGCAGTAACAGGTTGTAACAATATTTTCTACATTCAACATGTTTTTGGTATCAATGGGACAAGGGCTTTTAGGTGGAGACGAAATGACCGGAATGTAGTCGTATGAATTAAGTTCCTGACAATACACTTTGGTCCACAGTATATGTATCACGGTAACTAACGGAACAGTACGATGTATTATACATTTATAGCGCAACAAGAGATGAATGTTTCGTGCTGATCACGTGTTGACTGTAACACAATAACCTCCTGCCCATTCATATGATATCATATCACCTGCGTGTTAGAGGATTCTGGTGTGAGGAGACCATCTGTCCCGGGGGACCATATTGTTATATCAGGGTAGGTAATAACAGGTGTATTGATTATCTTTGTGTGCGTGTGTGTGCGCGCGCGCGTGTGCGTGTGCGTGTGTGTGTGTGTGTGTGTGTGTGTGTGTGTGTGTGTGTGTGTGTGTGTGTGTGTGTGTGACATGACACTGCCTGCGGCATCTGGACACTTTGCTTGCTATGTGCACACACTGTACGGTTTGCTGAAACGTGCGACCCTGAGATCAGTGACTAAAACAAAAAAGAATCTCCAGAGACGAATACTTAGAAAAGAAATGTAAAGGCTGTTCCTGTATTTACATGTGTACTTTGTGTTATTTGATGTTGCTATTGTTGGATTGTTTCAGGGAGCAGAACCCTATTGTATACAAAATATGGTCAGATTTGGTCCAAGAAACTGGCCAGATTTGGCTGGATGACGTCACGTGTCAAGGCTCGGAGTTAAGTCTTCTTTCTTGTAGACACAGGGGTGTGGGAAATCATAGCTGTGGACACGATGACGATGTTGGAGTTGACTGCAAGCCGACTGTACCCGGTGAGTTATTCCCTTTACTGACAGTGGCCACACATCGTGTCGCTAAAATTATTACAAAGTCAACTCCAAAGATCGCCGTAAACAAAAACTAGTTTGCAAGAGGCATAGAGCCTCATGAGTCCTTGCAGGGAGTCGTGCTCATGATGTCTTTTGCCTCTTGTGTCTGGGTGGTTTTCATTTTCTGAATAGCAAAGGGGTTAACCCGGTGTCCAGTAAACACGTGTGTGTTGGTCTGTGATTTTGTATATTACGGATCTAGGCCATAGGGTCCAACATCACAGACGAGCACACTTACCTCACTTGGTTGATGAGGCCGCAAACAATTTTGCTGTTCATATTAACCGCTTCACTGCCGAGACAAACGAAACTTCAGCAATAATAATAAATAATACATTTCATGTTAATGTACGGCCCAGACAAATCTTTATGTGGATTTTTGCTTCATTGCGTGGAATGTTGATGATCTTCTTCACTCGGTTAGTGTGTCGGTCGCCGTTTCGGCTTTCGTTTTGTCGTCTTCTTGGCTTCGCCTGATAATTGGCTGTGTGTCAGATCTGCCGCCCGGCAGACTGGTGGTCTGTTTAGTCACACGTTCATTGCGTGTACTGTAGAGAACAAGAACAAGAACAACGTTTATTGTCGAGGGGCACATTGGGGCCAAAGGACACAGATGGATCGGCCTTAACTATCATGTACATTACTTTATATAATTCTTTAAGCTTCTTCAGTCCACACGGACTTTTGCACTTTTCTGTCGGCAATAAGTCAGTTCCATTGGTGTTCACCGGGCGGCGTCTTTGTTCGTGGAGTCCCGTCTGTATTATTCCTGTCACCGCCGATGATTTTTGCGTGGTCCGTGGTTCCGTCCGGTCTTGTAGCGTCTCCGACGGTCCGGGGCGTGAAAAAGAAGAGAGAGGAGATACGCAGTATCAATGCTGTATGGACGTTAGTTTGTCTCCCTTATGGAGAAGCAGTCAAATACAAACTTTGCTAGAGTGCATTGTGCATCCTCCCTGGCTAGTAGTTGGCTTGGCTTGTGGCAGTCTGTACGTAAAGCTACCTGAGTTCTGAGCTGATTATATAAGCTAGCATGTGAATTTCGTCCTCTACTACTCCACACGCGTGACATAGTCTATGTTCCCGGGGTGTGTTTGTATACCTGCCTCTTTCTACTTTTAGCATGTGGGCACTTACTCGTAACTTGGTGAGGGCTTGTTTGTGTTCTCGTATTTTTGTGTGCATAAGGTAGCTTTGTATTTCGTATTTATCCGTTGTTTTGTTATAGAATGTCAGTCTAGATGTGTTGCTGTTGATGGCTGTTTTAAGTGAGGTTCCCCTGAATGTACACTGGTTATCACACACGTGGCGAAAGCCCAGTGAGCAGAGAATTTGTCTTGTAAAAGCAACCCACGAGGCGGTGGTCTCGAGCTGTTCGTGATACGCCTGTTTGAGGTAGGAGGTGCTATCCGAGTTTAGCATGTGAAGCCAAAAACCTATCACTTGGACCGATACTCTGATGCTCACAGGGAACTGTCCGATCTCAGCTAGGGCCGGAATATTCATAGCTTTTTTGTGGATGCCTAAGATAGACTTAGCAAATTTCAGTTGAATGCACTCCTGAGGCATTTGTCTTTTCATGCAGTCATCGAAAAGATGACTCAGGTCACTTTCAATACTATTTGCCTTTAGTGTGAAAGGGAAGCATATTTCTGATGCATATGTTGCGACAGGGACCACTAGAGAGTCAAACAGTTGCATTATCGTTTTTGTATATAGGTTTTGTTTGTATAGTGAGCGTTTAAGGGTATGAGCGGCTTTGCTGGTCTGTCTCCCTAGGTGGTCTTGTGCTGATGTAAAGCTGCCTTTGTTATTAAACATTACTCCTAGGTATTTGTATGTGTCCACAGTTTCTATTAAATCGTTTTCATACCTAAATACGGCGGGTACTTTTGGTGCTGCTCGTGCGAATGCGATTATCTTTGTTTTGTTTTTATTGACAGTCAGGCCCCAGTCTTCACAGTATTTATGTAGTTTATTTAATTTGTTCTGGAGGTCAGTTTTTGTAGTGGGCAGAACCGCTAGATCGTCTGCGTACAGAAAGCAACAGTAGTTCAGTACCTGTTGTGTTGTTAACGGTTGGGGAGTCTTCGTCCTTTAAGCAATTTGGGAGGTCGTTGATGAAAATATTGAACAGAGTAGGGATTAGATTATTTCCTTGTTGCACCCCTTTTTTTTAAAGGTATGTCTTGTGTGTACCCGCCGAGTACTTTCGCGCACACAGTTGACTGACTATACATGTTTCTGATTACGTTGTAGCAGAGCCCGCCAATGCCCATGTCTAGGAGTTTTAATAACATAGCGTCGTGCCACACACTGTCAAAAGCTTTTTGCATATCCACAAAGCAGCAGTATAGTCTGCCGTTTGGGGTCTTTAGGTATTTATCGACTATGTGTTTGAGCACGAATATTTGGTCTGTGGTCCTTTGCGTTTTTCTGAATCCCGCCTGTTCTGGGGCGAAACGTTTATTTTGTTCGAGGTAGTTGACTATTCTCTCGTTGATGACCTGGCAAAACAGCTTACTTAGTGCGCTTGTGAGAGTTATGCCTCGGTAGTTATTTGGGTCAGTCCCGTCTCCCCCTTTATGGAGTGGGATATTGACACCTGTTTTCCACGAGGGCTGGTTAGGATAGCGTTGAAGCAAGCTCTCAGGCTGTTGATAGTGTGTGACAGGCTGGTTTTTATCATTTCGTTGGAGATGCCGTCCTTGCCTTCTGCCTTTTTCACTTTTAGATGTTTGACAGCTGTTTCTATTTCTTTGTTGGTGATTAGGAAATCTAAGCTATTGAAACATGGTTCTTTCTCTTTGAGCTCCAGTTTAGCTTCTACCTCTCGTTTTCTCTCCTCTTGAAAGTCAGCCTCTCTAGCTACTATGTTCTCTAGGTGGCTTAGTCATTTTGCAGCGCTAACTGTTGTTTTTCCTGCACCTACTGGGGTATCTACATTGTTTAGTTCTCTTACTGCTGCCCAGATTGCATTTGGGTCTTTTTCTATTGCTTCGTTAAGGGTATCCACTAGTTTTCTTTTGTACTCGGCTTTTGTCTTCTTGATGAATTTATTATAGGTTTTCCTCTTACTGAAATATTTGGATTTTAGTTCGAAGTTGCCTGGATTTCTATTTACTGCGTTGAGCAGAGATTTCAAGTCCTTTCTCGTTCATATGCAGTCTTGACTGAACCATTTTTTTATGGTCTTTTTCCTCCAATGTTTACGGAGAGAACCGGGCCGTGGTTTCTGTCTCAATGACAGCTCCGCGGCCCCAGATCAACGCTTTTGAGAGACATTGTACCATGTGATGAAGCTCTATGCCCAAGCATAGTGCTCATACAGTAGGATAAGTACGGTACGGTTTTTGTTAACGGTTTGTTTTGTGCCGATAGTCCGTGTGGCCCGTTGTCCACGTGAAATCTTTAAGACATGGTTAGCACGGGAGTGTAGTGAGTTCTGTTATAGTGAGTTCTAGGCAAAAGTTCAGTCTGGCAGAGCAGTGAATCGGTAGTACGGGCTTTCTTGTTGTATGAAACGGATGTGTTTGAGATACCTAGCCCGTATTCCAAGCCTCTGAAGCCTAGGATTCAGGTAAGTTTCTAGATATGTAGTATTGATAGTTGCTTAGTTTAATGACAGTATGCGTTGCTAAGAATAATTTGTTTGTATAGTGTTGGCCGGTTTGGTTCAGTTATGTTGGTTTAGAATTCAGTGAAGTAACCGGTGTTTTGGTATACAGTTATTTACCGAGATGGATAACTAGACGAATGGGAGTAAGTTATTTACCGAGATGGATGACAAAAGGAATGTAAGGTGTGTATGTCTAAGTCGCTATGAAGGTAGTACGTGGATGGTTAAGCATAGTCTTTTCCAGTGTATAGAGTAGTGTATAGCGAAAGTGTCAGGTTATAGTCTGTTTCAAGATAGTGACAGATATGGGGGTGTAATGAAAGTAGTTCGGTTATGAAGCACGTGTGTGTGTGTGTGAATGAACGTGTGAGTTATTTGTATCGGCCAGGTTTCGTGATGTTTCTCATGTCATCCAATTTGTTGGGTGTTTAGCGAGTGTTACGTTTTGGATCCTTGTTGTTGTGTTTAGAGTGCTTGTAAAAAGGGAGCAACGGACGCCGAGACGTCAGTCACCAGACCTAACGTGAGGTCATCATCCCTCCAGCCTTTCACTCAGGGAGTGAAGCGATCGGGACCGAGATACCCGAGTCAAAGCGAGAACTGCACTACGGTACGAGGACGCCCGTGATAAAGAGACAGGACGACAGGAAAGAGCGTACAACGAAGGACTTGCACGCGTAGACGTGAGAAGACAACGTAACCAGGCAATTACATCAAACAGGTTGGAGACAGTGTGGAACTAGTGCCTAGCCTGGCCGAGATATTGTGTACGTTTGTGTGATGTTTGGATGTTGGAAGAAGAGAAGTGTGTAGAGTTTGATAATCTTTTTAAGCGTTTTCCTTGTTTATTCTGTATAAAGTTACTTAAGAAAGGGAGCCCGTATGTTGAGTTTTACCGCATGAATGCGCCCGTCTGAGTCAGTGGCGGTGTATGCGTCTGTTGCGTGAGAGTCTGTACGTGCGACTGTGGGCAAGTCTGCGTGCGTCACAGTGGTGACCCTATTTTAGCGGTATTTTAGAGTAGTGCGGCGCTAGTGGGTAGTTGATATTGTTGTGAGTATCCTTTTTAAGTTTTTGCCGTTGGTTTGTATTTTTACGTTTCAAGTTTTTTGGGAAGTTGTTCTGGTAAACATGGAGGTAGACCCGGTAGAGGCGTATGTTAATCAAGGTGAGAGGTTAGGACTTAGGGATGAGAAATTTTTTGACTATGTAGAGAAATGTAGGGATAGGGAGGATAGGGCAAGAGAAAGGGAAGCTCAGAAAGAGAGAGAAGAGAGGGAAAGGGTACTTAAGAAGGAAAAAATAGAGTTAAAACAGAGAAAATTAGAAGTTTAGAGAGAGAGAGAGAGAGAGAGAGAGAGAGAGAGAGAGAGAGAGTCCAAAAGAAAAAAGAATTAGCGTTTCAGATAGAAAAGGACGAGAGGGAACATGCGTTAAGAGAGAAAGAACTAGAGTACCAGAGAGAGAAAGAAGATAAAGATAGGGATGTGCAACTACAGTTAGCTCGAGATGCGGGGTCTAGATCAGCTCCAGATGGTGACTCCGTAGGCCGGGGCATCCGTAATTTTCCTAGACTGCCAATGTTTAATGAGTCTGTGGACTCTATTGACGCTTTTTTGTGTCGTTTTGAGGCTCACGCGCAGGCGTTGAGTTGGCCTTCTGCCAACTGGCCCGTTTTGCTTTCGTCTGTGCTAGAAGGTCAGGCCTTGAGTCTTTTCCATAGCTTGAACGTTTCGGGGAACGTAGATTACGAGTCTTTGAAGGAGTGTCTCTTACAGAAGTTTCAGTGTAGTGCGGAGGGTTTCAGAGAACACTTGAGAGCTTGTCGGCCAGAGACAGGGGAATCGTTTGTGTCGTTTGGCAAACGGTTGTCCCATTTGCTCGTACGTTGTGTCGAACTGTCCAAGATCGACCACACGTACGAAGCATTGTTCGATCTCATGTTGGCAGAACAGTTCTTTGGTAGCGTTTCCAAGATCTAGCGGTATTCTTGAGGGGGCGTAACCTCAAGACTACAGACGAGTTAGTTCAGAACGCGGAGGCTTTTCCGGCGGATGGCGCATCCGACGAAAAACCTCGCGCGTAGGACCGAGACGCCGCCAGTCGGGTTGGTCGCCGCTAACACGACTGGGGGTTACCGGGGCATCAATACCTTACGTGGAACCCATCTGGTAATTTGGAAGAGGTACTTTACGTTTCCGACGCGGTGATCGAGGTAACAGCAATGGCGGTAGCGATCCGTACGCACGTGGAGGGACATCTTTGCGTGGGTATGGTCGTGGTTGTATTGCGAATTCGGACACTCAGTGCTTTGCATGTCATGCGTACGGTCATTTTAGCCGTGACTGTCCTAACGGTGGTTCAGGCGCGCAGTTTGTTGGTTATCAGTGTCTTAACAGTCTTAGTATGGTGGAGGGGGCGGAGCAGCCCACTCACATGGCCAGTTTTGCAGTCCCAGTCGGGGAGGAGCCACAGCTGGGCGGAGAGTGTTCAGCTGAAGGAGGTGGTTGCCTACCGCTGGTGGACTGTGGTAAACGGATGTCTCGCTTCTGTTCTCCGTGACTCAGGTACAACGACCGCTGGGGTCAGACTTAGTCTCGTTAGGGAAGATCATTTCACAGGGGAGACACAGAAAGTTATTTCGTTCGGAGGAAAGATAGAAGTTTTTTCCGTTACCTAAGATAGAGATTGACACGGAGTTTTTCTCGGGGAATCTGATCTCTGGTGTCATCGACGAACCAGTAGTGGATTTAGATCTGGGTGTAACGCACGCAGACTTGCCCACAGTCGCACGTACAGACTCTCATGCAACAGACGCATACACCGCCACCGACTCAGACGGGCGCATTCATGCGGTAAAACACAACACACGGGCTCCCTTTCTAAAGTAACTTTTATACAATATAAAGAAAAGAAACGCTTTAAAACTACCAAACTATATACACTGCTCTACTAACGTCACACACACACAAATCACAATATCTTTGCCAGGCTAGGTTTTAGTCTCACACTGTCTCCAACCTGTTTGATGTTATTGCATGGTTACGTTAGTCCTTCTCACGTCTAGGCGTGAAAGTCCTTCGTCGTACGCTTCTTCTTGCCGTCCTGTCTCTTTGGCACGGACGTCCTCGTTCTCGTACTGTCGCGCAGTTCTCGCTTTGACTCGGGTGTCTTGGTCCCGGTCAGACTCACTCTCCGTGAAGAGCTGGAGGGATGACCTCACGTAGGTCCCACCTGTGACTCGCCGTCTCGGCGTCCGTCGTTTCCACTCTTTACAAGAACTCTGAATAGACAACAAAAGTCCCAACGTAACACTTGCTAAACACACAACATATTGGATCAATGAGAAACGTCACGTAACCTGGCTGATACAAATAACTCACACGTTCGTTCACACACACACACACACACACACACACACACACACACACACACACACACACACACACGTGCTTCATAAACTGTCTATTTCCGTAACACCCCCATATCTCTGTCACTATCTTGAAACAGACTATAGCCTAACACTCTTGCTATACATTACTCTATACACTGGAAAAGACTATGCTTACCCAGCCACGTACTATCTTCATAGCGGCTTAGACATACACACTTCGCATTCTTTTAGTTATCTATCTCGGTAACAACTGTATACAAAAACACCGGTTACTTCCCCGAATTCTAAGCATACATAACTAAACCAAACCGGAACACCGCTATACAACCACATTACTCTTACCAAAGCATACTGTCTTTAACTAAACAACTATCAATACTACATTTATAGAAACATACCTGAAATCTAGGCTTCAGAGTCTTGGAATGCGGGCTAGGTACCTCAAACACAACCGTTCCATACAACAAAACAGCCCGCACTACCGATCTAGACCTCTGACAGTCACAGCTTCCGCCTAGAACTCAACAGAACTCACTAAAAATCCCGTACTAACCATGTCTTACAGATTTCCCCTGCGTCTAGTGCCACACGGACTATCGGCACAAACAAACCGTTAACAAAAACCCGTACCGTACTAACCCTAATGTGTGAGCACTATGCACGAGCATAGAGCTTCATCACAATTCCCCCTTCCTCGGGAAAAAAAGAAACGACCGAGTTTCCTTTTAAGACTACTCGACGTAATATTATCCGAAAACAGGAAAGGACCAACTTTGACTATCTAGAATACAAGAAAAAATTACAGCCTTAAGCCTCAACGTACACCCTCGGATCGCACAGCGAACTTGAAACAGAACTAACGCGCTAAAATCCTCCAGAAACAAAAACGATTCAACGGCTGCCCACACACAATACACACAATCGCGAGACTCCAATCTCCGACCTACCTACATATTGGGTGATGAGCCGCATTTCTGTCCGCAACAGAAGTATGCCGTCTTCAGCCAACCCGACTATTGGGCCACACCCGCTGACCGATCCCCTGAGCTCTCGTCGCCACTGATGCGACTACACTGCGACTAACCTGAGATGGTTTAATCGTCTCGACCCTACCGCTGACTGGCTGCACACCCTTCATATTACCGAGAACTAAGTCGACTGCTGGCTCGTCGATGACACAAGAGATCAGATCCCCCGAGAAAAACTCCGTGTCAATCTCTATCTTAGCCAACGGAAAAACTTGTACCTTCCCTCCGTACGAAATCACCTTCTGCGTTTCCCCCGTGTACTGATCGTCCCTAACAAGGCTACGTCTGACCCTTGCAGTCGTGGCACCCGAGTCGCGCAGAATGGAAGCGAGCCATCCGTTTACAACACCGTTCCCCAAAGGCAGGCAACGACCTCCGTCAACTGAACGCACTCCGCCCACCTGTGGTTCCTCCCCGACTGGGACTGCAAAGCTGGCTATGTGAGTGGGTTGCTCCGCTCCCTCTACCATACCAGTATCGCTAGGACATCGATGAGCCAGATGGCCGTTCCCCTGACACGCGAAATGCTGAACGTCCGAACGACCGCTAGGACAGCTACGAGCGAAATGACCGTACTTGTGACACGCAAAACACCGATTGTCCGTATTAGCCATACGACCTCGACCGTATCCACGCCCAGATTTCTCTGCTCGTGCGTAAGGATCGCGAACGCCACTGCCGTTACCTTTATTACCGCGTCGAAAATGCAAAGTACTTTTACCGTTAACCAGCTGGGCTCCACGTAAGCTATTGCCGCCCCGGTAACCCCCAGTCGTGTTAGCAGCGACCAACCCGACCGGCGGTGTCCCGGTCCTACGCGCGAGGTTTTTCGTAGGATGCGCCATCCGAAAAGCCTCCGCGTTCTGCACTAACTCATCTGTACGCTTGAGGCTACGCTCCCTCAAGAATACCGCTAGATCCTTGGAAACGCTACCAAAGAACTGTTCAGCCAACATGAGATCGAACAATGCTTCGTACGTGTGGTCGATCTTCGACAGTTCGACCCAACGTACGAGCAAATGGGACAATCGCCTGCCAAACGACACAAACGATTTCCCTGTATCTGGCAGACAAGCTCTCAAGCGTTCTCTAAAACCTTCCGCATTACACTGGAACTGCTGTAAGAGACACTCCTTCAAAGTCTCGTAATCTATGTTCCCCGAAACGTTCAAGCTATGGTAAAGACTCAAGACCTGACCCTCTAGCACCGATGAAAGCAAAACGGGCCAGCTGGCCGGTGGCCAACTCAACATTCGCGCGTGAGCCTCGAATCGAAACAAAAAAGCTTCAATTGAGTCAACAGACTCCTTAAACATCGGCAGTCTGGGAAAATTACATATGCCCCGGCCTACCAAATCACTCTCTGGAACTGCTCTAGACCCCGCATCTCGAGTTAACTGAAGCTGTACCTCCCTATCTCTCTCCTTTATATCCCTCTCCTCTTTCTCTCTCTGGTACTCTAGCTCTTTCTCTCTTAACGCATGTTCTCTCTCGTCCTTCTCTCTCTGAACTTCCCTTTCTCTCGCCCTATCCCCCCTATCCTTACATTTCTCCACATAGTCAAAAAGCTTCTCACCCCTAAGTCCTAACCTTTCACCCTGTTTAATGTACGCCTCTACCGGGTCTGACTCCATACTTACTACAACAACTTCCCGAAACTTAAAACGTAAAAGTACAAATCTCGACCAAATCAACGGCAAAACGTAAAAGAATAGTCACTACAATATCAACTACCCACGCTCATATCAACCTTACCCTACAATCGCTACCTACTAGCGCCCGCACTACTCTAACCTACCGCTAAATCAGGGTCACCACTGTAACGCACGCAGACTTGCCCACAGTCGCACGTACAGACTCTCACGCAACAGACGCATACACCGCCACCGACTCAGACGGGCGCATTCATGCGGTAAAACACAACACACGGGCTCCCTTTCTAAAGTAACTTTTATACAATATAAAGAAAAGAAACGCTTTAAAACTACCAAACTATATACACTGCTCTACTAACGTCACACACACACAAATCACAATATCTTTGCCAGGCTAGGTTTTAGTCTCATACTGTCTCCAACCTGTTTGATGTTATTGCCTGGTTACGTTGGTCCTTCTCACGTCTAGGCGTGAAAGTCCTTCGTCGTACGCTTCTTCTTGCCGTCCTGTCTCTTTGGCACGGACGTCCTCGTTCTCGTACTGTCGCGCAGTTCTCGCTTTGACTCGGGTGTCTTGGTCCCGGTCAGACTCACTCTCCGTGAAGAGCTGGAGGGATGACCTCACGTAGGTCCCACCTGTGACTCGACCTCTCGGCGTCCGTCGTTTCCACTCTTTACAAGAACTCTGAATAGACAACAAAAGTCCCAACGTAACACTTGCTAAACACACAACATATTGGATCAATGAGAAACGTCACGTAACCTGGCTGATACAAATAACTCACACGTTCGTTCACACACACACACGTGCTTCATAAACTATTTCCGTAACACCCCCATATCTCTGTCACTATCTTGAAACAGACTATAGCCTAACACTCTTGCTATACATTACTCTATACACTGGAAAAGACTATGCTTACCCAGCCACGTACTATCTTCATAGCGGCTTAGACATACACACTTCGCATTCTTTTAGTTATCTATCTCGGTAACAACTGTATACAAAAACACCGGTTACTTCCCCGAATTCTAAGCATACATAACTAAACCAAACCGGAACACCGCTATACATCCACATTACTCTTACCAACGCATACTGTCTTTAACTAAACAACTATCAATACTACATTTATAGAAACATACCTGAAATCTAGGCTTCAAAGTCTTGGAATGCGGGCTAGGTACCTCAAACACAACCGTTCCATACAACAAAACAGCCCGCACTACCGATCTAGACCTCTGACAGTCACAGCTTCCGCCTAGAACTCAACAGAACTCACTAAAAATCCCGTACTAACCATGTCTTACAGATTTCCCCTGCGTCTAGTGCCACACGGACTATCGGCACAAACAAACCGTTAACAAAAACCCGTACCGTACTAACCCTAATGTGTGATCACTATGCACGAGCATAGAGCTTCATCACACTGGGTAACATAAAGGGTGTGCAGCCAGTCATCGCTAAAGTTGGAGCGATTAAGCGAGCTCATGTTCCTAGCGGTGCAGTCGCGACGAGAGCTCAGAGCAAGCGTGCTCGTGAGCAGGGGGAACGTGTTTTTACCGTCCGAAATCAGGGGATCGGTCAGCGGGTGTGGCCCAACAGTCGGGTTGGTCTGAGACGGCATAGTTCTGTTGCGGACAGAAATGCTGCTCAGCACCCAATATGTAGGTAGGTCAGAGATTGGAGTCTCACGATTGTGTGTGGGCGGTCGTTGGATCGTTTTCGTTTCTGGAGGTGTTAACGTGTTAGTTCTGTTTGTGTGCTCGCTGTTCGATCCGAGGGTGTACGTTTAGGTTTAAGGCTGTTCTTTTTTTTTTTTTTTTTTTTTTTTTGTTCTGTGATAGGATAGTATATAGCGTCGAGTAGTCTTAAAAAGAAACTCGGTCGTTTCTTTTTATCCCGAGGAAGGGGGAATTGTGATGAAGCTCTATGCCCAAGCATAGTGCTCATACAGTAGGATAAGTACGGTACGGTTTTTGTTAACGGTTTGTTTTGTGCCGATAGTCCGTGTGGCCCGTGGTCCACTTGAAATCTTTAAGACATGGTTAGCACGGGAGTGTAGTGAGTTCTGTTATAGTGAGTTCTAGGCAAAAGTTCAGTCTGGCAGAGCAGTGAATCGGTAGTACGGGCTTTCTTGTTGTATGAAACGGATGTGTTTGAGATACCTAGCCCGTATTCCAAGCCTCTGAAGCCTAGGATTCAGGTATGTTTCTAGATATGTAGTATTGATAGTTGCTTAGTTTAATGACAGTATGCGTTGCTAAGAATAATTTGTTTGTATAGTGTTGGTCGGTTTGGTTCAGTTATGTTGGTTTAGAATTCAGTGAAGTAACCGGAGTTTTGGTATGCAGTTATTTACCGAGATGGATAACTAGACGAATAGGAGTAAGTTATTTACCGAGATGGATGACTAAAGGAATGTAAGGTGTGTATGCCTAAGGTAGTACGTGGATGGTTAAGCCTAGTCTTTTCCAGTGTATAGAGTAGTGTATAGCGAAAGTGTCAGGCTATAGTCTGTTTCAAGATAGTGACAGATATGGGGGTGTAAGGAAAGTAGTTCGGTTATGAAGCACGTGTGTGTGTGTGAATGAACGGGTGAGTTATTTGTATCGGCCAGGTTTCGTGATGTTTCTCATGTCATCCAATTTGTTGGGTGTTTAGCGAGTGTTACGTTTTGGATCCTTGTTGTTGAGTTTAGAGTGCTTGTAAAGAGGGAGCAACGAACGCCGAGACGTCAGTCACCAGACCTAACGTGAGGTCATCATCCCTCCAGCCTTTCACTCAGGGAGTGAAGCGATCGGGACCGAGATACCCGAGTCAAAGCGAGAACTGCGCTACGGTACGAGTACGAGGACGTCCGTGATAAAGAGACAGGACGACAGGAAAGAGCGTACAACGAAGGACTTGCACGCCTAGACGTGAGAAGGATCAACGTAACCAGGCAATAACATCAAACAGGTTGGAGACAGTGTGAAACTAGTGCCTAGCCTGGCCGAGATATTGTGTACGTTTGTGTGATGTTTGGGTGTTGGAAGAAGAGAAGTGTATAGAGTTTGATAATCTTTTTAAGCGTTTTCCTTGTTTATTTTGTATAAAAGTTACTTAAGAAAGGGAGCCCGTGTGTTGAGTTTTACCGCATGAATGCGCCCGTCTGAGTCATTGGCGGTGTATGCGTCTGTTGCGTGAGAGTCTGTACGTGCAACTGTGGGCAAGTCTGCGTGCGTTACATACCATATCCTCTACTTTATCCGCGTTATGGTTAAAGTGACCTGTTATGTTTGTGACGTCGTCTAGCAGTGCTTGTACCTCGGCTGACCGGAACGCGCGCGCATAATTATCCGCTGAGGCCTTATCCCATGTGTTTTGTTTAGCCGTGTCTGTTTGTGCCGCGTAGTTGCTGGGGGTTCGTGCTATGTTTCTATCGCGCCTGTTTTTGTTTTTCAACGTCACATATATCCCAAGTTCTAGCGGGCAGTGGTCTGAGTACGGTGTTAGGTCTTTAACATTTAGCTTCACTACGTCCACGGAGAGCTGCTGGCTGCAAACAAAGTAGTCGACAACGCTACTCCCCTGTGGCGTGTGACAGGCGAATCTACCTGTCAGGACGCCAAGAGTGCGGCTGTTTAGGATGAAGAGGTTGCTGTCCAGACATATATTCGTTAGCCGCCTGCCGTATTTGTGGACCGTGGCCTCCATGGATGTTCTGGCATGCATGTTATCGAACTGGTAGTGTTCCGGCAGATGGTTTTGTTTTCCTACGCTGTCTATGTGGATGAAGTCGGCATGCAAACCTGTCCTGGCGTTAAAATCTCCGCAAAGTATAATGTTGCCGGATGACGAGAAGTAATCAATATCATGCTGTAGTTTATCCCAGATACCCGCGGTATGGTCTCTGCCGTATATGGAGTTTTCGGGGGGGGGGGGGGTGTATACACTGCCGATGTATAGTGTCTCGCGTGTTTCGTCCGTTTTAATTTGGAACCAAACAATGTCGCTGCTGCTACAGGGCAGGCATTTGACGCTCTCTCGTAGGCTTTCTTTGATCAGTACTAGTATGCCGCCCGAGGCTTTGTGTGATCTTCCCCTTTTCTGTCTGCGGAATGATATAGCGCTCGAAAGTCCCGTAACGGACGTTTCACAACTATTGTCTTGATGGGTTTCTTGTAGGAATATTATGTCATATCTTTCAAGTCTTCTGGTTGCTTCAGGTTCTACGAGTTTGTTTATTCTTAGTCCGTCTATTGTCTCCTTTAGCCCCTTAATGTTCCATGACAGAATCTGAAGGTACTTTTTTGTTATATATCCTATGCAACATACAGTGCATCTACAATTAATCGAAGGGATACAAAGCATAACATTCTCATAGTAGCTTACAAAACGAGTCACAGAGACATCCGTAGAATATGGTATGAAATTAAGTAATAGATGTGGGTTACGGTGAGTGAGTAAGCAAGTGAAACATTGGTAATATGCAAGGTAAGCAAAGATTTTCGCTGTAGTGCCTTACCTATATATAATGATCATACTCCTCAGTAGGTTAGTAGGCATTAGTAAGTTAGTATGTCAAGATGAAATGGTAGCGGTAAACCACGTGAGGTGGAGCATGTATAAATACAGAACTGACAGGTAGGTTGTCTATCGCCTGTAGAAACTCTCTCGGTCGTCCCGCCGGCCTCTGTAGCCGATGCGTCCTGGAGGCTGCTGGTACCCGGAGTTCTGCCGGTCGTCATCGTGGTGCTGTCGCGGTCGTTCCTGGTGGGTGGTCTCGGCCCAAAGGTCGTCGTAGTCGCGATCTCTGTGGTTGTAGAGCTGCTCCTCCTGTTTGTAGTAGCTGTTGTAGCGGTGGTGGTCCCCAGTGTCGTGGCTTGGTGTAGTGTCGTCGGTCGTTGTGGGACTGGTGTCGCTCTTTGTGCTGGTTCTGCTGCTTGTCCTTCTCCTCCTGCTGCTGGCTGGCTGGCTGGCTTGTGGTTCCTGCTGCGGCGTCGCTTCTCTTTCGGGGTGTGCCAGAGCCGGGACTTGAGGTGGTGGCCGATGTCGGCCGCTAGCAGGCTGGCCCCACTTTCTGACAGATGGATGGGGCCGTCATACAGGTTTCTCCTTCCTGCCAAGTTCTCGTGGCTAAGGAAGGAGACCCCGTCGTTGCCGTGAAGACCTGCAAATACCAAGGCATTAAACAGCTCCCTCTTGGCTTGCAGGTCAGGGCGGTTGGTCGGCACTACCCTTGAGATGATGATAGCGCTGCGGGGGTGCCGGTCCATGAGGTCGAGTGTGGCCGCTATGGGTTTGGAACTGGCATCCTCCGCACTCTCCGTCTTTAGGTTGTTGATGCCAGTGTGGAGCAGAACCGCCTCAGGTTCACACTGGCTGGTACGGTCTGAGTCGATCCTGTTCAGCACAGAGTCGTGCAGAATCAAGGCGATCGGCGCGGGGTTGTTGTCGATCCACTCCGCTGTCTTCCTTTCAGGGCCCAGGCTGTCTTCGCTGCTCTCGCTGCTGATGGTGTTACCGCTGCAGGCGCTGTCGTGACGTGTGCGCGCCGCTGGAGGTGGCTGTTGTCGGGGATCGCGGGGGCGATTAAGGTGCGAGGGCTCATTCTGGTCGGCCAGCATGGGCGAAGGGGCGCAGGGTTTGTGGTTGGTGTCACGGCTGGCTAACCTCGCCTCTAGGGAAGAGATGGTAGCCTTACTCTCCTCAGAGAATGACTGCGCTCTTTGTTGGCTCCGCTTGCAGTGAGTCTGTGAGTCCTGCGCCCTGTGTTGTTACGTTCATTCTCATTGGTCCCCCGCATTCCTCTGTGTGGCTGTAAGAAGCCCTGCCGCGCGGCCGGCCCGATGGTGACTCAGGGTAAGTTACGTTTTTTGGAAGTTGTAGCTGGCATCTTCTCTGTAGCAAAGCTGGTGTCTCACGCGTGGTCACCGATTCAGATTTCGGGGGCTGTCCACTTTTTTCGCAGGCAATTTATATCGTTGTTCGTTAGGAGGGGTGCGGTGTTATTGTCGATCCGTTCTGGCGTTGGGCTGCAAGATGTGTCTAATGGAGTAAAAGGCATCGAAGACAGAGCTTTATTTACCTCTGTTAGGTTCAGCGCGCGGTCGTTGATTGTGAAGATCTGCTCTCCCTGCCTTCTACTGCATTCAACAAATCTTGCAGCACAACGCCAGAACTGATCGACAGTAACACTGCATGCCTCCTAACGAACAACGATATAAATTGCCTGCGAAAAAAGTGGACAGCCCCCGAAATCTGAATCGGCGACTACGCGTGAGACACCTGCCTTTGGGACAGAGACGATGCCAGAGATAGTTACTAAGAGATTACTAAGAATCAAATTTCAATAAGGCCGCACCCATCATTAAATCTCGCCTTTATTGATAAAAAAATATATGACATCACATAACCTCTTTATTATCACATAATCACCCTTTTGTCTTTTGAAAAAGTGGCGACCATGATGGGTGCGGCCTTATTGAAATTTGATTCTTAGTAATCTCTTAGTAACTATCTCTATAACTATTGTCTCTGTAAACACCTTAATTAATTACTAATTACGGCCATTAACTTTCACACTGCCGTTTCTCTCAAATCAAACCAAAATCCTGATAGTGCACTCTGTAAATAAACTAATGACTTTTACACACCCAATAATTAGAAAATTACTCTCCATTGTCTCTCTCTATACTGTCAGAGTCGATTTCCGAAAACTCACAAGCTCTGTACAACACACATTCACACATGACAAGACTGACAAACCCCCTTTTAATGCATATAAGGTGGGAACATGTTTTCACCGCGCCCATTCACAGGCCACGCATGAAAAGATCTTTAGAAATGCGTAGTGCAGGCAAGTTCACAGGGGAACGCTCAGTGCAAACTCTATTCGATTGGTCATGTGTAAGCACGGCTCTGAACATAACAAAACATACACGCACACACACACACACACACGCCAGTTGCAGACCAAGATAATTCAAGGGCAGTGCCAGATTGTCATACAAGTTATATACACAGGCATACATACACACACACACACACACACACACACACACACACACACACACACTAACACACACACACACTAACACACACACACACACACACACACACACACAAACACATATATACACACTCACACATACATGTATAAACAAAACAAAACAAAAAAAAATAATGCCTACCTTGCAACACATGAACACACACCATTTACACAAAGGTAAGATCCCATGGCGAATCGCAAGTTTGAATGCTGTTGTCGTCTATACATAAAATTAAGTACACTGTGTTACACATGGACCCTTACATGCGTAGGCTTTTCCTCAAAATCATGACGAGACTGATTTCGGTGCAGGTGTTTATGACTCACTGTAGGCAAACAAAACGACAGTTTTTCTATGTTAAATATACACAGACTTAAACAGGACAGGTATCACTTTAAATCACAGGTATACTGTTCTCTTTAAAATCTCTTTGTGAGTAGACTGGGAGTCTTTGGCAACATACGTTTTCCATGAGCCAGTCCAATACACTCCCGCACTCCCTAGGACTCCCTAAAATGTATGTCACGTTAACGTGAATGAGGACAAGTGACTGAGGACAAGTGACGACTATTGTCTGCTAAATAGCCTGTCCCCTACTGTTGCTCATGTTGCTAGGAACAGAAGTGACGCATTTATACATTAACATACATGTCTTCATAGCCACCTCACATAGAGAAAGAGGCCTGATTTAAAAGTTTATATAGATGTGCTATTACGTACCTGTCTCTTTAATCCAGTGTACAGTAACATGAAAAAGCTGTAGACTTGTTTGCCTACAGTGAGTCATAAACACCTGTCTGTCTGCACCGAAATTGGTCTCGTCACACACACACAAACACTTTCACACACACAAACAAAAAAAACAAACACACACACACACACACACACACACACACTCGCGCACTAGCACACACATGCTAACACACACACACACACGCTAACATACACACAAAATCACCATACATGACATCCGACGCCAAAACACAAGGTTTAAGTATGGCCTCTTGCCAGTGAAATATTATTGTATGATTTTTCTTCCGGGTGCATACTGTCTAAACAAGCCTGACGCGAGTCATTGAAACCCACCAGCCCGTGAGAGATAATAACTCTTATTCAATTTCACGCCCTGGTGGGCTAGACTGGTGTACATGACTAGACTGTAAATAAGGTGAAAAGAGACACCTCAGAAAATCATACCTTGCTTTATACAGACACCCGACTGAGTACATATACAACAGATCTTCAAGACCCCCCCCCCCCCAACACTGACACACACACACACACACACACACACACACACACACACACACACACACACACACACACACACACACATCAAGAGTTTGCGGTTGATTGATTTGTGAAAAATCATTGTGAAATACTTTTGCCTTGTGCCACACCACAAATTATTGACTTGTTATTGCACCCTGTGTCTAGAGCTTCTCAACTATAACCCAGTGCCCAGCAACCTCTCAGCTAGTCAGAGTGGTGGGGTTGTTTTTTAAATCTGTGGTTATGTCATTTATAGTCTAAGGGAGACAACTTCTGTATAGTGGTTTTTTCTACAGTGATTATGTAGATATAAGTGATTATGTCCCATGAGCAGAGAAAAATAGTGTGTTTACTGCTGTGGTTTCAATCTAAATCTATCTAGCTTATATAAAGCGGTAACACGTCAGGATAAACTCAAAAACTATTGACTACATTTGCTGAATGGTGCAAACGTATAAAGTTACTGTTCAGTGTAACTTCCTAGAAAAACATGATTTTGCTTGATAACAATTTTAAAGTTGCCTGCAATTTTGATTTTTGTTTTATTTTTTTAATTATAATATAAATGAATTCTGATGAACTCCTTCTATTGAATGATATCAATGCGGTAGAGAACAAAGACTTAGACTCTAAGAAACAGCGTCTTTTGTCTGTAATTGTTTCTGGAAACTTATCTAGGAAAACAATACATGACAGAGGATATTGAATCTCTCACCGCTGACGAACTATTTAAACTGCATTCAAAATATAAAAATCACATCGCTTCACTAATGACACGTGATTTGAGTCGATCTCTTGTATGCCTATACACAAAAGCAGTGAGTCACTTTCTTCCTGTGGATAGTGACAGTCTTTCACACGACCTTGAAAGCAATCCTATTGTTTCAAGTTCAATTGGTAAATTAGCATGTATCATGTTTTACAAGTTTGGAAATTACCTTGCACCTGTGGTAACTTTGCTGGTAACTGGGAGTCATATAGATTTTTCGAAAATAAATTTTCTAGAGAAAGAAAAGGAAGGATCAAATGGACGAGAACAAGATGACTACACAACTGAAACCCGAACCTGTTTTGACACAGGTTCAAACTGTGACTAAGACTAAAAGCCCAGGTCGAATAGAGGCGGGGAAAAAATTAGCCGAATGGAACAGGCAGAAAAAATTGCAGATTCAAACGCAAACAGAAAAGGCTCATGTAACTGACCCACCGTCAACACTGTCAGGACTGACAGCACCATCAGGACTGACACACCCACATCAAAGTGAGAGACAAACAACTAAGTCTAACCCCGACCCTCAAACAACAAAATATATAGTTGCCGGATTTGTTGTCGGATTTGGTTACGTAGGTTATCAATTATATAAAAAATACAAACCACAGACTCGTACAGTGACCAAAAAATCAGACACTCCAAAAACAAAACCAGAAGTCGCCACATTACCAGTAACACCCAAAGCCGTTGACCCATTTATCATGCACTAATAAAAATATTATTTTAATTTTTCTTGCCTTAAAAAATGAATGACTCAAAGAACATAATGAACCTTGTCTATCACTCTGCCGTAATCAGTGGATTAGCAGTAGCTTATTCTATGCTGGGAAAAAGTCTACTCAAAATGAAATCAGCAGACCTCAGTAGACTTGACTTTGAAGACAGTGCTAAGCTAATTGCAGTCGTTACAGCATCAATTGCGACAAAAGACTTTCTCGTCAAGCAGGGAATTATTCCAGAAAATGTTTCTATGTAAATAAAAATAAGTATGGCGACGATAGCTATTATGATTGGTGGGGCCATGGTCAATGCATTGGCTTTCAGTGGATCAAACTACCTCTTTTCAAAAATGGGTAGAGAAGAATCTGCAGAGGAAATGAAGCGTCATAATGAAGCGTCTGAGAAACTCGCACAAGCGCAACAGGATTATGAAAAGCAGCGAATTGAGAAACTTGATTTCATCAATGAAAAATTGAGGCTTGAAGGCCACACACAACATACATTTTCAAATACAGACGACGCAATCCGTGAATACTATCTCGTCACAGGTGAAGACATGTCTATCCCAAAACCAAAACTTAGTGACTATTACAAATCGAGTACAGAACAAAGAAACAGAGAGATAATCTTTGTTCTAGTGGGAATGACATTTGTATTTTTTACTGGTCTTTATATTGCTAGAAGAAATGAACCCCG
>BTPG01000003.1:196520421-196721982 GCA_036245525.1 Semisulcospira habei | reverse complement strand
GGGTAGAAAATAAACTATCGAAAATATATTACTCGCCATCAGGGTATTGGAAAGGAGCAACCGCTTTTCAGAAATTACATGCCGCTGTGGGCGGAGATATAACACTCGATCAAGTCGAGCAATGGTTACAGAGACAAGCAATTTGGCAGATATACCTCCCTGCTCCAAGAAAGATAACAAGACCCCATTTTGAGAACACATCACCAAATGACACGCACCAAATGGACCTCCTGTTTCTTCCACATGATACAATTAAAAAGAAACGATACAAGTATGCATTAACTGTTGTAGACATTGCTTCAAGGTATAAAGATGCCGAACCCATATCTGACAAAACTGCTACCACAGGTGCGACTGCTTTATCTAGTATCTATAAAAGAGGCCCTTTAAGATGCCCCAGACTTGTGCAGGTCGATGATGGATCAGAATTCAAAGGTGCTGTTAATCAGTTATTTGCGAAGCATGGCGTACTGGTCAGATGAGGCATTCCAGGTGTACACAGATCGCAGGCAATTGTAGAGAACGTTAACAGTTATCAGAAAGACTTTTCAGTTACCAGTATTCTAAGGAACTCATGCATGACACCCGTTACACTGAATGGGTTAAGAGATTACCATCTGTGATAAAAGAAATGAACAATGAAGGACACCCAAAACCTGCTGATGCTATTAAATTGAAAACAATTACAGACCCAAAAACAGGACCAACCCCAGCACCAGACAAGTTTATTTACTAAACAGGTGAGATATTTATATCAACCCGGAGAATAAGAAAACGACATCAGACGCAGGGCGACAGACCCCATCTGGTCAACGTCCGTTCATAATATAAAAAAAAATAATTCCCGGTCCAGACGCAACAATATATTATCTGTACGACCCTGCGCCCCAGAGGGCATTTGTCAGAGAAGAATTAAGATTATTCCCCCAGACACCGTTACTCATTTCAGTAACTAACTCATTAATTCATCAACCAGTTCATCGGCTATTTCTTCAGATAACTTGAGCCTGTAATGTCCAGGTGCATAAGCTTTTTCCTTAGTGTGAAACACTCGTTTCGTGTCCCCAACTGCAAGTGACTTTTTATGTGTTTGGATCATTTCAAGATTATGTCTATTTGATCTCGGTGACTTGTTTGGATAATCAGGCATCAATGCTCTATCTAATACTTGCTTGTAATGTTCATGACGAATGTCTTTATTTTTTATCGCTGTTTTCTTTATTCCTTTGGCTTTCGACTACCTTTTTGGTGCAGTATAGAATACATTTTTGATCTCAGTCCAACGTACTCAACTATTGGTACACCATTTAGTTCATCCTTAAACTTACCAGGCACTTTCTTGTTTTGTGTGCTAAACAGTGGATGATCCTTAGGATAATCAGATGTGTCATACATGTGTAGTTCTGTTTTCATGTCTTCATAAAAGTCTTCAGTACACACATCAATGATCATAGAGTAAGTGTCGGTGTATAGCAGACGACACTCAGGATATTTTGGTTTGAAGTAATCATAATAAAATTCAAGCATCAACAGTTTTGATAATTCAAGAATTGCCATACCAATGAATACTGGCTTGTCCAGTTTAACGATTTTTTTTTGAGTGACACTGCATACAATGATGAATGAAACTCTTTATGCCCTGTGTACTGTGGCTTACCTGTAAGTTTAATTGCACCCAATTCAGTTGTGACCAGTCTCACATCTTTGCGGTGATGAGGATTTTCCATAGTCTTACCAAAACGTGCATTGTTCATAAGCTTAAAGAAGTCTTTGTCAAATGCAGTGTTGCCGTCCCTGGCACGCAGTGTTGTGTTCTTCATTATGTAATCTTTCATGAAAGCTCTCTAATCAAATTGAATTCCTCTGTGAACTTTCTTTAGTACTAACCCGTGTCTGATGTAAAACTGTAACAAGCGATAGTGGCAAACGTAATTAAATTTGTCATTCAAATTTGGTACAAGTTTAGTGTCTTCTTTTTTCCCAGTCATACTCATTTTCTCAACAGCTAATGGATAATCATTATGGTAATCATGTAGGTGATGTGGGTACTCTAGGTCTACTTCAAAGATCCAACCCTTAGCGTCCTTTCGGTCAAGAGTCATAATATATTTGATAACCCTGACTCTGTTATGTCATAATGTGTCAAATCATGCAGACAAAAGTTTTTCAAGGGCAATAACTCACACATTGCGAACCCATACAAATTGTTCGCGTCAAGGTACATAATGAATGACCTTGACCTTGAGGGGTCAAAGTCAAGGTCATCCAGATATTTATTATTTGCCTTTGCATAATTATTTGCTGCAATACTTATCCCACCCCTCAATCCACGTTCCACCATTTCACCCATCATACGATCAGACAACAGGTCAATAAATATCTTACTGGATTTCAAAAATGCATCCCATGTCATGCCAGGACTAGTTATGTAACAAGCTGGGTCAAGTTTGTAGTGCAATAGACCCTTTTCACGGTAACTTTCAAATACATCTGCTAGCAAACAAACGTCTGCTTTCAAGTACTGATTGTGGTAGTCACCAATCGTTTGACACCCTAATTTATCCCATGCATCAAGAGCATGTTGGTATTCAGAGTCAGAAATACCTTTACCATTTAGTGTAGAATAAAATTTCTCTTTTGGTGGCAGTCTCCTTTCTTCAAACACAACCCAGTGATCAATGTACTCATACGGATAGACACCTTTCTTAATCAAGTCCGGTTCAAAATATTTACTTGTTATTGGATACTCAGTCAGTCCTTCTGCCAGACTAGCCAATCCTAAAGACAAATGTTGCATGGAGTCATAAAATGCTAATTTGTCTAACCTAAAAGTCAAGTACTTTTCAGTTGTCTGAGCTATACAACTAATGTTTTTGTAAGACTCATCTACAGCCTGCATGATAATGTGTGAATCATACCCTTTGAGATTGTGGAAAAAGATTGGTAACTTATATGTCTTAGGATCTGTTTTTAATAACAAGTTACAATTGTTATGTGCAGCACCTCTGTAATGCCCTGTTATGTGATTATGGTCACGAACTTTATCACATCCTAAAGGTTGTTCACAAATCCAACACGTCTCAGCTGTATCAAATTTTAGTTTGTCTTCTTCTGTCATCACCAAAGGCATCTGACATGTTGTGAGATATTGTACTACCTGACTATACAGATGTCTCATTTCTGTTAAAAACAGACATGCTGCATTTTCACCTCTGTAGATAACAGGCTCTGAATGAAGACCGTCTGACCTAACAAAAATGTAACCAAAAGAACACACCACTTGGTCACTCAACTTTATAGTCTTTGGTATGGACTCTGGAACAGGACCCTCATATGGTACTACTAATGATTCAAAATCAGCATACACTACAAACGGCAGCTTTTGCTGATTCCCATAGTTTTTAAAATACACTTGACTACCAGGATCTGGATACTTAAGTACAGTTTGTATGTCATCAGCTGACCTACAGTGCAGGACGTGTTTGTGCGCTATTTTAATAGAAGAAAATCTTTGTAAACATTTTTTACAAACTTCCTGTTTGCCATTGTGTTTTGTTGTATGCCCATGAATTAGACGTGACATATTTCTGATAATTGTGTAGTGGAAGTTATTGTCATCACCGGTAGGGCCGATTAGCAACATGTCAACATGCTTATCTTCTGACTGTCCATAGGTTGGAGCAATTGGGGACACTCTAATTGGTTGTAACTTGTTCTCAGACTCATTATCCCACACATACACATTTACAGATATACCAGGATTTAGTTTTTCAAACAAGTCTATGTCCTCTATTTTAACAGGGAACTCAATGCCACTAAAATCGAGTTCATTTACAAATTTGTAGTTAGATACGCGATCAGGTCTTGATTTTACAAAGTGTAGTTTAGCAAGCACACACCACATAAAACAGAAATTGTCTTTGTTCTGTATATTAACGACAGCCTTTTTGTTTGCAACCTCTGTTGGCAGTGGTATCCACGATTTACCTAGTGTAGGATGGTATCTTGACTGCTTTAATTTTAGTTCATGCACATGTCCTTCGTGCCAACCAGACCCCTTCATTTTCGCACTGTCAATTGCTTGGAGGAAGTCAGGTAATAGTCTGTCTCTAAACACGTTCTCTACCTCCGGTTCTCTTCTTGTGTTAACTGTGTGTTGTCTTGTTGATATATACAATACAATCACTTCACCGTCTACTCTAGTAAATTCTATTTTAGCAACAATCTGTATCTTCACACTGCCTGTAAGAAGATTATTTTGTATGACAGAAAAAGAGTTTTCTATTGATTCATAGACATTATTAGTATTGGATATAGGCAAGTCTGTTGTATGAAACACATTACGTAGACCAGATGAGCCAGGGTTTGATGTGCCAGGGCTTTGAGAATTGTCCGTCATTTTTATTTGTCCGACAAAATAATAAAATAACAAATATTACCGCTGGCTCACCTTGTGTAATACCACTTTATTAACTGTAACATTGTTAATATAAACATTTAGTTTGCGTAGTTGTTTAAATATGCTATAACAAACTTCTCCTAACCAACCATAGTTGGTATCATCAACTTTAAAAGTAGGCGTCTTTAAATCAGCTGTCATGCACTCCACATCTGGAAGCTCATCAACATAATCCAAAGTCACACTATATGTAGCATATATTTCTGATGGTGCTGAAAGACTTATGTTAGTCTGTTTGGGTGATATTAAATCAGTAAAGTGCATAACATCTTTGAAGCAGTGTGAGATATCAAGCACTTGTATGATTTGTCCGTCTGTCGTTTTTATTGGACAAACAAATGTATAAATTAATTCACCAACCCATACCTTGTGGGCTGATCTGTCTTTAAAATAAGCTTTAGATGCTTAGTTGATTTCAGTTTATTTTTTAAATCATCACGTTCATGCTTATTTGGTATAACATCATTTTCTCTGAGACAGTCTTCAAAGCTGTCATGATCCTTACAGTAAAACAAACAAATAAACTTTAACTGTTCTCGAAAATCTTTCAGTACAGCATTATATTTCTGAGTGAGAATCCATACACTGACGTTTGCATGTCTGCCACTGAAAGCAAGTTCTGCTAATGTGTTTCTTTTCTTGACAATGTCTTTTTCTGCAGAGCAGTCATCAACAATAAACAATGTTGACTGTCCTTCAAATTGCTTGTAAAATTATTGTAGGTAGTCATTCAGTTTTTTCTCAGGGTCAACTAAGTATATGTTGCTGTCAGTCCAAATGATTAAACGGTTGTGATATTATTTGTTGTGTTTGATTGTAGGACAAAATATTACAATGTTTTCAAAATGGTGGATGTATTTTGTTTGTAATAGATCAAGTACAAATTCAGTTTTACCACACCCTGTCGCACCACAAAATAATCCACAGTGTGGGTCGAGGGTCATTAAGCTCCGGTTCATTTTAATACACAATATAATTTTAATATATGTGTCCACTAAGTCTGCTTTCTACAATATTGAGTTTTGCGTCATATATCAGGTACAAATATATATTTATGGCTGCAGCAGTTTCAACCTTCTTTTGTATCTGAATTGTTATTCCATCACTGCCATTTTCAACAGTTCGACCTGACCCATGAAGGTAGTCATCATCTGTACTGCGAAGGTCTAACCACAGTGCATATTGTTTGTCAGGTATTGACCGATCCTAACGTCATACAGATGTAAATCTTTGCACGCAATGTTTGCGGGTTTATCTCTAATCCTTCCACCCGCAAAATACTTTGATCTCGTCGTAGTGTTGATAAGGTAGCATTCCTGAAGCATACACTTGATTAGGGCAGCCTTCAATTGTACAAGACAAATGTGTAATCTTAGGATTGTAGAATTTTTCTGAATCTCTTTTGTATGGAGCCGCTGGTTCAACAAACAACATAAGAATGCCTTTCAGTGACCTGGCAGGTGTGTTCAAGTTTATGTTCCACATCGGGTCGCTCTTGTCTTTTTGCATTAAACTATGTCTAATCACCCTGTCATAATAAATTGGAAGTCTTGACTGGTACTGATTTTGTATGAGTCTAGCTAGATCGGTGTGTGTGTGACAATTTCATACTCCAAGGAAATGTTAGAGATCTTATACATTGCACTAAGATCAGATGATTTAATAACTTTGGAGTAGTCATTGAAAGTTAGTTCAAAGCTCAGACGGTCATTCAGTGCTCCTTGGTAATAAGGTAAATGTGCTGTTAGGATTTCAAACTCAAGTGGAATGTAAAATCTGGTTCCATGTGTTTCTGCTATAATAATTTCCTTGGCTACCCCAGTAGTTACCTTATCTGCTGCGTCGATTCGAAGTTTACCAACATTATCTGACTGTATGCCTTGGTAAATACGGTCTTCTCGTTCTTCTCTTGTGAGCCACAAATCTTTGTAACAGTACAACACATCTGAGTCATCAAGACTAAACACTTCCTGTCCTTCAAGTTTTACTTTAATAGTTCTAACAATTGCTCTGCCAAGATTGTTAACTAGTGTTCTGTTCACGTCTGCGTCTGATGTTAGTTCAATATTAAATGCAAGGCGTGCAGTGCCAGGAACATTAACGTCACTGGGCCCTAGGTTTGGAAACTTGACTGTAAGTGTTTGGTTCTGGTCTATGGTACTTGGATTGTTTGTGATGACGATTGATTGCCTAATGGCCTTAACACCAAGAGGCTCACGTAGTTTTCTATATGGGTCTAACTTTGATCCGTAAGACTGTGTCATTTTTATTATGCACAATAAAAAATAATAAATTAATAAAACAATGGCAGCGGGAGGGTTTAATCATGAAGATTTTGAAATGGATGACATGTATGATTTTGGTAATACAACAGATATGACAGATATGACTGGTACAAGAAATATTTACAGTTTACGTCAGGAACTTTTAGAAACCAAAGTGAACTCATTTTATGATCATGTTGGTGGCCGCCCAGACAACATAGATCCTAATCAGTTTGAACTTGATGGCAAGGGTCATTTATATTTAAATACTGTTGACAAAAAGGTAAAGTACTATTGACTAACAAGAAAGACCCTGGTAAGTTTAGGGCTTTAAGTACAATCAAAAATGAAGGCGGTGTTGGTGCCTTGCATCAACTTGGAATTAGAGGGTCTCCTGTCACGCCGCGTCTTTTTAGTGCGCTTCACGACACGCAAACAAAGTTGCCAACAGGGCAAGAAATTGAAATGGCACCAGTAACAAGTCTGCCAGAAATAGCAAACACAGTGATACAAGAAACCTCATTTACTGAAGGACAATTAAATGATGCTATGAAAACAATAGATGACCCACCTTTGACAATGAGGGAGATTATAGGATTAGATAAATCTCTGCAGACAATAAGAGGTGAGATGGTTAATAATGTAGCCAAACTAGGTGAGCTTGATAAACATATAGAATGAGAAAAAGAGAAACTGGCTACAGCAGACAATGGGAATCTTGACACAGAAATGAAAGAAAGAATACAACACAGATTAAATGATTTGCAGATAGAAAGATCTGGAAGGTTAGAAGTGATTAGTATTGGAAGACAAAAACTGAAAACACAGGTCAACAGGATTAGAGAAACTATTCAGAAAATACTTCACAAAGACACAACATTGCCTGAGAGACTGAAAACACTTTTCAGAGAACAGGGTATCACAATTGCCAGTTTAATTACTGCTCTTGGATTTATTATCAGTACTGTTGTGTTGGCTGTCTCTGTGGGTGGCAGTGGTGGAGGTGGTCCAGCACCGCCAGCACCACCACCACCACCAGCACCTCCAACAGACCCAAAAGATTTACAGTCATGGGTAAAGAAACAACTGTCTCACATATCAGACTTGCTTGAGAAATTGGCTGTGAAAGCAATGGATGCTTTGCCTGGCATTATAGGCACTGTTGTCAGTTGGCTTATTAGTACTACAGCAAAGGTAGTTGGGTTTATGGCAGAGCATGTTTGGGTCTTTTTGGTGACAGTAGGAGGGTTGATGGTGGGTTATTTAATGAAACAGATAAAGAAGTAAAACCCCTAATCCAGTGAGGCCTATTACCAATGCAGTTCTCTCTGACTCATGGGTGTCAGGGGTTGGTGTTAGATCCGGGGTTGACTGTACTGGCTGTATGGGTGATGTCGTTACTGGTCTTACCGTCTGTAATGATTTTAATGACTGTACATGTGTGGTTGTGGCCCCCAAGTTTACAGATTGATTGAGACCTAATTTTTGATCATGACCTGCAACAACTATTTCATTATTATAATTTGTTATTGTACCCATTTGAAGTTGAAGATCAGACGGTAACATGTATAACCCGATGCCAACTACAAAATCAACTTTTGATCTCGCATATCTGAGAACATCTTGGTAGCGTTGTATGCTTGATGGGAGATCGACTGTTGAATTAATTGAATCTTCTAGATTAGCAAGAAACTGTTTTTGTGCTTCAAACTTTCCACTTCCATTCAAAATGTTTGATTTTGTTAATGATTGTGCACCTAGTATACACCAGACATATGTTCTGATTGACTCATTTACGCGCTCAACTCCTGCTTGAGTAAACCCGTCACTCTTGTCTAAGATAATTGTGGTCCATGCATTAGACTGTTTCTGTTCTATTGAGCCTAACCAGACTTCAGATTTAGATGAGAATGAAGTGTAACCGGGGTAGTAATCTTGAGGGTATTGTCTGTGACTCATAGCATAATACAATGTACCCATACCGTTGTGATCATCAAGTTTTTGTGTAAAGTCATACCTGGGGCCAGGGTTGATGTTAAACTCATTACAGATGCGTTCAAACGCTTTCATATCCATGGGGTTGTTAAACCTGTTGAAACTGGATTCAGTTGGTAGTGGTGTATGCAGTTCTGACAGTATACGTCTAAGCTGGTAATAAACATGGAAACGATACACAGACCTAATCAGTTTGTTTGAGTGATTCAAATGGTCTGTGAATGAAACACCACAGCCTGTAGTTGAACATAGTATAGCAAAGTTAAGCTGGTTTTGAAACATCTGTAGTGGACTTGAAGACCACTTTCTTGCAGTAGCATCGTCTGTAATTGGAGGGTTTAGGTAATGGTCAAATGGATTGGGTACTTTCACTTGAAATAGATCTTGTTTACTTACAGCTATATCGAGCTGGTTTAACTGAATTATTTTCTGTTCATAAGTAGGTGCAACATTATATTTGGCATCTATATTAAATTGAAATGCATTTTTTGTGGTAATGGTTGGCGATTTAAATTCCATGCTTTTTATATGAGATAATAAAAATGTTTATTACCTTAACAAATCTTGACACAAGCAAACCAGTGTGGTTAACTAGTGGGATTGATAATCGTGATGGTAGCAAGGCTGTAGCTATCCATGAAATGTTCTACACAGTAAAATGGTTTAATGTAACAGATGATGGTGAATATTCTGTGCATGGAATGATAGGTACTACAAGTTTTGGCACTAATCATTTACAGCCTGGGTATTATGACTTTTGTACTATAGCTGAATTTTTACAAAATATGTATAAAATTAAAGCAACTTTAAATCCAGCTAACTTGTTTGTTACATTGGATTTCCAAAAGATAGTCAGATTATATTAACAGACAAACTTTTAATACTATTAGGTTTTTTATCAAAATGTGATATTAGTATTGTAGCTGTTAGTGGTGATGATGATTGGACTTATGAAGCAGGATTAAAATTTAAGCCCAAAAAAGACAAAATAACTGGAAGATATCCTGTTCATTTGTCAGTACACACAGTACTAAATGTTTATTTGAAAGAACTGAACACAACTGAGAATGTTCACAATGGAAAACCTTCAACTTTGTTGAGATGCTTACCAACTGGAACTGCACCCTATTGTGAAAGTGTGGTTGTTAGATTTCCTAATTTACAGTTTAAGAAATTAGGTTCTAGTTTCTTTGAGTCACTATGCATATCTGTAACTAATCAGGATGACAAACCAGTTGTTATGCATGATTTTAGTGTAGTGTTAGAAGTTAAATAATTTTATTTTTGTTTATAAAAATGAGTGGTATTGGTCCAAAGCCGAGAATCATACCAGTTGCGTGTCCGGTAACAGAGTTGAAAGATTTGGCTGATGTACAGGATTTTGAGAAGGAGGGAGAAATTGGAGAGGTGTATGGTTTTGAACTTGATTCAACTGGCATGTACAAGAGGAAAGTAATCGATGACATGAAAGATGGCACAGAGAGACCTATACCTAAACTTGGTCAGCTGCGTGATGTTACTGTACCAGTTGCGCCTACTCTTGTAAATAATGCACCATACAACTTAATACATGTTGGTAATAAATGGGTTGTTTCACCTGTGCTGCCTGTGCCTGCGCCTGCACCCACAATTGACTGGGACATAAAGTTGGAATTTATTAGTCCTTATGTATACACTGATGATGAAGGTGCCTTAGTGTTTAGGAAAGTTGTTAATTCTGGGCCGCTTATTGTAAGCCTTCTTCCAAGCTTTGCTTCAGACGACAATAGCAGAGAAAAACTGAAAGTTGAAAATTATGAGAAACGGAGGTATCTTCTTACGCACAGGAAGGGTCGATCTGATGCAAAGGTCGTGTTTGCACCAGTAAACTTTGTGATTGCAAGAGAAGCAACAATAGTATTTGAAATTATCATGAGATCTGTAACTTCTGCAAAAGAGGCAGATATAGCACAGGGAATAAAACTTACATGGGATGAAACAGTATCAGAATCAACAAAGGTCTTTATTGCTATTAGAAAAAATGTAGATGTTTTTGAAGTTTCGAGCAGTATTCCCGCTGTCAAGGTGGTGGTTGACAAAACAACTTTTGTTCGTCTAAGTTACATAAACCTTGAACACATTGATCTTGTTTCATTTTATTATGCCAGCAAATTGTATACTTTTGAAGAGTTGCAAAATGTAATGGATGATTAAATAAATAAAAAAATATTTGTCAAATAAAAATGATAGACTTGTATCCGCAACTACCGACGACTGAGACTGTGTCATTATTTGTGCCTGATCCGCATGCGACAGCTATGCCAATTGCATCAGATAAAACATTACCGGCAGACGCATTCAGATTAAATAATATTACAGAAGCTAAATATTTGGAAAGTGAAGAAGCTAGGTACTCACGGTGTAAGAGACGGTATAAGACCGTTTTCAATTCTGTACAAAACACATCTATGGCTGTTGGTGCTTTTTCAGCTGGTTGTTCTGTAGGGGGTATTGTTCTTTTTGCCACAGGAATTGGAAGTTTAATTGGAATAGGATTGGAAGGAGCTAGCATTGCCACAGGATTGGCTTGCTTTGGTTTGGAGGCCTTAAACAAGAGGTTTCACACAAAATTACAGAAACATGAAGCATTGAGTACTTTGGTGGGTGCAAAGCTGAGCAGTATGAAACTTATTATCAGTAAGGCATTGAACGATAATTGTATTGATGATGAAGAATTTAAGCGAGTCCAGGATGATTTGAATAATTACAAAAAACAGAAGTCTGAAATACAGAATAAAATGCGTAGTCAGTCTCCCGTGAATGTTGAAGAACTGAAGGCCAGTTTTTTAGCAGAGGGAAAAAGGATAGGGGTACAGGAAACCACAGAAAAGCTACACATTCTTTTAAACAAATAAAAATCAGATTTGGTAATCGTTTATTAATGTCATACACTTTACAGAGAGATGTCATACCACTTACACCACTTGTACCTGATTATTTAGCTCCATCTGCACCACCGCCAGAGTACTACTGAGAAAAGTTTTTTTATTGTCCTTGTATCTTGATAAAACTGTCTCAGTGTCTTGGGACTTGAGTCAAGTTGTTGTAAGAACTTGTAAAAACTTACAGTAAGTAATTAATAAGTTCTTATGATAAGTAATTAATAAGTTCTTATATCAACTCACTTAAAGGTTACTTCTGCAGGTTCTTAAAAGTTAGTTGTAACTTATTAGTAATGTATAAAGTTCCACTTAAAATTACTTAGACATGTAAATGATTAGGTGTTCATAGAGACAATAGTTATAGAGATAGATACTAAGAGATTTAAAAGATAATTAAATAATAATGACGCATCGGTCATGCTCGTCACTTTTTAAAAATCAAAGGGTTGATTCGGAAATAACGGGGGTGTAATGGGTGTCAAAATTTTTATATTAAAAATGACGTAAATTAATGACCGATGCGTCATTATTGAATTCATTGTCTTTTAAATCTCTTAGTATCTATCTCTGATGCCAGCTTACCTCATCGCAGTGGCATACAACCAACCGACAGAAGACGCGCTTATCTCCCACCCAGCGCTATACTGTACTAAACAAAAAGTAAGCGTGCCCCCCAGAGAAAACAGCTACGCCCTGCGACAAACTAATGAACGGAGTCTCTTGGCTTTACTTCGCGAACGAAGATTCTATAAGGGTTGCCCACGACGTCTGCAGGCATGCTCGTGGCTGCGGAGGTGAATCCTAGACGGGCAGGTTCGACCGCAGTGGCTGCATGGGGAGGTCTGGCCAGGGTTCTGAGTTGCGGCAACTCTGTTTTGTTTTTTTTTTTTCTTCTCTTGAGCCGCTTTTCCTTAAGGCTAGCTCTGCGAGAGTCCTCAAAGGAGACGGCTGCCTTGTAAATGGTGTAGCGCCAGGTGTCGCGGTCCACAGCAAACGAAGACCACTGTCGGTGATCGATTTGGCAGGCACTAAGTGACTTCTTGTGACAGTCTTTGTATCACTTCTTTGGTGCCCCTCTGTCTCGGTGTCCAGTGGCGAGCTCGCCTAACAGGGTGCTCTTGGGTAGGCGATGATCCTCCACCCTGGAGACGTGCCCCGCCCAGCGGAACTGTGTCCGCAGCAGCAAAGCCTCGATGCTCACATTTTCTGCCTGTTCAAGGACCTCGACGTTGGTGACATAGTCAATCCAGTGAATGCCAAGGATGGTACGCAGGCAGCGCTGGTGGAAGCGTTCGAGGAGTCGTAGTTAGCTGCGGCAGAGGGCCCAGGACTCGGAACCATACAGCTGGGTGGTAGTGGTGGTGGTGGTGGTGGAGTATACGCCTGATTACCCACCCGACTGACCACGCCACTACATGCTACGACAAAAGAGAGAGGGACAGCGCTCCCCACAAACTTTCTCCACCCGCAGTGTGCGGCAACACATCACGCGCAGCAAAACGAAGAGGAGCGGCTAACCGCCCCCTGAACAGATACTTAAGAGAAACCAAAGAGAAAAGGCAGGACGCAAGCCGAGCATCAAAGAGCGCAGTCGTTCTTTACAGTACACGCAATGAACGTGTGACCAAACAGACCACCAATCTGCCGGGCGGCAGATCTGACACAGCCGATAACAGGCGAAACCAACAAGACTACAAAATGACAGCCGAAACGGCGACCGACACTCTATCCGAGTGAAGAAGGTCATTAACATTCCACGACACGAAATGATGCTAAAATCCACATATGGTGGTCAGGCTTAGTCCGCTGACGAGAGTAGTGCCTGGCAAATAAGCAAAAATTTACTCGAAATACACAAACGCAAATAAATGACAAATCAAAACCAAACGTCAAATAGTTTTGTGTATACGGCCCGACTGGGTAAATCCTGAAGCCTGCGTGTGTGCGATGAGAGTTTTTTCCTACACGGATTGTTGGGGACTAACCTGTTCAGTCGTGTTCTTCCGCGTAGATTGATCTTTGGTCGATCCGCATGTATGGTGACAGGCTAGCCTGTTTTGGTCAAACACAAAACGATGTTTGGTCTTGTCACATGAATCAACGAAATTGATGAGAAGAAAACCCTAAGGGATTTTTGAAAACTGAGACTGAAGTAACCCACTTCCCACCACCAAGGCACCCAGAGAGACCTAAAAATGTCACATAGACGCAAGAACACACGAATCGACAAATTGGCGGAAAAGCCCGGAAATCCCAATCTCCACTGGAGTTAAGTGAACGCATCTTACAGCCCATCCTCAGACGTGACTGATTGAAGCAAACACCACACCCCTCCTAACCAACAACGATGTATATCGCCAGCGAATGAAGTGGACAACCCCCGAAATCTTAATCAGTGACCAGACTTGAGACACCAACCTCTGGCTGCCAGCTAACCTCATCGCAGTGACATACAGCAGACAGACAGCCCTCGCGCTGTACTCCAACCCGGCGCTACACTCTAAACAAAAAGTAAGCGCGATTCCCCAGCTCCCACCCGGGTCTGCCCTGGGGTACTTAGGTGGGGTTAACTACTTTTTAGTTCCCAGGGTCACCCTGGTCAGCCCCACAGGGTGGGATTTCCCCTCTATTCTGGGGCATGTGTTTCTGTCTGTGTGTTTCACCTGTATTTTTTTTAAACTCTCTCTACTGTCTGCGCTGTCTGTAACTCTTGATATTGGATGTGTGTTGTTAAATGGTCTTAGGATTATTTAGCGTATTAGACCGGCTGGCGACATACATTGAATATTCTGTTTAGGTTTTTTTTTTCACAAGTAGTGCAGGCGTGTCCTGAGAAAATCTTGTTGCTGTCGGGACGTTAAGCAATGTACAACCAACCAGCGATTCCCCAGACAAAACAGCTGCCCCTTGCGATAAACTAATGAACGGAGTAAACGCCTGACTACCCACCCGACTGACCACGCCACCAGACGCTACGACTAAAGCGAGGGAAATAGGGCTCCCCGCAAACCGATTCTACACCCGCACTGCGCTAGACTAACACGAGAAGAAAACACGATCACGCGGAGCAGAACCTGAAAGGAAACCAGAGAGAAAACGCAGGACGCAAGCCGAGCCAGCAAAGAGCGCAGACATTCTCTACAGTACACGCAATGGACGTGTGACCAAGCAGACTACCAGCCTGCCGGGCAGCAGATCTGACACACAGTTGATTATCAGGCGAAGCCAACAAGACTATAAAATGAAAGCTGAAACGGCGACCGACACTCATTGATCCCATCATGCTTCCTTGTTGGTTGGGCGCTCTTGGTCACGGCTCGCCTGCCTTCAGACACGGTCTCGCTATTTAGCCTCTCACCCTACACATCCAGCCGCCATTTTGAAAACCAGTCGCCGGCCCTCTACAAACCGCTTCATCACCTCTACCCACATCAACGACGCTACCCATTTTCAAGCCTACACGCTACCAGTGCCTCTGCTATGCGCTAAGCCATTTGGGGGGGGGGGGGGGGGCTACCTGGGTCCGCTATTCAGGCCTCGGCCTAGTTCCTCGTCTCTTCTCTTCGCTTCTCCTCGCCTCGTCACACCTTCACTTTTTCGCCTGCGGAGTTTTTCTTGGGTATTGGTGTTAGTGATAGCACTGAGGCGATACCCGTAGTCTATCTGCGTAAATTAAAGTACAATTAGTACTAAAATCTTTTAAACCATAAACTTTTTACATCTTTAGCGAATTCTTAAAATCTTGTTACAGTTCTTAGCGAATTCTTAAAATCTGTCCCGCACGGAGGACAACTGTATGGCCTCCCTGGTCGAGACTTTGTCCTCGGAGACTGATGAAAGATCTGATTCCTCGCCGGCCTCAATAATTTGAGAGGACCATGGAAATCCTGCTAGAAAGAGAAGAAAAAGGCGCAATTCTAAGGCTAATCGCGCGAGGGCCTCCCCTCGGCAGGATCTAATCGCATCCTCATCTTTTGAAAAACAAACCTCGACATCCCTTGGCGTCACTTCGTCCTGTGGTGCCACGGGAGAGCATTGGACACCCCCTCCCCCCCCCCTTTACTCCCCCCCCCCTCCCCCCCCCCCCCGCCCCCCACTGACGACATTCCTAAAACATCCCTCGGCGCTGCCCTGCATGAGCTCAGGTCACCCTCCCCACATCCAAACGTTTTGATCCATACCGACATTGTTCATGATGACACTGCCGCAGGGGCGCATAGGTCTTCCCCTCCCCCCTCCCCATCATGATTCCCCTCCCCCCCCCCCCCCCACGCCGAAAAAAACTCCCTTCACTGGAAGAAAATACCATGGATACGGGTGATGGAGGGGAGTCCACCGCTGGAATTGAGATCTTTTCTCCCAAGCGACAGTTGACTCCCCTCCGTCATGAACGTTTCACTATTTCCACCCCCTCTCCACATACCAACCCCCCTCCGCTCCACATCGCTGAGTCGATTGTTCTCATCGAGGAAGATCGATCTATCTATCTATCTATCTACCTACCTATCTACCTACCTACCTACCTACCTACCTACCCAACCACCCACCCACCCACCCACGCACGCACGCACGCACGCACGCACGCACGCATCCATCCATCCATCCATCCATCCATCCATCCATCCATCCATCCATCCATCCATCCATAGATTCTATCTCATTCTATCCCATTCTATTCTATTCTATTCTATTCTATTTATCTCTCTATCTCTCTATCTCTTTATCTCTTTATCTCTCTATCTCTCTCCCGTAGTCTTGCCGACCGTTGGGGCACCACTGATGACTTGGCAACCAGCTCCCTCCATTCCTCTCTGTTCTCTGACATTCTTAGCGTATCGCCCAGCTTTCGTCCTGTTTACTCTGAGATATTGTCCTCCCATCTTTTCCTCTGTCTTCCTCTCCTTCGTCCTCCTTACACCGTGCTTTGGCAAGCCCTGCTAAACGCGTGACATAACGTTTGCGTTTTTTTTACAATGGCTAATAGGTCTTCATAGGGCCCGATGGCTTGCCTGATTCTGCTTCCCACTTCCTCGTTCGTGATGTGATCGCTGTATGAAATGCCAAGCAGCCTTCGAAAACATCTCATTTCAGTGGCTTGTATGCTCCTTTCAAGATCTGCTGTGAGGGACCATGACTCACAGGCATATAAGAACACTGAAATGACTAAGGAGTTCATCAGTCTGATCTTGGAGCAGAGTGTGATGTTTCTGTCCTTCCATATGGTCTTCAAACATGTCAGTGCTGTTGTTGGCTGCGCAATCCTGGACAGTATTTCTGGTTTTGGTCCCTCGTCTCTCACAATGGCTCCTAAGTATTTGAATTTGTTAACTGTTTCCATTTTTTGGCCTCCAATCATGATGTCAGTGCCATTGCCACTGGTGTTATTGGTCATCAGTTTGGTCTTCTCTGCACTGATTTCCATCCCAAACGCAATGGCTGTACTGTCCAGCCTTTCCACCAGCTGAGCTAGCTCCTTCTCTGTTCCTGCAAGGCCATCATGTCGTCTGCAAAGCGAAAGTTCGTGATTGTTCTGCCTCCAATACTGACAGTTCCTACGTGGTCTTTCAGAGCGTCTGTCGTGATTCTTTCCAGGAAGATGTTGAAAAGAGTAGGTGAGAGCAAGCATCCTTGTCTGACTCCGACTGTAGTCCTAAACCAGTTTCCTATTTTGCCGTTGAAGCAGACTGCGTTAGTGGCCTTGTTGTAAAGGTTGTAAAGGAGGAAGATACACGACTAAAAAATCCCCTTTCAAACCGTTCAAGCAAAATAAATTAATAGAAATCATTACCAGCATACAACTGCTCACGCGGAACCGACCGCCGGCGCGGTCGCGGAGGTATGGTGCTCCTATCCGGTCAGAGTTCGTGATCTCGGGACCGGCAGTACGCGGCTCAGGGATCACAGCCTCACCTCGGCAACGGCGCCGGAGTTGCCCCGTCGAAGCTTACCCTCCGTCAGCTCGGCCGGGACGTCTGGATCGTTCCATGCCCAAATCCTAGAGCCCAAAAACTACTGGCTGGTAGAACTATCATTGGTGGGGCGGATGTCGAGTGTACCGTCCCTACCCCCAGGGTGCTGGGGGTGGGCCACGGCATCCACTGAAGATCTGATCCATATAAAAAAACGCCTTAACCCTCCAAGGATTCCGACCAAATGTTTCCCGACTGAATAACAAAGACAACACCCCCTCTAAAGGTGTTAAGATTGAGTTTCAAAACTTAACAAAACTTCCGCCTAAAATCAAGATAGGCGTCCTTATGCTGCGATTTGAGCCCTATATCCCATCTGCTACCCACTGTACTATTCAGATTGGGGCATAGCCCAAATGTCTGTATGCGTGAGAGGTGGGAGCCACCAACATCACCGGGCCTCCTGCCCAGACAGCATCATCCCAAACTGTGTAAACTGTGGTGGCGCCCATAGCGCCGCCTACAAGAAATGTCCCAAGATTATTATCTACAGGGAAGCCAACCGAATTAGAAATATTGTCTACATTCCATATCAAGAGGCCGTCAATTCAATTCAATTCAATTCAAATACTTTATTTTGTCAGTCTAGCCGACAAATTTTCTTTCGTTGGGATCACATGCGCGCGTACGGTTTTAGCCACATTATAACAATGGTGAAAAAAAAAACAAAAAAACATGACCACGGTGTACAGTGTTAGTGGTATAGGAGTGAGTCTGTCACTTGCAAGATGCCACTGCGACATCTGAGGTGCAAGTTCCTCGACGGCGTCAACAAGGAGAGAGAGATACGCTAGTTAACACACTCTTCATTTAGGAGACGGATGACCGAGGGTACAAAGCTGCCCTTGTAGCGTTTGGTTTTAACAAGAGGAGCCTTGAACATACGGCCAGACGGGAGCTTTTGAAGGTGCTTAGAAAGGCAGTGGGAAGTGTCCCTTGCGTATCATTCTCGTCCTGTAGAGGCCGTCAAGGCTCTCCAACCTGCCACCAACGATTTTCTCACTAAGCCTGATTATCTTATTCCGCTTCCTTCAGGAGAGCCTAAATACTAATTCAAGCCAAAAACAAACCTGTTCTAGAACCTCAACATCACTGTAACTTGAATAAAACCGCCTGGACCCAGACTGTCCCATCAACTCAGAAAATCCCTCCTCCCCAAAGGGCAAAATTTATAAATCAGCCCCTTCCCTAAATAACGAGAGACCCCTCCTCACAAACAAACTTCCATTTCTCGAGCTGCTCCTAGGGATAATCATAGGACCTCTCAACCCAGTCAGCGGGTGAGATTGTACCCTTCTAGCCTCCAAACTGCCCCCAAAAAGACCCTGGAAAAATCAGGCCCCGGACGGAACGAAAGAGCTCTGGCTCAAAAAACTGGCCCAGGCCGGATGGAGAATTCCCTCGGATCAACATCAAATTCTGTCACCCTCAATGGAATCAGATAATACTTCCTCTCCCTCCGGACCAAACCAATGATTAGTCTCAAGACCTCTAGGATAATCGATGTCCAGAGGAATATGGAGTCCCTGACTAAAGCAATCTCAAATGGAAATTTTCAGGAAAATCTATCCTTCAGTTTAATCAGCTTATTATGTCTGTTGTGGTCTCCCTGTTCCCACAGTAAACTCGCGAATTAAATGTGTTTGATTGTTTCGCTGGATTCTACTTTATTTGTACATTCAATTCTCAGGATAATGGTCCCAAACCAACCCTTAATATTCTTCAATAGAATTGTAGGTCCATAAAAACTAATATTCATTTTCTAAATAAGTATCTTTTAGAAAAAAGCCCCACAAATAATTTGCCTACAATCACTAAATACTACTAAATTTAAATTGGGACATATCCCTGGCTACTATTTTCCCCTATTACTGAATTTAAAAGCAAAACATCCGATTTGGTTCACACCGCCACATATGTTGAGATTGGATTAAAACATGAAGCCTTCAATGACCCCTGTTCCTCTTCACCCCTCTCATCCCATATATAGTAATTTTACTAAAATTTAAATTCCCTAATAAAAACAAAATTATAAAAAATATTAAAGATATAATTTTATGCTCCTAAATCTGTCCACAATACTGAACTGGATTGGCTAAACTCTATATCTGGAGATGGATGGCTTATTGTGGGCGACTCAAACATCCATCACCCGCTATGGTTCTCCAATATTCAGGATAATCAGAAAATTGTACATAGCCAAGCCAATGACATAATGTATTCTAATTTCATTGTTTTGAATAATGGCCAATTCACTCGAATTTCAGACCGCGCATCTCAAAACCCCTCACCTGTGGACTTAACAAATCATATCACCTAATTTACTTGCAATGACGATCCCCTAGGCAGTGATAATGTACCCATTAATGTAAAAATAGATTTTAACTCAAGTTTCTCCCCTAATCCCTCCCAAAATAAAGGTAAATTTGAATATGAAAAAGAAAATTGGCCTCTCTTTACAAAACTGGTCCTGAAAGATATCGACAATATCGTTAGAACCAATGTTGATACCTTCTGTACTAGTTTCACTAATTTAATATTAAATTTTAAGGCAGCTGAAAGCTCTGTTTCTCGCAACCCCCACCCGGGTCTGCCCTGGGGGACTTGGGTTGGGTTAACTACTTTTTAGTTCCTAGGGTCACCCTGGTCAGCCCCACAGGGTGGGTTTTCCCCTCTAATCTGGGGCATGTGTTTCTGTCTACTCTTGGTCCATTCACCTGTATTTTCCTTTTTAAACTCTCCCTACTGTCTGCGTTGTCTGTAGCTCTTGATATTGGATGTGTGTTGCTAAATGGTCTTGGGTTGATTTAACATATTGGACCGGCTGGCGACATACATTCAATATTCTGTTTAGGTTGTTTTTTTCACAAGCAGTGCAGGCACGTCCTGAGAAAGTCTTGTTGCTGTCGGGACGTTAAGTAATGTACAACCAACCAACCATCTATTTCTCGCAGCTCTGCTGCTCCCAACAATAAACCAGTTAATCCTAGGTGGACAGACGAATGTGCTGCCACAGTCAAAAATAAAAATACACATATAATACATGGAAAAAAATGTAAATCCAGTACGAACCATCAAGCAATGAAGACGGCGAATATTCAATGTAATAAAATAATAGCTCAAGCTAAATTAATATTTTTAAATCAACAAATTCAAAATGAGATCCATTCTCCCACTGATCTAACTAATCCTTCTCCGGTAGCCATAATACACAACAATTTGAAATATTCTACTGATTAAGCGAAACAAACCTACTAGCTGAAGTCTTCTCATTCTCTCCCTTCTTACATTAAAAATTATAGAGCTCCTGAAGAATTAAAACCAGAATATCAGGACCCCTCTTCTTCTACTAATACTTCTCCGATGGATCTATCATTTCTATTCAGGAACTTAATATCGTGCTTAAACAAATAACATCCACTAAATGCTCCCCAGGACTCGATAATATAACATATCCAATGATCAAGCATTTACCTATTGAAGGTAAAACTCTTCTTTTAGAACTAATGAATAAATGCTATAGTGAGGGATCCCTTCCTCATACCTAGCAACATGGTATTGTCATTCCCATCCCGAAACCTCAAAATCATTCCCATCCCGAAACCTCAAAAACCCAGAATTCTACTAGTTCCTTTCATCCTATAACGTTAACTTCAAATCTCAGTAAAAGTATTGAGAAACGTGTTAAAATTCGTTTAGAATTTCAGCTGGAAAAAAATAATGCCATTCCTCACACAGGCTGGCTTCAGAAAGCACAGATCCTGTGATGATCAGTTATATACTCTCTCGTCCACGATCCGACAGGCCTTTAAAAGAAACAAAATGTTCTAGCATGCTTTTTTATGTCAGACGCGCATTTGATGTGGTCTGGCATCGGAAACTGCTACCCAAAAAATCTAAATTTTGGACTTACTGGAAATATATATACATATATTAAAAACTTTCTTCAGAGGACCCTTCAGGTCAAAATAAAGCATACGTCATCTAATATTTATCGAACTGATTGTGGAGTTCCTCAAGGCACCTGCCTAGGCCCGACACTTTTTAATATTATGCTGGCTGATCTTCCACGTCACTTGCAAATAAATCAACATAAGAAATCCATCTATCCCATAAAATGATCTCAGTATGCCGATGACATTGCCATCTGGCAGCTAACCAACTCAACGAGCCCTTATAATAAAACCAGGATTATTGATAAAAAATAATGCCAAATCATTTCAAACTGCTATCGATTACATACATAAATATATGACTGATAACAAATTTGAAATTTCTTCTGAACAAACGCAGCCACTCTTTTTTAGTCCTAGAAAGGTTATATTAGATTGTGAGTTATCAATCGTCACTATAAACGGGGTTAGACATCTACATAAACCATCTACCCAAATAACATTTTTACGAGTTATTTTTACTCCCACTCTAAATTGTACCCCACATATTAATCATCTCACAGTTAAAGCTAACAGAGCAATCAATCTATAAAAATGCTTAGAGCAGAGGCCTAGGGGAGAGGCCCCAAACTTCTTATACATATCCATAAAGCCCAATCTCTCCTATGGGTCAGAATGTTTTCTCCAATCCTCCAAACACTATCTTAAAAAGCTGGAATCAGCTGAAATGAAATCCTTCAAATATATACTTGAAATTCCCTTACATGTGGCTAATAAAGCTGTATATGCCCAAGCTGGCATCCTTCCCCTTAATCACTATATTTTAAAACTATGTGCTTCCTATGCCATACGCGCGTTTGCCACTGAAAACAACGCACAAGAGACATACTTAAAAGAAATCCAATTTGATGCTAAGGAAGGCATAATAAATAATAATGTTCCGCTATCCAATGAAATAAATAGGGAGTTAAGACTCATTACAGCTATATCAAAAGTGTACTTTCATGTCGGAGTAACTCCTCCAAAACCCTGTCCCATTTCGGCCTCATTTTTCCCACCCTGGACTCTCCTGACGGCTCCATCTGCACTGAAAGTCCTAATGTTAATAAGAAAGATAATTCTCACACCCAAAAAAACTCTTACCCTAAGTTACCTATCACAGCATACACTGATGGTTCTATCGATATTCATGGAAATGTAGGCTGTGGCTTCCACATCCCATCGCTTAACAAAACTTCCTACTATAATCTCAACCGGGGCTGCTCCATCTGTACAGCGGAGCTGGTCGCCATTAACATGGCTCTAAACCATCTAACAGCTCTGCCGTTGCAGATGTATCAAGTCCTGATTTGTACTGACTCTAAGGCAGCATTACAAAGTCGGTCACTTAACAATAAATTGGTACGTTCTTTCACTTGAAATAAACTTTCTTATTCATCAACTTGTCAGTCGAGGGGTTAATGTTGTCCTTCAGTGGGTTTCCTCTCACGTCGGAGTCCTGGGAAATGAACTGGCGGATAGGGCCGCCCGTCAGGAGGCATGAAGTTCCCCGGGCTTTCAACCTATTAAACTTTCCCTATCTGTAACAGAAACACAGAATAAATTTAAAAAACAAATAATTGCCAATTACTCTAAAGAAAACGAACTTCTTAGCCAGTTCGCATTTTTTAAAAGCCCAATAATAACCTCTCTATGCATCCGATAGATCCAGTCTTGAACAGACTCTGCACGGGTAGTTGGAAGGTCAGATGGTCCCTTCCCAGTCCGCCTCTGCGGATAAGACTTCACACCAGACCATGTGGTCTTTGAGTGTGAGGTCTTCTCCGCACCGTGCGACTCGATTCGATCCTCCCACCCAACTCTCAAAACCCTGCATTCTATTTTAGAAAATGCCGATCAAAATACTATCGCTCACATATATACGGTAATGAAACTTCCCTACATACGACACATGATCTAGTAATTTTCCCTCCCCCCCCCCCCCCTTGCCCCTCTATCCGGTTGTAGCGTGCGTAGTACTGTTCGCTCCCAACTTCCTCTTTTTCTGCTCATCTATCCGGCGCGGCTTACGTTTTGCTCGCTCCCCAACCCTCTCTTTTGTCTACTCTCCTACCCCTTAACCCTTAACCGTGGCTTCATACCTAAATAATTTATTAATTTTGTCCCCTCCCCCCCCCCCCCTTGACCCTCTATCCGGTTGGCTGTAGCTTGCGTATTGTTCGCTCCCGACCTTCTTTTTTCTGCTGTTCTATCCGGCGCGGCTTGCGTTTTGCTCGCTTCCGAACCCCCCTCTTTTTATTAATTTATTTCCCGGCCATAGATTTGCTCATGTATATTACCATTTGTTTGGTGATTATTTCTTTTCAACTTGTAAGTAAGTCATTTTCATAACCCGCGCTGCCCAATTCTGAGCTATCGCGTTTGTCAATGATAAAATAAAGCTATTCCGCATATGCGCCATAGCTCCTAGCGAGACGTCTTGTCCCTCGTGCACTCGCCCCGGCTTCTCTCTCCCATTATCATAACTGACATTCCTTTGTTTATATATTTTCCAAATTATATTTTAAATCTTTTTTCTTAAAATGGTGGTCCTGAAATTTCAACCCTCATTAACAATGTCAATAAAAAATAATTACAAAAATAAACTTTATCTAGGTTCGTTGCTGGGTTGGAAGATATTGTCTCTGTCTTTAAAATAGACAATCAGCGCGGCCCTCGGCCGTGCTGTGTGCAAAATCGTGCAAACTGGATAGTTCCTCTCTCTCTCTCTCTCTCTCTCTCTCTCTCTCTCTCTCTCTCTCTCTCTCTCTCTCTCTCTCTCTCTCTCTCTCTCTCTCTCTCTCTCTTTCTCTCTCTCCGCGAACGCCGGAGGAAGCTGTCGACTTTTCCGTTCTCTCCGCCGTGTACAGTCAAGCGGACGAGATATCAGTTTGATGGATTATATTGTGTTTTACTATTCTACGTTACTCGGACGTTTTGTTTTCTAATCGTGCACATTACTTTGTGATCTCTTTGCATATCTGGAATATATTTTGTGACATTATATTCAGTGGTGAATTAATCGTGTGGTGTGGTTCATTATACCGGACTGTAACGTGCTTTTTACTGCAACTAAATTGCTTTTCCTGGACTTCAAACCCCTACTGTGACGGAGAGTGGACTTGCATACTGTCTCACCATACTGTGTTCATAGTGAGTAAAAAACAAACAAAACATGTTTTTTGTACGTTCCTTCAGCCTGTACGCTGCATGTTCACCATACTATGACGGCTGACTTTGCCACGAAACTGGTGTGGTGCCAGATGTGTTTACACAAGGCGGCGCTGCAGTCTATCCGTCGGGTTATCATGCCTGACCGCCCGGGTAAACAGTTCCAGCCCTATCTTCCCTCCCCCCTCCCGCCCCGTCTTCCTGGCACTTCCTCCACCCTACCCACCCTCTGCACGCCCTCCCTCCCCTGCCGACACACCCTCCATCCCCCCCCACACACTCTACTTACGCCTACACCCATCCCTACCCCCGCCCGCCATTTTCCTGGCGCCTCCACCTCCCCTACCCACCCTCTGGTGTGTATAACACGCGCAGCGGCTGGCCGTGTAGCGTTTGAATTGCCAGTGGAACTATAATTATTTTCTTCACAAGACTGCACCACTTGACTTGCCAGTGATTATACCTGTCCGAAATGAACATCCAGAAGCACTTTACTTTCCATAGCCCATGAAGCTCCATCCGCGTCTCTAATCTGCCCCCGAACCCCTCACCCCCACCCCCACACCCCCTCGTACAACTACTCTTCCCTTCCCCCTCACACCCCAACTATCATGGCCTATTCATCTCCCGTCTTGTTACGCCAGCCCATCCTACAGTCCCACGCCCCCTCCCAGGCTCCTAATCCCAGTGATCCTATTATAAAAGACACTCTTGACGACAAGCAAAGTTTTCAATGATACAAATATCGACGTCCTAAAGCGCTGGAGGAAGGCACTGTCCATCCGCTATGTCGATCTGATAAACTCAGCCAACTGTGCATACGAGGTGTTGTGGATAGACACCGACTTTGATAATAAAACAGTAACTCGGACTGACTTTAGCGTTCGCACCCGTGCAGCCGGAATTCCCGACACCCTTGCCAAGATCTTTGTGCAAGTGAGAAGAGAGGGCGTCAACTGCATCACGGTCAGCCTATACTATAAACTCAACCGTAGTCTTGGCGGAACCTGTCTGATTCAGGGAGTACGTGCTGAGGAGTGGGTGCAGACTGAGTTCCGTCAGCTGTGCGCCCTGGTCAGGTCACTGCAGAATCTACAGTTTGATGAGAGTGATGTACCCCCACCCATCTTCAGTCACCTACCCCTGTGTGCCGCCAGCCACCACCCTGATCTATCCCTGTCCTCCAGCTTGCTGAGTGAGAAACGTGACGATGACCAGGGGATTAACGGCCTGACCACGCCCCGTCGCCCTAGCCTGGCGCTCCCGGCTCCTGCGCCCCGCGCACTGCATTACGCTGTTCCTGCTCCGGGGGTCGAGGGCGGGGCATCAACCACTACTGTTCACAGCCGGCCAGCCTCTATGTCACTCATCCCCGTGACTGACCACTCTAGTGACACAAACGTAACGTCGTGCGCTGGCGTAGATGTAATCCCTGATGTGGATAATATCTCTCCCTTCCACCCTCCCTCCACCCGTGATACTTCAAGCTCCGCACTCCTCACCGTCCACCCTCCCTCTCCCTCAGATGCGGCAAACACCCCACACTCTCCTATTAACCCTACCTTCACCCTTGAGTTAGATAACTCCAAACCCTCTCTCGTCAGCCCTCCGGCCACGCCCATCACGTGTCCTCAGTCGTGCGTGGCCAAGTCGCATCCCGCTCGCTGTTCGCCTGAGGTCACCACCTGCAGTGTTGGATACACAGCATCCGTGAGTGACCTCGTCACAGGATACGTGTCCTCGTCACGAACCGCGGTCGCTTGCACTCAAGTGTACACTGCTGGCAGTCAGCTCGTGGTCTCTGGTATTAGCGACACAAAGCCAACCATCTTCACTCAGCTCCAAGCCCAACTTGCTTCTGTTGAATCTCTACGCCAGGAGCTGTTTCAGAACAAAGTGGAGATGCGACAAAGACTGGAGCAGCTAGAGTGCCAGGTGCGTGAGACAGGAGTGATGGTCACCAACGACCTGCAGATGTCTAAGTCCTGCGTGCGTGGCAAACTATCCCAGTTCCAAGACCAGCTGACCGACATGTCAGACTTGCACTGTCAGCTATCCGATAAATTGCAGGGCCTACAATGCGCACGTGACAATGACAGCCAACTCATCCATGACCTGTACTGTCAAGTAGCGAGGTTAGATGCAGCCGTCAATGATTACGTCATCACACAGTCAACACTTGGCTGCGGAAAGGCTAAGGGAGGAAACCCCTGACATCAAAGCCCCCGTGTCTCCGGGGAAGGCTTTTGAGCCAGAGACTAGGACAAGGACAGTCTGATATAAAACCTACGACCCGAGGACCTCGATGCCATCGTCCCAGCTTGCTAGGTCATGGCAGACGAACCAAGGGTTTAAAGGGTGGAGCCAGTACTGCGCACACTGCACTCCACCAAAAAGCTCCACCGCGCAGGCTTTAGGAAACGTCCACGGACCATGACACTGACCATTCCAAGTCCTGTAGCGATGGGCGAGGGGCGAAACGGCAGGTGAAAGATGTCACTGGAAGCCGCAGTCTCAAACATGCATGCAGGCGGTCCAGGATATTGGTCGCCTGATGTTGACCTGGGGATGACAACATCACTCGGCACACCCTGAACGACCAAGCAGCCTTCTCTAGGGACAGCACTGCTCGCTCCAAACGGAGAGGGGCCTAGAAAAGGTGGCCTAACCAAAGCTCGTCCCCTCGCAACCCAAGTTGGCTAGCCGCGGTCAACGGGCATCTTCTCCTGAGGTCAAAAAACAAGAAAGAATAACGGATCCACTCTCATGACGACCACGACCGGACTCAACGTAGCATGCTGGAACATCCGAACCATGCTCGACAAAGCAGACAGCGGACGCCCTGAACGTCGCTCCGCCATCATTGCCCATGAATTGCGGAGGTTAAACATCGACATCGCCGCGCTCAGTGAAGTACGTTTTCCGGATGAAGGCAGCCTCCAAGAACTTGGCGCTGGGTACACCCTCTACTGGTCAGGCAGGCCTGAATCAGAAAGACGGCTCTCAGGCGTGGGTTTCATGGTCAAGACCTCCATTGCGACTAAGCTGGAAAACCTACCAACGGGTCACTCAGACCGCATCATGTCCATGCGCCTCCCACTGAGACACCAGCAACACGTCACCCTTCTCAGTGTGTACTCCCCAACCCTCCTGGCAGAGCTTGATGAAAAGGTCAAGTTTTACACTGACCTGCGCAGCCTCATACAGAGCACCCCTGCAGACGACAAAGTCATCATCCTTGGCGACTTCAACGCCAGAGTGGGCCAGGACTCTAAAGCCTGGAAAGGAGTCCTCGGCAAGCATGGCGTCGGGAACTGCAATGACAATGGCCGCCTACTGTTGGAGTTCTGTGCAGAGCAGCAACTTGTCATCACCAACACTACTTTCCAGCAAAAGGACAGTCGAAAGACCACCTGGATGCATCCTCACTCTAAGCACTGGCACCTTATTGACTATGTCCTAGTGCGTCAGAGGGACCACAGTGACGTCCTCCTCACCAGAGTGATGCCCAGCGCAGAGTGCCACACTGACCACCGTCTTGTCCGCGTCAAACTCAGGCTCCACGTCAAGCCAAAACCCAAGAAATGGGGGCCCCCCAAGAAAAAGCCTGATGTTGCCAGCCTTCAGCGTGACGACGTGAAAGCTGCCTTTCAGACAGATTTACAGCGCAGGCTCAACGACACAGCGGACCCAGCAGACTCCTCCCCTGAAACACTTTGGGAACAACTGAAAACTGCTATTGCAAAATCCTCTGCAGAAGTCTTGGGTTTCGCTAGAAAGAAGAACAAAGACTGGTTTGACGAGAACGATGTAGAGATCCAGGAACACCTAGCAACAACAAAAAAAGAGCCGCCCACCAGGCCCACCTAGCCCAGCCTTCCTGCCCTGTGAAGAAGTCTGCCTTCCGCCTTGTCTTAAGCAGTCTCCAGCGCAAGCTCAGAGATATCCAGAATGAGTGGTGGACCAGACTTGCACAGAGGACCCAGCATTGCGCTAACAATGGTGACTACAGGGGTTTCTACGAAGCACTGAAAGCAGTGTATGGCCCCAGACACCTGGTACAAAGTCCCCTGCGAAGCGCGAATAGCCAGGCTCTCCTCACAGATAATACCGCCATCTTGAACCGCTGGTCGGAGTACTTTCAGAGCCTCTTCAGCGCTGAGCGCACTGTTCAAGAAGCAGTCGTCCTACAAATCCCACAACTCCCAGTAAAGGTTGAATTGGACGAACCGCCCACCGCTGAAGATACCCTCACAGCCATCCACCAGCTCAAGAGTGGCAAAGCAGCAGGCATTGATGGAATACCGCCAGAGATCTGGAAACATGGAGGCACAGCACTGCACAACAAGCTCCATGACCTCTTTCTCTGCTGCTGGGAGAAAGGAAAGGATCTACCAAAGGATCTCCGTGATGCTGTCGTTATCACCCTGTACAAGAACAAAGGCGAAAAGTCTGACTGTTCCAACTATCGGGAAATTACCCTGCTGTCCATTGCTGGGAAAATTCTTGCAAGGCTGCTCCTGAATCGGCTGGTACCTGCCATCGCTGAAGACCACCTCCCAGAGGGCCAGTGTGGCTTCAGAGCAAACAGGAGCACCACCGATATGGTCTTTGTGCTGAGACAGCTTCAGGAGAAGTGCCGCGAGCAGAACAAAGGGCTGTACGTAACGTTTGTCGACCTAACAAAAGCGTTCGACACTGTGAGCAGGCAAGGCATGTGGCAGATCCTGGAGCAACTTGGCTGTCCCCCAAAGTTCCTCAGCATGATTGTCCAGCTACACGAGGACCAGCAAGGCCAGGTCAGACTCAACAATGACCTCTCAGAACCATTCCCTATTCTCAACGGCGTAAAGCAGGGCTGCGTGATGGCACCGACCCTCTTCACCATCTTTTTTAGCATGATGTTGAAGCAGGCCACAGTAGACCTCGATGATGACGATGCAGTGTACATCAGGTATCGTCTCGATGGCAGCCTGTTCAACCTCAGACGACTGCAGGCCCACACGAAAACCCTAGACCAACTGATTCGTGAGCTGCTTTTTGCTGATGACGCTGCCCTCGTTGCACACACAGAGAGAGCCCTGCAGCGCATCACGTCCTGCTTTGCAGACTCTGCCCAGCTCTTTGGACTCGAGGTCAGTCTGAAAAAGACAGAGGTCCTCCATCAGCCGGCACCCAAGACAGTGTATCGCCCTCCTCACATCACCATTGGCGAGTCTGAACTAAAGTCAGTGCACCAGTTTACTTACCTTGGCTGCATTATCACGTCGGACGCCAAGCTGGACAAGGAGCTTGACAGCAGGCTGGCAAAAGCGAACAGCGCTTTCGGGCGACTTTTCAAGCGGGTGTGGCACAATCAACAGCTGAAAACAGGCACCAAGATCAGCGTGTACAGAGCTGTGGTCCTCACCACCCTGCTGTATGGTTCCGAGTCCTGGGCCCTCTACCGCAGCCAACTACGACTCCTCGAACGCTTCCACCAGCGCTGCCTGCCTACCATCCTGGGCATCTACAGGAGTGACTATGTCACCAACGTCGAGGTCCTTGAACAGGCTGAAACTGTGAGCATCGAGGCTTTGCTGCTGCGGACACAGCTCCGCTGGGCGGGGCATGTCTCCAGGATGGAGGATCATCGCCTACCAAAGATCACCCTGTTCGGCGAGCTTGCTACTGGACACCGTGACAGAGGGGCACCAAAGAAGAGATACAAAGACTGTCTCAAGAAGTCACTTAGTGCCTGCCAAATCGACCACCACTAGTGGTCCTCGCTTGCTGTGGACCGTGGCACCTGGCGCTCCACCATTTACAAGGCAGCTGTCTCCTTTGAGGACTCTCGCAGAGCTAGCCTTAAGGACAAGCGGCTCAGGAGAAAAAAACAGAGTTGCCGCAACTCAGAACCCTGGCCATACCTTCCCCTGCAGCCACTGCGGTCGAACCTGCCTGTCCCGGATTGGCCTCCGCAGCCACGAACAAGCCTGCATACGTCGTGGGCAACTCCTATAAAATCTTCGTTCGCGAAGTCAAGCCAAAAGGACACAGTCAACAGGGCCCGAGGCATCACCCTACCCTCCCATCTTCTCTAAAGGAGCTGAGGGGATTACTCACAGTGGCAGAGTAAATCCTCATACCGCTTGCTGTGACGCGATCCCTGTGCAAATTACCCCACCTAAGCTCATCAGGTCAAGTACACTAAGGGATCAGGTTTCTGGCGGCACACTTATAACGGTCCACGCGCCTCCGTCCGAAACCAAGAAACAAGGGGAAATCTGCGGTGCAGGCGGCGAACGGAAACAAAGTGAGAGGGGCCGTAATCAGCTACACCAAAAACGTCCTTCTCCCAGCCAGGAGAATTTTGATCATCACGTCCACGCCGGCACCATCACCATAGTCATTGGAGACTCCGTTTTGCAAAACGTCAAGGGCGAGAAAATGACTATGTACCAAGGTGAAAGTGTGCAGGTCATTTCAGTGTCCGGCCTGCAAACTTCTCACCTAACTGATTGGTGCATGAAGCAGCCTCAATCACCCCACGTCCAACTTGTCACCTTCCACGTGGGGGTCAATGATTGCAAGCAGCGGGAGATCACCAGCCAGCAGTGGGAAAAGCTGATCGCAGCGTGCAAAGGCGTTCCCCAAAGCGCGCATCCAGGCTTCCTCCATCTTGCCAGCTGCTCAGGGAAGAAACTCTGTACTAAATCAGCGCATCTTCCCCTCTAATGCCAACATGTGCCACGTGGCCAAGAAGCTTGGCGCTACCTTTGTTGACAACACGGGTGTTTTTAGAGCCCCAAGCGGTCTTCCCCGCAAGGCGCTGTACCGTGTGGATCTTAAAGGCCGCCTTGACCCCATCCACCCGTCCCACGTCAAGCTGGCCGGTAATATTAAGTACGGCGGGGAAGATGGCCACCGGAAAACCACTCAACGGGCCGACAGATCCTGTGATGAGACTACTGCTAATCACCTCCACTCGGACTTTGCTGCCGGGCGTGCGCCTTTAGCTGTGCATCAAGAAAAGGGAAATCACCGTCAATATCAGCAGCAGTGTGAACTGCAGCAAAATCAAACAGAACCGTAGCAGCAACTACAGCAACATGAACCACAACAGCAGCAGGAAGAGACAATGTCAGAACCTCAGAAACTACAGGATACGCCAGTTGCTCTTGTTGACTGGCAACATCACCACCAACAACAGCAACTGATGTATCCGCCTACAGCTCTGTGGCAACAGAAATTTAATCCCCCTGATGGTGTTCAGTGGTACTACCCTTCACCGTACGGACTCCCGCATACGGGCAGTGGCATGTGTGCTCCATACTTTCCGGCCCTCCCCATGCCGGCTATTAATGGCGTACACTGGTCTCAGAGTATCAATCCAACACATGCTTACTGAGTCGTTTTGGGTGTGATCAACTATTTTAGCCACGGCTAAGCGGATTGGTTCTTTTCATTCAGCATTCGTATCTGACAACGAAAAACAGTGTTTTCAATATTTCGGTATTCATAATACCTCATTTTGATTGGATTGAAGACCAGTGTTGTAGCGTGGAAGAGGGCATGGCAAACGGCAACAGCAAGAATGCTTATGAAACGCTAAGGACCCTCACCAAGACTCAACAGCGAACAGCCACAGTCATCGAAGACAGCAGCGGCCAACTCCTTACGGAAAACACTGCTGTACTAAACAGATGGACTGAGTACTGCCGAGACTTGTATAACTACAAGGCTGAGCCAGACACCAGCATCCTCCAAAACAACCAGGCTGGGGCCAGGAAGGCTGAAGACCTGCCAGTGTTAGCTGAAGAGGTGGAAGCAGCCGTACGCGGCCTGAAGGGAGGAAAGTCTCCAGGTGTAGACAACGTACCTGCTGAACTGTTGAAACATGGAGGAGAAGTAACAACGAAGGTCCTCACTACACTCTGTCAAAAGATCTGGGAGCAAAAGAAATGGCCAGTAGAATGGACACAGTCTCTAGTGATCCCACTCCGCAAGAAAGGAAACCTGAAACAGTGCCAGAACTACAGAACTATCAGTCTGATAAGTCACCCTAGCAAAGTAATGCTTAGAATCATTCTCAACCGCCTCAAAACTTTCGCCGAGGAACTGCTGGCAGAAGAACAGGCTGGCTTCAGAGTTGGAAGAAGCACTGTAGAGCAGATTTTCAACTGCCGCGTCCTGATCGAGAAACATCTGCAGCATCAGCGCGAACTCTACCACAACTTCATTGATTTCAGGAAAGCATTTGATCGCGTCTGGCACGACGGACTCTGGCAAGTCATGAGATCGTTCAACATAGAGGAGGGACTGATCCAAATGATAGAAGCGCTTTACAAGAACGACTGCAGCGCGGTTCTACTTAACAATCAGTCAGGCGAGTTCTTCAGGACGACGATCGGTGTCCGTCAAGGATGCCTGCTCTCTCCTGTCCTTTTCAACATATTCCTGGAGAAGATCATGCAGGAAACCCTCCACGACCACCATACTTCAATCTCTATTGGTGGCAGATCCCTGTGCAATCTTCGATTCGCAGACGACATTGACCTCATGGCAGGCAGCAATAGTGAGCTCCAAAACCTGACAGACAAACTTTCAAGTAGCGCAGGGTCTTATGGCATGGAGATCAGTACGGATAAAAGCAAAGTGATGATCAACACCACAAGCGACAGCAGCAGCAACATTCACATGAACGGCCAGAAGCTAGAAGAGGTCAATAGCTTCAAGTACTTGGGAGCCACCCTGTCCAAAGACGGTAGTTGCATAGCAGAGATCCGTATCAGGATAGGTACAGCAACATCCGCAATGGCCAGGCTGGACAGGATATGGCGAAGTAACTCCATCAGCTTCACCATCAAGTACAGGCTTTACAAGTCCCTCGTAGTGTCTATTCTGCTCTACGGCTGTGAGACTTGGACACTGCTTCATCATCATCATCATCATCATCAGTCCCTTGCCCGAACTGGGCGTTGGGGGGACTGAAAGACAGCAGCAACAGACAGTGCTCTCCACTGAGTTCTATTTTGGGCGGTGGCAAGCAAGTCTGGCATCTCGAGTTCGGTCCATTCTTTTATGTTTGCGACCCAACTCTTTCTCTGACGACCTCGCCGACGACTTCCTTCGAGAGTGCCTTGGAGGATAGTCTTGGACAAGGTGTTGTGTCGGGTCACGTGGCCAAACCAAGCAAGCTTGCGCCCCGTTTCACGGTTGCCAGAAGAGGTTCATGTGGGCCCACCAGGGAGGTGACGATGCTCCGTACATATTCGTTGGTTTTGTGCTCGCGGTACGAGATGCGGAGCAACTTCCTCAGGCACTTGTTCTCAAAGGCCTGGATTTTCTTTTCTGAGTCTGCAAGCAGTGTCCAAGTCTCACAGCCGTAGAGTAGAATAGACACTACGAGGGACTTGTAAAGCCTGTACTTGATGGTGAAGCTGATGGAGTTACTTCGCCATATCCTGTCCAGCCTGGCCATTGCGGATGTTGCTGTACCTATCCTGATACGGATCTCTGCTACGCAACTACCGTCTTTGGACAGGTGGCTCCCAAGTACTTGAAGCTATTGACCTCTTCTAGCTTCTGGCCGTTCATGTGAATGTTGCTGCTGCTGTCGCTTGTGGTGTTGATCATCACTTTGCTTTTATCCGTACTGATCTCCATGCCATAAGACCCTGCGCTACTTGAAAGTTTGTCTGTCAGGTTTTGGAGCTCACTATTGCTGCCTGCCATGAGGTCAATGTCGTCTGCGAATCGAAGATTGCACAGGGATCTGCCACCAATAGAGATTGAAGTATGGTGGTCGTGGAGGGTTTCCTGCATGATCTTCTCCAGGAATATGTTGAAAAGGACAGGAGAGAGCAGGCATCCTTGACGGACACCGATCGTCGTCCTGAAGAACTCGCCTGACTGATTGTTAAGTAGAACCGCGCTGCAGGCGTTCTTGTAAAGCGCTTCTATCATTTGGATCAGTCCCTCCTCTATGTTGAACGATCTCATGACTTGCCAGAGTCCGTCGTGCCAGACGCGATCAAATGCTTTCCTGAAATCAATGAAGTTGTGGTAGAGTTCGCGCTGATGCTGCAGATGTTTCTCGATCAGGACGCGGCAGTTGAAAATCTGCTCTACAGTGCTTCTTCCAACTCTGAAGCCAGCCTGTTCTTCTGCCAGCAGTTCCTCGGCGAAAGTTTTGAGGCGGTTGAGAATGATTCTAAGCATTACTTTGCTAGGGTGACTTATCAGACTGATAGTTCTGTAGTTCTGGCACTGTTTCATGTTTCCTTTCTTGGGGAGCGGGATCACTAGAGACTGTGTCCATTCTACTGGCCATTTCTTTTGCTCCCAGATCTTTTGACAGAGTGCAGTGAGGACCTTCGTTGTTACTTCTCCTCCATGTTTCAACAGTTCAGCAGGTATGTTGTCTACACCTGGAGACTTTCCTCCCTTCAGGCTGCGTACGGCTGCTTCCACCTCTTCAGCTAACACTGGCAGGTCTTCAGCCTTCCTGGCCCCAGCCTGGTTGTTTTGGAGGATGCTGGTGTCTGGCTCAGCCTTGTAGTTATACAAGTCTCGGCAGTACTCAGTCCATCTGTTTAGTACAGCAGTGTTTTCCGTAAGGAGTTGGCCGCTGCTGTCTTCGATGACTGTGGCTGTTCGCTGTTGAGTCTTGGTGAGGGTCCTTAGCGTTTCATAAGCCTTCTTGCTGTTGCCGTTTGCCATGCCCTCTTCCACGCTACAACCCTGGTCTTCAATCCAATCTTCTTTGGCTTCTTTCATCCTCTTCCTGATCTTCTTGTTGACAAGTCTGTACTTGTTTGCTGATGTGAGGTCTTGGCCTCTCTTTTTCTTCCAGGCTCTCCTCTCATCACAGAGATCGAGGATGTCATCGGTGACCCAGGGCTGTTTGCGCTTCCTCTGCTTCCCCAGCACTTCTTCTGCTGTAGAAAGTAACACCTCTTTTATATTTCCAGCAAGGGTGTCTACGTCGCAGTCCAAAGTAGCCAAGGCTGCAAATCTGCCTCCCACCTGGGCTTGGAAGAGCTCTTCTACTTCCGGGTCTTTTAGCTTCTGGAGGTCGAATCTGATGCGAGGGCTCTTGCTATCTCGTTTCAATGCCAGCTTCAACTTGAGGCTAGTAAGGACGAGGTTGTGGTCGCTGCCAATATCAGCGCCAGGAAAGGACCTCGTTTGTGCTTTGTTAATGCTGGATTTGAATCGTCGAGGCAGCAAGATGAAGTCAATCTGGTTATGGACCAGGCCTCCTGGCGATTGCCATGTCACTGTTCTTGACTTCTTGTGTGGATGGAGGGTATTAGCAACGGTGAGACGGTGACTCTGTGCGAACTCTAAAAGTCGCAGGCCTCTGTCGTTTGTTTCTCCAAGGCCAAACTTGCCAGCTGTTCCTGCCCATTGTTGGTAGGCGTCAGGGCCGATCTTTGCATTCCAGTCACCGAGGACAGTCAGAATGTCTTTCTTAGGTGTTTTCTTGATGATGTTGTCCAGTTGTTCGTAAAATTCTTCTAATTCTTCATCATCATGATCTGCTGTTGGAGCGTATACTTGAATGATAGTGATGTTGTGCGGTCGGGCGGAGATGCGGATGGAGATTAGTCTGCTTGACACGGGGGTGCAGCTGATGACAGTTCCAGCCACCTCTTTCCTTACGATAAAAGCTACGCCATGTTCGTGCTTGGTTTCTTTTCCGCTGAACCAGATTTTATGGCCTTCATCTGTTGTTGTTTCTCCGAAGCCTGTCCATCGAACTTCTGCAAGTCCTACAATGTCCCAGCGATAGCGCTTCAACTCGTGGGTGAGTTCCTTCACTTTGCCGCACTGGTAGAGTGTGCGAACGTTCCAAGTTCCGATAGTTATTCCTTGCGTGGGCAGCTTGATGGTGGGTTTGGTTCCAGTAACACACTTGTCGCCCCCACCCTGGAGACCTCCAATGGGGTGCGCGGTCGTTGGTGATCCGGGCCCCGACCGATCCGGCATGTTATTCTTATTCTGTTGCTTTTCCATCAGTCCTTTCAATGGGCTTAGGCGAACTTGGCGGCGCCCGTCTCCTCTCCAAGTATTTCAACTGACTGAGAGACGCGTCAGCCCCTCACAACGTTTCGCCCGCCAGCAGAAGCGGTTACCGGGGTGTGGCTAGGTAAAGGACCTGGAGCCAGCTGTGAGAGTTGAGTGCCATGTGAAGACCAGTGCTCCCGCCTGCCCCAAGAGGCGCTGCTGGCTGAAAAGTCAAAGGTACTACTTCTCCATGAACACTCTACACACTGCTTGCAGACTCAGAAAAGAAAATCCAGGCCTTTGAGAACAAGTGCCTGAGGAAGTTGCTCCGCATCTCGTACCGCGAGCACAAGACCAACGAATATGTACGGAGCATCGTCACTTCCCTGGTGGGCCCACATGAACCCCTTCTGGCAACCGTGAAACGGCGCAAGCTTGCTTGGTTTGGCCACGTGACCCGACACAACACCTTGTCCAAGACTATCCTCCAAGGCACTCTCGAAGAAAGTCGTCGGCGAGGTCGTCAGAGAAAGAGTTGGGTCGCAAACATAAAAGAATGGACCGAACTCGAGATGCCAGACTTGCTTTCCACCGCCCAAAATAGAACTCAGTGGAGAGCACTGTCTGTTGCTGCTGCCTTTCAGTCCCCCCAACGCCCAGTTCGGGCAAGGGACTGATGATGATGATGATGAATACCTCATTTGTGAGGTATGAACTAAATTTCGTGTGCGTTCTCTGCTGAGGATTGACATTTTATTTTCTATTGTGCTCTTACCGTGTAGGTATCGGTCTGCAGTGTCGACAGAAGGGCTTATCTGGCAGTGTGAGTCTTTTCCCGTCACTTCTCAACCTTGCTGCCGCCTACAGATTGATTACCTAGCGGTAAGACTGTTGTGTACCGCCAAGAACTACCAGCAGCTACTACTCGTGCTTGCAGTGCTGAACTTATATTACTATTAGTGTCCCTTACTGACACGCCTGACGAGTGACAGCTGAAGCGGTGTGCGACTCTATTGTGCACCATTGACACTTATAGAGTGTACTTCCTCTATTTCCTTTTTTCATTATTATTTTATTTGTTTAACATACAAAATCATATTAGCTTCTAGTGCGCTGCAGTTTAGGGTTGCTTTCCTTAATGAAAATGAAGCACCTCGCAAAGAAGCAGTGCAACCTAAAAATCGGTCATCTGAATATCTACCACCTCTTCAATAAGGTGTCCGATTTAAACGTTTACTTAAACGCACCTGAAACGTTCCACTTGTTTGGTTTAAGTGAAACACGTTTAAACCCTGATATGAGTAACGATGCCATCAGTATTCCCAACTTTAGTACTGTTCGGCGAGACCCCTGTATGCCTGGTCGGACTGGTATTGCCGTTTACATACATAACTCTATCCAAACACTCGTTCGTCGACGTGAAGACTTAGAAACCCCTGACGTAGAGTGTATCTGGCTTGAGCTCAAAGGCCCTAAAACCAGACCAGTCTTTATAGGGTTTTTCTATCGTAACCCGTCTGCCTTGTATGAATGGTATGACGACTTCCTGCAATCCATTGAACATGTTGATTTGTCTAATAACGATGTCTTATTGCTAGGCGACTTCAATATTGATATGCTTAAATCTCACGCAGCGTGGGATTGTGTTACGACACAGCTTGGTCTAAAACAACTAGTTTCTTCCCCTACTAGAATTACTCCCACATCAGCAACACTCATAGATCACATTTACTCTAACCATCCCCAAAACGTATATAACGTTAGCGTTGCTGACCTCAGTATCAGTGACCACTATCCCACTGTATGTTTATGGTCATCAAAACTACCAGCGCAGCCTAAGCTTGGACACACCACCATCTCTTATCGCTCCTTTAAACACTTCTGTGAGTCGGTCTTTCTAGCTGATCTTAACGAAACACAATTTAACATTGTTCACAATGAAGACAATCCTGACACTGCTTTGGATCTCTGGTATAATCTTTTCAACAGTGTGCTTAATAAGCATGCCCCTTTACGAAAAAAGAGAGTAAAAAATCATACTTTACCGACTTGGTTAACACGAGATATTATCCAAGCGATGGAACTTCGTAATAACTTAAGAAAACAAAAACAGTTTTGTGAGTACAAGCGCCAACGAAACCGTGTCAAATCAATGGTGCGAAGGGCTAAAAAAAACTCTTTTCGAACGAATGGTAAAGGAGAACAGAAAAACATCTTCTCTCTGGCGAGCGCTTAATCTTATCACCAGAGGCAACAGTAGAAGATCATCAGCTATCCCCTCTCAGCTCAACGCAGACACTTTTAACGAACACTTTCTGTCGGTCGCCCAGTCAGTAAACTCCTCAGGCAAAACGTCAAGTACGTATTCGTGTCCTGAGGCTCTACTTAACTTTTGTTCGAAAAGGACAGTGGGTAAGTCATCCTTTTGTATTCCCCCTTTAGCAGTGCACGAGGTTGGCAAGCTTATAAGTTCACTAAAAAACAAGAAATCGTCCGGACCTGATGAGATTAGCCCCAAAATACTTAAACTTCCCCTTCCTTACACAATTGAATCACTAACCTACATTTATAATTTGTGTATTCAACACAACACGTTTCCTACTGAGCTTAAACATGCTAAAGTAATACCGCTGCCCAAATCTAAAGATCTTACGGACGTGAATAATTACAGACCTATACCCCTTTTGTCTTCCTTGTCAAAACCACTTGAAAGACATGTTCACAAACATCTCTACCAGTACCTTGATACCTGTAATCTTCTACATACCCATCAGTCAGGCTTTAGACCAAAACATTCGTGCCATACGCATTAACAAGACTTGTTGACACCTGGTTAACTTCTATGAATCAATCTCAAATGATTGGGACAGTCTATCTCGATTTCAAAAAAAGCCTTTGATCTTGTAGACCACTGCATCCTTTTGTCTAAACTTCAAGCATATTTATGCAATGCAGATGCCGTATCGTTTTTTAATTCCTACCTGAGCGGTAGGAGGCAAAGAGTGTTCTTAAATGGTACCTACTCGTCCCACGGTATTGTCACGAGCGGCCTTCCTCAAGGCTCTGTCCTCGGGCCATTGCTCTTCTGTGTCTTCATAAATGATCTACCACTGCACCTGAGTAGTAACCAAACCTCGTGTGATTTCTTTGCGGATGACGCAACTCTTCATACGCCTGATCACAGTGTTAATGCGATTAATACACGTCTGCAAAAAAGCATGCAGGAGGTTTCTCACTGGTGCGATTCTAATTCAATGGTTCTTAATCCATCTAAAACAGAATGCATGGTGATAGCCACACGTCAAAGACATCAGCTGCGCCCACTTTCTCTTAATCTAACAGTAAACGGCAAACCAGTCCAACAGGTATCTCAACACCGTCTCCTTGGGGTCACGGTAGATGATCAACTTAAGTGGAAAACTCACATCAGCAGCGTATGTAAACGTGTCTCAAAAAACCTTTATATGCTATCAAAGTTGAAATTCATTACCGATGTAGAGACGCGTACAATTTTATATAACGCCCACGTAAAGTCGCACATAGACTACGCATCAACAGTGTGGGATGGTTCAGGTGAAGTGCATTTAAAGAGGCTGAATATTTTACACAGGAGGGCTGCTAAACTTATCCTACCGGATCCTCAAATAGCAACGGAAACGAAACTTGAAGTTCTTGGTATGCTTTCCCTGAAGCAGCACCTTATATGTAACAAAGCCATCTTTATGTATAAGCTGTGTAAACAAAAAGGGCCGCGTTATCTTCACCCATTTTTTTCAGTAATTTCCTCACGACATCCCAGACTGGGGCGGCACTATCAGGTTCCGCGGCCTCGCATTGACATCTTTAAATCTAGCTTAACATACTCAGGAAGTACTCTCTGGAATTCGATTCCATGTAACCTTAGAAGTATGTCCCTGCCCTCCTTTAAAGACGGTTTCTTCAAATATCTAAAATAATCAAGCTTTATATACGGAAACTGCATGCTCTCGCGTATGCGTGCGTGTGTGTGTGTGCGTGTGTGTGTGTGTGTGTGTGTGTGTGTGTGGCTGTGTGCATTCGTGCGTATGGGTGTGTTATTGTGTGTGTGTGTGTGTGTGTGTGTGTGTGCATGCGTCTGTGTGCGTGTGTGCGTACATGCGTGTGGTTATGTGATCATGTGCGTGTGTGCATGGTCTGTCATAATGTGGCAGATTGCACACGCGTACGTGCGCACACGCACGCATGCGCGCAAACACGCGCACACCATGTGCGCGATTTATGCAGTTTATATGTTGAAATTTTTTAAAATCATTTTTTGAAAAATTATCTTTAAAAGGTTTCTTAACACATTTCTTTTTCTTTTCTATCGCGCTGTATTCATCAGTATTTTGTTTGCTAGCACATAATTGATTTTTACACCCTTGTCTACACTGAACCCATGCGAGTGTGTGTGTCTGTGTGTGTTTGTGTGTGTGTGTGAGCGAGAGAGAGAGAGAGAGAGAGAGAGAGAGAGAGAGAGAGAGAGAGAGAGAGAGAGAGAGAGAGAAGAGAGAGAGAGAGAGAGAGAGAGAGAGAGAGAGAGAGAGAGAGACTGTATTTCATCACATATATTTTTACCGTCAGGTATGTCAGCTGTGACAGTATGTACCATACATGAGTTATATATTGTCACTCTGACCAATTCCTTAGAGGAGTGTGCGTGTGTGTTTGCGAGTGAACTTTGCGTGTGTGTGTATGTGTCTGACCTAGTTATGTATTAGGCCATTGTTTTGTTTATGAAAATGTTGATAAGTAGTTTGTAGCAACGGCAAGTTTGAAAATTGGTCTTGTAACCAAATACTTCTACCGTTGTAAAATCAAAATTCATTGTTCATTGTTCTCTCTCTCTCTGTCTCTCTCTCTCTCTCTGTCTCTCTCTCTCTCTCTCTCTCTCTCTCTCTCTCTCTCTCTCTCTCTCTCTCTCTCTCTCTCTCTCTCTCTCCAAACATAGCATAGATAACAGAAGGAAAACCCCAACTCAAACTGAGAATTAGTCTCTGATCATCTTTGATGCTATAGAGACATTAAACTGTAAGGAACGAACAAACGACCGACACTCCTAACCGAGTGAAGAAGGTATCAAACATTCCACGCAATGAAGCAAAAATCCCGGCACAAAGTGGTCAGGCTTGGTCCCCTGACGAGAGTAGTGCCTGGCAACTAAAGCAAAAACTCACTCGAAATACACAAACACACATAAATCGACAACTGTGCGGAGAAGAAAGCCCAGATGGATGTTTGAAAATACAACATACACACAGCGACAAATGACCATGCATAAACATGAAACAACGATCTTCACACCCAATGCCGGACCGCGAGCTGAACGTACAGAGGAAAATAAAGCTCTGCTCTCGCTGCCTTCTACTGCAATCAACAGATCTTGCACCACAACGCCAGAACTGATCGACAGTACTGAACACCGCACGCCTACTAACGAACGATATAAATTGCCTGCGAAAGAAGTGGACAGCCCTTCGACATCAGAATCGGCTACCACGCGTGAGACACCAGCCTTTGGGACAGAGACGATGCCAGCCTACCTCATCGCAGTACAAACAACAGAAAAGACGCGCGGATCTCCCACCCAGCGCTATACTGTAAACAAAAAGTAAGCGCGCCGCCCCAGAGAAAATAGCTACGCCCTGCAACAAACTAATGAACGGAGTATACGCCTGACTACCCACCCGACTGATCACGACACCACATGCTACGACTAAAGAGAGACGGACAGCGCTCCCCACAAACTTTCTCCACCCGCAGTGTGCGGCTACGAGAAGAACGGCATGAGAAGAACACATCACGCGCAGCAAAACGAAGACGAGCGGCTAACCGCCCCCTGAAGAAGAGATACTGAAGAGAAACCAGAGAGAAAAAAGGCAGGACGCAAGCCGAGCATCAAAGAGCGCATGCAGTCGTTCTCTACAGTACACGCAATGAACGTGTGACCAAACAGACCACCAGTCTGCCGGGCGGCACATCTGACACACAGCCGATAACAGGTTAAACCATCAAGACTACAAAATGAAAGCCGAAACGGCGACCGACACTCTAACCGAGTGAAAAAGGTCATCAATATTCCACGCAATGAAGCGAAAATCTACATAAAGTGGTCAGGCTTGGTCCGCTGACAAGAGTAGTGCCTGGCAAATAATGCAAAAACTTACTCGAAATACACAAACGCAAATAAATGACAAAATCAAGAACAAACGTCAAATAGTTTTGTGTATACGGCCCGACCGGGTAAATTCTGAAGCCTGCGTGTGTGCGATGAGAGCACCGTTTTTTCCTACACGGATGTTGGGACCACCCGCCCCCCCGCTCGTGTTCTTCCGCATAAATTGATCTTTTGTCGATCCACATGTATGGCCCACTCGGTACCGGCCTCCACGTGGCGTGGGTGGGTAGTCTCCTCAGTCACTGACTGAGTGGGCTAGCGAAGGGGTGCCATTTTTGCCCAGGATTAGGACTTGATGTCAGCAGATATGTTGTTCAGTCTTTTTCACTGGTCCGGTTTTTAAGGAACTCTGCTAACCCAGGTCCTACCATGTTGGACTGGTCCTTAAAAATACTCGTGAGCTTTTGCTCCTTTGGATCCCAAGTGTTTGCCGTGCTTGGAGACCCGTGTCGGGGGAGAAGAGGATCCTGGTGGCTGAGGTTCCCTTTGGGTTGCTGCTCACTGGTGCCAACACTCCACTTTGGCCTTAACTTCAACTAAACGGGAGGCTAGTCGTACAGGCCTAGTCAATCGGCTCTTGTCACGTTGAGCCCTATCCCACTGTTGACATGCGGGTTGATATAGGGAGCACCATGCTATAGCCTCTGCTGCTGATTAGGTGTTTTACGCCAGTATTCCCCTGCATTCAACGGTGTGATAGAATGCGTTGGCTCAGACGGTTCAATCGGGTTTACCCCCTTGAGTATATCTTTCGGACAGTCTCCATTGTGCGTCGGTTAGAGACCCGCCCACAGTTGCACTTTCCCTTGTTGGGCTAGGTGGCGGGTGGGGACCCCCGGGGGATGAATATCTCTACTATATAATATGGAAAATACACACAAAACTAACTGGCACAGAAGCGGCGCATAGCCACCGACATTGTGCATGACAGTGACTCGGACTGTGAGGAAGCGAAGCCTCAGGCGTTGGCCGTATGGCCTCGCTTCCTCGTTGTCCATAGCAAGGTGAAAGAGAATTTTGTTTCCAAGCTGCATCCTTTTGTGGTGGGGGAGACCCTCAGGAGCCGTGTTGGCAGGCCTGATGCCCAGCGCCTCAGGTCTGGTGACTTGCTGGTAGAGTGCCGTACCCGGGCACACTCCAGCGGGCTACTGAGGCTCTCTTCCGTCGGAGACACTCCAGTAGAAGTCACACCCCACAAAACTATTAATTTTTTAAGATGCGTGATAAAAGATCAAGCATTGGCAGAACTGTCAGAAGATTAACTTGTACGCAACCGTAAGTCTCAGGGGGTGACTTAAATCAGACGCTTCGCTTCCAAGCGAGGTGGTGGGGAGATACGTCTCCTTACCATCATCCCGACTTTTGGCACTCCCACCTCTCCTACTACCATCTGGGAATGTTTTTACTCCTTGAAAGTGAAGAAGCATGTCCCTCTCCCACTCCGGTGCTTTAATTGCCAAAAGTATGGCCATGGGCAGAAGACATGCCGCCAAGCAGAGGCTTCATGCGCCCGTTGCACTAAGCCCGGATACTCTGCTGAGTCCTGCACAGCCACCCCCCTCTGTGCGTGAATTGCCAGGGGGCGCATATGGCTTCGGACAAGAAGTGCCCTCGTTGGATATCCGAGTGCAAGATTCAGCAGATGCGCGTGGAGAAGGGGCTGTCCTTTGCGGACGCAAAAAAACAACAACTGGTTGACGGCCCTGGTGCAGCTGAGGCTGCCCCAAACTCTAACACCTCTGTGTATACATTCAGTGCTGCGGTGGCAGGCAAGCGCCCCGACAAAGATTTCTCATGTCAAACCCCAACTTCTTGGTTGGGGGCGGAGCCTCGGCTCCTCTCGCCCCTGGAGAGTAACCCTCCTCCGGTGGTGACGAGGAGCCAGGGAACGCAGAAGGCGGACACTGCCGGTCCGGTAGTACCGCCTTCTGTTGCCCCTAAGCCTCAGCCCCCACCCAAGCCTGTCAGTTTGTCTACTCCAAAGGCTTCTGGCCCTGGTCAGCCTTCTAAGGCCGCTACCTCTAGCGGCAACAACGCTGCCCAGGACCAGAAGTATAAAAACGCTATGGGACCGCTGTGCGCACGGGCCCAGAAGGGGAACACTGATGTCCCCCTTCAAAACAAATATGCTGCATTGGAGGAGCGGATGGAGGGAGTGGAAGTCGTCTTTGCTGGTGCTGAGGCAGCTCCACTCCCTTCATCTCCGAAGAACCAGAGGAGGCCTGGGAGCCGGGCCCCCTCTGTTTCTTCAACTCCTTCGAAGGCAAAGAAAAGAGGAGAAAAAAAACTCTTCACCCCCAGAGAAAACATAATCATGTACTCTCTGCTTCAGTGGAATTGTCGTGGTTTTCAAGCTAACTTTGAGGAATTACGTCTTTTAGTCAAGTTCTATAACCCCTCAGTAATATCTCTTCAGGAGACTTACCTGAAGACTTCTGACCCTGTGTCCTTTAATGGTTTTAACGCTATACATAAACGCTCTGATTTGGAGAGGTGCTCGGGTGGAGTGACTCTTCTCATTAGTAGCCAAATTTTATGTAGCCCCGGTAGCATCGGCACCTGTCTTCAGGCTGTCGCAGCTCGGGATACCTTGAAGAAGACCATAACCATTATGCAGTGTTTACCTGCCACCATCCCTGCGAGTCTGTAGTAATGATATTTTTAACTTTGTAGATCAGCTGCCCCCTCCCTTTATTCTCATGGCAGATTTTAACGGTCACGCTCACCTTTCAGGTAGTGACCACCATGATGGCAGAGGTGAGATGTTAGAAGATGTTTTTTTTTTCAACTTAACCTATGTGTCTTTAACGATGGCTCACCTACGTACTCTAACCCAGGTTCAGGATCTAGTTCTGTTCTAGACCTCACTGTGTGTGATCCTTCTCTCATGCTGGACTTTGTCCCACCCGGGTCTGCCCTGGGGGACTTGGGTGGGGTTAACTACTTTTTAGTTCCCAGGGTCACCCTGGTCAGCCCCATAGGGTGGGTTTTCCCCTCTATTCTGGGGCATGTGTTTCTGTCTACCCTTGGTTCATTCACCTGTATTTGCCTTTTTTAAACTATCCCTACTGTCTGCGCTGTCTGTAGCTCTTGATAGTGGATGTGTGTTGCTAAATGGTCTTAGCTTTATTTAGGTCCCATGTCGTAGGTTTATTTAACGTATTGGACCGGCTGGCGACATACATTCAATATTCCGTTTAGCTGCTTTTTTTTTTTTTTTTTTTTTTTTTTTTTTTTTTTTTGAGAAAGTCTTTGTTGCTGTCGGGACGTTAAGCAATGTACAATCAATCAATCAAGCTGGACTTTGACTGGAAGGTTCACGACGACCTGTGTGATAGTGACCAGTTCCCAGTAGTCCTGTCATCGGTCAGCTGTGGGGAGGATTCGCCAGTGGGGCGCTGGAATCTCAACCCTTTCGCCGCCGCAGGTGCTGAAATGTTGCATTTCCCAGCGCCGCAGCTGTTTCGCCAGACGACTGTCTCGCAACACCTCTTATCTTTAAAAGGCTATAACTCTTGAACCACTGAACCGAATTACTTCATTTTTTTTCTTTTTGAATGGAGATGACAAAACACATTACACTGGCACTTTTTTCTTTCATGTGACTTATTGAAAATTTTATATCTAGCCTGATGCAAGAAGAATAAACAAAATCTGTATTCGCAACACATACAACAGACAGTTTACACACACGGCAGTCACCAACACAGTAACAAATACATGAAAACATGTCAAGAAATGTATTGAGAAAATGGTCAACTCACCAGTGAAAGCATAGTTAGTAGTTCAGAGCTCTACAGGTAATCCATAACACACCAACTCACAAGCATAGTCCATGAAGAAAACACCAACACTCTTCTGGAACACTAGTCACTTGCACGCCTAACACCAGTGTCAGATATAAGATGCAATACTTGCAAATTCAACTGAAGAAAGGTAGTTACAATAATTTTCAAACACAAAACAGTTATTTAGTTTTTCAGCCATTCTATTGCTTTCCTTGAAGTATATTTGTCCGTAACACACACAAACCTAAAGAGATTTTGTCCGCAAAACACATCTACTGATTTCCATAGATCTGTGCAGCTGCAGATCTGCGGAAGTCAGAAACTGTGTGATACAGCTCAAAACAAGTGGTGGGGCACAAGGCAACATCACACTGCTTACAGAGGAACCTGGTCTGAACACGCTTGATGCCAAAACGGGAAAGGCCCACTGCATACAGTACATTCCGGTCTTGACGTTCTGGTCTTTGCTTCTGCAGAAAACGAGGCTCTGTCAGTCTCTGTGGTCTTAGCGTCTCCTTTTGATTTTGCGGCTTCACTTTTCCTTCATAGCTTTCCAGCAGTCCATCTATGATCTTCTCGCGAAAAACACGGGGTTGCATGACAGGCCCTTCGGTCACCTGCTTGTAAATGATGTAGCTGTTTGTCAGTGCCACCTCGCGTAGCCTGTGGTAGACTGCGTGATACCACTTGGACACTTTATGCGGGTACGCGTATGTGCCAAGCAGCTGGTCAGTGAGGTCAACACCTCCCATGTATTGATTATAATCCTCAGCACATAGAGGCTTGACCACCTGCCTGTGGCCACCGACCTGATTACCAGCCCGCTGGCGGCGTTCAGCCCACCTAGCCCAGCCTTCCTGCCCTGTGAAGAAGTCTGCCTTCCGCCTCGTCTGCAGCAGTCTCCAGCGCAAGCTCAGAGATCTCCAGAATGAGTGGTGGACCAGACTTGCACAGAGGACCCAGCTTTGTGCTGACAATGGTGACTACAGGGGCTTCTACGAAGCACTGAAAGCAGTGTATGGCCCCAGGCACCTGGTACAAAGTCCCCTGCGAAGCGCGAATGGCCAGGCACTCCTCACAGATAATACCTCCATCTTGAACCGCTGGTCGGAATACTTTCAGAGCCTCTTCAACGCTGAGCGCACTGTTCAAGAAGTAGTCGTCCTACAAATCCCACACCTCCCAGTAAAGGTTGAATTGGACGAACCGCCCACCGCTGAAGAGACCCTCACAGCCATCCACCAGCTCAAGAGTGGCAAAGCAGCAGGCATTGATGGAATACCGCCAGAGATCTGGAAACATGGAGGCACAGCACTGCACAACAAGCTCCATGACCTCTTTCTCTGCTGCTGGGAGGAAGGAACACTACCAAAAGATCTCCGTGATGCAGTCGTTATCACCCTGTACAAGAACAAAGGCGACAAGTCTGACTGTTCCAACTATCGGGGAATTACCCTGCTGTCCATTGCTGGGAAAATCCTTGCAAGGATGCTCCTGAATCGGCTGGTACCTGCCATCGCTGAAGACCAACTCCCAGAGGGCCAGTGTGGCTTCAGAGCAAACAGGAGCACCACCGATATGGTCTTTGTGCTGAGACAGCTACAGGAGAAGTGCCGCGAGCAGAACAAAGGGCTGTACGTAACATTTGTCGACCTAACAAAAGCGTTCGACACTGTGAGCAGGCAAGGCATGTGGCAGATCCTGGAGCGACTTGGCTGTCCCCCAAAGTTCCTCAACATGATTGTCCAGCTACACGAGGACCAGCAAGGCCAGGTCAGACTCAACAATGACCTCTCAGAACACTTCCCTATTCTCAACGGCGTAAAGCAGGGCTGCGTGATGGCACCGACCCTCTTCACCATCTTTTTTAGCATGATGTTGAAGCAGGCCACAGTGGACCTTGATGATGACGATGCAGTGTACATCAGGTATCGTCTCGATGGCAGCCTGTTCAACCTCAGACGACTGCAGGCCCACACGAAAACCCTAGACCAACTGATTCGTGAGCTGCTTTTTGCTGATGATGCTGCCCTCGTTGCACACACAGAGAGAGCCCTGCAGCGCATCACGTCTTGCTTCGCAGATGCTGCCCAGCTCTTTGGACTCGAGGTCAGTCTGAAAAAGACAGAGGTCCTCCATCAGCCGGCACCCAAGACAGTGTATCGCCCTCCTCACATCACCATTGGCGAGTCTGATCTAAAGTCAGTGCACCAGTTTACTTACCTTGGCTGCATTATCACGTCGGACGCCAAGCTGGACAAGGAGCTTGACAGCAGGCTGGCAAAAGCGAACAGCGCTTTCGGGCGACTTTTCAAGCGGGTGTGGCACAATCAACAGCTGAAAACAGGCACCAAGATCAGCGTGTACAGAGCTGTGGTCCTCACCACCCTGCTGTATGGTTCCGAGTCCTGGGCCCTCTACCGCAGCCAACTACGACTCCTCGAACGCTTCCACCAGCGCTGCCTGCGTACCATCCTGGGCATTCACTGGAGTGACTATGTCACCAACGTCGAGGTCCTTGAACAGGTTGAAACTGTGAGCATCGAGGCTTTGCTGCTGCGGACACAGCTCCGCTGGGTGGGGCATGTCTCCAGGATGGAGGATCATCGCCTACCAAAGATCACCCTGTTCGGCGAGCTTGCTACTGGACACCGTGACAGAGGGGCACCAAAGAAGAGATACAAAGACTGTCTCAAGAAGTCACTTAGTGCCTGCCAAATCGACCACCACCAGTGGTCTTCGCTTGCTGCGGACCGTGACACCTGGCGCTCCACCATTTACAAGGCAGCTGTCTCCTTTGAGGACTCTCACAGAGCTAGCCTTAAGGACAAGCGGCTCAGGAGAAAAAACAGAGATGCCGCAGCTCAGAACCTCGGCCATACCTTCCCCTGCAGCCACTGCGGTGGAACCTGCCTGTCTCGGATTGGCCTCCGCAGCCACGAACAAGCCTGCAGACGTCGTGGGCAACTCCTATAAAATCTTCGTTCGCGAAGTCAAGCCAAGAGGGGCGGCGTTCCAGCGTGTTGTCTGTATAGACAGATGACAAGAACTGCACATACTTCGTGTCGTGCCATCCACAGGCAACAATGTCAGTTGTCTTCGATTTGCAGAAGACAGGCTCATTACCCTTCCGCAGGATCAAAGCGTTTCTGTCCAGTTGTGGAGCCATATTCTGACGACCCTGCCTTACAGTTCCACAATGGCCGATTCCTTGGTCTTTCAGTTGTCGGACCAAGTTTGCAGAAGTATAAAACGAATCTGTGTACAGGACATATCCTGTATCATCAAGTCCATCCATCAGATGCAACACAACCCGCTCTGTGACTAAAAAGTCCTGCTGGGGTGTCACGACCTGTATACAACAGACATTTGAGCACATAGCCTGTCTTCGCCTCCGACAGGCAAAACTGTTTCAGACCAAAGCGGATCGGCTTCAGTGGAAGGAATTGCCTGAAAAAAAAATCCTCCCCTTGAATTTTATCATGCTTTCGTCTATGGATATTTCCCTCTGATGACAGTAGACTTGCGCATATGTCGACTCGATGATGTCCAGAAGGGGTCGTATTTTGAAGATTTTATCATAACCCTCCTCCCCACGCTCAATCCTCAGCGTGTTTTCGTTAAAGTGGAGAAATCGGGTGAGCAATTCATATCGATTGCGCGACATGACATCACCAAACTGAATCTTTGTCAGCCAGTATGTCCTCCAATAATCCTTCAGCTCAGGCTTGGCGCAGAGTACCATGGCAATCTGCAGTGCCACGTATGCAGCCGATGTGTTACTTGTGTAGCCAAGGCGAGATCTGCGGTCCACATGAGCTACAATGTTGAGAACCTGTTGCCCAAATAGGTTGGTTTGGTCAGCTGTGTGATCAAAGGCAGCATCCGGAAAGAATAGTTTGACAAAATCCACTGGCTTGAACCCCTCTGTATCCACTAGTACGCCTGAAAAAGATCAAGAATGACATAAGTACTCGCATCATCAAACCATATTTTATTCCCACACTTTTGGTAAATGGATCATCATGATAGTTCAAGCTGCCTTGTTAGTTTTGGAAGGTGACGTGACTGTTTATCTATCATGGCTGATCCATCTCCCTGCATAATAACGTAAATTTCTATTCATGCACAGATCACACACACACACACACACACACACACACACACACACACACACACACACACACACACACACACACGTGTGCGTGCGTGCGCGCGCACACACACAGTCATTCCCGCATAAGCAGTTGTGGCGCATATACATCCATCTCCCTGCATGGTTACTTGTAAATTTCTATCCATGCATAGATCACACACACACACACACACACACACACACACACACACACACACACACACACAAACACACGCGCGCGCGCGCGCACACACACACACACACACACACACACACAAGCGTGCGTGCGCGCGCACACACATAGTCATACCCGCATAAGCAGTTGTGGTGCATATACATGCACGCTCATTTGTGCTAGCATGCACCCCCTCCCCCCTCTAGCATGCACCCTCTCCCCCCTCCACACACACATGTATTCACTAGAGTTTATATATTATAAGACTTACCAGTTCTCCTACGAAAAGCTGGTAACCAGTCAACAGGATGATAGGAATCATCCATGTTGTACATCTCCCATTGGAACAGGTCTGCTGCTGGCTCCCTGCCACGCCCACTCCTGGACCTCGGACCACGTCCTGCAGATCGGGCATGAATCACTCGCCCCCTTCTTGTCTTCCTCTTGATCGACCATGTGTATTTCTTCTCACTTCTTGAAGTTCTTCGTCACTGCTACTGTCTCTTGTTTGCGTCGCGAAATGTTCAATGCGAGCATAAGAACGAGATCTGCTCGCGAGAGTGCTCGTACTCGGTTCTGGCTCGTAGGTCGGACCGCAATCAGAGCTATCTTGCAAATTTCCAAAAAGCTCTTTGTCAACTTCGTTGCCACATGGATGCTCCTCGTCCGAATCAACATCAGTTTATGATGGTAGGAGATTCAAACGAAGCAAAACTTCCTCAGTAGATAGTCTCTTTTGTGGCTCACCTCGCCCTTTTGAAGTTTAAGCCATCACGAAAAAGCACCGCTCCAAAACATTCAGAAAAATTCGCAATTTCTTAGCTCAAAACTCGCAAATGCACTCAAAGATGGCGCCGAAATGAAAAGGGGATTCCCCTGTCCCATGATGCACTATTATTGACTAAAACTAACTCAAACATTAGAGTCACGATCAAGTACAGTGAACTCTACTGTGTTACTCGCCAAAAGGCGAGATCGGCGGCGAGCCACGTACTCGCCAAACGCCGAGATCGGCGGCTAATTGGCCTCTGTTCGCCTCCCTCAGTCTCGTATTACAGAGGAGATGGTCATGTCAGCAGAAGAACCTGTTTCTTGTTTTACTTCTATTTTGTTGGACGTAGCAGGTAATCCGTCGCAAGCAAATATTTTAACCTTTAAAAGACAGAGGGCAAAAGCCTGTTACATTTTTAAACGTGAAAGCCGTGCTTCCTGGAAACGCTTCGTCTCATCTTTATCTTCTAGGACTCCGTCCCAAAGAGTCTGGTTGGCTGTTCGAAAAATTAGGGGCAGGGGTGGCTCGGCTTCTGTCGGCCATCTTAGGGATAAAAAGGCTGTGGCCAATTTGCTTGCCTCCGTCATTGCCCATAATTCTTCAACAGAGCATTATTCACCTTTCTTCCAGAGAGAGAAGGAGAAGCGAGAGTCTTGTACTTGTGATTTTATATCGGAAGACTATAATGCCCCTTTTACATTTTCAGAATTGCAGCATGCCATGCAGAAATGTAATGACTCTGCTGCTGGACTAGATACCGTCCACTATCAGCTCCTAACACATCTGCCTGAGGATTCACTCCTTGTACTTCTGAAGGCCTTAACCATATCTGGATAACCGGTCATTTTCCGCCACCTTGACACCAGGCTGTGGTTGTGCTAATCCCCAAGCCGGGTAAGAATCCTTCCGACCCGGGCAACTACCGGCCAATCGCTTTGATATCGTGTTATGTAAAACTATGGAACGCTTGGTCATCGCCCGCCTGGTGTGGCATCTTGAGTCACAGGGTCTCATCACAGACCTCCAATGCGGTTTCCGGCGCTTCCGTAGTACAACTGACCATCTAGTCCGCTTTGAGTCGTTTATCCGAGATGCTTTTGTCAACAAGCAGCATGTCTATGCAATTTTCTTCGATCTTGAGAAGGCATATGACACTACCTGGAAGTATGATATAATGTCTGATTTGTCGGACATGGGTTTTATAGGGCACCTGCCCGTTTTTATTCACAATATTTTGTCTAACCGGTCGTTCCAGGTCCGTGTGGGCTCCACCTTCTTCGACTCCTTTGAACAGGTAATGGGTGTCCCGCAGGGCAGCTTTCTATCCCCTGTTTTATTTAGCATTAAAATTAATAACATTGTAACGGCCGTCAAGGATGATTCTGAATGCTCTTTGTTTGTGGACGACTTTGCTTTGTGTGCACCAGGTCGAGGACTTGCATCCCTTGAGAGGAGCTTGCAGCTGTGCATTGATTGCATCCAGGGGTGGGTGTCTCTCAACTGATTCGGGTTCTCGTCCTCCAAGAAAGTCTGTGTGCATTTACTAACCAGACGAATTTTTTTCCAGAACCTAGCCTGCGCATTGCTGGAGTATTAATTAAGGTGGCCGAGGAGGCAAAGTTTTGGGGGCTCATCTTTGACAAAAGACTGACCTTCTCCAACCATATTAATTACCTTCGAACTTTTGGTCAGAAGGCCCTCGACGTTCTTCGTGTCTTTGGTTCTACTGACTGGGGTGCAGACCGCATTGTCTTACTTCGACTGTACCGGGCCCCTGTTCGGTCCAAACTTGATTTCGGCTCTGTGGTATATGGCTCCGCTTCCAAATCTGTTCTTCAGCTTCTGAACACAATTCATCATCATGGTCTGCGAATGTGTCTGGGGGCCTTTAGGACATCTCCAGTTCCTAGTCTGTATGCAGAGGCAGGGGAGCCTTCTCTCAGGCTCCGCCGCATCCGCCTCATGCTCAGCTACGTTCTGAGGCTGAAGGCCCATCCAGATAATCCTGCCTATGATTGTGTTTTTAACCCGTCATTTGCAGAGATTTACGATGCCCATCCTGGAGCTATCTGTCCACTTTCCTTCCGTGTCAGACCTCATCTGCAGGCGGCCGGAGTGGACCTAGACAAAGTTTCGGAATTTCTGCAACACATCACTCTACCCTGACTATTACCGTTTCTTGACATCTTGCTGGACTTAACCGCCCACAAGAACGACTGTATTCCACCAGCCATATACCAACAGAGCCTCAATGAACTCCTTTCAAGTTTTCCTGGCTGAGGATGGGAGAGTGGCTGCGGCTGCAGTGTCCTCTCGCCATCCTAGACGCCCATTTAAGCTACGCCTCCCTGACTATTTCTCTGTTTTTAGTGCAGAACTGCAGGCAATTCTGCTGGCACTCAGGCATGCCTATCAATCTAGGGAAAGGGACTTCCTGATTCTGTCTTACTCTCTTTCTGCCCTGCAGGCCCTTCAGGGCGCGGGAACAGACCACCCCCTGCTGGTGCAGATTCGAGAGCTTTACCCGGACTTGATGAAGGAATATTATGACATCATTTTTATTTGTGTTCCAGGGCATGTGGGCATCGAAGGCAACAGGATCGCAGATTCTGCTGCCAACGATGGCCGCAATGACCCTGTCCCTGACACACAGACTGTTCATAGCGATTTTAAACCTGTGTTTAGTGCGTACATAGCCCGCAAGTGGTAGTCCGAGTGGGACAAAGAGGAAGCGAACAAGCTGCATGAAGCTCTTCCTACGGTGTCCGACAGTCTACCTTATCGTTGCGGCAGCCGCCGTGAGGAAACTGTTCTTACTCGGCTCCACATCGGGCACACGTATGTTACGCACTCTTACAGGATGAGCGACCATGGTGTTTTGCCTGTGACGAGCAGTTTTCTGTTCGACACTTGTTGCTGTCTTGCTGTCTTTACAGCAGACTCCTTGACGGTTTTGTCAGGATGAGCGACCATGGTGTTTTGCCTGTGACGAGCAGTTTTCTGTTCGACACTTGTTGCTGTCTTGTGCCGATCTAATTGACACAAGATATAAACACTTTACAGTTTGTTCCGGGATGTTCCCCCGGACAAAATCTTCAATTTCTTGAGAGAATGCAATATTTTTAACAAGAGTTGAGCATTCATAGGCTATATACATTTCCTTATGTTGCCCTTTTTGAGAGTCTGTAGACGTTTCTTTTAAAGACTCGTGCGACATTTTATTATATATTATCTTGTCTTAAGACCTTCTTTTAGTCTGGCTGACCAGATTTTTTTACCCATCCCGCCGTGAGATGGCCTTAGTCGCCTGCTCGGCGTTAAACCCCAATAACTAACTAACTAACCGCATGTACGGTGACAGGCTAGCCTGGTTTGGTCAAACACAAAACGTTGTTTGGTCTTGTCACATACATCAACAAAATTGCTGAGAAAAAAACCCTAAGGGATTTTCAAAAACGGAGAAGTAACCCACTTCCCACTACCACCCCCAGGCTCCCAGAGAGACCTAAAAATGTCACATAGACGCAACAACACACGAATTGACAAAATGGCGGAGAAGCCCGGAAATCCCAAACTCTACTGGAGTGAACACATCTTACAGCCCATCGACAGAAGTGATTGACGCAAACACCACACCCCTCCTAACGACCAACGATATATCTCGCCAGCGAATGAAGTGGACAGCCCCCGAAATCTAAATCAGTGATCAGACCTGAGACACCTACCTCTGGCTTAGAAACGCTGCCAGCTAACCTCATCGCAGTGACATACAGCAGACAGACAGCCCTCGCGCTGTACTCCAACCCGGCGCTATACTCTAAATAAAAAGTAAGCGTGATGCCCCAAAGAAGGCTTGCCTTGCCACTCAGCTATAACAATCTCAGCAGCACTTATGCTGTTCATGATTCTTCCTCAGCCCGGCTTGCCCAGCTACCCAGTTAAAGACGCACTCTCGCTTAGTATATAATTTTATGAAGGTCTTGTGAGCCAGGTGTGCTATGTCAATCAGCTAAAGACAGTCTCAGACAATGATTAGTCCTTGTAAAGTTTAGTGGTCCACACAGCTTAAAATGGTCTCAGTAGCAACTGTCACTAACGTTTCCATGCCACTCAGGTAAACATGGTCCCAGTAGTAATAGAAGTGTCACGAACGTCAGGCGTGCCAAGCATGCCTTGCCACTCAGCTAAACACAGTTCAAGTAGTAATGTCACGAACGTTTGTTGAGCCAGGCTTGCCCTGCAACTCAACTAAGCAATGTCGTTAGTAACGTCATGAATGTTTTGTGATCCAGGCTTAACCTGCACGTCAGCTCAATTCTCAGTAGTACTTGTCAAGCAGTCTGGTGAACCACTCGACTAAAACCATGAACACTTCTCAAGCTAAAACCAGTCTCATTAGCACATGTCGAACAGTCTGGTAAACCCCTCAGATAACACCAGTCTCAGTAACACTTGTCCAGCAGTATTATCACTTTCTAGCAGTCTGGTGAACCATTCAGCTAAAGCCAGTCTAGTTGCCCTTGTCAAGCAGTCTGGTGAACCACTCAGCTAAAGTAAGTATCAGTAGTAGTTGTCAGGCAGTCTGGTGAACCAGTCAGCTAAAAGAAGTCTCATTAGCACATGTCGAACAGTCTAGTGAACCACTAAGCTAAAACAAGTCTCAGTAGTACATGCCAAGCTGTCGAGTGAATCACTCAGCTAAAATCAGCGTCTGTAGTACATGTCAAGCTGTCGGGTGAACCACTCAGCTAAAACCAGTCTCAGTAGCACTTGTCTAGCAGTCTGGTGAACCACTCAGCTAAAACCAGTCTCAGTAGCACTTGTGAAGCAGTCTGGTGAACCACTGAGCTAGGTCTAGTCTCAGTAGCACTTGTCAAGCGGTCTAGTGAACCACTCAGCTAAAACCAGTCTCAGTAGCAGGTGTCAAGCAGTCTAGCAAACTATTCAACTAAATCCAGTCTCAGCAGCGCACGTGAAACAGTCTGGTGAACCACTCAGCTAAAACAAGTCTCGGTAACATTTGTCAAGCAGTATGGTGAAACACTCAGCTAAACCCAGTCTCAGTAGCACATGTCAAGCTGTCTGGTGAACCACTCAGCTAAACTCAGTGTCAGTAGCACTTGTCTAGCAGTCTGGCAAACCAATCAGCTAAAACCAGTCTCAGTAGTACTTTCAAACAGTCTGGGAACAAATCATCTAAAGCCAGTCTAAGCAGCACATGTCAAACAGTCTGGTGAACTGCTCAGCTAAAACAAGTCTCAGTAATACTTGTCAAGCATTTTGGTGAACCACTAAGCTAAACGCAGTCAGAGTAACTCTTGTCTAGCAGTCTGGTGAACCGCTCAGCTCAAAGCTGTCTCAGTAGCACTTGTCAGCAGTTTGGCGAACCACTCCGCTAAAACCAGTCTCAGTAGTACTTTCAAAATGTCTGGTGAACCACTCGCTAAAATCCAGTCTCAGTAGAACTTGTCTAGCAGTCTTGTGAACCACACAGCTATAACCAGTCTCAGTAGCACTTGTCAAGCAGTCTGGTGAACCACTCAGCTAAACCAGTCTCAGTAGCACTTGTCTAGCAGTCTGCTGAACCACTAAGGTAAATCCGGTCTCAGCAGCACTTTCAAGCAATCTGTTGAACCACTCAGCTAAAGCCACTATCAGTAACACTTGTCATGCAGTCTGGTGAACCACTCAGCTAAACCACGTCTCAGTAGCACTTGTCAAGCAGACTGGTGAACCACTCAGCTAAAACCATTCTCAATAGCACATGTCAAGCTGTCTGGTAAACCATTCAACTAAAGTCAGTCGCAGTAGCACTTGTCAAGCAGTCTTGTAAGCCACTCAGTGAAAATCAGTCTCAGTATCACGAGTCAAGCAGTCTGGTGAACCACTCCGCTAAAATAATAATAATAATAATAATAATAATAATAATAATAATAATAATAATAATAATAATAATAATAATAATGATAATGATAATAATAATAATAATAATAATAATAATAATAATAATAATAATAATGATAATAATAATAATAATAATAATAATAATAATAATAATAATAATAATAATAATACCGGTATTATATAGGCGCTTTTTCTCAACTTTTGGGCGAATCGACTCAAAGCGCCGCGAACTGACACCAAACACGCACACTCACGTGACAGACACGAATTTACGCCGAAGACAAACACAGTACAAGACAGACGAAGGGCCAGTTCAGCTGCTGAAGTTACAGAGATTTTTGATCGCTTGTATTTGAAATTTGTAAAATGGCCTGAGACCGGTACCAAAGTGTGGGGGGTGGGAGGTGGGAGGGGGTGGAAGAACCGGAGTACCCAGAGAAAGAACCCCCGACGGTCCGCCCGAATTAACGGTGACACTTACCAGAGGAGAAAAGTCCGACGCTGGAACCCGTTTTCGAACCTCGCACCTTTGGCATTGGTGGCAGGCGCCTTAACCACTTCGCCACGGAACGCCCCTAAAACCAGTTTCAGTAGCACTTGTTAAGCAGTCTGGTGAACCACTCAGTTAATTCCAGTCTCAATAGCACTTGTAAAGCAGTCTGGTGCACCAGGCTTGCCCTGCCACCCTGAACAAAACAAAGTTAATGATTGTGTTATTAAACCGGTGAGCCAATCATGCCCTGCCACTCGTCTTTAAAAAAAAGTCTCGTCAGTAATGTTATTGTTGTCTTGCTTCCTGTCAAACAGACCCCACTGCTGTCAACAGCCGGTTGGTGACCAGTTTTTTTTTTTTTTTTTTTTTGTTTGTTTTTTTTTTTTTTGTTTGTTTTGCCTGTAGCCTTCCTGATTACCTTGGTTGGCCACTTGTCTTGACTGCACGAACACGTGTCTTGGTTATATATCATTTTGTACCTATACCACCTCGTCTCTCTGCGGTCTAAAAAGCATACGAGACATTTTGGCAGCCGTTCTGCAGTGTAATAATCTACGAGGGGAAGCGGCTATTAAAACAGAGCACCGGAACTGGCGTGTGCATATGTTGGTCAGGCTTGGATTGTAGTAAGGATTGCCTGTAAAGTAAAACAGAATAAAATACAGGTAAAATGTGTACTTCCAACTTTTATCGTGTGCGCCCGAAGTAGTTGGTTTTTTTTCACATTCTACAAGCATTGTGTTGTATGGTGCACTGTGATTTATGCCGCCATCTGTACCGCTCCTAGAGCTTTTAGTGAATGTATGTTCGCCTTATTATCACTATTATGATTATTATTATGATTATTATTATTATTATTATTTATTATTATTATTATTATCACGACTTATATTAAGCTGGCTGCAATATCATTGTAGAATAATACTGCGTGTGTGTCTGTGGACTCCAGTGGTCGCTCCATTTTTTACTGCAGGTTTGAAAAAGCGCATTAATGTGGGAAAATATGACCAGCGTGAACGTCCATTCTAAAAACCACTGAACTCTGACTCACAGGTAGTAACTAGCGATAGCAGCGTGCTCCTCTGCTACACAGCTAAACGTTTATTCAACATTTTTTCACAGTGCGTCAATGCGACTAAAGTATGCGACTGCCAAAAACAATCAAACCCTGTATCAATGAGTGTGTTTTTGATTGTACTAAGCCAGTGTATCCATGCGGGTTTATAAGGAACATCGCCTCTTACTGACGCCATATTGTGTGTTTTGTGAACGTTGACACTCAGGCGGCTTCTTCCCTACTCGGAGTTCGTCACGTGGTGTGTACAGGGGTGCGTATCGATAGCACTACGTGTCGGGGATTTTGCCGTGTACAGAATATGACCAGTCTTCTTCATCTCATTCCTGACTTCCATCATTTACGTCGGCTGACCGCGGTGGATCAGGTGGTAGAACGTCGCAATCTCGATCGTAAGGTTGTGGGTTCCCACCCTGGTGGGTTCAACATTTGTACACACCCTATTCGGTGCCCTGTCTTTAAAATCACCCCCGTGACGGCAAAAGACGTTTAGCTCTAAACGTGTAACTTTCCCCCTTCATTTACGTCAAGCTCTAAGAACGTATCGATGAATTTACAATTTCCAGATAAAACATTGCATCTGTAGAGTGAATCACGTCTTGCTGTGTCGTGTCGCGTCGTCTGCCAGCGCCATCTGTCTGCAGAAAGCATAAAGCCGTGACGTGCATATTGTATCTTGTGCATTACACAAACCTAGGTAGAAATGCTGTGTCCAACTTCCCATTAAATCCAACCAGTACGGTAATAAGTCCAGAGACACCTGGCTGATGGATTGATTAACTGATTAGGTTTAACGTCCAGTGACGTATCTTTATCAGCGAAAGCTTTCCACCTGCACAGATCCTCATGCATCACGTGTTTCCACCTGCACAGATCGTTTTGAATCACGTGTTTTCACCTGCACAGATCTTCATGAGTCACGTGTTTTCACCTGCACAGATTTTCATGAGTCATGTGTTTCCACCTGTACAGATCCTCATGAGTCACGTGTTTCCTACTGCACAGATCTTCATGAGTCACATCTTTCACGAAAACAAATATATTGCAAGAGGCATAGATCCTCAATTACAGGCCATCATGACTTATGTCATACTGGAGCCCCTACTTATGTCTGCTTCACACGTTAAAAATTTCATTTATTCTGCAAAGGCTTTGGTTTGTTTCCGGTGCTACAAACTGTATTCAAAAACATTGTTGCAGAATGTCCAAAAGACGCCGTGCGTTATTGATGCTGTAAGCTGAAACAAACAGCAACCTTTAAAAACAAATAAGAAAACAAATAAAACACTGGTGGTTTTACAGCCGGTTGTTGAATAATAAATTTGTTTGTAATACAGTGTATCTGTTCATGTATCAAGGAAAACAATTTAGTGAATGATGTTCATATATTAAGGAAAACACAAACACGTCACTACAGAAACTTCAAGCTAGGGCCATCGAACATTGCCGTCGATTAAACTTACAACGTGTTACTACATGTGCGGCCGAGGAGCTGCATACTTATTGTGACGTCTTCTCCTTCTCCTTCTTAGCTTGACTTCGCAAACGAAGATTCAATAGGGCTTGCCCACGTCATCTGCAGGCATGTTCGTGGCTGCGGAGGCCAATCTGGGACAGGCAGGTTCGACCGCAATGGCTGTAGGGGAAGGTCTGGTCAGGGTTCTGAGTTCAACAACTCTGTTTTTTCTCCTGAGCCGCTTGTCCTCTGCGAGAGTCCTCAAAGGAGACGGCTGCCTTGTAAATGGGGGAGCGCCAGGTGTCGCGGTCCGCAGCAAGCGAAGACCACTGGCGGTGGTCGATTTGGCAGGCACTAAGTGACTTCTTGATACCATCTTTGTATCTCTTCTTTGGTGCCCCTCTGTCTCGGTGTCCAGTGGCGAGCTTGCCGAACAGAGTGATGTTGGGTAGGCGATGATCCTCCATCCTGGAGACGTGCCCCGCCCAGCGAAGCTGTGTGCGCAGCAGCAAAGCCTCGATGCTCACAGTTTCCCCCTGTTCAAGGACCTCGACATTGGTGACATAGTCACTCCAGTGAATGTTGAGGATGGTACGCAGGCAGCGCTGGTGGAAGCGTTCGAGGAGTCGTAGTTGGCTGCGGTAGAGTGCCCAGGGGACTGATGTATGGACAGAGACTAGAGCCTAAGTCCGAAACTATCTTCATACGCCTGAGACTAACATGTTAGTAAGACATGCATGAACTGAGACTAGGCCAAGTCTGAAACTATCTCAGGGACTAAACAGCCCAAATTTAAGCCCACGATTTACTAGGTGTAAAGCGTCTAGTCTCTGACTAAAAGCGAATCAAAATGGCAGCCGCTGTCTACATGATGTTTCTATCTCGACAAAATCTACGACGAAATCGAGTATTTAGAGACCGTCGACACACACTAGATGAGTTTGATGATACGAAGCTTCACAAAAAGTTTCGTTTCAAGCGCCGTGAAATTTATTTTTCTTGTACTTTTTGTTCTGTGATTTTTGATCTTGTAAAGCGCTTAGAGCACCACTCATTTGGAGGTCAAGCGCTATATAAATGTACAATATTATTATTATTAATATTATTAAAACCAAAATCGATGAGTACAGTTTACAGGCAGAGTGAAGATAGAAGATAGTCAGTGGCTGTCAAAACACGTGCAGGGCGAAAACTGTTCCCAGCGGCGCATGCTCAGTGGCATTTGGAACTGGATATTCCCAAGTTAAAAATAGCACTTGACACAAGTCGCGGACTAACCATATCTAGTCTCGGACTTGATAGTCTGACTCAAGTCTCAGTTCATGCATCGGAAATGTATGCCTCAGTTAGTCCCTACGTAACAAGTTTCCGACTAGGGCTACGTCGGGGACTTGTCTAGTCTCTGTCCATACATCAGACCCAGGACTCGGAACCATACAGCAGGGTGGTGAGGACGACAGCTCTGTACACGCTGATCTTGGTGCCTTTTTTCAGCTGTTGATTGTACCACACCCGCTTGAATAGTCGCCCAAAAGCACTGTTCGCCTTTGCCAGCCTGTTGTCCAGCTCCTTGTCCAGCTTGGCGTCTGACGTGATGATCCAGCCAAGGTAGGTAAACTGGTGTACAGTCTTCAGTTCGGACTCGCCAATGGTGATGTGGGGAGGGCGATGCTCTTCCTTGGGTGCCGGCTGATGAAGGACCTGTGTCTTTTTCAGACTGACCTCGAGTCCAAAGAGCTGGGCAGCATCTGCGAAGCAGGACGTGATGCGCTGCAAGGCTCGCTCTGTGTGTGCAACGAGGGCAGCGTCATCAGCAAAGAGCAGCTCACGAATCAGTCGGTCTAGGGTTTTGGTGGGGGCCTGCATTCGTCTAAGGTTGAACAGGCTGCCATCGAGACGATACCTGATGTACACTGCGTCGTCATCGTCGAGGTCCACTGTGGCCTGCTTCAACATCATGCTAAAGAAGATGGTGAAGAGGGTCGGTGTCAGCACGTAGCCCTGCTACACGCCGTTGAGAATGGGGAATGGTTTTGAGAGTTCACTGTTGAGTCTGACCTGGCCTTGCTGGTCCTCGTGGAGCTGGACGATCATGCTGAGGAACTTTGGGGGACAGCCAAGTCGCTCCAGGATCTGCCGTATGCCTTGCCTGCTCAGTGTCGAAAGCTTTTGTTAGGTCGAGAAACGTTACGTACAGCCCTTTGTTCTGCTCGCGGCACTTCTCCTGAAGCTTTCTCAGCACAAAGACCATGTCGGTGGTACTCCTGTTTGCTCTGAAGCCACACCGGCCCTCTGGGAGGTGGTCTTTAGCGATGGCAGGTACCAGCCGATTCAGGAGCAGCCTTGCGAGAATTTTCCCAGCAATGGACAGCAGGGTAATTCCACGATAATTTGAGCAGGCAGACTTCTCTCCTTTGTTCATGTACAGGGTGATGATGACTGCATCACGGAGATCCTTTGTAGTGTTCCTTTCTCCCAGCAGCAGACAAAAGGGGTCGTGGAACTTGTTGTGCAGTGCTGGGCCTCCATGTTTCCAGATCTCTGGCGTGATTCCGTCAATGCCTGCTGCTTTGCCACTCTTGAGCTGGTGGATGGCTGTGAGGGTCTCTTCGGCGGTGGGCGGTTCGTCCAATTCAACCTTTATTGGGAGGTGTGGGATTTGGAGGATGAATGTTTCTTGAACAGTGCGCTCAGAGCTGAAGAGGCCATGAAAGTATTCCGACCAGCGGTTCAAGATGGAGGTATTATCTGTGAGGAGTGCCTGTCCATCAACGCTTCGCAGGGGACTTTGTACCAGGTGCCTGGGGCCATTCACTGCTTTCAGTACTGCGTAGAAGCCCCTGTAGTCACCGTTGTCAGCGCAAAGCTGGGTCCTCTGTGCGAGTCTGGACCACCACTCCCTTAGCCTTTCCGCAGCCAAGCGGCCAGGCCTGCAAGGCAGCAGGACAATGATTTATTCTCGAGGTTCTCTCCTCTAGATCCGCCGTGTTTAGCTTGGGGGCTTGTGCTGCCCAGTTTTTTGGGTCACCTCGAAGATGATATGGCCAGGGACCACGCACGGACGGTCTTGGGTTAGTCCGGAGGGATTACACTCGTGGGTGCCTCACAAAAGCCAAAAGGCCCTAGACTAGGGTGATCCCGGGGGGTTGCGCTGTAAGAGTTCCCCACTACCCGCACCACCAACGCAACTCGTCCCCTGGGGCCTCCACCCTTTGAGTCAGGCAGAGACCCCTTCACCCCCGTTACCATGTACTAGCTTTAAATGCGTAGTATAGCTTTCCTTCTTGATCATTTTTTTAAATTGCCAAGTCTGAATAACAGAGAGGGGAATTACTCTCGGCAATGGAACAGACACTCCAGTGTTTTTACTGACTAACTCAAGGTTTGGCCATTGTGACGTACTGAACAGCTCACTATACGACTCGCTATACTCTTGCCCACATCTCACTCTAGAGTTGTTACACCCGAAGCGTTGACACGCCCCAACCAATACACAGGAACCTTTCCGGTCTCGAGTACTCTCGTAATGGTGGCATGTCCCTTGGTGATTGGTTGACCATTTAGGACAGCGCCATGTTTTCGGGAAAGCAAAACCTACAGCAAGTTGCTGCTAGTGTTTTAACAGGTGTGACGTTTAAATTATTTGTGCTACTGAATCAAGATTTTAGCGTGTATTTTTGTATTAACTCACAACAATTCACGGTATTTTGTTGTAAGAATAAATAAAAAGCGTGTGATATAAATTGCTCCATTCGTATTTTGTTTGAAATTATTATTATCAGTTTAATCTGAGTTGCTTTTCGTTTCCCTGTCGGCGACTGTGAGTCTGCACATCGTGACGCCCCAAGTATTTCCACTGGTCACGTGATGAATTCGAGACCGGAAGAGCTTCTGTGGACGGGTTGGGGCGTGCCATTGCTCGAGGTGTAACAAAAGTGGATCGATGCTAGTGCGCTCTTTTCTTGTAGGAAGAAACAGACTGCAGACATTACAAATGCGCCGTTAATTCGTATGATATGTATGCATGAATTAATAATAATAATAATAATAATAATAATAATTACGGTGTTTATAATGCGCTTATCTTATAATAATTATAACTCTAAGCGCGCACTCACAACTCACGCACGCATGCGCACGCTTTAGACAACGACTCACGTACCACAAATAGTGAAATACATTACGACAGTCAGCTTGGGGTGGGGAATGTGGTGGTATAGTGCTAGAACTGTTGAAAGAGATGAATTTTGAGGGCGGAAAGGAAGGAGGAGAGAGAGTGTTTCTGACGGAGTGAGAGTGGGAGAGTGTTCCAGGTGGATGGACCGTATACTGAGAATTAAGTGAGAAACGTCTCATTGTGTCCTGCAGACGCTGCTGTTGGTGCTATCGTTGCCGCCTACATCGTGGGTGCCGTGGCTGCTGTGTTTGCTGCCGTCTTGATCGGTATCGGTGTGGTGAGGCTCAGGAATTATCTCGGTACGTCACCCATTTATACAGCTCTCTTGTCTGTCTGGCAGGCGCACAGCTCACAGTCTAGGGGGACATGTACAAGTTTAACTGTTTATATCTCGCTACCTCACCCGTTTATACAGCTCTCTCTTCCGTCTAGCAGGCCGCACAGCACACATTTTAGCGTTACATGTAAAAATGTTAACCCTTTGGCTGTCAGCGGTTTTTTTTTTTGGTCGCGATGATTCCTGTCTTGAACAGCGCGACCGACAGACGAAGGGTTAATGTTTATATCGCAGCAACGTCCGAGTTAGTATTTGGGATTTAACAGACCGTCTCAAAGCGGAACAAATACAACGCATCAGAACTATGGATGTATAGAGCCTTTCATGACCACTTTTACATAGTAAAACACTCCACACCATAATTATGTCACAGTCTTACCGCGCGGCGCTTTCTGGGCCGAGAATAGCATAGTACACCGCTTACTCTACACTAGAATCAATGACACTGCACTCGACACGAAAGCGATAAAAAAAATATGAAAGTAAAACAGACAAACCTTTCCGATTCATCGTCACTACTGTAGATATCTAACGTTTAAAATGCTTGCTCCACAAAGCAACGAAACTCAACCGAAACAGCGGTGAGCCGCGCAGCCTTCTAACAGGATAAAGCTAAACTATCGTCCGCTTCTTTTGATTTTTGATGACTTGATTCATGTTGTGAAAGGTTCTATAAAACATAGAAGTGGAGTGTTCATATACTATCATTTCTTGACAGACCTCGCGACTCACAGTCTCAAACGTTTTGATTCGTAGTCACCTCGAGCTTCGCTCTCGGTGACTATGATTCAAACTGTTTGAGAATTGGAGTCGCTCGGTATGTCTAGAAAATATAATATACGAACACTCCTCTTCTATGCTATAATAGGACCTTTCAAGACTACTCGTACATAGAAACACCCCCACACCATATGTCCTAGTCATTCCGCGCTAAGTTTTGTTTTTCTTTCTTTCTGGGGTATCATGGTGAACTTGTAGCCAGTTCGAAAGCTAGAGTGTGTTAGCTAGGGAAACAACTTCACATTTGCTTTGTAATGTAGATTTCGGTTTACAGATACTGTGTTAAAAATAGTTTCACATTACGCTTTGTTGTTTCATATACTGCAAGTTAAATTTCGTCCTATTGTTGCTATACAAATCGGACATTTTTTACGAAATTTATTTGTTGATTGAACTGTTGAGCTTGAGTTATTGTGTACTGTTTACAAAAATAAATGCGTCGCTCCTGTTGAAAAGATGGATTCGACCTACATCGCTATTCTGCGGTTGTGAAGTGGTCCAAAAATATATTCTTAGTGGAGTATTCGTATACTATCATTTCTAGACAGACCTCGCGGATGACACTTCTTCAACTGCGTTCCGCGTTCGCTGACTATGGATCAAACAGTTGCAGAAGTGTCAGCCGCTCGGTGTGTCTAGAAAGGATTGTATACGAATACTCCACTGCTATGCTATAATATAAACAGACGTCCTCAGTCAGTTTGTGTGCGTCTGATTTGTATGATCGATACACACTGAAGTCAAGCCACGCATGTAAACTCCGATCAGAAAACCTCATGAATAGATGACCAAAAAATTATAGAGGGAGGCCGCTTTTTACTCGCATGCATTTTAAGTCGTTAGATATACATTTTAAGTTTTTAGCTTTAATTATACCTACTGTACGTTACCTTACCTTGATAGATACCTTGATAACATCGGGTCGTAGTGCCAGCAGTCGTACCTGTTATCGTTTGGACATTTGATCCATGTTTTGGACATCAGGTTCCTGTACAGCGGTCATAATGAGGTACTCACCATGTCAGCGAGCGATAGAGCTGGACTTTCCCACTATACTTACTGTACCTGGGATCTGAGCGTCATTCCTTTACCTGTTATATTGTGCATACTGGATCCTGTACTGGATGTCACGTGCCTGTGTTACAGTGATGACGCGGTACGCGCGCTGCCAGCGTGCGATAGAGTTCGACTTCTACAGCCGCCTAGTGCAGGATCCCGCGGGGGACGCCAGCACCTGGACACGACATGCTGAGGAAGTCTATCATCTCATTGACGACTCTCACATTGATTCTGACGCACGCAATGAAGGTGCGTAATTGTGCAAGAAATATACAGCAAGAAAACAAACACGCTTCAGAAAGACTCAGTTCTTCAGAAGCGAGTTTCTTTCTTTTTGTTGGTTGTTCTTTTTTCTTTTCTTTCCTTTTTTTTTTCTTTGTTGGATACGATTGTTTCTCGTTGGTAATTACGTACGTCTCCGTAACCTTTTCCCATATGAGTCATGAGTCCCTGAGGTCTGCTGTTTTTTTCCGTTGGATTTCAAGTCCGCCATTGTTAAACCTTTGCTTACTTTTTTTTAAAAGTCTTCTCTAGAACCTAACAATCTACAGAATTGCCGTCCTGTCTCAAACCTCCCTTTTCTCTCTAAGATCGTTGAGAAGGTTGTGTTGTCGCAACTTCTCGACCATCTGAACCTGAATCATCTTCTTAGTCCCAATCAGTCTGCTTACCGTGCAGGTCATTCCAAAGAAACTGCGCATGAAAAATTGAATGACCTCCTCGAGGCTCTTGATGATGGCACAGTATCTGTTCTTGCAATGTTGGACCTATCTGCTGCCTTTGATACGATTGACCGTGACATTTTGCTACAACGTCTCTATTCTGTGTATGGCATTCATGAAACTGCTTTATCGTGGATTAGATCATATCTGACAGACAGAACTCAATGCGTAGTTGTTAATGATAAGCTATCCAGCCCATCCACCGCGCGCTTTGGCGTCCCACAAGGTTCAGTAATTCTTGAACTAGTCCTCTTTACAATGTATGTTCAGCCACTGGCCAGTGTCTTTAACCGTTTCTCTATATCTGCATTTGCAGATGATACTCAACTCAATGACTCGTGTTCACCTGATCAGATTATGGACAAAAATCGAGAGCCTTCAGTAGTGTGTCTCGGAGACTAAGATGTGGATGACTTCAAACAAATTACAGTGGAATGACGGAAAAACTGAGGCCATGATCATTGCTTCCCCGAGGTTGACGAAGACGCTGACACTCCCCCAGTCATTACAAATCTGTGGTGCCACTGTCCCCTTCTCCCCCCATGTAAAACATCTGGGTGTCACACTTGATCATAGCCTGTCCATGCACCTTCATATGAACAACATTTGCAGATTCGCCTATACTGAACTTCGACGTATTGCTTCAGTCCGCCACTATCTGACACCTGAAGCAACTAAAGTACTTGTCTGCGCTTTTGTTTTGTCTAAATTAGACTATTGCATTGCTCTTTTGGCAGCCTGTTCCCAGTGTCTGATTGGCAAACTCCAGAAAATTCAAAACTCAGCTGCTATGTTGATTCGTACAGTTCCTAGATCAGATCATATCACACACCATCTGTCTGCTCTTCACTGGTTACCTGTAACAGCTAGGATTAAGTACAAAGTTTCATGCATGACTCACAGTTGTATTACCTGTTCCTGCCCACACTACCTTGCCTCTCTTCTCCAGCTGTTTAAGCCCTCAAGACAGAATTTGCGCTCTGCTGCCGACTCTCGATTTTTACGTATCCCTCTTGTCAAAACAAAGTCGTTCGGTGAGAGGTCATTCAGGTACCAGAAGCCAGTTGTTTGGAATGACCTTCCACGCGAACTGAGATACGTGGATTCGAGAGAGGCATTCAAGCGAGCACTAAAGACCCATATTTATTCTGTCTGCTACAAATGATTTTGTCACACACCTGTCATGTTAAAGTCATCTCTATCTATGTTAGAAGTAGTGTGTGTGTGTGTGTGTGTGTGTGTGTGTGTGTGTGTGTGTGTGTGTGTGTGTGTGTGTGTGTGTGTGTGAGTGTGTGTGTGTGTGCGCGCGCGCGCGCGCGTGCGCACGTGAATGCGAGTATGAGTCCATAAGCGTAATACTTTTGAATGGTGACTTTATAGCTTGTTTATAGAGTGCGTTGTATTTTGTCACACAGCTGTCATGTTAAAGTCATCTCTGTCTATGTTAGAAGTAGTGTGTGTGTATGTGTGTGTGTGTGTGTGTGTGTGTGTGTGTGTGTGTGTGTGTGTGTGTGTGTGTGTGTGTGTGTGTACGCGCGCGCGCGTGAATGCGAGTATGATACGTGTAATACTTTTGAATGGTGACTTTATAGCTTGTTTATAGAGTGCGTTGTATTTTGTCACACACCTGTCATGTTAAAGTCATCTCTGTCTATGTTAGAAGTAGTGTGTGTGTGTGTGTGTGTGTGTGTGTGTGTGTGTGTGGTGTGTGTGTGTGTGTGTGTGTGTGTGTGTGTGTGTGTGTGTGTGTGTGTGTGTGTGTGTGTGTGTGTGTGTGTGTGTGTGTGTGTGTGTTTACGCGCGCGCTCGCGTGAATGCGAGTATGAGTCCATAAGCGTAGCACTTTTGAATAGTTACTTTATAGCTTGTTTATAGAGTGCGTTGTATTTTGTTTTAGTACTTTTTGTAAATTGCGTTTTTGTAATTAATTATTTTTGTACAATTAGTTTTTGTTAAGCGCCTAGAGATCTAAACTGAGGTTAGGCGCTATACAAGTACTCATTATTATTATTATATGGGCCTAGATTTGTATCATGAAACAATGACAAAGTTATATTTCTGTTTTCATCCAAAAGAGCATCTTCCCCGGCTGTGTGGTCGCCAGAGACGCCTCGCTCGCCGCGCCTCACTAAAACCCCGCCTTCACCAAGTGCCACTGCCCCCACTACCTACAGAGGATCCACAGGGCGTGCCCTCCCGCAGACGCTGGTCTCTCCCGGAGAATTATCTCCACCCCAGTGTCTGTCGGCGCCTGTCTGATAATGCTAGTGACGCCTCCTCTCACAGCTGCGAGTCTTTGCCTTTCAATTACATCTACCTTCCCTCTTTGCCTGGCACTTACATCCACCCCACCTGCTCTCCTGCTGACCGGCGTCCACTGTCCTTACCTTCGGACTATTTGTTCCCCGTGGCTCCCCCTACAGCTGATTCTAACAGACTTAGCTGTCTGCCGTCTGACTGCCTGCACCCAGTGGTTACCCCTGAAGTGGCCACCTCTACGACCCCGACAGAAATAAGTCCGCCTCCTGTTTCTGACTACGTCCCGCACGCTCTTTTTCTGGCTACCCCGTCTGACTAGGTTCTGCATGACCTGTTTGTGACTGCCCGCTCCGACTACGTTCCGCATGACCTGTTTGTGGCTGACGTACAAGCCCCGACTACGTCCCGCATGACCTGTTTGTGACTGACGGCTCCGACTCTCTGCCCATAGAACATGTGCTTGCTGTGTCATCCCTGGAAAACACAGACGGACAGTCAGAGGAAGAAACTGCCTTATAAATCACGTGTTGTGCAAAGTAGATGTCTGTCTCTGCCTGTCAGATGCACATGTTTGGGTGTAATTTTCGTTTGCATTATTTTCTTTTATCGCATCTTTTTTAAAATTATGTAAAATTTGTTTATTTGATTTATTTTGTATGTGCTGGGGTTTGGGTTTTATCGCTTGTTAGAATAGTATTGTGTATCTTATTGTATTTTCTTTTTCTGAAGTTTTTAGTATCTGATCCTGCATCTATTTTGAGCACGTCACATTCTTTGTTTCTGGATGTTTTGTCTATAGTCCATGACTGGCCTATCAGTATCACACGTAATTAAACAAAGTCCTTAAAATACCATTTCGGGCAGATGAGCAGGGTGTGTGTAGAAAGAAAGATACATGAAGTGCATGCGTTGCTTTTTCCTCCATCCGTTATGAAAGAGACGTCTTTTGATATTCTACTTTCCTCAACGCGGCCCAGATTTCCCCATTGAAATGACGTCATTCTTCTTCCGCGAGGTTCAGTTCCTTCCTCAGCACATTGACGTCATTTCTGTGATGTTGCAAGACTATATGTGTTAAATCTTGAACGAGTTCAGGTTTGGTGGGACACTGAAAGAGACATGGACACAGCAAGAAAGAGAAAAGCTGATGACTTCAAATTCTCTTTATCTGGATTTGAAAACTTCCTAAAACATCTGTTCTCAGAAAACTGACCAATTTAAAGCAAAATGACTCTCTGTGCTTTACCAGCTTTCAGCAAAGATTGACGAGTTCAGCCATTAGAAATGGTAACATTGATTATAGTTTATAGACAATAGAGCTTTGAAGGGTGTGTTTCTATTCTCAGAGTGTGTCTTTGCGCTGTTTATGGATTGTTTACTTTCATATTGGGAAGCAATTTTTAGGCCTGGTTATTTTGCTTCTTTTGAGGAACATTTGGAGACCGAATGTAGGATAAAACAGGAAAGGTCCACCGGAAGCTGTTATCAGCAGTTGCAGCTGTTCATAATGGCGCAGTTGGTGTGAGTAGGTAGCGTTGTCTGGATTCGACGACAGCACACGTATCACCAAGCATTTATGTATTGTTTCTCAACGTCAGGGGCAGCTGTAGCAACTGTAGCTGGAGCAAGCAGTAGTCTACTGCCATTATCGAAACAGTGAAGAGCCCAACGGTTAGAAAAGACAATTATTACACAATTTATTAATATTTCGGGGAAATACCCTAATTCAAACATAAAAACAGTCAAATATAGAGATCAGTCGCTACTTATCTTCACTATCGCAGCCCCCCCCCCCCCACCCCGGGTCTGCCCTGGGGGACGGGTGGGGTTAACTACTTTTTAGTTCCCAGGGTCGCCCTGATCAGCCCCACAGGGTGGGTTGTTCCCACTATTCTGGGGCATGCGTCTCTGTCTACCCTTGGTCCATTCACCTGTATTTTCCTTTTATAAAATCTCCCTACTATCTGCGCTGCCTGTCGCTCTTTTGCTAAATGCTCTTAGGTTTATTTAGCGTATTAGACCGGCTGGCGACATACATTCAATGTTGTGTTTAGTTGTTTTTTTCACAAGCAGTGCAGGCATGTCCTGAAAAAGTCTTGTTGCTGTCGGGACGTTAAGCAATGTACAACCAACCAACCATTACTATCGCAGAAGGAATGCGGCAATATTTCCCGAAATATTAATAGATTGTGTTGTAACTGTCTTATGTGTGTGTTTCTTTCTCTCCGTTGGGTTCTTCTATGCATTTTTAACGCTTGGCAGTCACTTTTTGGGTCTGGATGATGATGATGATGATGATGATGATGATGTCCACTTGTAATGCGCATCCACTCAATGCTAGCAGCATTCTCAGGGCGCAAAAAAATATAAAAGAAATAAAAATAAGTAAATAAAAACAACACACGCAACTTCTGGCGCACAGTAGTCCTAGAATTAAAAGTCAAACAGTTTGGTTTTGAGGTGCCTTCTGAAGGTGCCAATGCAGTCAATGTCCCTCAAGGATTGTAGTCCATTCCACAGCCTAGGTCCGCAGTGTGAAAATGCCCGGAAACCAAATCTCTTCATTGTGTGAAATAAGCAATCCAGACCAAAAAGGTGACTGCCAAGCGTGTAATATGCAAAGAAGTAGCCAACGGAGAAAGAAACACGCTTAGAAAAGACGGGTACAACACAATTTATTGTGTTGTACCCGTCTTTTCTAAGCGTGTTTCTTTCTCCGTTGGGTACTTCTCTTCATTGTGTGGCTTTCAACACTTGGGGTGCAGAGTTTGGACCGGACAGCAGAACGGAGCTGCCTCGGATGGTTATGGCGTGGGACTATTTCCCGGAGGTAATCTGGCGAGTCTGGGTCATGTATAGACTTGTGGCACAAAGCGAAACAGTGTTTACGTACATGCAATGCACATTCATTGCCTCAGTCAGTGAGTCTGTTTTCTTTGTTGTGCTTTTATAAGTAAGCGACCGCACACATACATCATCCTTAAAATAAAGTGCAATGATGCTGGTCTCCATCACTAGTTAGATAAAAAAAAAAAAAATCCATGCTCACGTTGTTTATGTAAAATGTGCCGTGGATGCACTAATAAAAGTAGCAGACAGATCATTTTAACCTCCACCGGATCATGCTTTGGACTACACACAAACGATAATGTGGGTCTACAGGACCCATATTTAAAAAAAAAAAAACTATTTAACTGGAAAGAGCTATTTAAGTGGCTGGAACAGTGGGATATGTGATACGCCCCCTTCGGAGGGGCTTCCTTATGCATTGCTTTCAGTTACTTTCTTAGCGCACCCCCTCTTTCCTATCTTTTTTTTTTTTTGGTGTGCTTTGGCCACAGTAGATCTATGATCACTGGTCGATCATGCACACTTCTCTCCCCTGACAGTGCTTTTACCTACTTTACTTTGTAACCTTCCTAAAATATTAACACTGGCAGTCTCCACTTTTCTTTTCAGCTATTTAACTGGTTATCTCTGTCCTAATGGCGTGGGTCCTGCAGGACCCATACTTTTCAAAGAGTGATTTAACCGGTTATCCCTATCCCGATGATGTGGACCCCCACCCGGGTCTGCCCTGGGGGACTTGGGTGGGGTTAACTACTTTTTAGTTCCCAGGGTCACAGGGTGGGTTTTCCCCCTCTATTCTGGGGCATGTGTTTCTGTCTACCCTTGGTCCATTCACCTGTATTTACCTTTTTTATACTCACCCTACTGTCTGCGCTGCCTGTAGCTCTTGATATTGGATGTGTGTTGCTAAATGGTCTTAGCTTTATTTAGGCCCCATGTCGTAGGTTTATTTAACATATTGAACCGGCTAGCGACATACATTCAATATTCTGTTATTATTTTTTTTTTCACAAGCAGTGCAGTCACGTCCTGAGAAAGCCTTGTTGCTGTCGGGACGTTAAGCAATGTACAATCAATCAAACCGATTGTGTGGATCCTACAGGACCCATATTTTTCAAAGAGTGATTTAACTGGTTATCCCTGTCCTGACGTTGTGGGTCCTACAGGACCCATACTGTTTACACTGTAGTATACATCACCTGAAGCATCCTTGTACTTTTAGTCATCATGACGGAGAGAAAACGGTCTAAACCTTCTCTGTTTCCCCCAGAAAATACGGGTGAAAGTTCACCATTTCCAAGAAACTCATTGACTTTGACACCCTTTAAAATTAAAAAAAAACCAACAACAACAAACAAACGAACAAACAAAGGAAGTTTGTGGGTGATATGCAATGCCCTTATCTTTGACTCTTCACAAACTGAATGCCAACATAATCCGGACAGGAATATTTACCTTTCTCACCTTACTCACTCTTTAAAAAGTATGGGTCCTGCACGATCCACACCATCGTTTGTGTGTAGGAAAATTTTTAGACATTGTTTATTTGTTTATTTCTCGATGAATTATTAACCTATTTTGCAAAATATAGTCTTTTATGAGCTTGGAGCATGTTTTAAATTTCACTGAAATATTCCCAGTACTTAATGAAATATTTGCAATTAAACACACTTCTGGGTCCTCCACTACCCAGGAAATACGATGAAGGTTAAGGAGCTAGTTGAAGGTGTTTATGGTGTGTAAAATATGGCTATCGGAGTACTATCTTAAGTAGACAACAGGCCCTACACAATACTTTGTGGATTTGGCTTTTCTTTATTTGCAGCGCTCCCGAAACTTATTTGCATCCACAAAACTTTGCATCAACCTGCCTATAGCTCCTCTATCAAGCCTTCGACTCATACCTCCGACATTGACCCCCCCCCCCCTCCCCTTGACCGGAACCGAGAGGCGACAAGAGCTATCCACAAAGCCTAACTCGTGATACAACGAGTTTGACTTCAATTGTAAGTCTAGTCTTGGCTTGGCTTCGCGAACGAAGATTTTATAGGAGTTGCCCACGACTTCTGCAGGCTTGTTCGTGGCTGCGGAGGCCAATCCGAGACAGGCATGTTCGACCGCAGTGGCTGCAGGGGAAGGTATGGCCAGGGTTCTGAGCTGCGGCATCTCTGTTTTTTCTCCTGAGCCGCTTGTCCTTAAGGCTAGCTCTGTGAGAGTCCTCAAAGGAGACAGCTGCCTTGTAAATGGTGGGGCGCCAGGTGTCACGGTCCGCAGCAAGCGAAGACCACTGGTGGTGGTCGATTTGGCAGGCACTAAGTGACTTCTTGAGACTGTCTTTGTATCTCTTCTTTGGTGACCCTCTGTCACGGTGTCCAGTAGCAAGCTCGCCGAACAGGGTGATCTTTGGTAGGCGATGATCCTCCATCCTGGAGACATGCCCCGCCCAGCGGAGCTGTGTCCGCAGCAGCAAAGCCTCGATGCTCACAGTTTCAGCCTGTTCAAGGACCTCGACGTTGGTGACATAGTCACTCCAGTGAATGCCCAGGATGGTACGCAGGCAGCGCTGGTGGAAGCGTTCGAGAAGTCGTAGTTGGCTGCGGTAGAGGGCCCAGGACTCGGAACCATACAGCAGGGTGGTGAGGACCACAGCTCTGTACACGCTGATCTTGGTGCCTGTTTTCAGCTGTTGATTGTGCCACACCCGCTTGAAAAGTCGCCCGAAAGCGCTGTTCGCTTTTGCCAGCCTGCTGTCAAGCTCCTTGTCCAGCTTGGCGTCCGACGTGATAATGCAGCCAAGGTAAGTAAACTGGTGCACTGACTTTAGTTCAGACTCGCCAATGGTGATGTGAGGAGGGCGATACACTGTCTTGGGTGCTGGCTGATGGAGGACCTCTGTCTTTTTCAGACTGACCTCGAGTCCAAAGAGCTGGGCAGCATCTGCGAAGCAAGACGTGATGCGCTGCAGGGCTCTCTCTGTGTGTGCAACGAGGGCAGCATCATCAGCAAAAAGCAGCTCACGAATCAGTTGGTCTAGGATTTTCGTGTGGGCCTGCAGTCGTCTGAGGTTGAACAGGCTGCCATCGAGACGATACCTGATGTACACTGCATCGTCATCATCGAGGTCCATTGTGGCCTGCTTCAACATCATGCTAAAAAAAGATGGTGAAGAGGGTCGGTGCCAGCACGCAGCCCTGCTTTACGCCGTTGAGAATAGGGAATGGTTCTGAGAGGTCATTGTTGAGTCTGACCTGGCCTTGCTGGTCCTCGTGTAGCTGGACAATCATGTTGAGGAACTTTGGGGGACAGCCAAGTCGCTCCAGGATCTGCCACATGCCTTGCCTGCTCACAGTGTCGAACGCTTTTGTTAGGTCGACAAATGTTACGTACAGCCCTTTGTTCTGCTCGCGGCACTTCTCCTGTAGCTGTCTCAGCACAAAGACCATATCGTGGTGCTCCTGTTTGCTCTGAAGCCACACTGGCCCTCTGGGAGTTGGTCTTCAGCGATGGCAGGTACCAGCCGATTCAGGAGCAGCCTTGCAAGGATTTTCCCAGCAATGGACAGCAGGGTTGATAGTTGGAACAGTCAGACTTCTCGCCTTTGTTCTTGTACAGGGTGATAACGACTGCATCACGGAGATCTTTTGGTAGTGTTCCTTCCTCCCAGCAGCAGAGAAAGAGATCATGGAGCTTGTTGTGCAGTGCTGTGCCTCCATGTTTCCAGATCTCTGGCGGTATTCCATCAATGCCTGCTGCTTTGCCACTCTTGAGCTGGTGGATGGCTGTGAGGGTCTCTTCAGCGGTTGGCGGTTCGTCCAATTCAACCTTTACTGGGAGGTGTGGGATTTGTAGGACGACTGCTTCTTGAACAGTGCGCTCAGCGCTGAAGAGGCTCTGAAAGTATTCCGACCAGCGGTTCAAGATGGAGGTATTATCTGTGAGGAGTACCTGGCCATTCACGCTTCGCAGGGGACTTTGTAAGTATAAGCGTGAAGTATACCCTTTAAAGGACTCCAAACTTTACGTGTGATGTAGAGATTCAGGGGACGGAAATTTCCATTCTTCCGAATATCAGTCAACAACCTCGAGTTAACTGCATTCGCCTGGAATTTCTCTCGTAGGTATATTTTTAAGTTATTACATTAGCAGTTATTGTTTTGTGTGAAATTATGAAATTGACAAAATAGGCCCAACTCAACGCGTGCATATAGTTATTTTGTTGCGTAACATCCTCAATGTTTATGTATCAAATTGTTTTGTTATTTCGCCGTTTAAATACGGTCAGTACGTGATTGGGCCTTCGCTTCAATTGAATTTTTCTGTCGTTGATATTATCTAACTTATCCAATTATTCAGTTATGTTTTGTATGAAACTGGTACCAGCGGTGTCACGGAATATCTACCTTTAGAACCTTTCAAGAACACTTTTGCATAGATACATCCCCACACCATATGTCATAGTCTTACCGCACTTTGCTTCCTGGATTAATTCAAACATTTTTTGATTTTCAAACACTCGGTGTTACGGACTATTCTACTGTTGTCAAGGTTTACCTTTACATCGTTGCCCGTGAAATTTTGGCGACAAGAGCCGAAGCGCGCAAACTTAAGCGCTGGATGTCCGAATGACAGAGTGTGTGGACTACGCTCAAAGCCTACATTCATAAAATTGACATTATGGACTTCCCATATAACGTGACTCTGCAGCTCATACCATTTAGATGCCGCTTAAATGTGTGTTCCAAACTTTGACGTCAGGGATGTATCCATTTGGACCATTTCTACGGTCTAGGGGCCGGTTGAACGACGAGGAGGCTAGGCAAGGGCGCTAAAACTCCACGATAAAGCCTACTGAAAGACTGACAGCTGACAGCTAACTTGATTTGCTAAGATAGGTCGCATGTTCAGAATGTTACGTGCAACCCCGTAACTTGCAGCTAGAGCACCTAACTTAAAAACAGCGAATATCACTTACAACTGTCACGTCAACAATAGTCTTTATCAAGTTCTGCCTTGACGTCAGCATTTCTTCCGCTGCATTCTGTGCAGGAATTTACGGACAATATTAAACTGAGTGTAGGTTCCATGGTGACTGTTGGTAAAAGTATGCATTTTGCTGACCATGGCATTCACGAAATCTTAAACTATTCAATGAGATCATTTGTTTTCATATAATCTGTATGAATGCTATGTAGTGAGTGAAAAGAGTGAAATGTAGCACAGTGCTTGTATAGTTGCAAATGAAATCAAAGACTAGATTTTGTAAGCTTCATTCAGACAAGCTACAATCAGACAAATGCACTGGTCATTTCTTATTTTACACCGTAACTTGTTTCTTACTTGTTATTAGTGATGTTCGGAACAACTCTAACGTTTCCACGCTAGTATAGATGTAGATGATCTAAATTGTGCGTGTGCAACCGCAGTTACCTTAGCTTGTTGGTACCTTGCAGATTTTAGCAGACAGTTTTAGCAGAAGGCTAGACGGAGTAACAACATAATAATAATAATAAAATAATAACGGTATTTATAATGCGCTTATCTTATAATAATTATAACTCTAAGCGCGCACTCACAACTCGCGCACGCATGCGCACGCTTTAGACAATGACTTGCGTACCACAAACAGTGGAATACATTACGACGGTCAGCTTGGGGTGGGGAGTGTGGTGATATAGTGCTAAAACTGTTGAAAGAGGTGAGTTTTGAGTGCGGACTGGAAGGAGGAGAGAGAGTGTTTCTGACGGAGAGAGAGTGGGAGAGTGTTCCAGGTGGATGGACCGTAGACGGAGAAGGAGCGGGGGCCGAAAGTGTTAAGTTTGGTGCGAGGGATGTGGAGACGGAGAGGGTCAGAGGCAGAGCGGAAGGAGCGGGAAGGTGTGTAGGGGTGAAGTAAGTTGGAGAGATAGGCAGGAGCGCAGTTGTTCAGGGATTTGTAGCAGAGAGACAGAATTTTGTATTGGATGCGTTGGGGGATGGGGAGCCAGTGAAGGAGTTTGGGCAGGGGTGTGACGTGGTCGGATTTTTTCTTTCTGAGGACGAGGCGGGCAGCATTGTTCTGAACGCGTTGGAGAGTGAAAATGGTGGAGTGAGGGAGGCCGGAAAGGAGAGAGTTGCAGTAGTCGATGCGAGATAAGATGAGAGAGACAGCAAGTTTGGTGGCAGCTTCGGTAGTGAGGTATTTTCTGATCTGACTGATGCGGCGGAGGTGGAAATAACATGCCTGGGCCGTGGCGGAAACGAAGCTGGTCATGGACAGAGAGGAATCGAGGATAACGCCGAGGTTCTTGGCCGAGTCAGAGAGGGAGATAAGGGTGCTATCGAGTTGAAGGTGGAGAGAGGGAGGGAGCTGGGAGAGTTTCTGGCGAGTTGTGCATCCGGCCCAAAGTTCGCCTGCTTGCAGAGATTGCAACAAGAAACAAAAAACAAACAAACAAAAAAACATAAAACAAAAAAAGAAAGGTTTCGGAAATAATGTTTGACGAGTATTGCTTATGTTGTGTACGGTTTACTAAAAATACAAGTGGAATGTTTGAATACTATCATTTCGAGACAGACCTCGCGACTCCTATTCTCAAACTGTTAGATTCATAGTCACCTCGAGCTTCGCTCTCGGTGACTATGAATCAATCAGTTTGAAATGGGAGTCGCAAGGCCTGTCTAGAAATGATAGTATACGAATACTCCAATTCTATGCTATAATAGCTCTTTTGTTGTGTAGCCCCCTAAATTGTTTATTTATTGGCGTATTTTGTTTAGAGGTTTGACTGAATGAAAAGTAGGGCATGTTTGTAACGAGAAATGTGATTGGCCAAAGATTTATTTGGGGGAGAACGCTTTACTCAGCGAGTAACGTTGTCATTGTAACATGTAATAAGGGAGTCTACTTATCACATGTTACCTGTTGGTAACATGTGACAAGGGGACTCCCGTTGCCTTGAGAACGGACGGCCAAGGAAAAATATCAAATAGAGCCAGGCCAATGAGAACCCCCCCAAAAAATGTATAGAGACTGAAAGAGACTGTGTCGCATAACCTCCTTAGCTTTTGTTTAGATGGCGTTTTGTTTCTGTGCCGTTTTGACTCTGGTCAGTACATGCAGCCAACGCAGGACCTTTGCTTAAAATTTCTGTTGTTGATATTACCTAACGTATCCAATTTGTCAGTTAATGTTTTGTATGAAATTGATAGCAACGATACCACATAACACCTGCATACATTTAGTGTTGTTGTGTAACCACCTAAATTGTTTCTTTAATAGGCATTTGTGTGCTTAGAGGTTAAACCGAATGAAGATTAAGAAGGTATGTTTCTCTGAGAAATGTGATTGACCACAGAATGAGATGTATTTGGGGAAAACGTTATACTCAGCGAGTACGTTGCCATCGTAACATGTGATAAGTTGAGTCTGCTTACCACATACGACCTTGGTAACATGTGATAAATTTGTTCTGATTGCCTTGAGAAACTGCGACCAGGGGAAAAGGCGAACAGATCAAAGCCAATGAGAAAAAGCGTAATGCGTCTGAAAGAAGACAATACTGTTTGTAAGAGGGTCTCTCTCTGTCTCTCTCTCTCTCTCTCTCTCTCTCTCTCTCTCTCTCTCTCTCTCTCTCTCTCTCTCTCTCTCTCACACACACACACACACACACACACACACACACATACACACACACCACACACACACGCACACACACCGGACGCCACCATAACAAACATAGTAAAGGATGGACATACAGCCTAACGTACAACGTTATATAAAATATTAAACAGACAGTTAATTTTCAAGCTGCGCCTGCCTTTATTGAGTACAACATCAAACTAAGATATTGATATACAGTACAAGGGAACACAGGAATCCAAGCAAGTAATCAATAACAAATCCCTAGGCGCCCAATAAGCAAACACAAAGAGCATGTTAGTTACCACACGTCAGAAATACCAGCGTGTCATACAACCTTTAACACTCTCCTTAGATAGCAACCTATTGAACAAGTAACTAGGCATCGCTCATTAGGCGTTATAGTAGACACCCATTTAAGCCGGGAACCGCATAGTGACTCTGTCCCGCCGTGGCTGACTCAAGACATCATTCAGGCCATGCAGGTGACAGATGATCTGAGAAATCAGAAGCGTTTTGCTGAATTTAAACGTGAGCGCAATCGTATCAAATGTCTAGTGCGGCAGGCTAAAAAAATCTTTCATTGATCGCTTGATTAAACAAGACAAAGATAGTTATGTCCACGCTCTGGCGCGCTATGGCCGTAGATACTAGAGGCAAGAGTAGGAAATCCTCTGTAATCCCGTCTACCCTGACTGCCGATAATTTTAACGATCATTTCTTTTCAATTGCCGAGTCCGTGATCCCTTTTAAAACAAACTCTCGGCCCTATACCTGTCCTGAAACCCTAATTGATTTCTGTAGAACGCGAACTGCGAGATTCGATCCTTTTGCTATTCTACCTCTGGCAGTTCACGGGGTTGGTAAGACAATTAGTTCCATGATGAATAAAAAAATCTTCCGGGCCAGATGAAATAAGCCGCAAAATACTGACAATATCCCTTCCTTATGTTATAATAATAATAATTACGGTATTTATAATGCGCTTTTCTTATAATAATTATAACTCTAAGCGCGCACTCACAACTCCCGCACACATGCGCACGCTTTTGATAATGACTCACGCACCACAAATACATTACGACAGTCAGCTTGGGGTGGGGAGTGTGGTGATGTTATAGTGCTAGAACTGTTGAAAGAGGTGAGTTTTGAGGGCGGACTGGAAGGAGGAGAGAGTTACTGACGGCGAGAGAGTGGGAGAGTGTTCCAGGTGGATGGACCGTAGACGGAGAAGGAGCGGGGGCCGAAAGTGCTGAGTTTGGTGCGGAGGATATTGAGGCGGGGAGGGGAGGAGGAGGAGCGGAGGGAGCGGGAAGGAGTGTAGGGGTGAAGTAATTTAGAGAGATAGGCAGGAGCGTAGTTGTTAAGGGATTTGCAGCAGAGAGACAGAATCTTGTATTGGATGCGTTGGGGGATGGGGAGCCAGTGAAGGAGTTTGAGCAAGGGAGTGATGTGGTCGGATTTCTTCGTTCTGAGGACGAGGCGGGCAGCGTTGTTCTGGACGCGCTGGAGAGTGAAAGTGGTGGACTGAGAGAGGTCGGAAAGGAGAGAGTTGCAATAGTCGATTCAAGGTAAGATGAGAGAGACAGCAAGTTTGGTGGCAGTTTCGGTGGTGAGGTATTTTCTGATCTGACTGCTGCGACGGAGGTGGAAATAGCATGCCTGGGCCGTGGCGGAGACAAAGCTGGTCATGGACAGAGAGGAATCGAGGATAACGCCGAGGTTCTTGGCCGAGTCAGAGAGGGGGATGAGTTGAAGGTGGAGAGAGGGAGGGAGCTGAGAGAGTTTCTGGGCTTCCGTTTTTGTAGAAACAATAACTTATGTTTACAATTTATGCATACAGAAAATTGTTTTTCCTAAAGAACTAAAAAAGGCCAAAGTTATTCCCCTGCCTACAACAAAAAATCTGTCCGATGTTAAGAATTATCGCCCCATTTCACTTTTGTCTGTCTTAAGTAAACCCCTTGAACGACACATTCATAAGCATCTGCTAGAATACCTGGGAAAACGCAAATTAATCCACCCCTTCCAGTCAGATTTACGCCCGAAGCATAGTTGTCATTCAGCCTTAGCGCGACTTACAGACGTGTGGCTAAGTTCAATGAACCTAGGCGAATTTAACGTTGCTGTTTTCATAGATCTTCGGAAAGCTTTCGACCTGGTAGATTATGAATTTTTCCGTTCCAAGCTCAGTATATATCTGGATGGTTTATTTTCAAGTAACTGTTTTCATACATCAGACGCCAGTTCTCAGGCATCTACTCATTCCTTGAAAACAACCTCGTGTTTCGCTTCCTATCTTATAGACAGACAGCAGCGCGTGATGGTCAATGGATCTTACTCTTCAAGTTGTTTAGTAACAAGAGGAGTGCCCCAGGGCTCTGTCCTGGGACCTCTTTTCTTTTGCATATTTATCAAAGACCTGCCACTACATTTCACGAATGACCGAATTGCATGTGACTTGTTTGCCGATGACGCAACAATCCACACACCCGATAAGTGTCTTGAGTCTTTAAGTGGTCGTTTGTAACAGGGACTGAGCGAAATTTCCAAGTGGTGTGAAAATAATGCAATGATCCTTAATCCCACCAAAACCGAATGTATGACGATAGCAACCCGTCAGAAGAATCAGCTCAAGCCACTTACGCTAAGCCTGGAAATAGAAGACCACACCATTACACAAGTAACTGAACATCGCCTACTTGGAGTTATTGTTGATAACCAGGTGAAATGGCAATCTCACATTAATGTTGTCTGTAAAATTGTGTCCAGAAATGTTTTTATGCTGTCTAAGCTAAAATATTTTATTGATGTCGACGCTCGCAAACTATTTTACAATGCCCATGTCAAATCCCACATCGATTATGCCTCCACGACATGGGACGGCAGCGGTGACATACACATGAACAGGCTTAACTCCTTGCATCGCAGGGCAGTGAAGCAGATCCTGCTTAATCCAGCCCTTTCTACCGACCCAAAATTTGAAAAACTAAAATGCTTCCTCTTGACAGGCACCACTCTCTCTAACAAAGGGGTAGTCATGTATAAAATCTGGAATTAAATCCAGCCAGAATACTTGTGTAAGCTCTTCACCAAGGCAGCTTCAGGCTATTCAACATCAAGGCGAAACTTCATCACCACGCCCGAGGATAGATTTATTTAAAACCACCCTCTGATGCTCGGGCGCCTCGTTTTGGAATAAACTGCCAGCGCACATAACACACACTGGTCCACTCCCCTCTTTCAAGGAAAGCCTCTTCAAGTACCTGTTATCTAACAGCTCATCAGTTCACTGGTTACGGTATCCCCATCCCCTAAAGCCTTGATATTAACCTCCGCGCGCACGTGTGCGTGTATGTGTGCGTGTGTGTGTGTGTGTGTGTGTGTGTGTGTGTGTGTGTGTGTGTGTGTGTGTGTGTGTGTGTGTGTGTGTGCGGCGCGAGCGTGCGCGCGTGTTTGATTTCAGTGAAAGAAGGAATTTTAAAGAATATCTTCTTTTTTTCCCCCGTTCACATTGTTAGCAATCATAATTGGTGCCCTCCATTTTGCCTTATCTATCTTTTTTGAACGACTTGTTATATTATGTGCACTTGTATGTTAGTAACTTTGTACCTATGTATGTTAGTAGCTTTGAACCTTTAACAGAGTTGAACCTTTGTAGATTAGCAACGGCAAGCGTTAACAATGTCACATCTGCTAACTGCTTCTTCAGTTCAGAAATAAAGTTTCATTTCGAAGTTTCATTTTATTTTATTTTATTTCCTCTCTCTCTCTCTCTCTCTCTCTCTCTCTCTCTCTCTCTCTCTCTCTCTCTCTCTCTCTCTCTCTCTCTCTCTCTCTCTCTCTCTCTCTCTCTCTCTCTCTCTCTCTCTCTCTCTCTCTCTCTCTCTCTCTCTCTCTCTCTCTCTCTCTCTCTCTCTCTCTCTCTCTGCTATGATCGCACATCAACACTCATGGCGCCCCTTCCTACATGGCAGGCGGTCGACCTGTGTACCCCTACCCGTACCCCAAACCCCCAACTTTCCCCTATCCCCCGCCGCCCCCACCCCCTGGAGTGCCGCAGCTTAGTGAGAGTGACTGTGCCGCCTTGTTTTCGCTTCTTCAGAAGTTCAGGCCACGCGCCGGAAATTAGGACACGCGTCCCTAGGTGATAGCCATTTCGACATTCTTTGATAAAGTTCCACTGTGCGCTTTTTGTGACAGTAATTATATTATTAACAGTAATTCCCAATCTGCTATTATCATTTCCCGATTTAAATATACTTTTTTTCACTTAGCGATTTTTAAAATTATTATAGTTGTTGTACCATTTTTTTAGACTTTAAATTTGTTTGTTTTTCTTTCTTCTTATTTTTAAGTCGTCAAATTAGCTTTGTGTATTATGAACTTTGTCGCAGGTGAACGTGTATAGTTCCTTGACAAGTCATTTTTCATTTGTTTTCTTTTATAGTTGCTGACTTTGTTATTTTTTGTTGACATAACCAAGCAAGAAAACCGTAAACATTCTGCTGAACTTAGACTAAGCTCGTGATAAACATTGTGATTCTTTGCCGTGTATTCTTTTATTGAGCTTATTTAAAGCATTCTATAGATATTGATATTAGTTGATTTTTACTTTTCATTTTTTGGGATCATTCTTTTGTGACCATATTTGTATTATATCTTTTGCTACATTTGCGTTTTTACCGACATGCAAAATCGTAATCTAAATACTGTTCCGAAACGAACAGACGAACTGAGAATTGGCCATCTTAACATATACCATCTAGTTAACAAGGTGCCCGATTTATCTGTGTTCCTAAACACGCCCTTACATTTTCATATTTTTGGTGTGTCTGAGTCAAGGCTAAAAAGTTCAATAAGGGATAACTCCATTTCTGTCCCAAATTTCTCAGTACTCCGCAGAGATGCCTCAAGCCCACAACACACTGGACTAGCTGTATAATATATACATAATTCAATACTTGGTAACGTCAAACGGCGACAAGACTTAGAGTCAGCTCAAGTGGAAAGTGAAGACATCTAAATCACCGCCCGTCCTCATTGGCTTTATTTATAGAAATCCCCCAGCCAGCTGGGACTGGTATGACGACTTCGTAGCAATGATGGATAGCGTAAATCAAAATAAAGCTGACGTTGTTCTTTTGGGCGATTTTAATATTGATCTTTCTAAATCTAAAGGGTCCAATGCTGCATGGGCGTCAACAACAGCACTATTCGGTTTAGAACACATGTACATCTTCAACCCTGATTGATCATATTTATGTGACAAATGATGATAAAATATCAAATGTACATGTTCCCTCGTTAGCTGTCAGTGACCATAACCCAGTATGTTGCACAGTCTCCATGAAACTAGACAAAGAGAACAAAAAGAGACATAAAACAATTAAATATCGTTCTTTCAAAACATTTAATAACGGCGACTTTCTGCGGGATCTGCGCAATACTCCTTTCAGGGACGTGTATAACCACACTTCTCCTGACAGTGCCATGTCGTACTCGATGGATCTATTTCTTGGAGTCCTAAATAAGCATGCGCCCATACGAGAAAAAACGAGTTAAGCACTCTATCCTGCCACCCTGGTTAACAGTAGATGTCAAACAGGCCATGTCATTTAGAGACAAACTTAAGAAAGAAAAACAGTTTGATGAATATAAGAAAAAAAACGAAATCGTGTTAAATACTTAGTGAGAGCGTCAAAAAAACTGTTCTTCCAGGAAATGATTAGGGACAAAAAATATACAACATCGGTGTGGAAAGCCCTGAACGTTATAACAAAGGGTAAATCAGCCCCTGAAATACCATCCCATTTGTCAGCTGATATATTAAATATTCACTTCCTATCGACACCTGAAACACTTGCTCAGTCAGCTGCAAGTAGTAACGCAGAGTACCAAGTTCCAAGTGTACTGGAAAAATACTGTGAGGCCAAAAATATACTGCAGACATTCATCATTCCTGATATTACCGTCGCTGAAGTCGGCAAATTCATCTCTAGCATGCCGAACAAAAAGTCCACCGGGATGGATGGTATAGACAACAAAATTCTGAAAATGTCACTACCATATACGGTAGAGGTACTCACTTATATCTCTAACCTCTGTATAAAACACAACACGTTTCCAACTATTTTTAAAGAGGCCAAGGTAATTCCAATCTCTAAATCAAAAGATCTTGAAGATGTCAATAACTACCGTCCTATCTCACATTTGTCGGCCCTGTCACAGCCCCTTGAAAAACACATACAAAAACACCTCCTCGATTTTCTAGAAAAGGGCAATTTCATAAATATTCATCAGTCCGGATTTAGACCGAAATACTCATGTCAGTCAGCACTGACACACATTGTAGACAGCTGGCTGGAATCAATCAATAAAAAACCTGATGTCTGGAGCTGTTTTCTTAGACCTACAAAAAGCATTTGATCTTGTCGACCATGACATTCTCTTAAAGAAGCTAGCAGCATACCATATAAGTGAAACTGCCATAGCATTCTTTAGATCATACCTAAAAGACAGAAAACAAAAGTATACACCCATGGAAAATACTCTAAACAAGGACAAGTTAACTACGGTGTCCCCAAAGGGTCGATCTTGGGACCTCTTCTATTTATAATATTCATTAATGATTTGCCTTTGCATATTACTAACACTGTTGTTAATTGCAATTTGTTTGCGGATGATACGAGCCTCCATGTTTCGGGTAAAAAAACAGCTGACATTAACATTAGCTTACAAAGTAGTCTCAGCGAGGTTTCGGGGCGGTCCGTGGCGCAGTGGTTAAGGCGCCTGCCACCAATGCTAAAGGTGCGTGGTTCGACTACGGGTTTCGGCGTCGGATTTTTCTCCTCTAGTAAGTGTCACCGTTAATTCGGGCGGACCGTCGGGGGTTCTTTCTCCGGGTACTCCGGCTCTTCCTCCCCCTCCACTTTGGTATCAGTTTCAGCCCACTTAATCAAATTTCAAATACAAACGATTTTGAATTTCCAAAAACTACAGTAGCTCGCTTGAGCTTGCCCTTAGCACCACGTGAATGTTCTGTGTTTAAGTACAGTGTGTGAGTGAATGCGCGTGATTCACGTGAGCGTGCTTGTTGGGTTCAGTTCGCGGCGGCGCTTTGAGCCGATTTTCAATTGGGATAAAGCGCCTATTTAATGCGCTTATTATTATTATTATTATTATTATTATTATTATTATTATTATTATTATTATTATTATTATTATTAGGTTTCCGACTGGTGTAGAGAGAATCATATGGTTCTTCATCCAGGAAAAACAAAGAGTATTTTAATCACTACACGACAAAAACACCAACGCCGACCACAGCCGTTACATTTACAACTGAACGCTAAACCGATAGAACAAGTCACAGAGCGTAAATTCTTGGGAATACACGTTGACGAACAATTATGTTGGGAGACGCATATACATAAAGTCTGTAAAACCATTGCTAAAAACACTTTCCTGTTGTCCCAGCTTAGACAAGTAACGGATACACATACTTGTAAACTGTTTTTTCATGCCCATATCAAGTCTCACGTTGATTATGTCTCCACAGTGTGGGACGGTTGTAGTGATGTTCACATGAACAGGTTAAACTCTATATATAAAAGAGCTGTCAAAATAATAGATACGCGGCCCATTCCTACCATAGACAAATTTAGACATCTAAACATTCTCGGCCTGCGACAACAACTTAATTTCAACAAATGCATCCTCATGCACAAGATATTAAATAACATGACACCGCAGTATCTAACCACCAAATTTGTGCCACAGCAAGAACGCGAACGGACCTCAAGGAACAATACTTTACCCCTACTGCTGCCTATAATTTACCTCTTTAAAACTAGTTTATCCTTTTCTGGACCGTTTGTATGGAACACTATTCGTGCACATTTGAAGACTATAGCCTCACTTGGAATCTTTAAAACGAAACTTTTCGATTACCTGATGAGCCAAACATAACAACACTGGGCAGTTAAACAAACCCTGATGGTTAATGCTTTCATGTAATATATGCATTTATCTATATTGTTTGTGTGTGTGTGTGTGTGTGTGTGTGTGTGTGTGTGTGTGTGTGTGTGTGTGTGTGTGTGTGTGTGTGTGTGTGTGTGTGTGGTATAAGATGAATGTTGAGTGTTATTATTATTTTGTGTATTTTGTTTTAAATGTTATTGTTGCATCAAATAATATGTGTAAATACAATTCTTTATTATTATTATTATTATTAATATTATTATTATTATTATTATTATTATTATTATTATTATTATTATTATTATTATTATTTTCTTTTAATCTATTTTATGTTGTGGATGTTAGCAACGGCAAGTTTGTAAAATGACGATTTGTTTCTGTCAAAACTTTTTACCGTTAATAAATAAAGTTTCATCATCATCATCATCATCTCTCTCTCAACTTAGTACACGAGTTTCCTAAAAAAAAAATAATAATAATAACATGAAGCAACCTGTCGCTAATGAATACACCTTTACTTAATTGGGAAGTAATGTTTGTACTAGTTCCCTAGCAACAAACTTTGAATAAATCTTGATGTCATTTACAACATTTTTAACAAAATGAACAGAATTGCCATAATTTTTGGTTAAATTGAAGACAAACGTTGTATCTATAGATATTCTGACGAGCACAAAAAAATGCAACATGTCTGGAATCATCGAAGCGTGTGTGTTTCCGGTGATTCAAATGTACTCCCCTTTCTTTTGCTGGGCAGTAAACATGCCTGGGATGAGTGAAATGTAAATTGAGACGACAACGTGCTCCGACGTTTACTGACGGGTATTGAGACGTGTCGGGTGGGCAGAAAACAATCATACAGCTTCCTTGTTGTCGTTTGCGCCATCAGGTGGTGAAAACACTAGTGGCGTATAAAGTCATCGTTGTCATCGTCGTTGGATCGATGACTTGTCAATAATGAGGTTACGTCTGCAACGAACGACTCCAAAAAACCGAACGAGAGCGACATCACGGCGCAGGTTCCGTGTGGACCATGAGCATTTACAACACTCCAAACATCTCCAAGAGGCATAGACCCTCATGAGTCCGGAGGTCTATGCCTCTTGGAGATGCCGGTTCGGAGTGTTGCAATCTATGCTTCTGGCACACACTGATTATCCCCCGTGATTTGCTGACGTTCCTTGTTCGGAGTCGGTCAGCGTAAGCATAACCTCACAAAGGTGGCGGCACTGCTAGAGAATCCAGCGACAGCAGATCGCACAAGTGACTCCCAAGCAGAGACGGCAGCGTTGCATCTTGCCACTACTGAATACGGTTCAACTCCGTGTGTGTGTGTTCCGTTGGACACAGGCCCCGGTCCAGACTGGATTTCTTTTCACAGTTGTATTTCTTTATGGTGTTGGCCTTTTACGTTTTACCAGTTTGACCGTAAAGCAAAAAAAAACGAGTACTGACAGACCGGTGCGCCAGGCTTGCGCTGATAGATACAGCGCGCATACCAAGAGCAATTACTCAGCGCTGGACACACATTGCTACACACAGTTAGTTCCCTTGCACCGACCTATCGCCCGCCCAAAGAAAACTCTTAGTGGAAAGTACACGACTGTTACTAATATACGTCGCTGAAAAGGATGTTTCATGCGGCCGTAATAGGGCAAGAGCCAGTATGTCCAGTTCTGAGAAAAGCGAGACCTGCATCGTATAACAATGAAAATCCCGCTGTTCTCAAATATGGATGTACTGGCTGTTACGAAATGCCCGCAGCACTAGTATCATCTGCAGTACACTTCTCGCTTGTCTTTGCGTCCCCCTCCGACCTATTTCCTGGGTCCTGAAAAAGACATCGCATAAATCTGCCGTCATTTGGCAAAAGCCAGTGTGTCCAATTTGTGAGAAAAGCGAGATTTTCATTGTTATACAAAATGGACTTAGTGCCTTTTGCCAGATAAGGACAGACAGGCAAGTCGTTAAGACTCCTTCAGGTTGGAGGGATGCCGGTTGTGCGGCCGTCTGGTACTGTATACAGAGTGCTTCTCGTGGGCTGGTGATTACGTGGCGTAAAGGCCCCGCCACACGAGCCGGTTGTGCCCTGATTTCGAAGCCGATTCCGATCCGATTGCGATCGGATGACGTCAATTATCCGATCCGGTCCCAATCGGCTGGGAATCGGGTGTCTAGAACCTGCTCTATTTTCTCGATCCGAATCGGCCCCGGTTGTAAGCTTCAACCAATCAGAGCGCGTCTCGCAAAGCATGTCGTTTAACAGTTTGCAAATGGCCGTACACGCCTGTTGTGATCACTGATCAGTACCACCGCCATTGCCGCTGATGTTTCGCACGCCTCTTCCCGAATATGATGCAAAACTGCTGATAATGCAAGCACATCATCATCACTGTCAAAACTAGCAGTCATTTTGCAGAACATGTACGACTTTGATCTTCGGTTCAAACCGGTCGGCTAAACAAGTCGGGAAATGTCAGTGTGGCACTGCTCACGTTTTTTAGTCTGGCCCGATCACCTACCGATTCGAAAACTGATCGGGAATCGGCCTCAAAACCGGGCTCGTGTAGCGGGGCCTGAAGGAGTGGGCAGGCCCGGGGCACTGAACTAAAAGAAATGGAAGTACCTTCCAAATGAGAAAGCGCTAGCCAATCGTAAAGCCGGCGGAAGTTCCTAAGACGCCATATTGGTACTCGTATCCTATGGCGTGCCATGTTTGTTTGATTGATTCTTGATCGACTCTTTTTAAGCAAAAAACGATGCTGTTATTAATTGTTCAAGGCAAGACTGCCCTGCTGAACGAAAAAAAGGAATCACCTTTCATCGGTAAGTAGCTTTTTGTTTGCAATTAATGTTGCACACTACCCTTTTTTGTCGTCAATTTGTTTAGGGGACAGATCACTGATGTAAAAGTTTTAGTTCAGTGGGGACAGTTCTAGTTTATTGACTTCTGGAGTAGATGTATGGTTTTACCGTCTTTATATTTTCACGTACACTCAGTAAATTTTTACAGATTTTAGATTTGTCACGACTATGTTGTGTACTCCTTGATTAAATGATGAGTTTAATAGTTTGGAGGCCTTTCAAACTTTAGTCAATATTCAAAAAACTTAACACCACACACTTGGTCCCACCATGTAGTTTCACTTCAGGTATATCTGAAAGATATTTTCTGCTTTAGCTGGAAAACTATCCTTATCTCTTTGCAAGACATGCCATCCACCTTGATCCAAACCGAACTCTTACAACTCGAGTCCCTATTTCAGAATTTGATTCAGATCAGCTCACCTTGATTTGTTTTGTACACATTGTTGTTACGTAGATATTGTTCTTATATACCCTTTATATACCCTTTAAAAAAATTGTGCAATTTTTTTTCCAGTTTTCCTTCCAAGTACCCTGAACTCTGGAATGCTTGGAACAGAAATTGTTTTCGGTCAGGTTTCAAGGCGAATTCCAAGTCTGTTATCTGTTCACAACACTTTGAAAAGAGTTGCTTTGATGCAACTGGACAGTGTATTCGTTTGAAAGATGGATCCATCCCAACATTAATTGACGGCCTGCCTGTTCATTTAAAGGTAAGCGTTTGGTTTGTGTACTTACCTTTACACTTACGGTGGCATGTTAAGGACTAAACCGATGTTACTTTATTTTTATTCTTCCATATATACAGGATTTTTCTAACGAACATAACATTGGACGTGTGATGATTCAACTTTTTCCAAGACAAAGATCAATATGTGAAGCATCATTTAATTTTTGACATGTTGTTCGGGTGTATTCATGTATAAATCCTTTAATCTTAATCATTTTTAAATGAAACTACCATTATTTTATTTTCCTGTCATTCAACAGCATGTGTGAATGAGGCATGATCACTTTTTTGTGATAATAACTTTCATGCCATGGGATGGGAGCAAATGTGAATGCATGAATGATTTAATTTCATATGAGTCGTTAAACTTATTTTTTACACCTTTTTACAAACAAATTTTTGTATTTTGCAGCCTCTGACAGCTCCTTTGTCGTCTACTGGAACGTCTTCACCGGGGATTTCAGCAAGTAGATCCCGAACAAAGAAGGTATTTATATACATTTTAAACAAAATTATGTTCTGATACTTAACAACATTTAGTTGTGTTCCTTCATATATTTAGCACACTGTGTATGCTGTTTCTGTCAGTTACACATATGCAGCTTGGGCAAAAGCAAAGTGAGGGCTGTATATTCTATGGCTTCCCAGTCAGTAGATTGTTTTTACAGCTACTTAGTCTTTTATTGAAAAAAACTGTGACTCGTACATTAGCACTGGCTCTAGTGCTGCAGCCTTCCGGAGTGGGGGTGGGTGTTTGGCCTTGTGGACGTTCCCCAAGGCCAAATATCCTGATATCCTTCTGTGGCCGAGAGAATGGGAAATGTGCCTGGGCAAGACATTTTCAACTATATATTCAAGCTTTGACCCCAGTTTACTGGAACAGCAGCTGCCTCCACTGCTTTCTGGTGGTTATTGTGGTTATGGTCAGAATGGCAGACTAACACACAGATGCTTGTTGTTACAACCAACTCAACAATCACTGTCAACAGTCTCAACAGTCTCAGTACTGATAAATAGGTCATAACATCTTTAGTGAATACAAATGAAGATAGTTTTTAATTAGCGAATGTCACTGTTTTTCGGCCAAGTACGCCCATTACTAGAACATTACTGCTAGTGTGTAAAGTCTGCCTGTCTTTCATCTGTTTAGGTATTGCTCACTAATAACTCTTTTGATAACATTATTTTGTTTGTTTTATCTTTCAGTCTATGACCACACCATGCACAGTGACAGGAAGCGAGGTCATGTCTGCCACACAGTCACATAAGGTACTTAAGTTTGTTTGTTTCTATCCAATGCACGAGTGGGTTTTCTATACAGTTTCAGGTTAAGTTCGAGGGTCCAACATTATTCCCTAGTATGAAAAGTTAGAGAATCCAAAATTAGTTTCATTAAAATGCGCAACATTAGCACAGAATGGCTTGCTTGAAACATTGAAGACAACCATGTTCACACACTTGTGAAACTGGTGTCAGAGAACTATGCCAAAATCCGCCTGTATCAGCTTGGCAAGCAGTACACAGAAATCATAACTGGTGACAGAGTGAGAAAAACCCTGTCCAAGCTGATACTTTTCCAATATCAGTGAAAAGGTGTCACTCTCAATTTGCTTGCACATGCTTGTATTTTGTTGTCTTGCACTTTTGTTGTCTAAGTTACTTTATCTGTAAAGATAAGGTGTTCGTTAATAACAGTCTCAGTATTGTTCAAGATTAGTCTTGATTGCAATACTATATTGCATTTTGTCATTTGGCCAGATATTATGCATATTTTGGTGGAAAAAATTCAAGAAAGTGCAATGTTATGTCACTGTATGTCCCTCGTCAATGTTATGTTTCACAAGCTAATGTCTGAACGGCGTGTTAATGGTTTTAACGACTTATTTATCAATAGCATTTATTATTACAAAAATGTTAAATTATTTTTGTGTGTGTCTAATTACAGTCTCAGTATTGTTCAAGAATAATCTTGAATGTAATATAGGTTTGTTGCAATGAATAAAATGCTATTGGCTTAAACACTTATAATTTTTGTTCAGACTTGTTTGTAAGTAGTGTCTTTGTTGATATGGCATGGTTTTCAATTTCATCCATATAGTTTTCTGTTAGCAATGACATCACAACCAAACAAAAATTGAAATCTTCTCTTTGCTGTCCTCTTTCTTTAGACCTGTCTATCATCTACAGTCTTCGGCTGACTTATTTTTAACACTGTTTCTCAAAACAGGTTGTCATCGATATATATTTTTTCCATAGCACTTTACAACAAACCTATACAGTAAAAAAAAATGTAACATTGGTGGCACTTAGCTTAGCATTTGAAATAAGGACTTGAGGTAAATAGAACAAGTCTTAAGAAGTCTTGAAGAAAGCTCCAAGTTCCAAACTTAACAAATAACAAAACATCACAGATAACAACAAGCATGCATCCACTATTACCAACACCAATATTTTATTCATATAACGGCAGTTGCCCTAATATGAAAAGAAGCAACCTGCGTTTACCAGGATAGGATAAGGGTTACTTTATAAATCGATTTAGGTAAAGACGGAACCAAAAAGCTACACGTTATATAACTTGACCTATGTACATCGCCAGTGTAAGGCGACCTCAAAATCCGCAAATCATAAAGTTCTTGACAGTCTAAACATATGCTTTTGCGTGATATTTTATCGTAATTCTAAAAATAAAAATAAGAATAATTCAGTGAGACCGGTAATTGTGATTCATAACGAGCATTGACTGCCTCATGCTTGCTATCGACAATAACGAAAGTACACCAGAATACGAGTTCCAATATGGCGGCATATTAGCTTCATACAGAGCTAGCCGCGGTCTATCCATTTCTTTTAGATCAGTGGGCCCGGGGATCCAACTGTTTTTTACAATGGTGTCCATAAGAGGTGAGTGACGTCAAACATGATACAGCGTCAGTTTCTGACCGCCCCCTAAAGTGAACAATGTGTATGTGGTGTATTTTGGGTTTAGAAATCCCCGTCACCATGACGCGCTTCAACCAGATATTATGAACCTTATCATCACAGTTCAAAGGTAGTGCCAGAATAGCTTAGCGCCAAGCGATCTGTTCCTTGGCGGGATTTGATGGATACAAATCGCTTCTTTTCACAACCCACGTGAGCAGACACACAAACCAGAGGCTTTTCCACTGCCTTGTGAGTGGAACGGAAACATATAAACTTGAAGAACAGCAGAAAAGCCTTGTCCAACATTACTGCCAGACGTACTATAGGGGATACTTCGGCCTGGTAACCGCATACTGTGTGCACTAGGTACACTGCTCTGTCGCAAACTGTTCGAATTGTTGAAAAATGTTGCGACACTGTGACAACTTAATGTCCACCTTTCCTTATAATCGTGTGCAATCGCCCTCAACACAGACTGACAACATGTGAACTATACCGACTAGTTCTTCTAGTAAACATCAGTGATGATTTAATCAGTGTTGCAACAAACAGTGAGCGAGAGTGACCCGCTTTGTTTCAATAGACGTTGTTCGGCAATCAGAAGTAAACCTGTCAAAAACGGCGCTTCTTTTGACCAAGTCGGTGGATTAAAAGCCCGGACAAACATGCCATATATCATGCTTGTCCGGGCTTCAAATCGACTGTTCGCGTCAATAGATGCGCGGTGTTTCACCTGCTTCTGACTTTACGGAAATATCGCATGTTTGTCCGGACTTTACATCCACTGTTTGAGTTAACCCCAAAACTGCCGGGGCGGGGGCGAACGCTACCCAGCTGCAAGAGACATAAACCCTCATGAGCCCCCGCAGTCGCGAGGACTCATGAGGATTTATGTCTCTTTTTGGTCCTGTGTTCTTCATGCCTGTTTTGGTCACGTTTACTTCTGTGTTCTTCACGCAAATGTCGGCCAGTGTGCAGTCGTGTGAGACGCGCAGGTGGCGATCACTGGGCAGCGTAGGGGTTACAGGACACACAGTTTTTGTTTTACTTACTTCTGATTCCCGCACATCGTCTACTGCTATGATGGTGGGTTGGTTAGTTTGGGGTTAACAGTCGTTAACACTCGGGGTGTGCAGTCGTGTGAGACGCGGAGGTCGTGGTCACGGGCAGTGAAGGGGTTACAGGACGTGCAGTTTTTGTCGCGGTGCTGCCTGCCGAGTCACGACGTCATGTAGGGCAGAAGACCGACCGTGGACGTCAGAGCTGTGCAAAAAAAAAATACAGCTTCCCTGCCAGCCGACGCCAAATGCGGGTCTCAACTCACTGCACAATGACCAACTTTCGTGTGAAGAACACAGTGTAACGGCGACCGAAAATAGACACAAAGAACACAGGACTAACAAGAGACATAAATCCTCATGAGCCCCCGCGACTGCGGGGGCTCATGAGGATTTATGTCTCTTGCAGATGGATACTTAAAGGGTTAATGCAAACCAAGAACAACCCACACTCCACCTCTCCCCCCTCCCCCCCCCCCCTTCGTATGGCATTTTGAAGAGAGCTACATCAGACAGTCATGTTTCACGTTTTCAATCTGGCTGATGTTAATCTGTGTACATTACAGAGTGTGTTTTCTATTCGACCCTAGCAGTCCTTATCATGTCCTACAGAGTAAGCAGGCTGACACGTCAACTGGGTGATTCTGTTGTCTCCCACTACAATATAATATAAGTCCTTGCCTAGTACGCAAAGGTCATCGGGGCGAAGTCGGTTGCTGTGGAAATTACAAGTAGTTCAGATACTGCGCATCTCTTGAAACAAAACAGTGGATTAAAACATTGGATTAAAAGCCCGGACAAACATGCGATGTCGCATGTTTGCCCGGGCTTTTAATCCACTGTTTGTGTCAAAAGATGTGCAGTGTTTGACCTGCTTCTGACTTTACGGACCGTAATACAAGCCCCTCTAATCTTCGTACGCTTTTCTCTCATCACACAAGTGCTCAGAGGTAGCCTACTTCACGGCGCGCGTCACAAACGGCACTCACGCTTTACATGGGCAGATTGTGCTCTTTGATCACGTCCAGGCAGATTCCGCTAACGCGTGTGACGTCACGCACAGGGCTTACGTCATTCCTTACTCGGGCATCTTCTGGGTCAGCCTCACCTGGCACAAAAGGCCTCGTGATGCCAGGCCCTGTATCCCGGTGCCCGAAGAATGATGGGGGGGGGGGGGGTGGGGGGGTGGGGGAAGGGCGCTGGGGGGGAGAGAGAGAGAGAGAGAGAGAGAGAGAGAGAGAGAGAGAGAGAGAGAGAGAGAGAGAGAGGTGCACCTAGTGCGAGTGTCAGGACCTCTTTCGCTTTCTCACCACCTGACGATATAACAAAAAGCCGGGATGGGGAGGGCGTGTCCAATCTCCCAAAAAGGAACTTTGTCACGACATTATAACCCGTTCAGTGCCGAGAAAATCTAAACACCACCCAACTGCAAGAGGTATAAATTTTCGTGAGCCCCCGCAATTGCGGGGGCTCACGAAGACCTTTGCTCTTGCTTACACAAGGACATTTTGGCGGTGAATTAACAAAGAATGCACAAGCACAGTCTGGTGCTGAATGGTTTCAACAATTTTAGAGGAGTGAAACAAAGCGCGAAAACTGATGGAAACAGAAATCCACGTGGGGGAACCGAGCATACAAAGCAGTCTACACTAGCATAACAGAACAGAGATAAATTGAGCCAGCAAGTCATTAATCCACGTGAGCCCCCTCACCCATTTGTGCGCCTTTAAACATATATGCCTCTTGCAAGATGTTTTCCCTGTGTTGTCGGGTTAGGTAGAAGCGTAGCTTAAGTAAATACGCCAGATTTTTCTCCGCTTTCTTTTTCTTATTGTTCTTGTAAACTCCGCGACTTTCAGATATTTTTGTGTCGCAGACTTTTTACCAAGCGGTGGTCTAATGTTTAGGGTGCGATTAAAAAAAAATTAAGTGTGCTGACCGAATATTTACAAGCTTTTATTGTGCTAAAAATCGTCAAAAACAGCTTGTGGTCGAATAATTAGGGCGGTCGAATATGCTAGTAGTACTGCATTTGACACGGTCATCCATGTACATATACACGAATTCTGCCTAAAGGTGGCAGCCACTAGACGTTTTGGTTGTCCGAAGAGAATGAACTCTGCATTAACGTGTATGTGAGGCCAGAGAAAGAGAGAGAGAGAGAGAGAGAGAGAGAGAGAGAGAGAGAGAGAGAGAGAGAGAGAGAGAGAGAGAGAGAGAGAGAGAGAGAGAGAGAGAGAGAATCAATGAACCAATGAATCAATGAATATTTATTTTACAACGGTGAAGATATTAACACAGTCAGTGACTATGTCATTTTTCGTACCTGCCGTTGCTACAACTACGACTAACTAAGTACAAAATATACATAAAACAGGGACACCAAAGCACAGTGATACAAAATATATAGTGCACTAAACACAAACACGCGCATACGCTGTGCACAAACGCACTCACGCGTCCACACACACACACACACACACACACACACACACACACACACACATACACGGCCTCCCCTTGAACAAGCTAGCAGTACCCGTTTGTTAGGTTTCGGAATTTTTCGAGAATTATCCTGAAAATGCCAGTCGTCGGGCTTCCCAACGCTGTTGAGGGATTGCTAAACATCCTGCTAGCTGACCATTCCATTCAATCGTGGAAAATCGCCGGGGAAGGTGAGGACATGACTTTTGTGCTCAGGCTGTGTACGGCAGCAGAGCAGACTGGGACCGCCATCACTACACGCAATGGGCAGTGGCGACGTAAACCCCCAAGCCAGATGCGGCGTGACAAGAGGAGGGCCGAGCAACATCGGGCGAGACTGAACAACAACAACACCTAAGCCCAAGGTACACAAGAATCACAGAATGATGACAACAACAACTCAGAAACAAAGGCAAGTGACAATGACAAACACTTCAGTTTATTTGTGTCAACACCAGATACTGACCTACATTCCAATACAGTCACAGAGGACACATCACGCACCCCACGTGCTGTTCACGCTATTGCCAATGACCTGACACTGGAATGTTGTACAGGGGGCGTGTGCTACAAATGTATCAAACGTTGTAAACCTGGACAGGACTGGGGACTATTTCAGTTTTTCCACTCCAGCATCTCAACATGATGATGTGTTTGACATCGAAAAAGAAGGAGAAGCAGCTGGTTACGACGTACACACTACTAAACTGTATGTGGCTCGAATCACAGAGAGGCTGACACAAAAACTGCTACGAAAACCAACCAGAAACATAAAGTTCAAGAATATTGTGTTTGACAGTGGACCCTCACAAGCTCAGCAGTTACTGCTGGGAGAGAGTGATGACATTATCATTGTGTATGACTGTCACAAGCATAGCGTGTTGAACTGGTTCATCAAGCACGCAAAAACAACACAGACAGAACGTTACTATTTGGACAGGTTACGTCAAGGTGGGTCTGTGGACAGACAGACACACCGTGATGACTTCATGGAGACAGACCTACATCTCCTGGCGACTTTGGTGCGACATCTCCTTGGATAACACTGCACAGTGCCGCTGCGTGACTGTCGGACTACACGCTGAAGCCCGTACACGAGTGACTATTAAATTGACTGAATCAGTCATGATATAATGAATTGTCGTGAATGACGTCGGTTTCCGCGTCGGTTCATTCGATCGTTTTTTTACTTACTTACTTACTTACGCCTGTCACCCCTACCCGGGTATAGGCCGTCGACGAGAGACCTCCAGCAACTCCTGTCCTGTGCTTCTCCTTCGATTCTACTCCAGGTGGTTCCCAGTCTCTTGATGTCTGCTTGGAGGTCTCGACGCCAGGAGTTTCTCGGCCTACCTCTTTTCCTCTTTCCCTGGGGGTTCCATGACAATGCCTGCCTAGTGATACTGGAAGCTGGCTTTCTCAGACTGTGACCGATCCATCCCCATCTTCTTCGCCCAATTTCATTCTCTGCTGTTATCTGCTCTGTTCTCTCCCAGAGTCTGACGTTGCTGATCTTCTCTGGCCAGTGGATTTTCAAAATTCTTCTAAGGCAACTGTTCATGAAGGTCTGTACTCTGTTGACTGTGGTTTTTGTCAATCTCCAAGTCTCTGCTCCATATAGGAGAACTGCTTTTACATTGGAGTTGAAAATCCGGACTTTGGTGTGTTGTGACAGCTCTCTGGAACTCCACACTTTTTTCAACTGGAGAAAGGCTGCTCTGGCTTTACCGATTCGTGCTCTGACATCTGCATCAGTGCCGCCTTTTTTGTCTATGATGACAACAACATCGAACTAACCAACCCACCATCAAACACAAGACGATCAATGCAGCAGACGGTGTGCGGGAATCAGATGCAGGTCAAGCAAAAACTGCGTGTCTTGTAACGCCTTCGCTGCCCAGTCATCGCCACCTGCGCGTCTCAGTCACACGACTGCACACTGGCCGACATTCGCGTGAAGAACACAGATGCCAATGTGACCAAAACAGGCATGAAGAACACAGGACCGACAAGAGACATAAATCCTCATGAGTCCCTGCGACTGCGGGGGCTTAGGAGGGTTTATGTCTCTTGCAGCTGGGTAGCGGCGTTCGCCCCCGCCCCGGCAGTTATGGGGTTAACTCAAACAATGGATGTAAAGCCCGGACAAACATGCGACATTTCCGTAAAGTCAGAAGCAGGTGAAACACCGCGAATCTTAAAAAAGCGAAAGAAAAGGCGTGTAGATGAGGCCAGAGAAAGAGAGAGAGAGAGAGAGAGAGAGAGAGAGAGAGAGAGAGAGAGAGAGAGAGAGAGAGAGAGAGAGAGAGAGAAAGAGAGAGAGAACGAATGGGGAGTACCCTTGGGCACGAAGTAGGCTGAGTGTCTAATACACAAAGCCTGCTAAACACCAACCCGAAGGCAAACTTTATATCACCATCAAGTTGAGGACTACCTCGGGGAAAAACGGGAGGACCTAGAGAAAAAAAAACATCATTTAGCACGGTACACAACAAGTAATAAGTCATTGAAACAAAGCAAATAATCAAATTCAGTAAGAGAATATTGGTATAAGTGGAGAGTAGGTAGTTGTGAAACCGTCTTCAAGGGTAATTCTATATAGAGAGGAGAGAGATGAGATAGAGAGACGGGGGCGGGGAGGGGGAGGGGGGAAGGAGGAAGGGGAAGAAGGGTAAAAGAAAAAAAGAGTAAAGAGAGAAAGAGGGCTAGAGAGAAGTGTTAAGGGGGGTAGGGGGGGGGAGGAAGAGAGAGAAAGAGGGAGAGAGATAGAGAGAGAGAGAAGGAAATAAAGGGGGAGGGAAGACAACCAGCCAGAGCCACCAGCCCCACCCAACAGGCACCCACCAGCCCACAGAAAAACACACAGGCATGCAACAAGACGACCACATACATCCCCAAGGGATGCACACGATCGCCCCTCCCCACAACCGCGCATCACTCCGTGGGCCGGAGACCGGGCACCCGACAGGGAAGGGCAAGGGATCCAACTAAACGTTTGGCCAGCGCTGAGAAAGTCCCCAAGGGAAGTGTACATATCAACCAGTGCCAGCCTCACCTATCTGGTTAGTGAGTAGTAAAACAGAAGCGACACAGTGAGGTAAAGGTACAGTTAGCAGACACAAGCAAGGTAAAAAATGTTAATCTTTCATATTCATCCCGAGTGGTGCCACAGCGCCCAGTTTATTAATTAGAACTTTTTCACGGTCTTTCCTGGCCCAGACAGTACTGGCTTGCATAAGCCAGAGGCCTTTAACCCGAATGTCCGAGACGGAGTGGTCGGCCTGATTGAAATGTCGTCCGACCGGTCTGTTGTATTGGTACTTGACAGACTGATGATGTACTTTGAAACGGTCGTTGATGGTTCTTTCCGTCTCTCCAACATAGAGTTGGCCGCATTTCACACAGGAGATGACATAAATCACGTTGGTGGTTTGACACGTGAAGTATCTGTCTATGTTGGTTTGACACGTGAAGTATCTGTCTATGTTGAATTTGCGCCATTTTGTTTGGTCGACCGCCACGTTTTTGTGCTCTCCGTGTTTAGTGCCTTTTCTTTGGATGTACTGTGTTTTTGTCTGCTGAAAGCTGCTGAGTATGGTATAAGAGTGTGCTGATGAGGATTGTATGCTTGTTTTTCGTCGGATCTGGATGCTGTTCGAGTGGTATCGTATTGAATAGTTTTTCGTTTGAATTTGTTTACGCCGCCATTTCTGCCTCTTCCGCAGCGTGGGTCCGCATAGATCCGCGGGCCTTTTCGCTGCCTTGTTCTACACACACACACACACACACACACACACACACACACACACACACACACACACACACACACACACACACACACACACACACACACACACACACACACACACACACACTGTACATCAGTTTTCTCCCTTGCGTATCATCAGGTCTCTTCCCTACCGCACCGCTCACACACTTCGGCACACATACACACACACACCCTGTTGAGCTCTCTTTCCGTCTTTCTCTTTCTTGTCCTCACAAATAATCATGCTCATCAGATACACACGCCAACAACTGCTATCTCTACGTCGCCATGCCACCCACTCCGCAACCGGCGCCGCCGACAGTGTAGCAGTCGCCTTACGCGGCATCCGATTGCGTAAGAGAGGCCGCAGGGGCGGAATTAGCAGAAGGCAGGACGCACAAACACACACACTACCACACACTTCTTCATCTCTTTCAATGCCCTTCCGCCTCCCCCCGCCTCCCCGCCTTCTCCCTCTTCTTTTCTTCTTCTCCCATTTCTTCTCTTCCCTTCCTCATTCACTGTTCCATGCCCTCCTCGGCTGCCCCCACCCCCACCCTCATCCCCTTTCCTCCCCTCACCCCCTTCTTCGCCTGCTTTTCCCCCCTCGTCCCCTCCTCCCCCTTTTTCCTCCCCGTCACTCTCCTCCTCCCTCTTCCTCATCTTTTCCTATTCCCCTTCCTCCCCCTCTCCCCTCTCCCCCACCCCACCCTCCTCTCGCATCCTCTTTCTTACCAGGTCATCCTTCCCCGTCTGTTCCTCCTCCCCACTCCACCCCTCACTCCTCTTTCCCCCCTCCATCCTCTCTCCCCCCTCCCTACCCTCCCCCTCCTCTGTCCTCTTCTTCGTCCGTTTCTTCTCCCTCTCCCTCTGCTGTCTCTTCCAACCTAAAACTGTGTCTATTTAATGCACAGTCTGTCTGCAAAGATGGCAAAGCTGACGTGATTTCCGACTTCATTCTAGACAATGACCTAGATGTTGTCGTGATCACCGAAACGTGGCTCCGCTCGGCTGGCGATGAACCCATCATCGCCAGCGTCACCCCGAGCGGTTACCGCTTGGCCTCCTTCCCGCGCGCTTTCAGAGGGGGCGGCATTGCCATCATCTACAGGGACTGTCTTTCCGCTCACCTTTCCTTCTCTCAATCGCTACCTTTTGCTCATCCCTCCTTTGAATCTGTCGAGGCCGTAGCAACACTCCCTAGCCAGTCCCTCATCTTCTCATGTATCTATCGCCCCCCTCCAAGCTCTCAAAACAAACTCACAAACTCCATGTTTCTCACCGAGTTTGACCTCCTCCTTGACCACTACAGCACACGACCCGGTAAACACATCCTTCTAGGCGACTTTAACTTCCACTTTGACAAACCCGACCACCCTGACACAAAACGCCTCTGCACGTCACTTTCAAACCACAATCTTACACAACACATCATTAAACCCACCCACCGACTTGGCCACACCCTCGACTGGATCATCACCCGCACCTCCGATCAACTCTTTCTCGACTCCGACACCTCCTCTGTGCTTCCCTCTGACCACCTCGCTATTCTCGTCTCCCTCAATCTACCTCCCCCGAAAAAAACCAAGCTCATTGTCTCTCGCCGCAAACTAAAATCTGTCAACCGCGAGAGCTTCTTCGACGCAGCTGTCGACCTTCTCTTGGACCCCGCCTCCTCTCCCGATCTTGCATCCCATTTCGATTCCTCCCTTCGGAAACTTCTAGATACCCATGCACCTGTCACCACCTGCTCCATACCCAACCGACTCCCCTCCCCCTGGCTCACTGATGACATAGCTGAGGCCAAGCGCGAGCGCCGACAAGCGGAACGCCTCTGGCGCTCATCCGACCTCATCGTTCACAGACAGATCTTCCAAACAACTAGATCCAAAGTCTGCAAAATGATCTCCGAATCTAAACGCAAACACCTTCAAAACCAAATCCTGGAATCCACTTCTTCCAAAACCCTCTACGCCACCATGAACACACTCCTAGGCACTTCTAAAGACTATCCTCTCCCCAACACACACAGCAAAGAAGAACTCCCGTCCGCTTTCTCTACCTATTTTTCGGACAAAATCCAAAATCTGCGCGACACACTCGACACCCTGCCTCCTCCGCCCTGCCCTCCCGACCCCACCTTTTCCGGCACTCCCCTTTCGTCCTTCCGCCCCGTCTCTCAGGATGAAGTCCTCAAGACCATAAAGTCCATGCCCTTCAAAACCTGCGAACTTGACCCCCTCCCAGCTTCTCTCTTCCGTGACGGCCTTGCAAAACTTCTACCCTTCATTACCGACATCATCAACGCATCTTTAGAAAACGGCTCCGTCCCCGATATCTTCAAGTCCGCCATCGTCCGTCCTCTCCTCAAAAAACACAACCTCGACCCAAACGAACTCAAGAACTATCGCCCAGTCTCCAATCTCTCTTTCCTGTCCAAGCTCCTTGAGAAGGTTGTTCTCAACCAGCTCAACCTCCACCTCACCAACAATAACCTCCTCAGTCCATTCCAGTCTGCCTATCGCAAACATCACAGCACTGAAACAGCCCTTCTACATATCTTAAACGAGCTGCTTCTCTCCACTGACTCGGGCAACATCTCCCTTCTTACACTACTCGATCTCTCTGCCGCCTTTGACACTATTGACCACTCTATCCTCCTCCACCGACTCCACCACTCCTTCGGCATCACTGACTCTGCTCACTCCTGGTTTCTCTCCTACCTCTCCGACAGACAGCAGTCCGTCACCATCAACGGCGTCTCTTCCAACCCGGTAACGCTCTCCTGCGGAGTTCCACAGGGATCCGTCCTGGGCCCGGTCCTTTTCACACTCTACACCTCTCCTCTGTCCAACATCATCCAGTCCCACCGCATACACCACCACCTCTACGCTGACGACTCACAACTGCAAGACAAAGACAAACTCGACAACACTCAGTCACTACTGACTCGCACGGCTGACTGCTACGAAGACGTGAAAAACTGGATGACAGCAAACAAGCTGAAACTGAACGACGACAAAACGGAAGCCATGCTGGTAGGCACTCGCCAGAAACTCTCCCAGCTCCCTCCCTCTCTCCACCTTCAACTCGATAGCACCCCCATCTCCCTCTCTGACTCGGCCAAGAACCTCGGCGTCATCCTTGATTCCTCTCTGACCATGACCAGCTTCGTCTCCGCCACGACCCAGGCATGCTATTTCCACCTCCGCCGCATCAGTCAGATCAGAAAATACCTCACTACCGAAGCTGCCACCAAACTTGCTGTCTCTCTCATCCTATCTCGCATCGACTATTGCAACTCTCTCCTTTCCGGTCTCCCTCACTCCACCATTTTCACTCTCCAACGCGTCCAGAACAATGCTGCCCGCCTCGTCCTCAGAAAGAAAAAATCCGACCACATCACACCCCTGCTCAAACTCCTTCACTGGCTCCCCATCCCCCAACGCATCCAATACAAAGTTCTGTCTCTCTGCTACAAATCTCTGAACAACTGCGCTCCTGCCTATCTCTCCAACTTACTTCACCCCTACACACCTTCCCGCTCCCTCCGCTCTGCCTCCGACCCTCTCCGCCTCCACATCCCGCGCACCAAACTGAACACTTTCGGCCCCCGCTCCTTCTCCGTCTACGGTCCATCCACCTGGAACACTCTCCCACTCTCTCTCCATCAGAAACACTCTCTCTCCTCCTTCCAGTCCGCCCTAAAAACTCACCTCTTTCAACAGTTTTAGCACTATATCACCAAACTCCCCACCCCAAGCTGACCGTCGTAATGTATTTCACTGTTTCTGGTACGTGAGTCACTGTCTAAAGCGTGCGCATGCGTGCGCGAGTTGTGAGTGCGCGCTTAGAGTTACAATTATTATAAGATAAGCGCATTATAAATACCATAATTATTATTATTATTATTATTATTAACGTGGACCATTCACCACGGTGGAAGGGCAAATAAAAGGACACGTCTTGCAATTAGGAACATTGCACGGAGTGGAGCCGGAGGGTCTGGTGGTATGACGAGGCTTGAGAGTAGAGCGAACAAGCATGTCCCCTAAATTAATATCCCTATTGAAAGCTACCAACGGAGGTTCCAGAAAGTGGTTGTACTCCTTAGACCATCTGGGCACACTGCCGCCAGGCCTTCAACATCGTTCATTGTTCGTAGTGTGCTTGTGCGCGCTCGCCGACAGAGAAACTACATGAGGCCATATTCGAGTGAATAAATTATGCCGTACCTTCCGTGCAAATAATTCACGAGTCTTCAGTTCTACTGATAAAATGCGAGCTTTGGCGAACTGAACAATCCGGAGTTATTGTAAGGGTTTTAACCTCGGAATCAACATATTCTTTTCGTGGTGTCGGTGCTCGCCAGGAGGGTCGCTCATACTATACCCGCCTCCTTGTCTAATCAGTCGTCAGTGGCGGCCGCCGCAAAGAAACATTCAAGAGTGCGGCGGACACTGCACAGTCTTTATCACCACACTAAATGAATTGATTTAGCCTTGCAGAGACACACGTCGCGAAAACGCTGTGCGACTGAGTTGACCAAATGAGTAGAGACCAAATTATGCCCGAACTCCCGTTATGCCGCAAAATAAATCACGAGCTTTCTCAGTGACGTTCGATAAATTGCGAGCTTTAATAGCGAGCATGTTGTAGGTCAGACGGCTGAGCCGCGCCAGTGTCGGATTTATTGGTGCAACGGGAGATCGGATATAACTTGCCGTGATTAGTGAGGTTACGCGGTTTACCGTCCGAACGCCTCCCAACAACGAACGAGAGCGAAATCATGGCTCGTAATCAGCCTGTACCATGAGCATAGACACCACTCCAAACATCTCCAAGAGGCATAGATCCTCACGAGCCCTCCGGGCTCGTGAAGATCTATGCCTCTTGGAGATGTTTGGGATGTTGTCTATACTTCTGGTACACACTGGTTATCCACCGTGACTTCAGTTCGCTCTCGTTCGTTGATGTCTCATTTCAGACGGAACTTTCAGGAACGTGGCGGAAGGTTTGTGTGATGTGAGTGAAGAGGTGGTGGAGACTTAAATTTGCCCTAATCAACCCCTCCAGCCCTGTCAAACATCAACACCTGCATAGTTCAAAACGGCGTTCAACACTGCTTGATTTGATCGTTAGATGGGGATACCGTTATATGACAAGCAAGCTTTGTCTTCAGTGATGACATCACACGGTCGTTAGAGGCCATTTATGCTAAACGCTCTGCGCGGTTAATCTAAGCGATCAACTTTCTGTTGCATCTTTGCCTCTGTCAAGATTTAAAATATCCATGTTGCAGATAGTTTTTGAAGGTCGAGGTCAGTGCACACTATTCTTTGAACTGTTCCAAGAGAAAGACATGAAGTTTAAGATATTTCTCAAAATAAAATATAAGCGAATTTTCTTATCAATACGTAAATAATGAGCAAAGTTTGTTCGTCCCAAGCTGAAATTTGACAGTCAGACCAGTACCAGTCTTTAAAATCCTCTCTTTGACAGTTTAATTGTGCAATCCACTTACAGTCAGTGCCAGACAACAGAAAACTACCATATCAAACAACTTTCAAATTTGCTTGGATTTTGACAGGATTGTCTCAAGGTTTCACTCTGTCAAAAAATGTAGAAATAATTTTCTTTGTCTTGAAGAGTCCACTATTTTCAATCACAGCTGTTTACAGCACTCTTTCAATGACATCACACGGCGGCATGGCTCCGTATTGTGCACGAATAAAGGAAATAGGCTGAAATTTGTTCTGATTCTAATTTTATTTACGTATGTACATACGTAGTTTACAAATGGCTGCCCAACTATCATTACTTTCTGATCATACCTCGTAGATTCTCATGGACCCCTTGTAAACAATCTAGGCCTAGGCAAGAGCCGCAATGCAGAGGCGGATCTGGGGGAAGGGGGTTTGGTTCTAGGGATTCTCTGGGTGCTCCAAACCAAAAAATCTCAATCGCCATCAACAGTAACTGATCCGCCCACCCACTGTCATGCTGTTGTTCCTTGGTGTTGTTATAGGTAAAGCCCTTCGCTGCCGAGAACATGTAAACGTGATCCAACACCAAGGGACATAGATCGTCATGAGCACCCGCCTCTTGCTGATACCAAGTTGTATTCATGTCCCATCAATAGATTTTGGTCCTGTGTGTGTATATATATTATAGTAAAGTTTGCTACAGTTTATTATGTGTTTAATGAAGCACTCTAAAGTTGTAATATTGTTTCTCAAGTTTATTTGATTTTTGTTTCTCTTTTTGACCTTTTATTTGATTTTTTTACAATGACCACCACCCAATTTTTTTTTTTTTTTTTTTTTTTTTTGGTAACAAATTTGTCTAACATCTGAATCTGATTCTAGGACGAACAAAGACTTCAGAAACATACTATGCATCCAGTGGCAGGTTAATATTTGTATTTAGCAGTTGCAAACATCGGTTTCATTCTCGAAGACCTGTACTAATCACGAATGTGTCTCTCTGTATGACTATTGTCATTACTGGCCAAAGACTGTCAATAGCAGCTTCACCACTGGGCCCTACACACTCACTCACACATCAAGCAGCATCACATCGGACCTCCTGTCCTCGTACCATCTCACTTGGAAATCCAAGGTCGGAAAATGTACTTACTTTCTCCTTGTTTTAGCCCATTCAGCCCCGACACACTGCAGTAAGAAGTGGATCGACCATGATAATTTAGTGGGTAGTGCCAGATTAGCTTGGCACCATTAGGCGCCAAGCTAATCTGGCACTACTCTTGAATTATTATTATCGATCCATCTCCTGCAACTGCTACATGGTCGTTAGGTGACACCTCCAGATTTTGGGAAATGCGGCCGTGGAATTTAATGCGTTAATCATCTTCCAGTGATTTACTGGCAGAAAAAAAAAATTCTTCACATATTGCTGGTCTGAAATATTAGACCTATTCCTTACAACAAGCATTTGTGTACGTGTCTATAGTTTTTGGAAGCCGTAAGGTCCAAAATCACTGACCAGCTCATGTAGATAAGCAATCCAGACCAAAAAGGTGACTGCCAAGCGTGTAAAATGCAAAGAAGTACCCAACGGAGAAAGAAACACGCTTAGAAAAGACGGGTACAACACAGTTTATTAATATTTCGGGTAAATACCCTTTGTAAAAATAGACAAACAGATTAGCCGCTATCATGTAATAATACTACCGTTATTATATAGGCGCTTTTTCTCAATTTTGGGGAAATCGACTCAAAGCGCCGCGAACTGAAACCCAACACGCACACTCACGAAACAGACACGGATTTACGCCATTTAAGACAAACACAGTACAAACACAGTACAAGACAAACGAAGGGCCAGTCAGCTACTGAAGTTACGGAGATTTTTGATCGCTTGTATTTGAAATTTGTAAAGTGGCCTGAGACCGGTACCAAAGTGTGGGGGGTGGGGGGGGGGTGGAAGAACCGGAGTACCCGGAGAAAGAACCCCCGACGGTCCGCCCGAATTAACGGTGACACTTACCAGAGGAGAAAAGTCCAACGCCGGAACCCGGTATCGAATCTCGCACCCTTGGCATTGGTGGCAGACGCCTTAACCACTGCGCCACGGACCGCCCCGTGTAGACAAGCTTTGATATGTGTTTTCCATACTTGTTATAGCGGGCTGATAAGTGGGTGTACACCAAGCGGAATTACTCAACGCTGGACAGACGAACGTTAAGTCCCTTGCCCCCTCCTATCAGGCACCCAATCGCCAGCCCACATAAAAATACACAAATAAATAACAAGACTGTCATATATACATCCCATGAGGGGGTATTTCCCTTAGTTATGTGTACTATTTCTACCAGTGCTAGCCTCACTTATTTGATGTGTGAGTATATGCAGTCTACTCCGCTTATAACAAGGTCGGATACAACACAAGTCGGATATAGCAACACTTTTTCAAAGGTCCGAACAGCAGTTTTTCAACGTAAATTACTTTGCTTATAACAAACATTGGATTAACACCCGAAAAAAAAACTTTGGGTCCCCCGGTGATTTTGTTGCTACATCCGGAGTTTACTGTGTGTGGTAATTCAGTGGTATGTGAAAAGTGGTAAAGGGACCTAACTGCGTATTTGTTTATCTGGCTATAAATGTTTCCTCTGGTTGTGTACTCTTGCCTTTTCATGCAGCCACTTTCGCTAAAGACCAAGCAGAAGATCGTGCAATTGGACGTGTGGCATTACGGTGATTGGGCGGGTGAGGTGGTCGGTAACACGTCATCCCTTCTACAGCTCGTGGACGCCGTCAAGGCAATCCGCTCTGGACACCCCACCTCGCCTGTCATCGTGCAGTGCATGTAAAGACCTTGCAATATTTTGCAAGCGATAAATCCCGCAGGGATTTGTCGCTTGCAAAATATTGCAAGGGAGTTGCAAAAAAAATCTCGGTCCTTGATTAACCCCATTTAGCTCCTTCGCCTACAGCAGGTGATGGATTGACCATGATAATTCATTGATAGTGCCAGATTAGCTTGGTGCCTGATTGCGACATTATGATTATCTGGCACTGCCCTTGATGTATCATGGTTCATAGTCGATAGGTGACACCACCAACATTTCTGATAGGCGATTAGAATGGGCTAGTGTTTTACTCTACGTTCCATTTCTTCGTTGAATAACAATGGTGTACACAGTCATCACAACTCCACAGAATAATTTCACAGTGTTGATGAAACGAGAATGTATCTACTGATTGCCATTCAGCGTCAAAATTATTTTTAACTCATTCAGCCCGACGGCCGTATTTCCCAAATTTTGGAGGTGTCATCTAATGACCATGCACCAGTTGCAGGAGATGGATCGACCATGATAATTCAAGGGCAGTGCCAGATTAGCTTGGCGCCGACAGGCGCCAAGCTAATCTGGCACTACCCTTGATTTATCATGGTCGACCCATCTCCTGCTGTAGTGCGTCAGGGCTAAATGGGTTAAATCATCTAAATTACTTATAATGCTATTACAAGCATTGACCTGTACAGCAGTTTGCTGACATCAAGGGCGGTGTATACTATTTCACCAACACAGAATATTGTTTACATATAGTCTAGATCTTTTTGGAGATGATCATATGCAAATTACGGCGTGAAGGTCACTGTTGCTAGATCTTTCAAGCAGTCTGTTTCCGTTTCCCTTTAGAAGTATTTTGTTGTAATGTTCCAGTGACGGCGCAGCCAAGAGCGGACTGTTCTGCGCCCTTTATGACGTCATCAGCCGTGTGACTTACGATGACGAGGTTGACATGTATCTGACAGCTCGCCTCGTACAGAGGATCCGCCCACAGGCCGTTCATTCGTACTTTTCATTGCTCCTGTCCTCTCTTCATTTCATTTGTTTTCATCCGTGCTTCTTTCCTTGCTCTCTGTCAGTCAATCCTTCCGTACTTTCTTTAAAAAAAAAAATTATAATTTGTGTTCGGTGTCGCAAACGTGTTTGGTTTTTGTGACACAGTGAGCAAAGTTATAATCGTAATGGTGGTTGTCTTTATGACACTGTAATGTTTCTGTGAATCAGTGTGTGCATGCGTGCGTGAGTGCGTGCGTGCGTGCGTGCGTGCGTGCGTGTTTGTTTTTTTTTTTTTTGTTTTTTTTTTTGTTTGTTTTTTGTTTTATTTTGTTTTTGTTTTTTTTTAAGATGGTCATTTCTGGAATAACGTTAGTCCTATACCGAACAGCGCTTCACTGCCAGTGGCAAGGTCTGAAATCTCTAGAACATGGCAAACTTGAAAGAAAAAAAAATCATGGATATAAATAAGGGCTAACAAGAGCCTAGTACGCAAAGGCCATCGGCCCCAAGTCGGCCGCAGTGGGCCCGCGCGTGACTGTGGATTAGACTAACACGACTGTGCGCGGGCCCACTGCCGCCGACTTCGGCCTGATAGCCTTTTTGCGTGCTGGGAGGTATAATTATGTAGGCCCTATGTGGGTCTGTCCCTCTTGCTGGTCTCGTTTTGTTCATGTTCCTCAGGTTTTCCGCCGTTAGATGGCCTTAGTCTCCTGATCGGGGTTAAACCCAAATAGCTAACTAACTCAGGCTGTTTTGCTGTTAATCCATTTAGCCCCGAGTCCCTACAGCAGGAGATGGATTGACCATGATAATTCAAGGGCCAGATTAGCTTGGCGCCTTCAGGCGCCAAGCTAATCTGACACTACCTTTGACTTATCATGATCAATCTATGTCCTGCAACTGGTACATAGTCATTAGGCAACCTCCAAAATTGATAAATGGGACCGTGGGGCTAAAAGGGTTAATCTCGTACTCTCGCACAAGCGGCATATTTAAACACCGCGCAAGCATCGCGCGGCATTTGATGCTAGTCAGCGTGTAAGTATTGCGCTGCGCGTTTACCTTACAGCGGACTATCGTTTGCTGGGTCTTTAAACCCCTTGTGTTTGCAGCTTCCGTGCACAACAAGATTAATCTGGTCATGCTTTCTTTGCGGCATATATCTGTATAGTGACTTTTGTCTCACGACACCCACATGTTTTGTTCTCTCTGTTTCAGACGCAGTGTCGGTATCTTTACAAGGCAGCGCAGAAATACTTTCGCCATCTGTCTGTCTACGGAAATGCTGATGTGAAAAATCAAGTGTTCTAGACGTTAAGAACTGCATCGTGTTCTTTAGCTTATTTCCAGGTTACATCTTTTAACCCCCTTGTGCGTGCATTCACCGGTACCGTGCTGCGTACGTGCAGAAAGGGTTAAAATAAAGTGTCGTACCCGGCATGCTGCTGTGCCTCGTGCTCAAGTCCAAACAACCACCTCCGGCTAGGGAACAGGGAGAGCTCTCAACCAGTTGCGTGGATACCTGTAGTTGTACATATACTCATCTTCGGCATTTGTCACCCGGTCAGTGCCAGCTGACGCAGAATGTGTTTCTGCAATCTTCGTTGATCCAGCACACGAAACAGCCCTAGCTGTCCCAGGAACATAAATTCAAAGTGACGTCAGCAAGAGGTATAAATCCTCATGAGCCCCCGCAACTGCGGGAGGCTCATGAGGATCTATACCTCTAGCAGATGGGTGTTGTTCAACTTTTCTCGGCACTGTATACAGGCGCTTTAAAGAAATCTATGAATTGGCTCAAAGCGCAGCGAACCTAACTCAACCCACACTCTCGCGTAAAACACGCTTTCACGCAGAAGAATACAGCGTGTGTGCGCACGACAGAAAGATGACTAACATCACACGTGGTGCGAAGGGTCAGTTCAACTATTGAAGTTTGATTGCTTGTATTTGAAATACCACAGCAGAATGAGAGAAAGAGTCGGAGTACCCAGAAAAAGAACCCTTCCGGTCCGCCCGAATTAACGGTGACACTTACGACAGGAAAATAGCAGACTCCGGAACTCGGAATGGAACCTAAAGCACTGGTTGTCGGCGCTTTACCCGTTTCTGCCGGCCGCTTCCTTACTCTTGTGAAGAAAACATTCGCGGGACTATCTTTCAAAACAAATATCAAAGGAACTTGTATCCGTGACCTTTTCGTTGTTCGTTTCATCGTTTACAGTAGAGAGCTTTCGTTTGCAAAGAGCAACTAGCAACAACGAACGAATGCGAAATCACTGTGGATACCCATCGTGTACCATAAGCATAGACAACATTCCGAACATCTCCAAGAGGCATAGATCCTCAAGAGCCCGGGGGCTTGTGAGGATTTATGCCTCTTGGAGATGTTTGGAATGTTGTCTATGCTTTTGGTGATTCGCCGGGACTGTCCTCTCGCTCGTTGTTAGTAGTCGTAATTTGCAAACGAAACCTCACTAATGATATAAATTTATGTACCCACTCAATAAAGTGTTCCCTTCTTTGACACATGTATTGATATATTGTATAACAAGGAAATTAATATTCATGAATTTGCTTGATATACTGTCGTTACCAAAATCCCTTGCGCGCCAAGAAGACTCGATCTTGATGATACTTGCATTGCAAAATGGAAACGCGAAACGCGCTCACACTGCAACACTAACAAGCTCTTTATATGCAGTAGTTATGAAATACTTCTTAGCGTGTATGAACGCTTGAAATTTATATCCTCAGCCCTCTACACACACACGAACAGAGAAAAGACGCCAGGAAGCGTGCGAGTCGCTGGACTCACAAGTGAAATTGACGATATCGACAACCTGAGAAAAGAACTAAATAAACAAACCTGCTAGCATTTTCCGCAATTATGCGTGATCCAGTTACAAGTGGAATTTACTCAGTAACGCGCACGGTTATACAATGTCTTCATAGTCCGACGAAATCTACGCGATGAGTCGACAGCGATATGCGGTTGTCTGCCATTCATGTGTTTTGTCTAAATACCGCAATCAGCCGCAAAATGAATGCAATGACGCGAGGCATAGTTTTGTTTTGAACTGGGTACATACATTATATTGAGAAACGGTTTTGTTTGATATAGTGTCGATAAACAGACAGATGTGATTACTTAACTCGAATTAATGTCCTCGTCTTACGACTCGGACATTTTGATTCGGGTCTCGTAATCACATCTGCCTGTTATCGGCACTATATCAAGCAAAATCTTGCTCCGTATAATATAATATCCTGTCTATGCATGCGATAGGAGCAAGCAGTTTCTGCTATAGTGTGTTAGAGCAGATTTGTACTGAGGGACACTAAGCATCCTCAAAATCGTGTCAACTTGCGAACGTTTCTGTTTATTTTTCCTTGTTATAATTGTTAACTGAGTAGATTTTTCCGCCTTATTTCCGATTTATCACTCCAGCTTCTTAAACTGACGCAGTTTATGTCGTTATTGTCCAGCTTTGTAATGACCCATTTTACTGATTTTATGACTAGCACGTAATTATCACAATGAACTGTTATTCATGTCCATCCTTTTAACGAGAAGTTGATGATTTTTTTCGCGTCTAATTTTTTATGACCACTTTCATTTGTGTAATATAATGTCGGCTTTAAATTGACATTTAGATCTTTTTCTTTATGAATATTTGGAATTTTCTTTTTAATTTGTGTATATTTAGAATAATTTTTTATTTGTGTATATTTATAATCATTTTGGCTGTAGATCTAGACTACCTGCCATATGTTTTACAGGGCCGGACCTGGGAAAGGTCGATGGGGGGGGGGGGGGGGGTACAGATTCAGTATAAAGCGAAGGCGCGAAGCGCCGAGCCTTCTAGGGGGGTCCGGGGACATGCCCCCCCCCCCCCACCCCCCCGGAAATATGTTTTTTCAATGATGCAAAATGGTGCAATCTGGTGCAATCTGAGCCTTGAAAAAGCCATTTGTGATGGTCTGGGGACTTTGAGCTTTTTGAACAATCGAACTGACAAACTCTGGGGTACAAAAATTATCACCTGCCCCTCCCTTTAAAAAACCACCCACAAACACACACACACAAACATTTATTTATCAACAGAGATGTTGTGTATACTATTATTATTCACTACCTTACGTTGATCGTTAACGGTATAAAGATTCACCTTGTAGTTTATGAACATCAGGGCCCTGCTTTCACTTTCAGTCTTGCTGCACTAGGTTCCTCGGCATTAGTACCATTTGTGAATTGTATCTTCTGGCAAAACAGTTCACTGCCTCTTTGAAGTCAATATCAACATCCCTGTGCACTTTCAGTAAAGCAAGTGCATTGAGTCTGTTGCCCCATTGTAGAGTGCAGGTAGTTTTTCAGGTTGCGCAACTGACTGAACGCTCACACTCGGCAGTAGTGACAGGCAGGGTGCAAAGGTCCTTTAGCATGATGAACAGGTTGGGATAAAAATCCCTGTCACAGTGTTTCAGTGCTTCTGATGCCGTGGATGGGATGATAGCTGTCGCATTCTCAGCAGCACTTCGCCATTTGCAAACCCACCGTTGGTATTCTGCATCAAGGGTAGCGTTGTCTGGTAGGTCAGACTCCCACAACATTGCCAGTGTCTTCACCCCTTCTGGAACCTGCATGAAACCATCCTGGTTGTCTATTAAAGTGCTTGGCACCAGACAGAGACCATCAACTGCTAGGTCAGCATTTTTGAACCTCGAGTCCAATTCGGTTGACAGGTGTTCCAAGAAAGGAATGGCAATGATAATCTTGAAATATTCTTCTGGAGTGGCCGCAGGTTCGTTGTCACGGAGAGTCTGGCGGGATGCTTGACGAGGAACAACAACATCAGTTGTCAAAGCATTTGCCATTTTGCTGACTTCACCAAACCAGGCAACGAACGGCAACGCTGTGTCGACATCTCTTCTAATAGAAGACATGCAGTTACTGAACTCTTTGATTTCCCTGTAGGCATCGACAACATCTTTTGTTCTTTTCTGGAGCTTCACTGTCAAGGGTTTTAAGTAACGCAAACAATTTCGGACGACAACGAATGCAACGAGGAAAACACTGCTGCTCAAGGTGTGGAGAAAGCCAGTTGCCTTCGTCAATGTCTCACTGTCCCAATTGTCACTGTCTTCACACATTTGTCCCAAACAGTCGTGAACAACCAGGAAGAGAGATGTGTAAACCTCCAGTGCTTCATGTTTTTCTACCCATCTTGTTCTGCACAGATCAACAAGCTTTGTCTTTGTCGTGTCAGGCTGAGATGCTTCGATGGTATCTTCAAGTTTTCTTTGTCTCTTTGGAGAGTTTGAGAAAAACAGTGACAGTTCCCTCAGTGCTCCCATCATGTTCTTCACTGCAGGCAAGCCGCATGCTTTTACAATGCAGATACTCAAGCTATGGGAAGCACAGTGAAAGTACAGTGCTTTGTTGTTCCTTGCTTGAAAACGTGCCTGCACTCCTTTAAACTTTCCTGCCATGTTTGCAGCCCCGTCATAACCTTGTCCTCTAACATTGTTGAAATCAAGCCCCACAAGCCCAGACACTCAACAATCTTGTTGTAAAGTGTTTCACCTGTGGTATCTCTGCACTGGACAAAGGCCAGGAACTCTTCACGAACTTTCAGACTTCCATCGACGAATCTCAATATAATTGAAAGTTGTTCCCAGTTTGAGTTGTCTGTGACTTCGTCAGCAAGCACGGTAAACTGTTTTGCTGCAATAATTTCTGCAAGAATCTTGTTGCGGATCTGATCACCAAGAACCTCTATCAGTCTGTTTTGTGTACTTTTTGAAATGTATGTGGCCTTCTTATCGCATGTATCTAGATGTTTCCGGAGAGTTTCATCTCCTGCATTGATGCACAGATTCAAAAGGGCATTGAAATTGCTTCTGTTCTCACTCTGAAGAATGCCATCATCACAGTTGCCCCTCAGAGCTAACCCCTGTCTTCCACACACTTCAACAATCCTGAAGAGGCTTGTCAGAACTTGTCGATTTGCAGCGATGTTTTCTGCATTTTTCTGATTAATTTCAATGGCGATGCTCTGCTCTGGTTTATCCATGATTGTCAAAAACTGCTCTCCATTTGCCATTGCATCTTTGTGGTATTGTAATAACGAGTGCTTTTTGATCTGATCACAGGCTTTATTCCAGTTCTTGCATGGCGTCTTCACAAACTTGCCCAGGTTTTCAGTAGACTTTGCAAATAATAGGCAATACTTACAGTAAGCCCCATCCTCGAAAGGAGAATACACAAGCCAGGAGTACTTTTGCAACCACTCATGCTGAAATTTTCGGTTCTTGTTGTTTATCACTGTTGTTGGAAACTGAAAACCAGGTGATGGTCTCCAGTGTTGCCTTAGAAGATGCTCCTTGTCACGGCTTGACAGTGAAACGACTCGCGTGTGTTTCTTGAAAACTTCACCAAAATCGATATTTTTGTTGCTGGTGATCTGAGAGGAGAAATCTGAAGAGGAGTCAGAAAGAAGGCTCACATCAGGCTGGTTGGTCATTGGCATGGCAGAGGATTCAGAAAGCAGGCCCCCGGCAGGCTGATCAATGCTTGAGGAGGAGTCTGAAATACAAATAAAAGTTGGGTCTATGAGAAGTCTGAAATACTAAAACGATTGTGTGTGTACCTGTGAGAGAGAGAGAGAGAGAGAGAGAGAGAGAGAGAGAGAGAGAGAGAGAGAGAGAGAGAGAGAGAGAGAGAGATCATAGAGAGAACAATGAACAATGAACAATGAACCTTTATTTTCCAACGGTAGAAGTTATTGGTAACAGGACCAGTTTTCAAACTTGCCGTTGCTACATCTACTACATAAGTGACATAGACATGTAAACATACACATACCACACACTGCTGCATGCACTGCTACATTCGCTCACGCACGCACGCACCACGCACATACACAAACACATACCCACACACGCACTCAGGTACGCACGCATGCACATCGCAACCCGCGCATGCACGCACGCACACACACACACACACACACACACACACACATGTACACCGCAATTCAGTACGCATGCACACACGCACGAACACTCACACACACACACACACACACACACTTACACACGCACGCACTCAGGCACATACGCACAAAAACAAACACACGCTCTCGGACACGCACTCCAGACATACCTACCCGCATACGCGTACGCACAAAAGTATAAAATGAGTAAAAATACAAAGTAAAGCAATAAACAAAGAATCATTAAGTACATTAAAGTTCATACAGCAAGGGCAAATATGAATGCAGGTGCTATCTCTCCCCCCCCCCCCTCTCTCTCTCTCTCTCTCACGCCGACACACACACACACATACACACACACACAGCATGCGCGCACGTGCACACACACACACACACAGAGTCACACATACAGTACACACACACACACACACACACACACACACACACACACACACACATACGCGAGCGCGCGCCCAACATATCGAGCACACACATATGAAGGCAAAAACATTATACACAGTACATGCAGTATTCAAAGGTACTCTTTGGCATTCAAATATTATGGTACGGCTATGGGAAAAAGGGACTCTCTCTCTCTCTCTCTCTCTCTCTCTCTCTCTCTCTCTCTCTCTCTCTCTCTCTCTCTGCATTTGACACGCTTGGCACTCACCTTTTTGGTCTGAAGTGGAAAACTGGTCTGACTGTGAGAGAGAGAGAGAGAGAGATCACAGAGAGAGAGAGAGAGAGAGAGAGAGAGAGAGAGAGAGAGAGAGAGAGAGAGAGAGAGAGAGAGAGAGAGAGAGACCTGCAACAAGATAATTACATTTAAAGTATATATATGTCTTCGTTTACACACTTCAGTCAAGCTTAGATATATATTTATGATCTGAAATAACAGCTTTTCTTTTTAGACCCCTCCCCCCAAATGATGGACAAAATCTTTGCTACCTTATGACTCGTAGAGTCTTCTTCAGGCTAATGATAGCCAATGAAACCCACCAGTCATTTTGTTTAATATTAGTTATTAAATTGAAACACTCAATCACGTATCAATTTCAGGTTGTATTTAATTTTTTTTTTTTTGGAGAGGGGGGAGGGGGGGAGGGAGGGCAGTAAATTACTCACCAACACTGCTTTTACTTGTTCCCATGTCACTGTTTCGAACTCCACTGCCAGTGGTCTCACTTTGGGTTGATTTTTGTCTCTTTCGAGGAACTGCATCATCTGCCGTTTAGAAAAAAACAACTTTTATTATTATTATTATTATTATTATTATTATTATTATTATTATTATTATTATTATTATTATTATTAAAGGTTTTCATATATAGAGCTTACCTGTAAACAGCTCTAAGCGCTTTACAATTTACTCAACAACAACAAACAAAAAGAAAAAAAAAAGAAAAAACAAAGACATAACATAAAAATTAAAACATGAAATTATCCTAAAAGCAACAACAAAAATGTAAAATAAAATAGAACCGTCTTTTCAACATCTTATATATGATTATGCATTGCAGGTGTTAACACGTCTACTACAATTTTATAATAATAATTTAATATAAAAAAAGAAAAACAGTGGTTTTCTGACTAGTTCTTAGCTTATTTTAAATTTCATCAACAAAAGGCCTAAGGGTGAATAATCTTATTTTGTAGCACGCTGTTCACAGGCATAGGAACTGTTAACAAATTTGCTGATTTTCAGCAGTTGGCAAAATTTCAGCACATTTTTATTTTCCATTTTATTATGTAAAAAAGGCAGTGGTTGGGATGCCGTCATGATGGCTTCTTGTCCTTCCAGAAACCGAAGTCGTCATGACGGTTTCGCACCCGGAAAGGCTATGTTGCCGTCACAATTGATGGCGACGCTGTCAACACGTGGCGTCAGATAGGCTATGGTTTCCATAGTCAGCCATCAAGACGGTTCTGTTCTGCTCTCCGAAGAGATTTACGTCACAATACATAGCTAGTAAGCTGCACTAGTGATAACGATACCTTATAACTTAGCCCTTGGTTTTGTTATTGAAAACGATATTTTGCCGTCCAAAGATTTTTTTATAAATATAAAAGCAATATTGATCATTGATGCCGATATCTTTATTCTTTATATTGACATTTTTAAAGTTATATATCATAATACTTTGTGAAATAAATTTTAGGCTATGCATTACTTTAATTGTTACCTGTTTTGGTATTTTAATAAGCGGGGCTGTTTTATATCTATGATATTCATTATATGCAGCTAGTATCAGCTCCTACAGCGTAGGCTACACTCACAGGAAGGAAGTATATCTATGATATTCATTATATGCAGCTAGTATCAGCTCCTACAGCGTAGGCTACACTCACAGGAAGGAAGTACCGGCGCCATCGCCACGTGCTCATTTGAATCGAATTCGGAATGGGTGAATTTTACCTAGTTCTACTAACTACATTTCTTTTATGAGACAAAATTGGATTTTAAAATGTACCCACCTTCTGAAATGAAGCTTGATGAAAACCAGCATGACAGTCGCCTACTGCCATCAGCATCTGGTTTTTTTTCAGTTTCGGCATTTTCGAGGAGACAGCAAAAGTGAAGTGTTCCCAAAGAAAATAGATCTAGATTTAAACTTCCCCCCACAAACCTTAATGACGTCAGACGTCTTTTCACTGATCTTTCTCGGAAAGACGTGCACTGAAGGAGAGGAACTCTTTTGGGTACCTGGTCGATTCAACGGAAATCCATTTCAACGATGTTTTTGGACGATTCAACGATGGTCGTTTCAACGGATGTTCGTTACAACGAATTATCATAATTATCAACTTAGCGTCTTAATTAATCTTTCTAAAAAGTCGTTTTTGGGGGATTAGGGCTGTATCAAGGTGAAGGCGCTGGAAGAGGCTTGCGGCCAGAACAAGAAAATATGGCTGCATTTACTAATTTAGGGTTAGGGGTTGGGTTACTTGGTCGTTTCAACGGGAAAACGTTTTGGACGTTTAAACGGATCCCTTGAAATGGATTTCCGTTGAATTGTCTATAAATAACTCTTTGTGCCTTGGATCAAAAGTGACTAAAAACTGCAATGTTTTAAAAACAATAAAAAAAATAATAAAACTTTGGAACTCCCTTTGCATAAAAAAATTCACTGGGTCTTTTTTTTTTTTTTTTTTTTTTTTTTTTTTTTTTTTTTTTTTTTTTTTTTTTAGTTGGGAGGGGGGGTTCCGGAACCCAGGTACCCCCCCCCCCCCTGGGTCCGGCCCTGCTTTAGTTATTGTGGCGTAGTTACTGCTGGTTTACTGGTTAGAATCCAGTTCTTTTGCTCTTTTGTTTGATCTAAATATGTTAACTCCTTTTCTGCAGAAACACAGGAAAACAACAGGAAGTGCAAGAGATATAGATCCTCATGGGTCCCCGTAGATGTTGTGGTTCATGAGGATCTATGTCTCTTCACTGGCAACATTTATCATATAATGGTTTTTAGCAAAGTCATTTTTGGCACAGCATCCCACAACAGACTGTGCCTTTCCGTGACACACGTAAACTGAATGTCTTCAAAATGGACACTACATAACCTGTAGGCCCGTGAATGCAGCTCTGCATGTTGCAGTCTCAACAAATCTTCCCTTTAAGTGTTCTGCACTTATTTCTCTTACATCTATTGGGGAAATAGCAAACACTGAATGACACTGAAGTAATAAAACATCATCTAAACGCTTTAATCTGTAGTCCTATGTCGTGAGAACAGTTCGTTGCAACGTCCCCCCCCCCCCCCGCCCTCTCTCTAAAGTAACATTAGCTGTGCACAAGCGGCACAAATGATTAGATCTATCTTGCGTTAATCCAACATTAGTGAACAGATGTATGTACAGATGGATCACTCCTACGTTTCAGAGAAATTACTAAGAACGTATAATTTCTTTGGATCTAAATGTTAGATCACTTTCCAACTGATAAAATGTATTGGAATTCGTGGAGAGCTAGAGTCTTACTGCAGTCAGACCAGTTTTCCACTTCAGACCAAAAAGGTGAGTGCCAAGCGTGTCAAATGCAGAGAAGAACCGAACGGAGAAATTCCCAGATTCAAACCCAAAGATAATTAAATTTATTTTTAACGGCTATCCGTTGACATATCACTCATGTACCTTCGTCACATGCGAGACCTATGCTTGCGTATCGCCCGGCACCCCTATCTCAAAATCGATTCCCCCCCCCCCCCCCCCTCAGATAGACCACTCATCCTGTACGCCATTCAATTATTCTCTAGTCGTAAGTGTATGCAAAAGTAAGAGCTAAAAGTGATCAGGTTACCTTTTATTCTTCCTTGGGAAAGCTGGAGAATGATATGCCGATACAACTTCGCTTGTTGCGTTTGAGAAAGAAATTGCATTGCGAGTCTCCCCCACGCTTCGTTTTGCTCGTTCAGCCCGTCGCAACAGGTTTATAAGGGAAATAACTCTCAAAATGCGTCCTCGCACTCTCCGGCCGAGTGCTTTGTCTTATAGTGTACTGTCTTTGTTTGGATTGCCAACATAATATATCTAATAGTATGAACCAGGGGTCAGTTGCATGAGCGAGCTTAGTCCTGCTCCAGCCACTAAGCAAGGTGCGCCGCTATAGCGGCGCACCTTGCTTAGTGGCTGGTGCAGGACTAAGCTCACTCTTGCAACTGGCTCTAGTGGCGTAGAAACCAAGGGGCCGATTGTGTGTGTGTGTGTGTGTGTGTGTGTGTGTGTGTGTGTGTGTGTGTGTGTGTGTGTGTGTGTGTGTGTGTGTGTGTGTTTGAGAAGGGGGGGGGGGGAGGGGTGTGGGAAGACCTCACCCTCCCTCCCAGCTCCCCCCTCCCAACCCCCCCCCCCCACACACACACACGCCCTCTTGAAAGAGTAGGGGGGGGGGCAGAGTATACCTTTCCTTCCCCCCGTACGCCTAATATTATTTGAGAAAAATACTTTGGAGGAAAAATATCTTTGCAGAAAACGATTATTAAAATTACATATTTATTTGTATTTGTTATATAGAGAAGAAAATATAAATTTTATTGTTATATGGTTACGAGGTTGTTATATGGGTTGCCCCCTCTACCTCCCCTCCCCCCACCCCTACCCCCCCCCCCCACCCCTACCCCCCCTACCCCCCCCACCCCCACCCCATCCCCCTGCCCCTCGACCAACAGCTTTGAAGCGAACCGATCCTGTAGTTTTAGATTACAACATACACAGTGTATTTGAACTGCCCGAATATGCAGCTGAAAAGCATGCTTTCCTTTTTACAAAAGCGTTATGCTGCAGTAAAATTGGTCGTCATTACAAACGTACATAGACCCAAAACAATGCTTTTGCCAGCCTGGAATCCTACAAAGTTAATGGAAGATGTTTGTTTATGTTGCCTGTGTTTTACAATGCATTATTCAAAATTGAAGCATAACCAATGGAGTTACGTGTACAGTTGGGGTTTTTTTTCTCGGGGGTTTTGTGTGTTTTTTTTGTTTTTGTTGTTATTGTTTTAGTCCAAATTCGAAAAATCATTACAGTTTTGGAATATTGTAATTTCCACCTCTATTATTCGAACAGTTTCAATTCTGCAAGAATGCGGTACTACATCTGTAGAATAAATATACCAATAAACTCTCTGATATTTTACATACTATATCGGCCATGCGTTCCGGAAACGATTTTTTATTTAATGTGATCAACTGTAAGCGATTCTTCCACTGTGTCCCGAAGGCATACGAACAGATCCTAAACACATAGAGGAGCTGTATATTACTGGACGAGGGCATTTCACACAAGTGACTCAATTCGACAGGATGCTTAAGTTTTGGACAATGTATGCGTCTCACAAGCGCTATCCTTAGTCAAGGTCACCCCTTCAGCCATCAGTTGAGCTCCTGAGCCGCTCCCGAGCCGCATTAATAATTTTCTCACAGTGCATTCAATAAAGTGTCATGTTGAGTTGTATTGTAATTGTATGGTATTGTATTGTACTGTACTGTAATTTATTGCATTGTACCGTATTGTATTGTATTGTACTCATTACTTATTATATTGCATTGTATTGTATTGTATTGCATTGCTATACTGTGTTGTGTTGTATTGCACTTTTCTGTATTATAGTGTATTGTATTGTATTGTATTGTATTATAGTGTATTGTATTGTATTGTACTGTATTGTATTGTGGTATACTGTACTGTAGTGAAGTGTAATTTATTGTATTGTATTGTATTGTACTGTAATTTATTGTATTGTATTGTATATTGTACTGTACTTACTGTAATTTATTGTATTGTATTGTATTATACTGTACTTACTGTAATTTATTGTATTGTATTGTATTGTATTGTATTGTATTGTATTGTATTGTATTGTATTGTATTGTACTGTACTTACTGTAATTTATTGTACTGTGAAAATCTCACAAGTTGATGCAGAGTATGTGGTTCTGTGCAAGTGCAAGCGGTACGTGGGGTGATCATCAGTAAAGCCATTCAATCTGCAATAGGCATAGATTCTAATGAGCCCCTGCAGTCTCGCTACCTCCTGAAAATCTTTGTCTATTGCTGTCCGAGATGTCCAACTACTCCTCAAGAAAAGATTAGGTTGGGTTTTATTCCGCATCAACTAAATGAACGACTGCGCCAGTTTCCGATGCGAAAGCATTATATAGGGTTATCTCTTAAACTCCAAGAACCTACATGACTTCCTTATTATAGAATGATAGTCATTTAAGTTCTGGAGCTCAGGTCCTGGTTGTCTTGACACGCATACCGACGAACGAAGCAGGATGCAACACGTGGAAACACTCAGAGACACTCGGTGTGAGCAAGGATGGCGAACGGGGGCTGCGTGTTGATGTGTTTCCTCGCTGTGTTGTCATGAGTGTTGAGAAACAGCCATTGTCAGTATCAACAAATTAGTGTGTGTTGGGACTGAGATTCGTGATTGATGGTGTAGGCTTTAGCATTTCGTATTTCAAATTCCTCTCTCTCTCTCTCTCTCTCTCTCTCTCTCTCTCTCTCTCTCTCTCTCTCTCTCTCTCTCTCTCTCTCTCTCTCTCTCTCTCTCTCTCTCTCTCTCTCTCTCTCTCTCTCATACGGCTTTCTGAAGCTCTCTCTCAATCTCTCTCTCAAGCTTTATGAAGCTCTTCCTAAGGTCCGCCGTGAGATGGCCTTAGTCGCCTGCTCGGCGTTAAACCCAAATAACTAAATAACTCTTCCTAAGGTGTCCGAAAGTCTACCGTTAAGCTGCATCAGCCACAGTGAGGAGACTGTTCTGCTCGGCTCTACATCGGCCACACGTATGTTACTCATTCTTATCTATTAAAACAAGATGGTGTTATGTCTGTGAGGAGCAGTTTTAGTGAAACACGTTTTTGCTGTCGTTTCATTTAATCGACGCGAGGCGTAAGCACAACACAACGGACTCTTGAAAGGTTTTGTTCCCCCCGGACAAAATCTTCATTTTTCTGACATTTTCAGCACAATTCGAGTATTTGTAGACCGTGTGAATTTTTTTGTTTTGGCCTTTTCAAGAGTCTGTAGACATCTCCGTTAATGACACGATATTTTAATCTGAAATATGTTTAATATGTATTGACATATTGTCTTAAACGCTTTCTTTTAGTCTGTATGGCCAAAATTTCCCCCTTCCCGCCATGAGATAGCCTTAGTCGCCTGCTCGGCGTTAAACCATAATAATTAACTAACTAACTACTCTCTCTCTCTCTCTCTCTCTCTCTCTCTCTCTCTCTCTCTCTCTCTCTCTCTCACATTGATTAAGAGATGCTCATTGGCGAGAAAATGGCCATTTCACAAAAACCGATTGATCGACTTGAGTCCGTAATTTTTCTTATTTTTACTAGATATTTTGCATATAGCTAGATAAATGTGGGATATTCAATGAGTTCGTTAACAAGCATTGTACCTCTAGAACGTTTTGAGTGATAATTAAATATTCTTTTAAAAAATAGAATTTTTAAAATATATTTTCACCCTTTTTGGGGATTAATTTTACGAATTATATGGGTTAATCTTAAAACAATTGAATCTCTTTTACGATAAAAACATTCTCCTCATTATTAATCGCAGGATTTTTCGTATACGGTATTTATATAAGCCTACAGTTCGTCTCGGCTATCGGGTACGATTAGATCAATTGTGACCTGTATGCCTTAGGTGTGAAAATCTGAAAGTTTTCTGCACTACTTTTTCGGAGTCATTTGTAAAACAGCTAACATAACTTTAATTTCTTCTATTAAGAAAAAACCTATCTTCTCATTCATACCCGCATGATTTTTCATAAACAGTGTTTGCATAAGCAATCCAGACCAAAAAGGTGACTGCCAAGCGTGTGAAATGCAAAGAAGTACCCAACGGAGAAAGAAACACGCTTAGAAAAAACGGTACAACACAATTTATTAATATTTCGGGTAAATACCCTTTGTCAAAATAGACAAACAAACAGAGACATTAGTCGCTACTTATCTTCAGATGCAGAAGGAATGTGGCAACTGAAGGTGACGTGGCCTAAAAATATACTAAAAATATGAACAACTCTGAATGCTCCCTTAATGATAAACGCATCTGAGCTCCAAACAATACGGTAGACTTTGAGATGAAATCCTCTTCTTGCTTTTTGTGTTGTTGTTTTTTTTTAACACATCATTCATACCATGTGCATTATACGTAAATTAGATTAAAAAGGAAAAGTTCGAAAAATGGTTTTCCCAACTATAACTTTAACCGTTGTAAAATAAAGAATGATTGTCATTGTCATTGTCTCTCTCCCTTGGACCTGTATTATTTAGTATCTTTATATCACAACTGTGTCTATATCACACCGATGTATATTTATCACACCCCTGTACAAATTAACCCAGGCCGGAGCCACAGTCATTTTGGGGAGCTGTAGAACTGAGGCCCGAATCCATTCATTCAAAGTCGATGACGGATCCCTTTCTTAGTGGTGATTGGTTTTCGTCATTAGACCAAAATTAGATTTCCATTTTGAACACGTTAACATACCGCTAAGTGACTGGGTTAAAGATTCAGCTAGCGGTGTAGAATTAGTTTTTAGCTTTTTCTTCCTTCTTCTTTTTTTGAGCGCTTGCACAAAGAAGTAAACAAAGTCAGTGTCTTTGGGAAAAGTCACAGTTTACATAGAATGTGTGTTTCACCTCTTGCTGCAACGACGGCGTTGCGCCGATTTCGCATTGATATTGAGATCGTCTGTTGGGGATGCTGTTCTAGTCATTTTCACACACATTTTGAAACCGCTTAACGTTCTGGACTGAAGCCGGAAGGTTTTGAACGCAACCATCCAGTGCATCCGAAAGATGCTCTATTGGATTGAAATCAGGCGACATGGCTGGTCATAGGGTGATAAGGTAGTTGGCCTACTGCAAGCGGGGGAGGATCAGTTACCTCCTTAGTGGAGGGGTGTTGGGGGCGGGGTCCAATTTTATGTTTTGGACCTTCAATCTGACACAAAAGGCCACCCGGCGGAAATCTTGCATCCAATATGAAAAAAGAACAAGATGGGATGAACCATAACCCACAAAGTCTCTTCTATATGAGAGCTGTCCTCGCTGCCAATGGTCTCTACCTTTTGTCTTTGAGATGGTTCTGATATTGAATTATCCCCTATTGAAAAAAGTCTCGCAGATCTGCCAATGCGTCACTGAGTTCTATAAGGGGCCCAGGACATACGTGTCATTGGTTTGTCAAACGTCATTTGTCATGACATAAGATTTAGTTTTTACGTAATTTTATATTTTACGTGATATGTGTTTCACTTTCGCTTCCTAAGCTTGTGAAAATGGTGACAAATCTAGAACTTCACGGTACAATTTCAGTTTTGCTATAATTTGTGTGAAAGCAGGTTGACTTTACCTAGCTACATGATATAATAAGTTCACGGGTCACCTGCATGCTCTTCTGAAAGCGCGTCGATGTGTGTGTGTGCGTGTTAGTGCGTGCGTGCGCGCGTGCTCCAATCATCTCCAAGAGGCATAGATCCCCATGCGCCTGGAGGGCGCATGAGGATCTATTTCTCCTGGAGATGCGCGCATGTTTGTGTGTATGTGTGTGTGTGTGTGTGTGTGTGTGTGTGTGTGTGTGTGTGTGTGTGTGTGTGTGTGTGTGTGTGTGTGTGTGTGTGTGAACGAGAGAGAGAGAGAGAGAGAGAGAGAGAGAGAGAGAGAGAGAGAGAGAGTAATGTCATATTTATGTTAGTGTTTGAGTGGTGACGAAGCTGCTTCTTTTACGTTACCGCCACTATCTGACTTTCTCTAGAAGTAAAGGTTTTTGGGTGTTTTAATTCTTTTCTAAAAAGAATACAGTTTTACTAAAGAAGTTGAAAGGATACAAAGCTGGCTAACGAACTCATCCAATGTCTTTCTCCAAACTAGCTATATGCAAAGTTTCAGGTAAATATGACAAAAATTACGGACTCGAATCTGGATCAACCGACTTCCTATATATAAATAATTTAAACGGTTATTTATGTCTTCAATAAGATATCCAATTACAATATGCTCGGAGGTTCTCTTAGCAACCCACTTAAGAAAGTTTTTCGCCAAGTTTCAAGCTTGTGTGTACAGAAATATCGGAGATTCTCTTGTTTACATACATACGCACATACATACATACATACGCACATACATGCATACATAATGGGTAGACCATCGAAAACCGATCAGTGATGTCGTCATTGTGCATGACTTCAATTTGTGGGTGCGGGTGTAGTTGCTGGCCAAGCCAATCCCAGCCACACCTGCGAGGGCAACGGGGGCACTGGAACGTATCTGCGGGGAGAGTCAACGCTGTCTTTCTGCGAGCTCTGGCACTGGTGATCCGTTCGCGCCGATTGTGTTCAAAGAGCACGCAGGCTTTCCTGGTGGCGGCACGCCAGCCAGATCTGTCTTGTGCTTAGTTCCTTTACCGGGAAGACGCAGTACTTGAGGCTGTCTTTTATGCAGTCTTTGTAGCGTTTCTTTGGCCGTCCTTGCTTCCTGTGGCCTTTTGAGAGTGCACTATACAAGAGTTGGCGTGGCATGCGAAAATCATCCATGCGTATGACATGACCTGTCCAGCAAAGTTGTGTCTTTAAGATCAAGGCTTCAACACTCACTTCCAGGACTTCCAGGTTTGTCACCTTGTCTTGCCATTTGATACCCATGAGTGAGCGCAGGGATCTCATGTGGAAACGTTCAAGCTGCTTTAGGTGCTTTCTGTACATCGTCCATGACTCACAGCCGTAGAGGAGGCTGGGGAGGACTACTGCCTTGTAGACTTTGATCTCGGTGGAGAGCTTGACGTTGTTGTTATTCATCACACGAGTGCGCAGACGACCCAGGGCTTTGCTGGCTTTGCTGATGGGAGCTGCGATTTCCTTGTCGATAGTACCGTCAGAAGAGATGATGCTCCCCAGGTACCTGAACTGGTCGACGGTCTTCAGCTCGGTGCCTTCGATATACACTTTGGGTGTGGGGGCTCTTGTGCCTGGGGCTGGTTGGTGCAGGACCTCGGTCTTGTTGAGACTGATGGTGAGGCCAAACAGTCGAGAGGCTTGGCGGAATCTGTTGACGATGGTCTGGAGGTTATACATACATACATACATAAATACATACATACATACATACATACATACATACATACATACATACATACATACATACATACGGCGCTTCGCGCCAAATGTACGTTCAGCAGCGAGGTTAGCGTAACTAGACATGACGTAATTTGTATCTTGTTACTTTAATTGCTAGAGGTTTAGCCTGCTCGCCTTTGACAGCATGGACATGCTATTAAATTCGCCCCACCGCGACCAGTCCTAAAAAGTCCCTTCTATAAATAGAAGGGACTTAAAAATCAAAAAGCGGAGAAGTGTGTGTGTGTGTGTGTGTGTGTGTGTGTGTGTGTGTGTGTGTGTGTGTGTGTGTGTGTGTGTGTGTGTGTGTGTGTGTGTGTGTGTGTGTGTGTGCACAAAAGACCTGAATGGGTGACTGTCTTTACCATCCTGATGGAAAATGGGTGTGTGTAAAACTCTGGGTGCCCAAGTCAGACACCCATTTTTTCTGAGGGTTGTTTCTGCATTGTCTTGGGGTAAAGATTCATAAAAAAATAAAAAGATCAGTTTTTCTCATTTTGGCGTTAACACATGCACTTTTGTGCTTAACAGACACGCCTCTAGTGTGTTTGAACTTGTCCCTCCCAGCAGTGTGTGTGTGTGTGTGTGTGTGTGTGTGTGTGTGTGTGTGTGTGTGTGTGTGTGTGTGTGTGTGTGTGTGTGTGTGTGTGTGTGTGTGTGTGTGTGTGTGTGTGTGTGTGTGCGTGCGCGCAGAACCTCGAAAATGGGCGTGTGTGTGTGACATCACCCTTCTCAGCTATAAATAACTTCATAGCTGATATGGGTCAGGAAGGGTGGGGGGGATGGGGGTGGTGTAATTTAGTTGTTTGAGGGAGTAAATTGTTTATGTTCCTACAAAATTAGGTTTGTTATTTTAGGGTGTGATTGTTTTGTTAAAAAAGTGTTGAGCTGTGATGTACTTTCGGGGTGATGTGGAGGGAGGTCATGTCTAGTGAGAGAAATTAAAGAGCTATGTATTCGTTCACCAGTGACTTAGCCTATAATTATATTCGTGCGCCGGTTGCTAAGAAGTGAAGTGATTGTATGAGTGCGCAGCGTGAGAGAGGACGTATAGACTTTGGGTGAGGCTGCTGTTGTCTTGTGTTCTGCCCGACCTTTTGGTTCAACCTGTTGCTTTGTTTGTGGGTTTGTTGGTGTTATGCTTTCGTTTTGACTGCAACTCCTGTCAGATTGTATGCACAAATTGATTGAATGCAAATGACGTCACACAGTCAGTGTTGTTACATGCGTCGTCTGCTGCAGTCGGTCGTTTAGTGCAGTATGAAGAGTGCAGGCTTGGATGGACCATTTTTCCATGTAATGCTAGGTCAGAGAAGAAAACCAAAGGGTGTAATAGTAAAGTATTGTTTGTGTGAATGCTGCCCGTTTGAGGGAAGGACTGGAAAGTCGAGTGCTGAGCGACGAGAGAAGGCGACAATGGGAAAAATATCCAGCACTATTACGTTGGAATAGATTTATAACAGTTACGACACGCCTGTAAATGAAAACACTTTTAACATTTAACAAAAGTTGAGTTTAAAGAGGTTTTAAAACCGTTTTAATAAAAACTGTTGCCCGACACGCTTCTAAAAACAACAGTTTCTTAGTTTTAAACCTTGTAACGCGCGATAAACGCCGCGATTGCTTGTCAGTCTTTGCTGTCCTATAGTGTGGAATGTGGGACTTGGCCAACTGGATCCATCTGGTGCACTCCAAATGTGTATTTGTGATTGGATTGACGTGCAACTGGGTGCGCGCCTCTGAAATGACCTACAGATTCCAAGGATAATGAAAATCTTTCATTCATAAGAGAGCATTCAGCAGCTCTATAAAACCAAAAGTGATGACCCCCACCCCCCACCCCCCAACCCCTCCACACACACAACCCCACCCAAACAATCATAACAAAATCAATCAGAGGTATGTTTAGTGAGGTATTTGTTCACTGTGTGTTGTGTCATTGTGCTTGACATTTTTTATGCAGGAAGAAAAAGAAGGAATACACATTAAGTTGAAAAAAATGACAACAATCAAATAAATGTGGAAAAGAAGCATCAAATATTCCGTGAACTTTACCTTACTACAGACACCTAATTTTCTTGAGATAGTCCATGCTAAAATGAATGATTTGACGAGGACACCCATTTTGACTGTAATGCCAGTTTTTGTGTGAGAGGCACCCACTTTATTGGTAGAAACCCATTTTTTCTCCATCCAGTGGCTCTGTTTCTAGAAAATGTCTATTTTATTTTAAGTTGTAGAGCTTAGTTATAAGGTGAGTTCTAAACATTCGCATCAACTCCAGAGCCCTAGAATAAATAGAAATATGGGAACCCATTTTCACATAAAATGGTAGGTAACCCACTCTGAGGCGTTTGTCCCCATGTGTCTGTGTGTATGTGTGTGTGTGTGTGTGTGTGTGTGTGTGTGTGTGTGTGTGTGTGTGTGTGTGTGTGTGTGTGTGTGTGTGTGTGTGTGCACGAAACCCCTCAATGGGTGACTGTCTTTACCATCCTTATGGACAATGGGTGTGTGTAAAATTCTGGGTGACCAAGTCAGACACCCATTTTTTCTGAGGGTTGTTTCTGCATTGTCATGCTTTCAGAAGTTATAAAAGATAAAAAAAAAAAATCAGTTTTTCCCACTTTGAGGTTATTACACACACTTTTGTGCTTAAAATACACTGTGGTAGTGTGTTTGCACTTGCCCAGCAGAGTGTGTATGTTTGCACAAACGGGTAAAATGGGCGAGTATGTGTGACATCACCCTTCTCAGCTATAAATAACTTAATACCTGATCGGTGGTTGACTGCATCTGTGAGCCGAAGTGAAACGGAGAGATACGAAAGGTAGTGGGGCAGGGAGGGGGGTGGGGGGGGTGGTATTGTATTTGTGTGAGGGAGGAAATTGTTTATGTGGCTGCAAAATGAAGTTTGTTATTTGAGGGTGTGGTTGTTTTGTAAAAAAAAAAAAAAAAAAAAAAGTGTGTTATGCTTCCGGGGTGATGTTGTCGGAGGTCATGTCTAGTGATAAATTTGAGACTTAGCATATGATATGTATTCTCGTGCGCCGGTTGCTATGAAGTGAAGTGATTGTATGAGTGCGCATTGTAAGAGAGGACGTATAGACTTTGGGTGAGGCTGCTGTTGTCTTTTGTCCTGCCCGACCTTTTGGTTCAACCTGTTGCTTTATTTTGTAGGTTTTTCGATGTTATCAATGCCGCATCTCCTTTTGGATTGCATGCACAAATTGATTGAATGCAAATGACGTCACAGAGTCAGCGTCGTCTGCTGTAGTCAGTCGTTTAGTGCAGTTAAAAGAGTGCAGGCTTGGATGGGCCATTTTCGGATGTAATAGTAAAGTATTATTTGTGTGAATGCTGTCCGTTTGAAGGAAGGTTGATTGATTGTACATTGCTTAACGTCCCGACAGCAACAAGACTTTCTCAGGACGTGCCTGCACTGCTAGTGACAAAAACTAAACAGAATATTGAATGTATGTCGCCAGCCGGTCCAATACGTTAAATAAAACCTACGACATGGGGCCTAAATAAAGCTAAGACCATTTAGCAACACACATCCAATATCAAGAGCCACAGGCAGCGCAGACAGTAGGGAGAGTTTAAAAAAGGAAAATGCAGGTGAATGGACCAAGGGTAGACACATGCCCCCGGAATATAGAGAAAAACCCACCCTGTGGGGCTGACCAGGGTGACCCTGGGAACTAAAACGTAGCCAAACCCACCCAAGTCCCCCAGGGCAGACCCGGTTGGGGGTGTTTGAGGGAAGGGCTGGAAAGTCGAGTGTTGAGGGCAGAGCCGGTTGGGGGTGTTTGAGGGAAGGACTGGAAAGTCGAGTGTTGAGCGAAGAGAGAAGGCGAGTATGGGAAAATTATCCAGCACTATACGTTGGAATAGATGCATAACAGTTACGACACGCTTGTAAATTAAAACCCTTTTAACCCCACCCGGGTCTGCCCTGGGGGACTTGGGTGGGGTTAACTACTTTTTATTTCCCAGGGGCACCCTGGTCAGCCCCACAGGGTGGATTTTTCTCTCTATTCTGGGGCATGTGTCTCTGTCGGCCCTTTGTCCATTCACCTGTATTTGCCTTTTTAAAACTCTCCCTACTGTCTGCACTGCCTGTAGCTCTTGATATTGAATGTGTGTTGCTAAATGGTCTTAGCTTTATTTAGGCCCCATGTGTTAGGTTTATTTAATGTATTTGACCGGCTGGCGACATACATTCAATGTTCTGTTTAGTTGTTGTTGTTTTTTCACAAGCAGTGCAGGCACGTCCTGAGAAAGCCTTGCTGCTGTCGGGACGTTAAGCAACATGTACAATAAAACACTTTTAACATTAAGAAAAGTTGAGTTAAAAGAGGTTTTAAAACAGTTTTGATAAAAACTTTTGCCCGACACGCTTCTAAAAACAACATTTTCTTAGTTTTAAACCTTGTACCGCGCCATAAACGCCGCGATTGCTTTTCAGTCTTAGCTGTCCTATAGTGTGGAATGTGGGACTTGGCCAACTGGATCCATCTGGTGCACTCCAAATGAGTATTTGTGAGTGGTTCGACGTGCAACTCAGTGCGCGCCTCTGAAATGACCTACTGATTCCACTGATAATGAAAATCTTTCATTCATAAGAGCGCATTGAGCAGCTCTATAAACCAAAAGTGATGACCCACCTCCCCCGCCCCCCACCTCTCCCCTGCCCCCCCCCCCCCCCACCCCCTCACAACCCCACCCAAACAATCATAATAATAAAATCAACCAAAGGTATCTTTAGTGAGCTATTTTCACTGTAATGCCAGTTTTGTGTGAGAGGCACCCACTTTTTGGGTAGAAACCCATTTTTTCTCCATCCAGTGGCTCTGTTTCTAGAAAATGTCTATTTTATTTTAAGTTGTAGAGCATAGTTATAAGGTGAGTTCTAAACATTCGCATCAACTCCAGAGCCCTAGAATAAATAGAAATATGGGAACCCATTTTCACATAAAATGGTAGGTAACCCACTCTGAGGGTTTTGTGTCCATGTGTGTGTGTGTGTGTGTGTGTGTGTGTGTGTGTGTGTGTGTGTGTGTGTGTGTGTGTGTGTGTTGGTGGGTGGGGTGGGATGAATGGGTGTGTGTGTGTGAGTGTGTGTGTGTGTGTGTGTGTGTGTGTGTGTGTGTGTGTTGGTGGGTGGGGTGGGATGAATGGGTGTGTGTGTGTGAGTGTGTGTGTGTGGGGGGGAGGGGGGGTGGGGAGGGGGGGGAGTAGGCGCGCCTTGCGTGAGAAAAACATCTTGTATCTTCTTACCATCCTTCCAAGTATTGAAAGGCAGAGGAGGGGGAAGGGAGAAGGGAATTTTTGGCGAAGAGTTAGTGGTTTGCAGTAATCACAATTATTTTGTTTGTTCTGAGGTAGGGTAGAGGGGTGGGGAAGATGGGGGGGTGGAAGAGGGGTGGGGGATGCTTATTCCATTAGCAAGACCGTTCTGCCGTATTTCTAACAGGAGCAGATTATCATGAGTCCTTGCAGTTGCAGGGACTCGTGAGAATCTAAGCCTCTTTGCGACTGTTATTATATCCAGATGATCCTCAAGTAGATTAAGTGTATGCCTGTGCTAGTTTCGGGTGCGAAATACCGAATAAACTTCATTGTTACAACACCCCACGGAAACAGGATAGTGATAATGATGGCGAACGGTCGTGTGCTGATTTGTCTCCTCGCTGTGATGTCAGCAGTGTTGAAAAACAGCCATTGTCAGTATCAACTAATTGGTGAGTGTCCCTGTTTGTAATTTCTCTCTCTCTCTCTCTCTCTCTCTCTCTCTCTCTCTCTCTCTCTCTCTCTCTCTCTCTCTCTCTCTCTCTCTCTCTCTCTCTCTCTCTCTCTCTCTCTCTCTCTCTCTCCCATTCATAAACACCTCTTAGAATATCTTGAGAAACGTAATTTAATCCACCCCCCTCAGTCAGGATTTCGCCTGAAGCATGGTTCTTCCTCCCCCCCCCTCCCCCCTCCCCCCCCCGCCCCTTTCATCCCCTCAATCCTCCCCCACCCCCCATAAGGCAGAAGTAAGAAACCGACATGGGTAACTAATTTATCGGCCCCTGCTATATTTTTCACTCATTATTATTATTGATGTGCTGTCTATGAAAACATAGCCTATGTCCTTGCTTGTCCCTATTAGCCTGGTAATTCAATTCCGGTCCCAAACATAGCGGTTAAAATAATTAGAAGACGTTGGTCTTCATTTATTGTAATATACATTCTAATCGATATGAAACTTTCATCTGCCACTTTGGTGCCCTGGTTACCTAAACGAGACGCAACGGAATAATAACTGAGTGTTTTTCGTTGGCTAGATTATAGATGTGTACACAATATATCGCCAAAATACGTGTACACAGTTGCACCAGTGCTCACCTTATATGTTTACATTGGCGACGGTCGTACAGTGGGATATTATTATCCCAGCTACATGTCGCCATTAACCCTTTCCGTGTCGGCAGCGGTTTTAGTCGCGATGATTCCTGAAGGAATCATCGCGGCTAAAACCGCTGCCGACACGAATAGGGTTAAAGGCGCATTTTGCTGCAGTCAGGGGATGTGCGGGTCAGAGCGACGGTCGCATACTTTATTGAAAGTGTTTAGTGATTTTGTACAATGATTCACCTGGCTGATGGTAAATGCGTAATTTGAAATAAAAGATTAGAGCTGCAGATGTAACACGCCACAGAATCCATACGCAACCCCCTTGAACTGTTTTGGTCGATGTACACGCTGATCTGGTTTGTTGTCCTCAGATTATAAATCCCCATATTTAGGAATGTCGTTCCTATGACTCAGTGTGTTGAAACAGATCACATATCATTATTTAGTCCGACTGACGTCACTATAATTAACCCCTTTGTGCATGCAACCACGGGTACTGTACTGAAACACACGGTATTATTATTATTATTATTATTATTATTATTATTATTATTATTATTATTACCCGTGGCTGCATGTACAAGGGGGTTAAATACAACTCTGAGTGATGAAGTTGTGTCAACCGTTTCAGACCTGACTTCCACCAGCGCGACGTGCAACATGAGCTCGGTCTACATGGGCCATGGTGACGGGGACTCGCTGGGCTGTGAGGGGGCTATTAACGGGGATATCGACACTGAATGGCGGCCGACACGAACTTCAAAGCCAAACTGTATTTTCACTCAGAGAGACAGCTACCCCGCTTATTGGTTTCTGAATCTGCAACAGGACCATGACATTCATAAAATCACAATATATTACGCGAGTACGTGCCTTATGATACCTTTTTTCCGTTTAGTTAAAAATAAGTGAAATGTGACAATGCATTGATCATAGGCATTCAGTTCAATTCAATTCAATAAATTTTATTTATCCCGCTAGGGGCAATTAAAGCATTCTTCATTACAGATAAATATCCATACATGTATGCTCGCATTGTATATGTGTATGTGTGCGCACTGGCTACGGAGACAGTTGTAAAGACCCATACCTCTTTTGCAGGAAGCAAAATATTTTTCTTCTTATGGGGGACATACACAAAATGTGATATGGCAGAAAAAAACGATAAAATAAGATAAAATAAAATAAGATTAGGCTATGGCAGGATGCGAAATTTCTTTTCCCAACCGAGTTCCGTAATGCAAGCTCCACGCATTGTTTTGCCGATAGGCAGGACTATAAGTTGAGCTTGCGTTACCGAACTCGGTTGGGAAAAGAAATTTCGCTGGCGGCCTAATGTCCTTTTCTGAGTAGGAAATACTTTATGTGGATATACTTTCCCAAGTTCACCACTTTCTTGTCAGAAGCTCAAACGTTTGCATGAAATAGTAAAACAATAACTCGGCCTTTTCTTTTTTAAATTCCCTATGTCATACTTTCCGGTCTGATAATTATCTGTTTGTTTGGTGATGAAATTAGTACTAGCACGTAGCTGCGATCGTGTTCGTGTGCTAAACATTTTTGGCATTAGAAAGCTGACCCATTAGAAACACACAATTACTTATGGTCCAACTCTTCTGACCGGGAAACTGAATTCTGGAGCATCTGAATATAAACAGGTGACATCTAACAGGTGTACATTATCACTTTGTTAGCATAAACCTGTCCAACTTTAAGACAATCAAAATCAAACATGTGAAATTACACGTTGGTAATTTTGAATGTATCGGCCGTACTGAATTAAGTGGCCCTTGATGTCACAACAGTTATTACAGGCTTGAAAATGTGTATCACTCCTAATACGCACAAAATATGATTAACTCATTCTACCCAAACACCGAAATCCCCAAATTTCGCCTTTGTCCTCTGAAGACTGCATTGCAGTGCAGGACACAGATCGACCATGATAGTTCAAGGGTGATGCCAGAATAGCTTGGCGCCCATAGGCGCCAAGCTATTCTGGCATCACCCTTGAACTACCATGGTCGATCCATATCTTGCTGTGGTTTGTCTGGGGTAGAATGAGTTAAATACACGCTGACAAAAAGAGGCGACAACTCATCCTACTGTATGTTGAGAGTCAGCCAGTCCCCTAAAGATTACTAGCCCGCAATATCTGCTGTATAAATGTTCTTATTATAACTTACAATTATTCAAAACAAAGGGCTAACGAACGTATGAAGTTTTACATGGCGTAAAATGACACTTTTCCGCTCTTTTCCTTTGTAGGTAAGAGAGTATCACCGCCTCGATCGCCAAGTACAATAGAAATCCTCTTGTAGGTAGACTGCTCACATGGGTTGTGAAAAGAAGGGTAGTAAAACCTCACATTGAGAAGCCTTTGTATCGGTGAATTGTAGCAATTGAAGACTAATTTGAAATTTTACATTTGTTTCTTGTTGTCATGGCTGTCGTTCCTGTTGATGTTCTTCTTGTTCTTATTGCAGTTACTGCAATAACGATTATTAGTTTCCGAACATTTGAACGTCTCGCTCGTGTTCACAGGGGGTTACGTTACAAACCTGAAGAATGTGCGTGTCACAGCTGATGGCAATGAGATCTTCAAGTATCCTGACTCTATGGACTCCATCAGAAACCCGGAGCACATCACTAACAAGCTGCCTGTCAAAGCACGGATCATCAAGATAGAGAGAACTACTCAACACTTTAAAAACTATCTTCCACTGTGCGAGGTGCAGCTGTGGGGTAAGTCATTAATGTAATCAGTGTCGTGATATTAGAAGACAGACGGTAGACCAGTTGTTAAGAAATTAATTTGAACATATAGTATTTTCTGTCCGTAAAAATACAGCTCTTTAATGCTTGTACTGACAATTGAACTGACGACGTGGGAAACAGCCCAGTCGACACCGTCGCGTGTTAGTAGTGTGAAGGTTCTGGGTTCGATAGCCTTCCGGGCCGGAATGCGATGGGAGTGAGTGAAAAATAGGATCGTGACTTACCCAAATAGTATCGGCGCCGTAGAGCAAGAGGTGGATCGCCCGTGATAGGTCAAGGGTAGTGCCGTACACCAAGAGATGTATTGACCATCATAGTTCAAAAGAGATGTAAGATTAGCTTGGCGCCATGAGGCGCCAAGCTAATCTTGCACTAGCTGTGATTTATCATTGTCGATCTATCTCCTGTAATTGCTAAACTGGTCGTTTGGTGACTCCTCCAAAATTTGAGGTTTGAGGTTTAATTCATTAATTCAAAGGATCTTGGCAGTATATTCTTCCGTTCGACTTTGCACAAGTGTGCTGACCAGTGAACTAAACTCGGACACGGAAGTAATCCAGACACAACGTGATCGTTCTACGGGTCAGCCTCGGTATATTGCGGTACCCGGGATGCAGACAGTCAGACCGCGCTATTCGCGATCACACTATTGTAGTGACATAGTCTTGTGAGGAAAAAACATTTGGTGAGCAAAAGGTCCTCGTCAGTGTTAGATGGCCAGTGCACGGCCGTGCGCAGGCCAACAGTAAAGCTACGTTTCCATAAGCACGAATCCGATACGAATACGATCCGAACCCGATGCGGTGATGCAATTTTCCTTCAAATTTTGCGTTATTTTCCTTCGAAGCCGGATGTCAAATTGTTTATCGCATCAGATATGTGGAAACGCACAAACATGAAAAGGACTTGCACGATTCTTTCTGTTTCGGACCCTCTCCGGATTCGGATAGGTTTCGTATCGATATCGGATTCGTGTTTATGGGTCGGCGCCCTTAAGGCTGACGCCCCGTGGGAGCCGGCAAAAAAAGTATAAAGTCTACGTCATACTCTTTGGGCCCACAGACCTGTGTAGGTATTATGTAGGGTCCGGGCTCACGAAGATCTATGCCTCTTGGAGATGTCTGGAGTGTTGACCATGCTTATGAAACACGCTGGTTATCCGCCGTAACTTGTCTCTCGTTCTTTGTTGAGAGTCGTTCGTTGCAAACGAAACCTCCCCCATCTTTCCCTCTCCCTCCGCAATCGAACGACAAACCTACAATGATTATCCCTCTTAATAAATTCGCAACGTTCGCATACGGATACTGTAACGCACACAGACTTGCCCACAGTCGTACGCACAGACTCTCACGCAACAGACGCATACACCGCCACTGACTCAGACGGGCGCATTCATGCGGTAAAACACAACACACGGGCTCCCTTTCTAAAGTAACCTTTATACACTATAAATGAAAAAGAACGACTTAAATGATTATCAACTATGTACACTGTTCTATATTATCACACACACACGTATCACAATATCTTTGCCAGGCTAGGTCTTAGTCTCACATTGCCTCCAACCTGTTTGATGTTGTTGCCTGGTTACGTTGGTCCTTCTCACGTCTAGGCGTGAAAGTCCTTCGTCGTACGCTTGTTGCCGTCCTGTCTCTCTTTGGGCACGGACGTCCTCGTTCTCGTACGGTACTCAGTTCTCGCTTGGACTTGGGTGTCTTGGTCCCCAGTCAGACTCACTCTCAGAAGAGCTGGAGGGATGACCTCACGTAGGTCCCACCTGCGACTCGACGTCTCGGCGTCCGTCTTTCCACTCTTGTTACAAGAACTCTGAATAGACAACAAAAGTCCCAACGTAACACTTGCTAAACACACAACATATTGGATCAATGAGAAACGTCACGTAACCTGGCTGATACAAATAACTCACACGTTCATTCACACACACACACACGTGCTTCATAAACTATTTTCGTATCACCTCCATATCTGTCACTATCTTGAAACAGACTATAGCCTAACTGACACTCTTGCTATACCTTACTTTATACCCTGGAAAAGACTATGCTTACCCAACCACGTACTATCTTCATAGCGGCTTAGACATACACACTTCACATTCCTTTAGTCATCTAACTCGGTAAACAACTGTATACAAAAACACCGGTTACTTCCCCGAATTCTAAACATACATAACTAAACCAAACCGGAACACCGCTATACAACCACATTACTCTTACCAACGCATACTGTCTTTACTAAACAACTATCAATACTACATTTATAGAAACATACCTGAAATCTAGGCTTCAGAGTCTTGGAATGCGGGCTAGGTAACTCAAACACAACCGTTCCATACGACAAGACAGCCCGCACTCCCGATCTAGACCTCTGACAGTCACAGCTTCCGCCTAGAACTCACTAAACAGAACTCACTAAAAATCCCGTGCTAACCATGTCTTACAGATTTCCCGTGGAGCCTAATGCCACCACAAACAAACCGTTAACAAAACCCGTACCGTACTAATCCTACTGTGTGAGCACTATGCACTAGCATAGAGCTTCATCACAATACGCAGCACAACGTTTGTAGGATCTGAGGCCTATGCCTGGACGGCTGACGTCGGCCGGTAGTCAAACTGTTCAGTGATATTTAACGCAGAAACCTCACGACACCTGCACATTTCATCTTAGCATCCAATAATCACTGAACTCTAAACACACTGCCTGGTCAGTCTCGGAAGGGGAGGGGAGGTGGGGAGAAAGGAGGGGGGGGGGGGTTGGGGTGGGGGGCGGCCGCATTAGCAGAAAATGCAAGCATCTTGCAGATGGATCGGAATACATGAATCCATTGAATGTTTAAAGTCTGCGCAATGCTTGACGTACTTCTGAGTTAGGGATAGGCTCTATTGGGAAACTGGCGACATTTTTGGAAAAGTGTTTCCGATGATCCCAAAAACGTTGCATTTCTTTTGCTCGTCACTAAACAAAGGCTTCAAGCAGCCTAAGGTCCAGGATGTTCAGTACTTTTCTGCCAAGCCTCAATACAGGCAAACAATAAACCATAGCCACCGAGCCATCCTTCACCGAAGAAAGCTAGACGCTGAGGAAGAATTATAACAGGCCTGTGAATGCAAAATACAGCAAGTCCAGTTTTCGTGAAAAGCGATATTGTTATTGTATTTTATTGTATAATGAAAATCTCACTTTTCACAAAGAAAGGACATTTTGTCAACAATAGCAACAGGAAACAGTGAAACTCGAGTGCATGCTCTCAGATAGTGCATACTCCGCCCGCGGTAAGCCAATGCACGGTAACTACGATGATTGTGAACAGATACTGCTTTGCCCACTACTTAACCCCTTTACTGCCGGGAATTGGTGAACACCGCCAAACATCAAGAGGCATAAATCATTTCGAGCGTTCAGTTTCCACATCTCTTATCATTAGTTTCGTATCCGTGTTCCGAGGCTTTGAAGGGTGTTTTTTTTTTTTTTAATTTACTCTGACAGTGAAAAAAAAAACTCTGGCAAATGGAAAAGTAGGGCGTTAGGTGATGAGGATGAGGATGAAGAAGCGGATATGGTGGGATGAGGATGATGATGGAGAAGAAGACCTGCAATTATGGTTTATTTTTTGGCCAAGGCGAAAGGATTGTTCACATCGCTTACCCCGTTCAGTGCCAGCTGACGCAGACTGTCGTTCTGCAATCTTTGCTAATTCAGCACTAAAAGATCTTCGCTGCCCCAGGAACATGGATTCAAAGTGGTGTCAGCAAGAGGCATAGATCCTCATGAGCCCCCGCAACTGCGGGGGCTCATGAGGATCTATATCTCTTGCAGTTGGGTGGTGTTCAAACGTTCTCGGCCGTGAACGGGCTAATTATGAAGTCGGATGAAACTTCGGATGTAGGCCTACGTTTTCTGGAGCCGACTCTAGTTGTTTTTATTCCGTTACGTGGCATATTGCGTAACAGATATGTGCGTGTGTGTGTGTGTGTGTGTGTGTGTGTGTGTGTGTGTGTGTGTGTGTGTGTGTGTGTGTGTGTGTGTGTGTGTGTGTGTGTGTGTACGTACGTGCGTGCGTGCATGTGTGTGTCTTACAGAATGCGAGACCAGCAGATACGGCAATCAGTGCGCTATGAACTGCAGCCTCAACTGTCAGGATAACACAGGACCCAGAACTTGTGACTCGATTAATGGAACGTGCTTCAATGGTAAGTCAGTTTCTGTATAAGGTGAAGCAAGGAACTCATTCAACGCTTTTCAGACAGTTAGATCCCTTGACCCCTTCCTTGTGGCATCAAGTCACTAGGTCACAAGTAAACGTATTAATATAAGAGATTTAGAGCGTCTTCAATGACCTACTTTGTGCTTAGTATTTGTCATAAAGTCAAGTGTTTTCCTTTTTAACTCATTCGATACGTGCCGCATCCGGAGATGCGGCATAAGCCGCGCCTCCGGATGCGGCTCGTTTCCAATGAGTTTAATGATCGATATCTAATCTACCTAACGCATTCGTGATGATTTTGTTTTCAGGATGCACACCTTCGGACGTGTTACGTGGTAGTGGTCGTAGTATCATGCAATCACACCAGACACACTCACGTAAGGTTCTTGTAGAAAAACCTTACTCAGTTGCAACTTGTCACACGTGGCACAAGGTTGTAGACCACACCGGAGTAACAGTTCCAACAGTGCTTTAGTTTCACGATGCACTCTCAGCACAATGCGTCCACACATTTATGCACTATCTCTCACAAATGCATCCTCATGTTGATACACTGCCATTACAATGCATGCACATACGTTCTGACACTCTCTTTTATACTATCACAGATTTCCAGAACAATCCCTCAAATCACACAACTCAACCAATCAGTAAAAAAAACGTAACCAAAATCATTAACATTCATTAAAAAGAACACTCTATATTTTTTCTACACTCTTCCACTAAAATCTAGGTACGTTACGTTAAGGTCATGAAATGTAAGCTACATGTGTACTACAAAACTTTGACGTCATGTTTGAGGTCACTAGAACAATCGCGCCTTTTCCAGAACCTTCCAGCTTAATCTAGGTCGGATTATGCTACAAGTTAGCGAAATGTGGAAGATTCTAGTCATACATACACACATACACACACACACACACACACACACACACACACACACACACACACACACACACACACACACAAATCGATCGCAATTCTCCATGCAAACGGTCTAAAATACTCAACTGAACATCGGATCTTTTCCTATGATCAACACTCACATGCCCTAAAAAGAAATTAAAAAAAAAAAACACAACCACAAACGTAACATTACCCCCTTTTTAAAACGAAATTTCACAAAATTTCTTCTCAACCTCAAAACACAGTTGTGTCAATCTACACAGAACGATAAACACTGCCCATCTCATGATACCGGCGTTTGATACGGAACTTGTCAAGCGTGAGGTCGGCTCTCTGTAGTTCCACCAGCGTGTCCCTGTTCACCCCGGCTGCTTCTCTGTTGTCAGTCACTTTTAGATGGATGGTCTGGTGACTCTTCTTTGCTTGACTTCTCGTGGTAACGGCACAGGTTACATGTCTCTACTCCGGATCTGGATCTTTTGCCTTCCTGGCACCGTCAACGTTTCCGATGATAAGGTCGTAGACTAGGATCTTCACACATAACACCTTCATCTCTCCTGTCAGGTACGGAATGTTGACACTGACATTGACAGTTCCGTCTGGCAGGATGAGGGTTGTCCACTCCTGTAGCTTCTGGTCTTCAGCTAATAGGTCCTCTCTCACGATGACGCCGCTACAACCCGTGTCTCTCAGCACTCACACTGATATTTTGCCGAAGTATCATGAACACCACAGGCATGTTGGGCACTTCAATCTCAGGCAGCGCGATATTGGAAACTGGTAAGAATGTTGCCCCATCGCCAACTGGAATACAACCACTCCTCTTAAAAGACTCGATCTGCTCCCGTGTCGCCCACCTCTCTCCAGACTCAAAGTCACCAGGTGACGTGACATCGTTTGCTAGTACAGCGGCGACTCTGTGTTGAGACATGGTACCACTTCTGCCTGCTGTCCAGCGGTATTGGTTGGGCTTTCTGGTGTTGTCGCCTCGGGGAACACCCTTGGAAGGACATCGTATTGCCTTGTGTCTCTTCATTCCACAGAAGCAACATGTCAAGCTTACCACCGGCATCTGTTTCGGGGTATCTCTGACGTCTTGTTTTTCCCCTGCTGGTGTAGACGCACGCTGCGGCTTGCCGGGCGCGAACTTCATGTGGTGGGCGTCCAGGTATCTTTGAGCTAAGTCTGCAAGGGCCTTCAGGGAATGGCTCTCTTGCTCCCATAGGTGGGCGGCCAGGTTCTTAAAACATGCGCTGAGAACATGTTCTTAGATGATGAGTTCGCTCAGGTCCTTATATTCCTTCTTCAAGCCAGCCCGCTCTATCCATTTCTCCAGGTAGGTCCTGATTCTCTAAATGAATAGGACGGGTGTTTCTCCTTCCTCAGGCTTGCAATTCCAGAATCGTCATCTGTAATGGATTATGCACTTTAACTCTGAATGAGAGGAGTTTGAAGACAAGTACTAGTCTCACTGTCAACTTTAGGATGGGAACGTGCTCATTATTTAAATGTAGATAGGAAAATACGCATTTAGGGACAAAACATTTTGTCTTTCCTTGAAAATGCCGGTGGCTGGTTGGCTGTACTTTGTTTAACGTCCCGACAGCAACAAGACTTTCTCAGGACGTGCCTGCACTGCTTGTAAAATAAACTAAACAGAATATTGAATGTATGTCGCCAGCCGGTCTAATACGCTAAATAAACCTAAGCCATTTAGCAACACACATCCAATATCAAGGGCTACAGAAAGCGCAGACAGTAGGGAGAATTTAAAAAGGAAAATACAGGTGAATGGACCAAGTGTAGACAGAAACACATGCCCCAGAATAGAAGGGAAAACACACCCAGTGGGGCTGACCAGGGTGACCCTGGGAACTAAAAAGTAGTTAACCCCACCCAAGTCCCCCAGGACAGACCCGGGTGGGGTGCAAATGCCGGTGACCACAAAACCAAGGTCACTGTGTCCTACACAGTATAGCAAAACATTCGTGTTTTTCCTCAACCATCATACTCTCCGTGCTTCGACCAATGCGACTTTTGGTTCTTCCCTAAACTAAAAAAGAGGTTGGCATGACGGAGCTTTTCGGCATCCAGGACCTAGCAAAAGACATAACTTCACATGTCTGACCCAGACCTTCATCACAATACCACTGTTACGTGGTAGTGGTCGTCGTAGTATGATGCAATCACACCAGACACACTCACGTAGGGTTTTTGTAGAAAAATCTCATTCAGTTGCAACTCGTCACACGTGGCACACGGTTGTAGACCACACTGGAGTAACAGTTCCAACAGTACTTTATTCTCAGGACGCACTTTCAGCATAGTGCATCCACAAATGCATCCACACTTTGATACATTGTCTCATACAATGCATCTACAATTTTGATAAACTGCACGCACATATTTCCTAACACCCTCTTTTATGGTATTACAGATTTCCAGAACAATCCCGCAAATTACACAACAACCAATCAGAAAAGAAAACTCATTAATATTCATTAAAAGAACACCCTAGATCTATTTACAATCTTCCCCTAAAATCTAGGTGAATTGCGTACATATTACGAATTGTAGCCAACCTGTGTACTACAAAACTTTGACGTCATGTTTGAGGTCACTAGAACAATCACGCCTTTTCCAGAGCCTTCCTGCTTAATCTAGGTCGGACTTCGCAACAAGTTAGCGAAATCTACAACATTCTAGCTACACAACAAACATCGATCGCAATTCGCCATGCAAAAGAAACCTAATCATACAAGAAAGGTACCTGATTCTTATCTAAAATAACTCAACTGAACACGGATTCTTTCCTATGATCAATACATACATGCCCTAAAAAGAATAACACAACCACAAACGTAACAACCACATTGCCTTTGAATCTTGCCTGAAGCAGCTAGCTTACATTTGCATAAACAGTGGAAGATAGTAATATATCGAAATGAAAAAAATATCAAGTAAATTGAGTCACCTTTTTCGCTTTTAGAGCACAACTATCATTACTTTTTTATATCATACCTCGTAGTATTCAAGATTCTGTGTTTGTAAGATTCGAGACTCGAAACAGGAAACAGGAAAAGTGCTTGTAAGAACTATTGCTAACATCATAGTGCATTTTATGCACACAATTGACATCAACACACACACACACACACACACACACACACACACACACACACACACACACACACACACACACACACAAACACACACACACAAACATACATACATACATACATACACACACACACACACAAGCACACACACATACGCGCGTGCGATCGCGCTTTGGTTCGGACGCATGCCTCTTTGATGATGATTCGATGTTGATGATGATGACGACGACGATAAAGACGACAAGAGATGATCTTGATATTGAGAGGATATCCCCCGAGTTTCTTTGAAAGACTTTGGAGAGCGAGCTTTCGCTTTTCAGGCCCCCAAAATCTGGAATAATCTCCCATTTTTATGCCGTCAATGTCCCTCCCCAGTGCGCAAAAGGCCATCAGGTCGACGTCGACCCTATGGCCTTTGCGCACTAGGTCCCTCCAAACCTTGAGGACCCAGCTCAAAACCCATTTATTTTCAACTTGCGTTTGGGACTAATAGATCTCTTTTCCTGCAGACGCTGATGCCCTCTTTTTATGTCTTTTTAATCTGCTGTTTGACGGAACATTTCTTTGTTACTATTGCGCTTTATTGTATGTTTTTGCTATGTCATGCCTGCTTAGTTGTATATGTGTATTTGTAAAGCGCTTTGAGGGTACATTGTGGGTATCCTGCGATATATAAAAAATGGTTATTATTATTAGTAGTACTACTACTACTACAACTATTCTCATCATCATCATCATTATTATCATTATTATTATTATTATTATTATTATTATTATTATTATTATTATCATTATTGATGACAAAACCAACGACGAATAACGAATACCAGCAGGGAATAACTTCTGACAGTATGGCTCCCGGGTATTGCAAAATACCGAGGCTGGTTCTGTAATGAGCTTTGTGACCAGTCACGAAGATGGTGAGCAATTCTTCTAGTTTCAAAGTGTTTTCTAGCAGATGGCGGTTGTCGCAATAGTTAATGCACGTGAAGCCTCGTAAAAACGTGCCCTCGAGCTTAACTGTCACATTGTCACAGAACTCCTTACAAGGCTGATAAATATGTTTCAGGTTGCGAGGACGGGTGGTATGGAGACAAATGCGATGTGCAGTGTCCCCAGAACTGTGCCGGGGCATGTGGCCGCAGAAACGGGACTTGTTTTGGTACGTACAACAGAGAAACACAAGAAAGGTGTGGGGAGGACTCGACCGGTAGCTCGACAATACCCTAATACAAGAAAGCTGTGGGGAGGGGGGATGGGGGGGGTGCCAAAGTAGGATGGCTCCTTGGCAAGATATTCTGTCACAATCCTTCAACTATTTGCATTTATTACCTCGGTCTTCCTTTTGTTGACCGTGTAGGACCATCTTGGTGGTTTCACTTTACATCCTTAGTTTATTGACCATTTGGTGGCTCGGACGATCACAGGTCATCTATTTGTTGACCATGTAGTACCATCGCGGTTGTACTGATCTTGGATCTTCCTTCTGTTGACTTTGTAGCACCATCATGGTGGCTTTGATTTCAGGTCCTCCTTTTGCTGACCGTTTAGCACCATCGTGGTGGCCTTGATCTTAGGTCTTACCTTTGTTGACCGTGTAGCACCATCGTGGTGGCGCATCATCATGATCAAAATGCGTTTAACTTGTGATTGTGAATGGTTTTGTTATGTGTATTTTAGTTGTATGTGTGTGCGTAGATTAAACTTTTTTAAAGGTAGTGAGATTCTGCATATATACATTTTTTGGTAACGCGCTTAGAGCCCACTGCTCCTGGGGATTCAGCGCGATATAAATGCTCTTTATTATTTATTACTTTCGATCTATCCACTGAACTTGTTTATATAGTCTTCAGATGACAATAGCCAAATGCTTAACTTCGACCTTGGAAGTTCTGTCCGGAAGATGCATGCATCATAGCGCCGGGGTGCACCTTTTCACAATAGACGATGCTATAGTTCTATATGATGAAAAACAAATCCAACACGATGCTATATTTCTCGAAAGAGTCCCTTATATATTGTCAATAAAGCTGTGTGAATACAGTTTGTTATGAGCAATTGAACTATAAGCGCACAACCGTGAAGAGGACCTCAGACTAAATTACTGTTCAAGTACTGCGTGGGCTCAAAATTAAGACAGCTGTGGAATGTTTTGTGCGTTTGGCACCCTATAACGAAAATCACAACGAAAAAGAAAACGTTTAGGAAAGACAGTTTTAACACAATTGAGACACTTCTGCATCGACTTCATTCCACGTTTGGCATCACGGGTAGTGTCCTGTCCTGGTTCAAATCTTACCTGACTGATCGTGATTAACAGCTACCGGTCGAGTCCTTCTCTACTGCGCTTTGGGGTCCCCCAGGGCTCAGTCCTGGGCCTCATTCTCTTCATACTCTAAATCCAGCCTCTTTCCAGTGAAATTGAGAGATTCCCGGTTTCCCACCATGGCTTTGCCGATGACTCCCAGCTGTACAAACACGCTACTCCCGACCAAGTCCCTAGCGTCATCTTAAGCCCTCAGAACTGTATCTGTGATGTCAAAGAGTGGATGTCATCAAACAAACTTCAACTTAATGATGATAAAACTGTCTCTTATAATCGACTTCATTCCCCCCTCCCCCCTCCCCCCTCCCCCCCTCCCCCCTCCCCCCCCCCCCCCTCCCATAGATTGACTAGTCCCTCGCCACGTCCATGACCATAGGAACCAGCATCATCAATTTCTCACACACCGCCAAGAATCTTGGACGAACCCTGGACGAAACACTGTCCATGAACCAACAGATTGTCAACACCTGTCGCACAGCTTACATGGAGCTCCGTCGAATTTCATCTATCAGACACTATTTGACCATCAAAGCCACGAAAACCCCTCAGCCGTGCATTTGTTATTTTCAAGCTGGCCTATTGTAATTCGCTGTATGCAGGTTGTCCCAAATATCAGATTGACAGGCTTCTTCAAAAAGTTCAGAATGCTGCTGCGAGACTCGTCACCAAAAAGCGCAAAACTGATCATATTACACCTGTAATTAAATCCCTCCACTGGCTCCCTGTGGCTGCCAGAATTCAGTATAAACTTTCTTCTGTCTGCTTCAGCTGCATTTCCACATCAAGCCCCCGTACCTGTCCTCTCTCCTGCAGCTGTACACTCCCTCGACAACTCAGGTCCAATGCTGCCAGCCGCATTTTGCGTGTACCTTTTGTCCGTACCAAGTCTTTTGGCCAGCGGTCTTTTTCATATCTTGGGCCGCTGTACTGGAACGAACCCCACTCCCGTGTCCGTCACAGTGCTTCAAAAGACTTTTTTAAATCTGCGCTAAAAACACACCTTTTCCAACTCCATTACCCCACTGTTTAATCATTGACTGCTGAGGATTTTGTTGTAGTTTTGCTGTGGTGCCTGGAATGTATTATGTGTGTGTGTGTGTGTGTGTGTGTGTGTGTGTGTGTGTGTGTGTGTGTGTGTGTGTGAGAGAGAGAGAGAGAGAGAGACAGAGACAGAGACAGAGACAGAGAGAGAGAGAGAGAGAGCGTATAATATTGTGTACAGTTTTTGTAATTGTATTTTTGAAATTTGTAAGGCGCCAAGAGCTCTACCTGAGGTTAGGCGCCATAGAAATCATTATTATTATTATTGTCTTTTCTAAGCTTGTTTCTTCGCTGGAAGTTTTGTTGTTGTTGTTTTGTTTTTTCATTTTACACGCTTGACACCTTTTTGGTCTGGATTTCATACTGAAACTACTTTTGCCAATTGGCACATTCACCTTGTGTTTCTTTGAGTGTGTCGGAGGAGTGGGAGGGAGTAGGGGGGGGCCTTTGTACCACTCACAACCCAGTAAGCAAAGGTCCTAGGACCCACGACGGCCGACGACTTTGCGCGGGCCCACCTTCGCTGTCGTGGGCCCGGAGACATTTCGCTACTGGGGAAAAGCTTTAGAAGATCCACGTATCTCACAATCCTCTGATATTATTTTTAACTATGTTTTGCGACGACTTTCATACAGGTTGCCAGGAGGGATATCTCGGACCTAACTGCTCTAAGCCTTGCAGTAAAAACTGTGATGGAGGATGTGGACAGTATGATCATCGGTGCAACAGTGAGTGTTCCTCTTTTTCCAAGAAAATACAAGAGGTCGTCAGTATCCATTCTCAAGAGTTAACCGCAGCCTTTCCTTCAGGCTGCCACTAATTTGCTTAACCCCCTTGTGCATGCAACCACCGATGCTGCAAACAGCACCGGTGGATGCATGAACAAAAGGGTTAGTTTTCATTGTTGAACTAGTAGGTGGTGTTCATCACTGATTTACTGACGCTTTAATTAGACGTTTATATTTGGTGATTGTGAACTCGAGCACGGCAAGCTGACTGCTATTGTTACAGATGTAACTTGCTCTTACCGTAAATCAGTTAGACTAACTACCAACGTTATTGTCTGCATCCAAAAGATTACACTGTGCTGTTTATTGATTACTTTGGTTCTGCCTTCTAGCCGCGTTGGTCATAAATTGATGTGGCAGTAACATTGAGTGTTACCACCAGAGACTGTGCCAGTGTTAGTTTACACTGTAAAGATTGTGCTCATTTCAAAAGAAAGACTTTAATTTTCAGTCTCTTTCGTGTCTTTACAGTGAGACAGACTATTAGCTTGAGTGATTTAATCAAAATTGTACTGGAACGACAACGAAGGGAACTTAGTGACAGCCGAACATACAGGTGTTCCATGCGGCGTTTCAAGTTGCGTCACTTTTTTCTTGTGGTTCAGTCACTCCCGCAGCGAGTTTTTGAGAGCTGAGTCGCTTAACTGCTACTTGTTCTCTGGAGGACTTTTATTCAATTAAGTGGCCTTTTATCGTTTTATAGTTTTATAGTACTTTTTTATTTCCGTGTTTTTCTGTATTCAATTGTTTCTTCATTGTTTATTTTGTGCACTCTGTATTTTGTATTAAGTCCAAGCGAATTTTCCACCAAAGGTCCAGTTATGAGAATAGGGCACCTCAATGTGTTTCATCTGTACAACAAACTAGCCGACATATCTGTATATATTAACGATCCTACACCGTTCCACCTGTTTGGACTCAGTGAGACGCGACTGAGTTCCTGTGTGAGCGATGCAGCAATCAGTATCCCCAATTTTTCAGTTATTAGACGAGACCCCTTGTCTCCCGGTCAAACTGGCATCGCTGTCTATATTCATAATTCTATCCAGCATTTAGTTCATCGACGCATCGACCTAGAAATGATGGGGGTGGAGTGCGTATGGGTCGAAGTTAAGTGTCCGAAATCAAAACCGGTATTAATGGGGTTCTTATATAGAAATCCCGCCTCAACGTTTGAGTGGTACGATCAGTTTAGTCAGAACCTTGACAGAGCTTTAAAAAAAGAAGGCCGACATTCTTGTATTGGGCGATTTTAATATAGATTTACTTAAGCCGCACCCCGCCTGGGGCTCAAGGTCATCTCTGTTTGGCTTAGTACAGTTAGTGAAATCACCCACCAGAATTACTCCAACTACTTCCACGCTTATAGACCACATATATACTAATAAACCCAAAGCCGTCTCTGACGTTGATGTCTCAAATCTTAGTGTTAGTGATCATTATCCTGTGGCTTGCTCCTGGTCTTCTAAACTCCCTAAACCAAAAAAGAACGGCCATACAACTATAACGTATAGGACATTCAAACACTTCAGGAAAGACGAATTTCTATTTGATCTAGAAAATACTCCTGTCCTATGATCCTAATACCGCCCTCAGTATTTGGTACTCTCTTTTCCTAAATGTACTTAATAAACATGCTCCTCTACGCGAGAGGAGGGTAAAATCTAACACTCTTCCTCCCTGGCTTACTCCGGAAATCATGCAGGCGATGGCGCTTAGAAACGATCTACGTAGCAATAAAATGTTCACTGAATATAAGCAACAGCGTAACCGTGTTAAATACATGATCAGAGAGGCAAGAAAAAAGTTAGTTCGTGACACGGTTAAAGACAGCAAAGATTCCTCTACTATATGGCGCCTTTTAAACACACTTACTAGGTGGTCTCCAAGTACCGCAACTACCATTCCCACCAATCTTACTGCTGATACATTCAATGACCATTTTCTTTCGATTGCCAAATCCCTAATATCGCCAAGCCAGGATAACACTTATCACCGTTCAAATCTGCTGTCTGAGTTTTGTCAACAAAGAACAATGGGCACAGCCCCCTTCAACATCCCTATGTTAGCTGTTCATGAAGTGGGTTTACTTATAAGTAACCTTCCAAATAAAAAGTCCTCGGGGCCTGATGACATCAGCCCAAAAATACTTAAACTGTCCCTCCCATACATTGTAGAATCCTTAACTTATATTTATAATCTCTGTATCCAGCATAACACTTTTCCTAACGAACTTAAATATGCCAAAGTAATTCCACTTCCAAAAACAAAAGATCGTTCTGACCCTAATAATTATCGACCTATTTCTTTATTATCTGTTTTGTCCAAACCACTGAAAAGGCACGTTCATAAACACCTGCTTGCTTACTTAGAAAACCGTAAGCTCCTCCACCCTTTCCAATCCGGATTTCGTCAGCAGCATTCATGTCACACAGCACTTACACGCCTTGTTAACACATGGCTCAAGGGTATGAATAAGTCACAGTTAACAGGAGTAGTCTATCTGGATTTTAAGAATGCTTTTGATCTGATTAACCATACTATCCTGACTGCTAAGCTTCACACATACCTCAATAACGGAGACGCAGTTGCTTTTTTCACATCTTACCTTACTAAAAGAAAACAAAAGGTTCTTGTTCATGGCTCATACTCCTCTCTCAAAGATGTAAGCTTCGGTGTGCCCCAAGGGTCTGTACTGGGCCCCCTACTGTTTTGCTTATTTATCAATGATTTTCCTCTACATATTACGTGCCAAGATGTACAATGCGACCTTTTTGCTGACGACACCTCAGTTCATACTACTAGTAAAGATATACAGGTAATTTCTGACAACCTACAACAAAGTCTTCATCGAGTATCAGCTTGGTGTATAAACAATTCTATGGTTGTTCATCCAGCCAAAACGAAATCGATGGTAGTCGCCACGCGCCAAAAACAGCAGATAACGCCTCTATTACTTAACCTTTCACTTAAAGGTAGTCAGGTAGAACAGGTAAATGAACATCGAGTACTGGGGATTACAATCGACAGTCATCTAAAATGGCAAGCTCATACAGACGCCTTATGCAAAATAGTAGCCAAAAATCTCTTTATGTTATCAAAACTGAAATATTATACTGATTCAGATACCCGTAAACTATTTTATAACGCTCACATACGTTCTTATATCGATTACGCGTCAACGGTATGGGATAGATGTAGTGAGGTCCATTTAAAGAGACTCAATTCCCTACACAGACGAGCGGCCAAAATAATCTGCCCTGATCCACACCTAAGCACTGAAGAAAAGCTCTCAAAAGCAGGTCTCCTGCCTCTTCAAGGTCATTTTAAATATAACAAAGCAATCTTTATGTTCAAAGTGTGGAAACGCAAAACACCTGAGTACGTCTCCACTTTGTTCCGTAAGTCTGAGTCCAAGCTTGGAAACATCAGAAAACTTTTCATAGTACCTAAACCAAGGATCGATCTATATAAAACTAGCTTATCCTTCTCAGGGGCAATTATCTGGAATGCACTTCCCGACCATGTAAAATCCACCTCCTCGCTAGCGTGTTTTAAAAAGTGTCTCTGCAAATACTTTGTGGATCACTCGTAGGGATGCCTTAACCACTTGTATTATATGTTTCTTTTTATGCTGCGTCCAATTTATTCCCAATTAAGTCTGCTATCCTTTTCATTTATCATTTGGAATACTTAGCTCTGTCTATGTGTGAAGGGGGGCGGGTGGGGTGGGGGGGGGGTGTCTGTGAGTCTATGAGTATGTCTGTCTATGTGAACAGTGTTGTCATCTGTTTGCAAGAATTATGTTTACTTATATGTATGTATATTTGTAGTTAGTCTTGTAGTTGTTAGCAACGGCAGGTTTGTAAAATGGCTGTGTCGATGACGATGTCAATGCCTAAACCGTTGTAAAATAAAGTTTCATTGATTCATTGATTCTCTCTCTCTCTCTCTCTCTCTCTCTCTCTCTCTCTCTCTCTCTCTCTCTCTCTCTCTCTCTCTCTCTCTCTCTCTCTCTCTCTCTCTCTCTCTCTCTCTCTCTAGGTCTTTTAAAAAACTAAACAAAGATGCTTTTTTACACGATCTTAGCCTTACACCGTTTCATGATGTGTACAATTGTACCAACCCAGATAAGGCTGTCTCTCTCTTACTTGATCTGTTCCTAGGGGTGCTAAACAAACATGCGCCAGTAAGAAGAAAGCGAGTCCGATCCCGCCAGCCTCCCTTATGGATAACCGACGAAATCAAACAAGCAATGGATGATAGAAATAAGGCTAAAAAAGAAAAGAACTTTCATGAATTTAAAAGATTGCGAAATAAAGTTAAGTACTTAATTAGAGAGGCGCAGAGATCGTTTGTAACCAAAACAGTCGAAGAAGACAGAAACCCTTCCTCTATCTGGACAGCACTTAATACGCTTACCAACAACAAGCGTAAACAGTGCAAAACCATTCCAGAAAACCTCTCCGCTGAGGAGTTTAATAACCACTTTCTATCAGCCCCCCAAAGACTTACTCAGTTCTCACAATCGCAATCAGTCGATATATTCCACACCAGAAAAGCTAACTAAGTTCTGTAAGCAAAGATTGTCCTCAGATGATATTTTCGTCATCCCTGATATTGCTGTACACGAGGTAGGCAAATACATTTCTATCCTAAAAAAGAAAACGTCTTCTGGCAGTGATGGTATCAATGGATATATCCTTGACCTGTCGCAACCATACATAGTGGAACCTCTTACATACATTTATAACCTATGTATACAAAAAAATGTCTTCCCAGCAGCTTTAAAAAAATCAAAAATAGTTCCTGTTCCTAAAGCAAACGATTCTTCTGAAATTAATAACTTTCACCCCATTTCCCTTCTATCAGTTCTCTCGAAGCCTCTGGAAAAGCATGTTCACAAACATCTTCTGGAATTTCTTGAAAAAAGGTCCCTATTATATCATTACCAGTCAGGTTTTCGTCCCAAGCATTCATGCCACACTGCACTCGCACGAATAGTGAATTCGTGGGTCAACAGCATAAATGATAATAAAATGGCTGGTGCTGTCTTCTTGGATCTAAGAAAAGCGTTTGATCTTATCGATCTTACTGAAAAAGCTTGCCTCTTACTTAAACAAAAAGAGCCCCTCAGCTCTTTCGTTTCTGAACTCCTATCTTACAAAAAGAACACAAACAGTCTATGTCAACGGAAAATGTTCTTCTGAACAATTTGTGGAGTATGGAGTGCCCCAGGGGTCTATTTTAGGCCCACTACTGTTTTGTATCTTCGTTAACGATCTACCGTTACATGTAACGTGTAGTGAGACTGAGTGTGACATGTTTGCCGACGACTCAACATTACATTCCGCTGGTAAATCTGTGCCTGAAATTGCAAATAATCTTCAAGAGAGTCTTCATGAAGTCTCTCGGTGGTGTAATGAAAATCGCATGCTTGTAAATCCCACAAAAACAAAAAGCATGCTTATCACAACCCGCCAGAAACATCAGCTCAAACCTCCATCACTCAACCTTTCTTTGGACTCCATCTCAGTTGAGCAGGTCAGTCAACACCGCCTGCTTGGAGTAATAATAGATGATGATCTAAGCTGGCATAACCATCTATATTATATGAGAAAACATTTGTCCAAAAAGTTGTTTCTACTTTCCAAACTTAAAACGATCATTGACCTTAAGACGCGCAAACTATTTTTTAATGCCTACATTAAACCACACATTGATTATGCCTCAACAATATGGGATGGCTGCAGTGAAAATCACTTAAAGAAGATAAACTCATTATACAAGCGCGCTGCTAAGCTTATCCTCCCTGATCCGTCTTTATCCACTGATGCCAAGATGCAGGCCATCGGACTTCTCCCTCTGGTTAAGCACCTCGCACTAAACAAATGTGTACTGATGCACAAAATTCTTAACGGGAAAGCTCCACCTTACTTATCTAGGCTTTTTTCGCAAACTGAAAAAAATACAGCACCTCCAGGAACAGTCTCTCTATAAAAAGGCCCCGTATAGACCTGTTCAAATCTAGCCTGTCTTATTCAGGTGCTCTTTTATGGAATTCTCTTCCTCCCACTATTCAACAAACCACGTCCCTCTCTCTGTTTAAAAGTAGAGTACATGATTACCTTCCTAAGACATCGTTATGCTGATCCTTTCTTCTTCTTTGTTTTTTGACATAATACGCTTCATGTTTTTTAATTGTTTTTTTTTTCATCTAGCCTCCAAATTGTTTGTTCAGTTTTCTAACTTGTTTTTGATAGTACACAAAATATCATACCTACTTATATGTTAGATAATTATGTGCGCACGTACGTGTGTATGTGTATGTACAAAAGTGCGCATGTGCACGAGTACATGTATACGTGTGTCTGTGTGCGTGTGTGTATGCGTGTGTGTGACGTTTATTATTAGTTAGTTTTTGTTGTTTGGTTGGTGTTCCTTAAGTAGCTTAGCAAGGACAGATTGTAAGAAAGGCCTGCGCGCCTAATATCTCAATCCTTGGAAAATAAAGTTTCGTTCGTTCGTTCGTTCGTTCTCTCTCTCTCTCTCTCTCTCTCTCTCTCTCTCTCTCTCTCTCTCTCTCTCTCTCTCTCTCTCTCTCTCTCTCTCTCTCTCTCTCTCTCTCTCTCTCTCTCTGTTCTCTTTAGCAACGGCAAGTTTAAAAAAATGGTTTTCCCAAATTTAACCGTTGTAAAATTTAAAAAATCATTCTCTCTCTCTCTCTCTCTCTCTCTCTCTCTCTCTCTCTCTCTCTCTCTCTCTCTCTCTCTCTCTCTCTCTCTCTCTCTCTCTCTCTCTCTCTGTGACAGTTTGATTAGGAAGACCGCTTAGTGGGTCAAATGGTTGTTGTGATGCGTCTAGTGTGGTAAACCGGTCAGCTTACCGCGGCTGGCGGTTTAACCCTTTGATGCGGTCGAAAAGAAAAACAAAAAAAGAAGCTTACTCTCGGTACGTGGAACGTACGAAACCTGTTGGACAGAGATCAGACTAAGAGACCACACAGCAGAACAGCCCTCATAGCCAGGGAGCTGGCGAGATATAAAATCGACATTGCGGCTCTTAGCGAAACCAGATTTGCTGACGAAGGCTCGATCTGTGAACCTGAGGGTGGGTACACCTTTTTCTGGAAGGGCAAAGCTGAGAACGAAGACAGCTTCGCCATCCGCACTACGCTCCTCCGACAGCTGCCTTCTCTTCCCACTGGCATCAGCGAACGATTGATGAAGCTCCGTTTACCCATCTCCCACACCCGACATGTCACTATCATCAGTGCCTATGCTCCAACACTAACCAACGCCGATGACGACAAGGAGGCGTTCTATGAGAGCCTCGACTCCCTCCTGAATTCCACTCCTGCAAGTGACAAACTCATCGTGCTTGGTGACTTCAATGCTCGAGTTGGGCGCGAATGTGAATGCTGGGAAGGAGTGATGGGCCCACACGGGCTGGGCAAGATGAACAGCAATGGCCTGCTGCTGTTGACATTGTGCGCTGAGAATGAACTCGCCATCACCAACACCCACTTCAGGCTGGCTAGTAAGTACAAGACAACATGGATGCATCCCAGGTCCAAGCAGTGACATCTCATAGACTATGTCATTTTCCGCCAGCGGGATACTCGTGATGTCAGAATCACCAGAGCCATGAGAGGAGCCGAGTGCTGGACCGACCATCGGCTGGTGCGGTCTGTCTTCAACCTGCACATTGCACCAGCACACAGGAAGAGGTCGAAGCTCACCCGACCTTCATTCAACCTGGCCAAGCTGAAGTGCCCGGACCCGTCAAGGAAAACTTCCAGTCCCACCTTGATGACCTGCAAACTGCCCATGGACCGTTGACTGGCAACCCAACTGAAATGTGGAACCAGTTCAAGGGGATGGTGACGGAGTCTGCCAAAGACGTGCTTGGACCTAAGCAGAGAGTACAGCAGGATTGGTTTGATGAGAACAATGAAGAGATCAACAAGCTACTGGAGCAAAAGCGCAGTGCCTTCGTCGAGTGGCAGAACGACATCAACTCCTTGTCCAAGAAAGACCGCTTCAAACACCTCCAGAGAAAAGCCCAGAGAGAGCTCCGCAACATGCAGAACACCTGGTGGGACGGCAAAGCAAAAGAACTTGAACACTTCGCTGAATCCAGCAACTCCAAGGAGTTTTTCAGCGCTATGAAAGCTGTCTACGGCCCTGCCAGACCCAGCAAAACCGCTCTCTTTTCCGCCGACGGCTTCACCTTGCTAAATGACAAAGGCAGCATCACTGAGCTGTGGAGAGAACACTTCTTAAATCTGCTGAACCTGCCTTCCACTGTCGATCCCGCGGCCCTGGACATGATTCCCCAGAAGCCGCCACTGGATGACCTTGACCTCCCGCCAACCCTGGATGAGGTCAAGAAAGCGATCAAACAGACTAGCTCCGGCAAGGCTGCAGGCATGGACGGCATCCCCGCAGAGCTCTTAAAGGCAGCTGGACCTGAGACCCTTGATGCCTTCCTCAACATTCTGACATGCATCTGGGCAGAGGAGAACATGCCACATGTATTTAGAGATGCTACAATCGTCTCCCTGTTCAAGAACAAGGGCAGCAAAGCAGATTGTGCCAATTACCGAGGGATCTCACTCTTGTCCATTGCTGGCAAGATCCTTGCGAGAGTCATCCTCAACCGCCTGATCAGCTCTGTATCTGAGGAAGCACTCCCAGAGGCTCAATGCGGCTTCAGACCCGGCCGCAGCACAGTCGACATGGTCTTCTCTGTGAGACAGGTCCAGGAGAAATGCATTGTGCAGCACATGGACCACGCCTTTACCATAGCTGACACTTAGTTCGCCTCCAGCTGCCAGAGACCATTCTATTTATATCGCACCTGATACTGTCGGTACACCGCGTGACCGGCGCTCTGCGCAATAACAACTACCTACTGGTTTGTATTCATAACACATCTCTGCCTAAAGTGACTGTTGTGGAAGCAACATCGTTCAAAAGTTGAAATTCTCACCTACACACTGATACCAAACATGACAACATTACGACTTGCACTTGTGTAGCAGGTTATGGTGAAAATAAAGAGAACGGGAATTTGTTGATGTACGAGAACGAGAATTTATTGTGAAATTAACAAAGTTCCCACAGCCATAACACAAAGACGCTACTTTTCCCAGTGAAACACACTTGCATGCATAAGGGTTAGCATGCCTACAGTACGTATCACTTAATGGATTTTGGTTTCATTGTGGGGGACGGAAGCAGGAGGGTAATTAATGAGGTCACTGACAAGTGTCGACAGACAAGTTCCAGACATCCGCCTTGGTGTACACTCCCGGAATTGGGGAAAGAGAGGGCTTAGTTACACGGATACTATTGAGGAGATAGCCACGTTTCTTTCTTGGGAAATAGTGTAACACTAACAGTCAACCTTGTAAATGTACTTTTGATTTAACTTTTGATCATGATGGAGTCTGATGAAACACGTACAGTCTGTGTACACACAGGTGTGTTACATGCTATGAGAGTAAATGCATTGTGCAGAATATGTGGCGAGTGGTCACAAAAGAGATACACGGATAAAAAGTAATTTCTTTGTATCAATTATGAACACTTAATTCACAAGTGTTATGGAATTAATATCCAGGAAGACAAAGACATGATGCACTCCAAAACAATGTGTAGGAGTTGCTATTGTCGGATGAAACGGATAGACTCGACTGAAACACGTGTGTCCGAGGGGACAGCGCGAAATGCGGCGTCTGATATTGCCTCATCACAACACATTTGGACCATGTTCGATCCAAATACGAGTGTTGAAGAATGTGTCGCGTGTGTTCACTTCATGCAGCTAGGTAAATGAGGAAGACCAGCGAAGCGTGGTTCGCGGCATGAAAAGAAACGATCATTTCAATCCGCGGCATGTGACACTCATAACACCGACACTAATAACAGCACTAATGAAGGTGATAGTGGTATACAAGTTTTTATTCCGCCGACGTCTACTCCCCGTAAAACGCCATGCACAGTCGATGCTCAAACGTCGCCGTTACAAAGAGTGTGGACCCCATCTCCACCAGCAAAGCGGACGCATGAAATAGCCATTTCACCCATTGAAAAAACGGGTGTCGATATAGCCACATCTCCACATATCAAACGACCCAGCCTTCGACCTATCCAGGAACTGCAGATGCCACTGACAAAGGAGGAAGAAAAATATCAGACGGCACTAAACCGCACAATGCTTAATGAATCAGCTGATGCCACAATTCGTTGCAAGACTGGAGGACAGCCTTTGTATTTTATGCACATACCCAAACCAAGAAAACCAACAACAGTGGCATCATCGGCCGTAATACAAAGAAGGTCGAAGGTGCTAGCCCGTGCTAGAGCGAATATGTCTGGCGGATCAGAGGTGGACGAAGCTGAACAAATAGCTGACGAGTTAAGACGAGAAAGAAATGAAAAAATGATTGCAATATTAGACAGAGCAGGCCATCGGCGATCCGTTTATGTCTGTAGAAAACAGGGTATTGCGCTGAGAACCAATCTAGGATTAAGCTGGTCCAAGTACAGAACATATAAACGCTTCATGAGAAGTATTGGTGTCACCCTTGAAAGTGAAAGAAAGGAAAGGCAGGCCCAGAAGGAAGCACTCTGTGGCAGAGTGACCATTGAACAAAAGAATCTGACCTTTGAAAACAAAGTCACAAACAAGAAGGAAAGCCAGAAAATGCCTGTCGCATACATAGAAGATCTCACACATTTTGTTCCTGAACTGCTTGACAAGTATGAAGCTGCAAATCTTCTTGAATGGCATGAACAAATACCAAAAGATGAAATTTGGATAAAACTAGGAGGAGATCATGGCGGTAACAGTTATAAAACAATGCTTCAAGTTGCTAATCTCCAAAACCCTAACTCTAAACACAATACGTTTTTGGTGTGTATGGCTAACTGTAAAGACAGTCATGAAAATCTTCAAACAAGTTTGCAGCCGTTTAAAGAGCAGGTGTCGGTTCTCCAAACCATGAAATGTAAAGAAAAACAGATACGTGTATTTCTGTTTGGAGATTATGATTTTCTCCTCAAACTTTTTGGTCTCTCAGGAGCACAAGGGGTCCACCCTTGTCTCTGGCGCACAGCTTCGAAAAGTCAGCTACAAAAAGCTCCACATGAGCGTGTACAAGTGAAACAAAGAACTCTGAAAAACATCAAGAGGGATTACAGGCGATACATTCGTGCAGGAGGAGACAAAAAGAATGTAAAGGGTTACAACAATGTTGTACATGAACCAATCTTTGATGTTGAGATTTCGCAAACGGCACCACCTTACCTCCATCTTCTGTTAGGTATAGTAAAAAAAACATCATTCCCTCCTTGAGCAAGAATGCCACGAACTTGATAAAGCCATTGCTGAAAGACTGGCCGAGGGAAAGGAGGCATGTGATGAAAACACACCTTTTGAAAAGTACATTTCAGAAGTAAGAGTCATCAAAGAACTGGAAAAAAGAAAACAGCTGACTGAGGGTATTGTAGTGTTGAGCGACAAGAGACACAATGAGAGTGCAAAGAATTTTGATGAACGACGTGAGCAGAAGATGCAGCGGGTAGCAGAATTCGAGGACAAAATAGAAGCTCTGAGAGAAGAGACAAAGTTGCCATTTCTGTGCGGGCCTGTCACTTCTGGCCTTGACGAAGCACTAAAGAGGAATAAGATATTCATGCAAGCATACCATGGCCGTTCGTTTGTGGGCAACCACTGCCACCGTTACTTGAAGTATGATGTGTTGACTGATGTTGGTGATAGTGTTATCAGCAATACTATGAAGCTGACAGATGATCCTAAACTTCATGCAGCAGCGCATGACATATCCTTAAAGTTCCGAATTCTGAACGACCTTTACTCACAAGTTCATGCTAATGTTTCTCACAAAATGCCGGTAAAGAGCAAGAATGAATCAATGCAAGACATCAATGACAAGATTGCAAACTACATGCGTTTTTTTTCGAAGTACTTTTCCAGCCAGTAGCATCATTCCGAAACAACATATCCTGGAATGTCACTGCGTTGAATTTATGACAAAGTGGGGATTTGGTTTGACGCTTCTTGGTGAGCAGGGAGGTGAAGAGAGTCACGCTACCATTAACATTCTAAAGAGCAGGACATATAGCTTGCAGACAGAGGAGGAAAAACTCAGACTGCTCATGACCGAGCACATGACACTCGTGTCACCCGTCCTCCACTCCGTCATTCCTCCAGTAGTCAAACAGAAAAAAATTCTCGCATAGACGGCGCCGGAGTTGTGTATCTGTGTTTCGTTGGAAAAAGTAGCGTCTTCGTGTTATGGCTGTGGGAACTTTGTCAATTTCACAACAAACACCGACATCAACAAATTCTCGTTCCCTTTATTTTCACCATAACCTGCTACACAAGTGTAAGTCGTAATGTTGTCATGTTTGGTATCAGTGTGTAGGTGAGAATTTCAACTTTTGAACGATGTTGCTTCCACAACAGTCACTTCAGGCAGATTTGTGTTATGAATACAAACCAGTAGGTAGTTGTTATAGCGGCAGAGCGCCGGTCACGCCGTGTACCGCACAACACGCGACCTGTCAGTGACCTCATTAACCACCCTCCTGCTTCCGTCCCCCACCATGAAACCAAAATCCGGTAAGTGATACTTACTGTAGGCATGCTGACCCTTATGCATGCAAGCGTTTTCGTGTTATGGCTGTGGGAACTTTGTCAATTTCACAACAAACACCGACATCGTACATCAACAAATTCTCGTTCCCTTTATTTTCACCATAACCTGCTACACAAGTGTAAGTCGTAATGTTGTCATGTTTGGTATCAGTGTGTAGGTGAGAATTTCAACTTTTGAACGATGTTGCTTCCACAACAGTCACTTCAGGCAGAGATGTGTTATGAATACAAACCAGTAGGTAGTTGTTATTGCAGCAGAGCGCCGGTCACCCGGTGTACCGCTCAGTCGCTAGTGTGAAATAAATAGAATGAGCGGGCGAGAGTGGAATTTGACCTCGCGGCGCCTTATCTCTCTAGCAGCTGGAAGCGAACTAAGTGCTAGGCGCCAGCACTGGCTGGTAAAGCCGTGGGACCTCTATGCTGTCTTCATAGATCTGACCAAAGCATTCGACACCGTAAACAGAGAAGCGCTTTGGGTTATTCTCGCAAAGCTCGGCTGCCCCAGTAAGTTTACCAACATCATCCGCCTTTTCCATGATGGAATGGTAGGAGTTGTCCAGTAAAACGGCGAGACATCCGCACCCTTCGACATTTCCAACGGTGTGAAACAAGGTTGTGTTCTTGCCCCCGTGATGTTTAACCTGTTCTTCACGTGTGTCCTGGCCCATGCAGTACGCGACCTTGAGAAGGGAGTGTACCTGATGTACAGACTAGACGGCTCTCTCTTCGACCTCCGTCGACTGAACGCCAGGACCAAGACCATCGAGAGACTGATCCTTGAGGCGCTGTTTGCCGATGACTGTGCGCTGATGGCGCACACGGAGTCTGACCTCCAGACCATCGTCAACAGGTTCTCGGAAGCCTCTCGACTGTTTGGCCTCACCATCAATCTCAGCAAGACCGAGGTCCTGCACCAACCGGCCCCAGCCACGAGAGCCCCCCCCCCCCACCCTCCCACCCAAAGTGTGCATCGAAGGCACCGAGCTGAAGACTGTCGACCAGTTCAGGTACCTTGGGAGCATCATCTCTTCTGACGGTACTATCGACAAGGAAATCGCAGCTCGCATCAGCAAAGCCAGCCAAGCCCTGGGTCGCCTGCGCACTCGTGTGTTGAATAACAACAACGTCAAGCTTTCCACCAAGATCAAAATCTACAAGGCAGTAGTTCTCCCCAGCCTCCTCTACGGCTGTGAGTCATGGACGCTGTACAGAAAGCACCTCAAGCAGCTTGAACATTTCCACATGAGATCCTTGTGCTCACTCATGTGCATCAAATAGCAAGACAAGGTGACAAACCTGGAAGTCCTGGACAATGCTGGCTTAGTGAGTGTTGAAGCCTTGATCTTAAAGACACAACTCCGCTGGACAGCTCATGTCATACGCATGGATGATTCTCGCATGCCACGCCAACTCCTGTATGGCGCACTCTCAAAAAGCCACAGGAAGCAAGGACGACCAAAGAAACGCTTCAAAGACTGCCTAAGAGACAGCCTCAAGCACTGCGTCTTCCCGGTAAAGGAACTTGAAGCACAAGCACAAGACAGATCTGGCTGGCGTGCCGCCACCAGGAAAGCCTGCACGCTCTTTGAACACAATCGGCGCGAACGGATCCCAGTGCCAGAGCTCGCAGAAAGACAGCGTCGATTGTCCCCACAGCTACGTTCCAGTGCCCCCATTGCCCTCGCAGGTGTGGCTCCAGGATTGGCTTGGCTAGCCACACCCGCACCCACAAATTGAAGTCATGCACAATGACGACATCATCGGTTTCGATGGTCTACCCATTAGTGTGGTAGTGTAGCGTCTGTGCTTGTCGCTCTCGATTTCAGCTCCCACCGCTGGCTAGCAGTTTTGCGAAAAGGTGAGCAGAGTATGTCCGTCTCTCCCTGCCAGTACACCGCCTCTCCAACAACAAGCCTCATGTAGTGTCTCCTCGTGGCGACTCACGGTAACCGAGCACCTTACGGACTCGGACTGAACTACAGAGGACTCGGAGGAGGTCTGGCCCCCAGACATGCGGCACGCAGGCCCATCGATATGTGGACAAGCCTTGATGCCCATGAACCAGATCCCCAGCTATGGGTAAATAGCCCCACTGCCTTGTGGGTGCCTTGGGAGAGGCAAAGGCTAGGGGAGTAAACCCTATACAAATCCGGGCAGGGATGCTCGATAGCCTTGGTTGGCAGATCTCCTTCGAGAAGGAAAACTCCGAGGAAAAACCTGAGTAGATGGGACTCGTAAGCCTTGGCCGGCAACCCATCTAGGAGAAGGACACTCCAAAGCCAAACCATCCTGTGCTCCCAGGAAAGGCCTTTTGACCAGGAGTTAAGGGTGAGGTAACCCCGACAGAAACCCCGAGTGCTGAAGACGGAGGTACTGGACTGCACAGCGCACTCTAATAAACCACAGTACCACGCATATACAGCCATATGACACTTGGAGATGGATTCAACAGAAATGGTGCTCGCCCTGTGGAGTCTCACCAAGCAGGTGCAGTACCGGGCTCTGCGCCTCTTCGGAGCCCACCCCCAGCGACTGGAGGACCTTCTCGACCGCCTCGAGGAGCCAGGGGACAGGGAAGTAGAGCGACTGGCCAGCGAAAAACACAAGACCAGAGACAAAGAAAAAGCCAATGTGAACATCATGCACTGGAATGCAGAAGGGGTTACCAACAAGAAAACAGAACTAGAGAACTTTCTGTACGAAAACATTATAAACATGTGCTGTATACAAGAGACACACCTGCAAGAAGGAAAACCCTTTAAGGTCAGAGGATATCAGGTCTTCCGAAGTGATCGCCAAGGGAGGAAGAAAGGGGGAGTTATGATCATAGTTAGAAAGAACCTGAATGCCAGCGAAACCAGGAGATTCATGGAAGAGGCGGAATACATGCAGGTCAAGGTAACCACCAGTGACAGCACCCTTGATCTGGTCACCTACTACTGCCCTAATGATAAGCTTCTGTCCCTTGACACTATCCAGGTCCCGGACAGTGGATTCCTCATCACTGGTGACTTCAACAGCCAGTCCCAGAGTTGGGGATATGACACGATTGAAAAGAGAGGAGAAGACATCGAGGAGTGGCAAGGTGAAAATCACCTGATACTTGCCAATGACCCTGAGGACCAACCTACCTTCTACTCTCGCCGCTGGCACACCACCACTACACCGGACCTGGCGCTTTGCACTGACGATGTTCATAAGCTCCTCAGCAGAACAGTAGGACCACAGTTAGGAGGAAATGACCACCGCCCTGTCCTCCTCTCCCTAAAAGGAAGCACAGCAGCTAGCTCGCCACACCGACCAAGATGGAACTACCGAAAATCAGACTGGCGCTTGTTCAGTATCCGAACAAATGAGCTAATGCAAGACCTCGCTGTTTCTGGAAGGAACATCAACAATGTGGTCAGAGAGTTCAACGACATTATCAGTAAGGCAGCCAAGGAAACTATACCTCAAGGGGTCCGGAAAAAACTACCCCCCTTACTGGACCGCAGATCTTCAGAAAGCACATGACAACCTCACTAGGGCCAGAGAAGACGCTGAAACCAGCACCAGCCAAAAAAACAACATCAAGCTACAACACAGTAAGGCCCAGTATCTGAAGATGAAGTTGGAGTGCACAAGAAGAAGTTGGAGAGAGAAGACTGCAAGACTGAACATGAAGAGGGACACCACCAAGTTGTGGAGACTGACCAAGGCGTTGAACGATGAGGGCACCAGGGAACAGAAGATCACCCTGGAAGATGGAAAAGCACTGACTAATAGCAAAGCTGCAAACATGTTTGCACAGGTCTATGCGAAAAAAGTAACATCACTCTCCCACAAATGCTTGAGAAAGAAATCATACAGGAAGAAAGAGAGAACAAGAGATGCAAACATCCATGATGCAATGAAGAAGGACATCACCCTTCCATAACTGAAGATGGCCATCAAACAGCTGAAGAAGAAAAAATCTCCAGGTCCAGACAGCATCTCAAACGAGATGTTACAACACCTTGGCAACACTGCCTTAAAGAAGCTACTGGACATCAATTACCACAGCTGGAGAGGAGGACAGGTACCCCAGTGCTGGAAGGAAGCCAGGATGATCCCAATTTTGAAAAAAGGGAAGAATAAGTCCAAAGCCCTGAGTTATCGCCCCATCAGCCTGACAAGTTGTGTGTGCAAGACCATGGAGTGCATCATCAACAAGTGCCTGCACTGGTACCTGGACTCCGAGAGCATTATCGTGCCAGAGCAAGCCGGCTTCAGAAGCCACAAGAGTACAGAAGACCAGACAACACACCTTGCACAGGTCATAGAAGATGCCTTTCAAGATCAGAAGGTGACATTAGCTGCCTTCATTGACCTACAGAAGGCTTTCGACAAGGTGTGGAAGGATGGTCTCCTTGTGAAACTCCTTCGCAGTGGCATCCAAGGGAACATGTATCGGTGGACCAAGTCATACCTGCACAATCGCAGAGCCCGTGTAACAGTGGATGGGTACTGTGGCCAAAAGTGCTGCTGCGTCAGGGGGTGCCACAGGGGGGAGTCCTGTCACCAACCCTGTTCATACTCTTCATCAACGACCTTGTGCCAGAGCTACCAAAAGGAGTCCACGCAGCCCTGTACGCAAATGACCTGGTACTCTGGTGCACAGATGAGTATGCAACAACTGCTACATACAGGATGCAGCTAGCCCTGGACAGGCTGACAGACTGGACCAACAACTGGTGTGTGACCATCAACACAGAAAAATCATCAGCCACACTCTTCTCTCTCTCTCCAACAAAGCAAAGACTGGCAATCTAACACTGGGCAACACCCCACTGCGGTATGATGACCAACAGACATACCTGGGTGTCACCCTTGACAAGAGGCTGACGTGGAAGCCGCACATTTGAAACGCAGAAATGAAAGCTAGAAGAAAGCTGAACATCATGAGGAAGCTGGCTGGAACACAATGGGGAGTCAATGAAAAGATCCTCAAAAATGTATATCAAGGCACAGTGAGACCACACCTTGAGTACGGATCCAATGCATGGTTGACGGCAGCCCAGTCACACCAGCAGACCATTGGCAGAGTTCAGAACCAGGCACTGCGTATCATCACCGGCGCAATGAGATCCACACCAAGTGAAAAGATGGAAGAGACAACAGGCATCCCACCCCTGCGCATGAGAAGAGATTGCAAAGCCTTGATACAGTCCAGAAAGGTTAAGTCTTCCAAAGACCATCCTATGAATGCCAGGATGAAACAGCCAACCCCAGGGAGACTGAAAAGATCAAGCTTTGTGAAGGAGACGAGAGCTCTGCAGAGAAAACACCAGGCAAAGCTCCCTGCGCAGATAGAGGCTCTGAATCCTGCTAGTGACCTTCCAACCTGGGAAAGTAAGCCAGAAAACATCACCATCTCTTCCACGGTACCCTACATCACCACCAAAGATGAGCACAGCACTGTGAGCAAGAAAGCCCTGACACTGGCCATGCTCGAAGAAAAGTATCACCAGGAAGCATGGATACGGGCATACACCGATAGATCAGCCACATATGCAGTTCAGAATGGAGGGGCTGGGGTGTACATTCAGTACCCAAACGGAAAATGGCAGGCAGAGGCAGTATCAACAGGCCTTCACTGCACAAATTACAGAGCTGAGGTGGAAGCCCTGGTCCGTGCTGCAAACACCCTTAGTGGCACTGTAGACCCTGATGTTCAGATTGTCTTCCTGACTGATGCCATGTCTGTTCTTGAGGCAGCAACAGCAAGCAGACTGCCACGTCTACAAGAGGCACTGCAAAACATCAAGTGCACCAGACTTGTGCTGCAGTGGATCCCTTCACACTGTGGCATCTACGGCCATGAAGAAGCTGACACAATGGCAAAAGTGGGTGCAGATAAAGAACAAGACGAATATGGAGTCAGCTTCACAGAGATGAAGACCATCATTAAGTCTGTGTACAGACCACCACAACGGCCCCTAGACAGTTACCATAAGCTGTCCAGACAAGAGCAGGTGACCATCTTCCGTCTGAGGACTGGGCACACCCGACTCAATTTCCACCTGCACAGACGCTTTCACCTCATGCCATCTCCCCTGTGCCCTTGTGGAGAAGCAGAGCAGACCACAGAGCACATTCTCCAGGACTGTGGGAACCACCAGCTGCTGAGGGAGGAGATATGGCAGAAGCCCGCATCTATACAAGAGAAACTGTACGGGCCTGTGGAGGTGCTACAGAAGACCACAGATTTCATTTTGAGAACCAAACTCCAAGTGTGGCGGCGTTCGAGAAGAAGAAGAAGGAGGAAGACCGCTTATAGAAAGTCGTCTGACACATTTGAGTCCGTAATTTTCGTTCTATTCACATGAAATTTTGAATAGCTAGCTTTGAATAGACAATGGATGAGTTCGTAATCCAGCGTTGTAATTCTTCAACTTTTGAATAATAATTAATTCATTTTTGCTTGCTTTGGATTCAGTATCAGACATGGGACTTTTCCGATTTTTTTCGGAAATCCGAATTTTTTCATGCATTTTGGTTATTTTTTAGATCAGTGCAAATTCGTTGAGAAATTGTTTTGAATTATGGTGCATGTTTACATGTTAAATTCACGCCGCCGCGATCGTTTCACTTGACCAATGGCAAACTATACGATGAATGTAGGTGTTTTGTGAAGTTCCCCCACATGAAAATATACTTATTGCGAGTTGCGAGTCCTGGACTGTTTGCTTTCCTAGGATTTGATCTCAACCTGGTCTCATGTCTGCAGTATATACACCCGTCAAACAGTCAGCCCTGAACGAGGCTGTGTTGCAGAAAACAGTCCGCCCAGGAAGAGGCTGCGTGCCTTTTGGATGAGTCACGTCAAACGTCAAATTCGTCACTGCGAACATGTCGTCGTGAGACTAGCGATGCCATGACGTGAAGCTTATTGTGACGTCATTTGGCTGCTCGTGCTCTTCTTCTTCAGGAGCCCACAGAGCGTACTAATGGCGGGAAGCGCCGTGTGTCCGTCTTTATTTGTGTGCGCCGACGTGTGCGTTTATTAGAGTTTGACTTAGAGAGGAGAGAAATGGATCAGAAGGATAAGCTGAAAAATATGAAGAACTCTAAGTGTTCCTAAAACAAAACCCGCATGAGAGCTCCAAACAATACTGTAGACTTTGGGATGGAATCCCCATCTTGTTAATAAATGAGCTGGCAATCCAGATAAGTCAAAATGGTGTTCATGGGGTGCAGCTTGTAGCGCAGGCCGCGGGGCTCTCTTTGCTTCTGTTCGCGGACGATGTTCCTCTGCTGGCTACCTCCCCGCGCGACCTCCAGGCCCAGCTCAACAGTCTGAAAGCGGAGGCAGATCGATTTGCCCTAACGGTCAATCTTGGTAAGACGAACACCGTCTTGTTTCGGAAAGGCAGGCGTCTAAAGCGCTGCGAGTCGTGGACCTACGGGAACGAGCATATTGCCGTCGTGAACGCATATAAGTATTTAAGACTTACGATTAGGTCCACGCTGAGCCCTCCGAAAGCAGTGTCTGATTTCATTCCCAAAGGGAAGAGAAAAATGTTAGTGTTCTGCGTGTTACGCGCAACATAGACTGCACTGACTTGAATGTGTTCAGTAAGACATTCGACTCGCAGATAAAGCCAGCCCTATTGTACGCCTCTGAGGTGTGGGGAACTACACGAATTAATGTGATTGAGAGAGTGCACACATTTGCTCTGAAGTACTTTTGTCAGCAGGAATGTGCCCAACATGATAGTGTACGGAGATACTGGGCGGTTCCCATTGTTTGTAAGAACCTACACTAGCTGTGTTGAGTACTGACTAAAACTTGGGAGACTGTCTCCGGACAGGCTACCGAGCCAAGCCTACAGAATGTCGTTAACTTTAGCAGAACAGGGGAAGTCATCATGGGCTGGCAGGGTTAGGGACATCCTAATGTGCTATGTATTCGGGGATGTCTTGTGTAATCAGGGGGTCCGGAAGGAACCGCTTTTTGTACAGAATTTACCTTTAGGTTACAGGACTGCTTCTGGCAAGACGGGCACTTCAAGGCAACAAATAATGATAGATTTTACGATTACCGTCTCTTCAAGCTGAGTGTCGGGTGTGAAGAACAGTTGGCGGTATTAAGAAGGCCCCTAAGAGATTTGTTTCTGAGATTTAGATACGGAGTGAGTTTCATTAAGTGCCATGCTAACCGGTTCTCAAACAATGACGTCATCGATTTATCTTGCCCGTTCTGTCCTGACACTACAGATGATGAGCATTACATTTTCCTCTAATGTCAGGCATATGCCAGCATCAGGCCGTAAGTGTTTGCATGTGAGAGGTACGAAGAATCTAGAAGGTACCAAGTCTCGATGTCTCCCGCCGCCCACGTGCAGGCTACGTGCAACTTTCTGGCCAAAATATACCGCATTAGACATAGTGATAATTCTTTTTTTTCAGTTTACACGCATACTAAAACTACTTTTTGCCAATTGGCACATTCACCTTGTGTTCCTTTGAGTGCGTGTGTGTGGGGGGGGGGGGCCTTTGTACCACTCACAACCCAGTAAGCAAAGGTCCTCGGGCCCACGACGGTCGACGACTTTGCGCGGGCCCACCTCGGCTGTCGTGGCCCGCAGTCATTTCGCTACTGGGGAAAAGCCTTAGAAGATCAACGTATCTCAGAATCCTCTGATATTATTTTTAAGACTATGTTTTGCGACAACTTTCATACAGATTGCCAGGAAGGATATCTCGAACATAACTGCTCTGAGCCTTGCTGTAAAAACTGTGATGGAGGATGTGGACAGTATGATCATCGGTGCAACAATGATTGTTCCTCTTTTTCCAAGAAAATACAAGGGTCGTCAGTATGCATTCTCAATGATATAAACACTATCAGCATTCTCAATGATATAAACACTATCAGCATGCAGCCACGGGCACAGTTTGTGTTATTTACCGAAAATCGCTGTGTTTCTTACTACTGTATTGCATTTTGTTATACTCTTAGAGCCGACGGCATAATCTCATCCAAGCGACGTTTCTTAAGCTTTTTGCTGCCAGTAATCGCAATGTCCGACGTTTGCGTGAAGAACATAAATGAAATGGGACCCAAAATGGTCACAAAGAACGCAGGACTAACAAGTGACATAAATCCACATGAACCCCCGCGATTGCGGGGGTTCGTGAGGATTTATGTTTCTTGCAAATGAGTAGTTTTCGCCTTGTCCCAGAACGTTAAGGGGTTAAGAGTTGACCATGCACTTCTTACGAATAACGGTAGAGTCATCGAGTTTTGCGTCTCCTCTGAGGCGCCAGGTCAGTCAGTTTGCTTTATTATCTGCTGCTGAGCCCCTGAGGGAAGGTGGGACAGAAAAGGAAAGGGGCGTGGTTTGATAGAGATTGCAGATAGGTTAAAGCTGGTATAATACGGAAACTGAAAAGACTGAGAAGGACAATAGCAAAGGCAGACAGGAGGAGTTATGTAAGAGAGAAGTCTAGGTACAGGAGAGTGGTAAGAGGGCCCCCAAAAAAGCTTCCAGCAAGCTCGGGCTTTTGAGCTGACAGACAGTTTGGGGGACCAGAGGTTGTTCTGGGGTAAAGTAAAGTCACTCAGCTACAGCACAGGTGCGTCTGCGATTAGCATCACGGGGTAGGAGTGGGTGGAACATTTTAAGCAGGTTTTCTGTGGGGACAATGGCGATGTACACGGGGCGGATGATGACCTGGGAATAGACATCGGTGATGTGGATTTGGACAGAGACATTTCTGAACAGGTGGTAAGGGAGGCACTGCATCATCTCAAGAATGGCAAAGCATCAGGAGTAGACCGGATCATTGGAGAGATTTTAAAATGTGCACATATTGGGATCATAGCCTTTCTGACCCAGTATTTTAATCACCTCTTCTCCAGCGGACACTTCGCGTCAGAGTGGTCTAAAGCTATCCTGGTGCCGAATCATAAGAATGGAGACACTAGTAGCCCGGATAACTAACGAGGGATAGCGCTGCTCAGCATGGTGAGCAAGTGCTTCACTTTTATTCTGAGTAAGGTCTTGGACAATTGGACGGAAATGAACGACAAGATAGTAACAGAACAGGTGGGCTTCCGTAAAGGCCGCTCAACGGTCGATCATATGTTTGTGATGTGTACGTTTGTTGAGCGCTACCTGGCCAACAACAACAAAAAAGGGGAGGCTATACATTGCGTTCGTGGACTTCCAAAACGCTTACGATAGCGTCAACCACAACATTCTGCGGCAAGTGCTCAGAAGGGCCGGGGCGGGCGGAAAAAATGCTAGATATTTTAACTCCGACTGACGTTGTCGCGTGTGTCAGAACGCGCAGTGTGGACCTCTCCGGCGATTCCGGTTGTCCGGTCGGTTTGAGACAAGGGGAGTGCTCGAGTCCGATTCTTTTTGTCTACCGTATTAATAATACGGTAGACTTTAGGATGGGGCTGGTCGGAGCCCGTTCAGTAGAATCCAAAGGACATAACAGGCGGGCGGGCCCAAGATTGTGGTAAAGAAATAACAAGATCAAAATGACGTAATTTCCAGCTACTCTAACCTTGCTATTGAACGTACTTTTGGCGCGAAAGGCCTTGTGTGTGTGTGTGTGTGTGTGTGTGTGTGTGTGTGTGTGTGTGTGTGTGTGTGTGTGTGTGTGTGTGTGTGTGAGCGCGCGCGCGCGTGCGTATGTGCTTATGTATATAAACGGCACTACAATCTCCGAAGCTGGCTTACGTACAAGCTTGAAAATAGAAGAAATGCTTCATTCAGGGGATGTCTAGGTGCCCATCCGAGCATATTGAATTGGATGTATCATTAAAGAATTAAATGACCGTTTACATAAAGTCGGTTGACGTACACTGGAGTTCGTAATTTTGATAATATGCACTTGAAAGTTTGGATATACCTAGCTTGTATAAGGGCATTGGTTGAGTTCGTTTTTGTACCCATTCAACTTTTTCGAAAATAAAAATTCAATGCGGAAAAAAATATAAAAAGTTAGGCTCCTCGATTTCATCAGAAGAACCAGACAGTGACGGTGTTGTAAAAGCAGCAAACGCGTCAGTGTTTTATACAATTTCTTAACTGAAAAACAGCACCAGCACTTAAGTGTTTTTCATATGTATGAGCTGACGCAATGATCTCCTTAATTTACGAAGACAGTCTCTCGATTTTTGTTATGATGTTTGCGAACGAATTGTGGAAATGTCGGGAAATGCACGTTGTCGGCATGGGCCAGCCCACGGAACTGGTAGGAAGCGTGTCTGCCGTCTGTGTTTGTGCGTGCCATTGCGTGCGGATTTGGGGAAGTGCGCGGGGGGGGGGGGGGGTGGAGTTAAGGTGGAGAGAGATGAATCGGCAGGCTAAGCTTAAACAGGAACAAATCAGAATGTTTCTATAAGAAAAACGCAAGTGAGCTCAAAACAATACGGGCAGACTTTGGGATGAAATCCTCATCTTGTTTCGTTTTTGACTACTGTATTGAAAATACGGTAGACTTTGAGATGGGGCTGGTCGGAGCGGCACGTTCTGCAGCATGCAAATGTCGAACATAGGCAGGCACAAATCAGACTGACGGTGAAGTAACACGATAAAAATTACGTCATGCCTAACTACGAAAACCGCACTAGTTGGACGTACATTTGGCGAGAAACGCCGTTTGTGTGTGTGTGTGTGTGTGTGTGTGTGTGTGTGTGTGTGTGTGTGTGTGTGTGTGTGTGTGTGTGTGTGTGTGTGTGTGTGTGTAGTCACGAGTTTCTCCTGTGTTTGTGTACGTATGTGTCTGAAACTTTAGGAAATGATTCCTTCACGATGTATCTTGGAGTATTTTTTCAGCATTTTTAAATTGAATTACTTATTAAAAAGAAAAATTTGAAATTTATAAAAAGTCGGTTGACCCGCATTTCAGTTCGTAATTTGTGTTATATTCATTGAAATTTTGAATATAGCTAGCTTCGAGAAAGCTATTGGATGAGTTCGTTAACCAGCTTTGTACCTATTCAATGTCTTCGTAAAAAATAAATCATCGCAGATAAAAATGTCGAAACGATGAATTCTCGACTTGCGACAGTGACGGTGACATAAAAGCGCTAAACACATTATTCATTGTTACTGTTTTATACATTGTTGCTGACTTGATTGTGTTCGGTAAGATATTCGACTCGCAGACACAGCCAGCCCCATTGTTCACCTCTGAGGTGTGAGGAACTACACGAATTAATGTGATTGAGGGAGTGCACACATTTGCTCTGAAGTACTTTTGTCGGCAGGAATGTGCCCAACATGATGGTGTACGGAGATACTGGGCGGTTTTCATTGTTTGTAAGAACCTACACTAGCTGTGTTGAGTACTGACTGAAACTTGGGAGACTGTCTCCGGACAGGCTACCAAGCAAAGCCTACAGAATGTCATTAACTTTAGCAGAACTGGGGAAGTCATCGTGGGCTGGCAGGGTTACGGACATCATAATGTGCTATGTCTTCGGGAATGTCTTGTGTAATCAGGGGGTCGGGAAGGAACCACTTTTTTCACGGGAATTTACCTTTAGGTTACAGGACTACTTCTGGCAAGACGGGCACTTCAAGGTGACAAATAATGATAGATTTTACGATTACCGACTCTTCAAGCTGAGTGTCGGGTATGAAGAACAGTTGCTGGTATTAAAAAGGCCCCTAAGAGATTTGTTTCTGAGATTTAGATACGGAGTGAGTTTTATTAAGTGCCTTGCTAACCGGTTCTCAAACGATGAATCGTCGATTTTTCTTGCCCGTTCTGTCCGGACACTACAAAAGATGATCATCACCCTTTGCTCAAATGTCAGGCATATGCCAGCATCAGGCCGTTAGTGTTTGTATGTGAGAGGTACGAAGAAACTAGAAGGTACCAAGTCTCGATGTCTTCCGCCACCCACATGCAGGCTGCGTGCAGCTTTGTGGCCAAAATATAATAATAATAATAATAATAATAATAATAATAATAATAATAATAATAATAATAATAATAATAATAATAGTAATAATAATAATGAGTACTTGCATAGCGCCTAACCTCGGATTGCTGTAGGCGCTTAACAAAAACTAATGCTATAAAAAAAATAACTAATTACAAAAACGCAATTTACAAACAGTATAAATCACCATTCAAAAATGCTGCGCTTATACCGTAAAAAAAAAATGCTAAAATATACCGCATTAGACAGATAGTGATGTAGCTCAGTATTGTCCCAGTTTGTGTACATGTACAAATTGTCATCGTAGTTTGCCTTGTGCACGAATTACCTTCGGTTTACTGTCTGGTGTATTTTGTATTATTTGTATGTCCTATGTTGTGTGTTACAGACCACTGGCCTTTCTGACACAATAAACGTTTCGTATTTGTATTCGTGTATACGCTATACAACACCAGTCGACGTTTGCTTCATTTCAGTCTGTATTCTGTATTTCAATGCCTAGTTTGCGAATGTCGTTACGTTTGCTCTCAGTGTGTGACAGTTCCCACTATGGTTTGGACTGTGACGAGACCTGTGGTAACTGTACTGATGGAGCACGCTGCCATAATGTGACGGGTCACTGTCCATCGTGTCCGCCCGGGTGGAAACCACCCTTATGTAAGGAAGGTGTGTATGTATGTATGCCACTGTGATCCTGAGTATAAAAATAGATTTATGTATGGAGATATAATCTCTCTCTCTCTCTCTCTCTCTCTCTCTCTCTCTCTCTCTCTCTCTCTCTCTCTCTCTCTCTCTCTCTCTCTCTCTCTCTCTCTCTCTCTCGGATCGTCGGGGTGACTGTTAGTACAACACTGCCAGCTACGTGTACTGTGTAGTACTGTGTATTACTGTGTAGCACTGTTGTGTCAATCGAACTGTGCTAAGATGGCAGACAAAGAAGCTCTATCCGCAGATCCACTCGAGGTCTCTGGAACTACATCACCTTTAGTTACTGTCAGTGACATTCAGCGTATAATCGACAAGCAGACACAGGTGATTGACGAGAAACTGGGGTCTCTTCCTGCTGACCTTTGTGATGTGTTGACCTCTATACAGGCGATTGGCACCGACATTGCTGACTTGAAGCAACGCGCTCGCAGCCTGGAGGACACCTGCAAGGAACTGACTGAGAAGCAGGAGGAGGTTTCCGAGTCTGTAGAAGACTTGCAGGAGGACATGGAAGATATGCGGAAACGCTACGAGGAAGAACTAGACAAGCTAGAGGCGTTCTCACGTAGGGACAATCTGCGACATTTTGGAATCGTGGAAACGCCAGGCGAGACCTTCGATTCCTGTGCCACCAAAGTACTGGAATGTCTGCAGGGCACAGTGCCAAATAAAACCTGGACTGAGGACGATTTGTTACGCGCACACCGGGTGGGGAACAAACCGGACTTTGCTTCTGTAGCAGCCAACCGTGCTAGAGCCAACAACAAGCCCCGCCCCATGATCGTGAAGTTTGCGAGATGGAGAGACAAGATGGTCGTGCTGCACTCAAGCAAAAGGGGGTTAACGTTGCTGGTGACTTAACCAACCGGCAACACGAACAGATCAGACTGCACCGGGAGAAAGGCATGCGGGCGTACTACAAGGGAAACAAGCTGGTCGTCGCTGGACCCCTAGAGCAACGGAACTACGACACCGACAACTTCGACCGCCGCCATGCGACAGACAACAGCGTCAACAGAAGACCGGACAACCGTATCCAAGGACTCGGTGCCGCCGCAGCTACTGATCAGCAGGTCAACGCAACACCGGCACGTGCGTCACACTCGGTATCCCCGCTACAGCCTTCACCTAAACCAGCGAAACGGCGCCGGCCACACAGTTCCCCTACAATTGAGGTCGGGGACGAATCCAGTGACCCGTGATATGTCGGCCAAGCCGCGTCTCCCACCTCAATTGCACGGGATGTGTCGCCGATGCGCGCGTGTGTTGTAGAGCAGCCAGTAGATAGTGTGTTGCATACACTTACCTTTCTGTCATGGAATGTTGATGGATTGTGGAGCAAGCTATCTGACCCAGACTATCTACAATATGTAAGTAATTATGACATTGTGTGTTTGTTTGAAACATTTTTAGACAATGCTTTCGTCCCGCCTGACTGCTGGTCTGATTTCACGTGTTTTTCCCTACCTGCAGTCAAACTGTCACGTCAAGGAAGAAGCTCGGGAGGTGGTGTTGTGTTAGTAAAAAATGTGTATGCCAAGTTTGTTTTCAAAGTGAATATGACATGCGCTCAAAGTGTCTTTCTCAAACTTGACAGATCATTGTTTGGTACTGAATGCGATGTGCTTTTGGTCGCGTGCTATGTTCCGCCCAAGGATTCACCATTTTATAGACAATTACTGTACGACGGCTTGTTAGAAGAATTGGAACAGTGTCTTGCTAGTGCCCTCGAGCAATTTGGAGACGTTCATTTCCTAATGTGTGGTGATTTTAATGGTAGAACTGGGGATTTGCAGCCTAATCCATATTTGTTTCAGCTTGATCCTGATGAAACGCTACTAACTAATACCGCTCTATTTGAACCTTCACGATTTACTGAAGATATGACTGTAAATACATTTGGAAGAAAACTATTAGATTTGTGTGCATGTTTTGAACTGATGATTTTGAATGGGTTCTGTAGCCCTAATCTGTCAAAGCACCTGACATTTATCTCACCTAGTGGTATTAATGATTATGTTGTTGCATCTCCTGACTTTATTTGTTTGTGTGACAAACTTGAAGTTGGCGAGAGGATAGAGTCTGTGCACATGCCGCTGGTCCTTACTGTGTCTTGTGTACGTGTATCATCCCACAATGATGTTTCTGATGATGATAAGCAGTGTTTTTCATTTGATAAGATTATCTGGGAACCTGCTAAGGCTCAAACGCTCAGCTACAGTTTAGCTACTCCTGCATTCCAGGATGCTCTAGTAGCTGCTACTGCTGAGATCGATGATGATATTAATAGTGCATTAGACATTTTCACATGTGCTATCAAAGACGCTGCTAGTTGCATGACAAAACAATTTCATTCCTCCACAGGAAAAACACACAAAACAAACACCACTAGTCACCCTTGGTTTGACCAGGAATGCAGAAATGCAAAAATGCGAACGCGTAAAGCCTTACGTAAATACACAAAAAATAAAACCATGGAAAATAAAGCAACGTTTGTTAATGAGAGAAAACAATACAAGAGATTACTTAGAGCTAAAGAAGTTAATTTTAAGAGGGAAACTGTTGACAAAATTCTTGAGTATAGACATAACTCTCAGGCATTTTGGAAGGAAATAAAGAAATGGAAAAGAAAACGTCGTTTAAAAAACAATATAACAAAAAAGTAGTGGTTTGATCACTTCTCTAGCATTCTAAATGAAAACATAGCACAGCAATAGAATAATGATGATGTATTTTTTTCAGAAGACTCCGAGTCTGATGAAGCCTTATTTCATGACCTATATATTAACATAGAAGAAGCAGAAGTTATTGCTGCTTTAAAACATGCCAAAGCAGGAAAGGCCCCCGGGCCTGATGGAATTATAAATGAAGTTCTTAAAGTCTCCAACCCAGCTATCATCTCCTTTCTCACTAAGTATTTTAATGCTTTATTCAACAAAGGGTTGTTCCCCAGCGAATGGTCTAAAGCTATTATTTTCCCACTCCACAAGAAAGGAGATGTAAATAATCCAGATAATTATCGTGGTATTAATAATAATAATAATAATTACGTTATTTATAATGCGCTTATCTTATAATAATTATAACTCTAAGCGCGCACTCACAACTCGCACACGCATGCGCACGCTTTAGACAATGACTCACGTAACACAAATAGTGAAGATACATTAGGACGGTCAGCTTGGGCTGGTGAGTGTGGTGATATAGTGCTAGAACTGTTGAAAGATATGAGTTTTGAGGGCAGACTGGAAGGAGCAGAGCGAGTGTTTCTGACGGAGAGAGAGTGGGAGAGTGTTCCAGGTGGTTGGACCGTATACTGAGAAAGAGCGGGGGCCGAAAGTGCTGAGTTTGGTGCGGGGGATGAGGAGGCGGAGAGGGTCAAAGGCGGAGCGGAGGGAGCGGGGAGGAGTGTAGGGGTGAAGTAAGTTGGAGAGATACGCAGGAGCGTAGTTGTTCAGGGATTTGTAGCAGAGAGACAGAATCTTGTATTGGATGCGTTGGGGGATGGGGAGCCAGTGAAGGAGCTTGAGCAGGGGAGTGATGTGGTCGGATTTTTTCTTTCTGAGGACGAGGCGGGCAGCATTGTTCTGGACGCGCTGGAGAGTGAGAGTGGTGGAGTGAGGAAGGCCAGAAAGGAGAGAGTTGCAGTAGTCGATGCGAGATAAGATGAGAGAGACAGCGAGTTTGGTGGCAGCTTCGGTAGTGAGGTATTTTCTGATCTGACTGATGCGGCGGAGGTGGAAATAACATGCCTGGGCCGTGGCGGAGACGAAGCTGCTCATGGAAAGAGAGGAATCGAGGATAACGCCAAGGTTCTTGACCGAGTCAGAGAGGGAGATGGGGGTGCTGTCGAGTTGAAGGTGGAGAGAGGGAGAGAGCTGGGAAAGTTTCTGGCGAGTGCCTACCAGCATGGCTTCCGTTTTGTCGTCGTTCAGTTTGAGCTTGTTTGCTGTCATCCAGTTTTTCACGTCCTCATAGCAGTCAGCCGTGCGAGTCAGTAGTGTCTGAGTGTTGTCGAGTTTGTCTTTGTCTAGTAGTTGTGAGTCGTCAGCGTAGAGGTGGTGGTGTATGTGGTGAGACTGGATGATGTTGGACAGTGCTCTGATTAGCTGTGTTAGTAAACTGTATACCTACATTTTGAACAGAAGGTTAACAGACTGGGCTGAGGAACATAATATTCTGTCTGAAACACAAGCCGGGTTTAGGAAATCCTATTCTACTGTGGACCATATATTTACACTTTATGCTATTGTTCAAAAACAACTTCCACAAAATAAGAAAGTTTATGTGGCTTTTGTTGACTTCCGCAAAGCCTTCGATACTGTTAAAAGAGGTGTGCTTTGGAATATTTTACTGAAGGTTGGAGTGCGTGGCAAAATGCTTTCAGCTATGAAGGCAATGTATGACTCAGTGAAATTTTGTGTTAGAGACAGCCTGAATTGTACAGCGTTTTTTGAGTGTTTCCAAGGTTTAAAACAAGGATGTTTAGCATCGCCGACATTGTTCTCCTTTTTGATTAACGAGCTTGCTGTGTACATATTGAAAATGGTAAACATGGTTTCCAACTAAAAGCCGATGCAGCAGAACTGTTTTTGTTGATGTTTGCAGATGACATTGCTTTGTTTTCATCAACCCCCAATGGCCTTCAGACTCAGCTGAACAATTTATACAAAGAAGCATCTAAACTTGGTTTGTCTGTTAACCTAGACAAGACAAAAATAATTGTGTTTCGAAATGGTGGGTATTTGTCAAAATATGAAAAATGGATTTACGGGGGAACGAGGGTAGAAGTTGACAATATGTATAAGTACCTTGGGTTAAACTTTACCACACGTTTGAGTTTAAACACATCCGTCGATGACTTAGTGACTAAGGCAAAAAAAATGTGTAATCGATATTTTCTGTATGTTGAAGAAAATCAACTGCGCTAGTCCTGATGTTTTTTTCAAGCTGTTTGATGCGCAGGTTGTCCCAATTTTGTTGTATGCCTCGGAAATTTGGGGTATAAACGAGTGTGCCGAAATTGAAAGAGTCCATACATTTGCATGTAAACGTTTTCTTAATGTCAACTTCCGCACACCGAACCTGATGGTTTATGGTGAACTTGGTCGATATCCCCTGTCAGTATTAACGTCAGTAAGATGTGTTTCCTACTGGCTTCGACTCTGTGCTTTACCTGTTACTAGATTTGCAAATATGGCTTATCATATGCTTAAGGATTTAGACGATAAAGGGAAAGAAACATGGGTGTCAAAGATAAAGAATTTGCTTTTTCGAAATGGGTTTGGACATGTATGGATTTCACAAGGTGTTGGAAACAGGAATGCTTTTATAAACAAGTTTAAACAAAGGATGGTTGATTGTTCCAAACAAAACTGGTCATCAAAGATTTCTGAGAGTGAACGTTTTACTGTGTATCGTAGTTTTAAACATACACTTGTCCAAGAAATTATTTTGAACTGGTTAAGCCAACCTATGTCAAACCCCACCCGGGTCTGCCCTGGGGGACTTGGGTGGGGTTAGGCGTTTTTTAGTTCCCAGGGTCACCCTGGTCAGCCCCACAGGGTGGGTTTTTCTCTCTATTCTGGGGCATGTGTTTCTGTCTACCCTTTGTCCATTCACCTGTATTTGCCTTTTTAAAACTCTCCCTACTGTCTGCACTGCCTGTAGCTCTTGATATTGGATGTGAGTTGCTAAATGGTCTTAGCTTTATTTAGGCCCCATGTTGTAGGTTTATTTAACGTATTTGACCGGCTGGCGACATACATTCAATTTTCTGTTTAGTTTTTTTTCACAAGCAGTGCGGGCACGTCCTGAGAAAGCCTTGTTGCTGTCGGGACGTTAAGCAATGTACAATTAATCAACCAACCTATGTCAAAAATCTATACATTAAATTTAGACTTGGCATAACCGAATTGCAAAGTACCAAACAAAGATATAGTACTCTCAATGCTGTAACGAAAGTGTGTCCATTGTGTGCCAAGGCTGTGGAAGATGAAATTCACTTTATGTTTTACTGTCCATTCTACGATGAACTGCGTGTCAAATACCTATGTAAGTTTGACCTTATGAACTCAAAAAGAAAGAATTGTGTATCCTAGACACTACCAACCCGCAGTCCATTGCCGATTTAGCAAGATTTGTATTTCATGCATTTAAACTCCGTAGGAGCATGCTTGTATGATTCCACGTGCAAACTGTGGTTCTTACTCCGACCTGGTCTGTGTACTACACGGCTGTGGCCTGGATTTGGATACCGCATTTTACATGTAGGTCAAAAGTGGCTATTATGTGCTGGCGTAGATCGAATGGAAATGTGTGTGTGTGTGTGTGTGTGTGTGTGTGTGTGTGTGTGTGTGTGTGTGTGTGTGTGTGTGTGTGTGTGTGTGTGTGTGGTGTGTGTGTGGTGTGGTGTGGTGTGTGTGTGTGTGTGTGTGTGTGTGTGTGTGTGTGTGTGTGTGTGTGTGTGTGTGTGTGTGTGTGTGTGTGTGTGTGTGTGTGCACGAAATAGATCAAATGGGTGACTGTCTTTACCATCCTTATGGACAATGGGTGTGTGTAAAATTCTGGGTGACCAAGTCAGACACCCATTTTTTCTGAGGGTTGTTTCTGCATTGTCATGCTTTCAGAAGTTATAAAAGATTTTTTTTAAATCAGTTTTTCCCACTTTGAGGTTATTACACACACTTTTGTGCTTAAAATACACTGTGTTAGTGTGTTTGAACTTGCCCAGCAGTGTGTGTGTGTTTGCACAAACCGGTAAAATGGACGAGTATGTGTGTGACATCACCCTTCTCAGCTATAAATAACTTAATACCTGATCGGTGGTTGACTGCGTAGGTGAGCCGAAGTAAAACGGAGAGATACGAAAGGTAGTGGGGCGGGGGGGGGGGGGGGGGGATAGGATGGTATTGTATTTGTGTGAGGGAGGAAATTGTTTATGTTGCTGCAAAATGAAGTTTGTTATTTGAGGGTGTAGTTGTTTTGTAAAAAAAAAAATAAATAAATAAAAGTGTGTTATGCTTCCGGGGTGATGTTGTCGGAGGTCATGTCTAGTGACAAATTTCATATGTATTCTCGTGCGCCGGTTGCTATGAAGTGAAGTGATTGTATGAGTGCGCATTGTAAGAGAGGACGTATAGACTTAGGGTGAGGCTGCTGTTGTCTTTTGTGCTGCCCGACCTTTTGGTTCAACCTGTTGCTTTATTTTGTAGGTTTGTCGATGTTATCAATGCCGCATCTCCTTTTGGATTGTATGCACAAATTGATTGAATGCAAATGACGTCACAGAGTCAGCGTCGTTACATGCGTCGTCTGCTACAGTCAGTCGTTTAGTGCAGTTAAAAGAGCGCAGGCTTGGATGGGCCATTTTCGGATGTAATAGTAAAGTATTATTTGTGTGAATGCTGTCTGTTTGAAGGAAGGTTGATTGATTGTACATTGCTTAACGTCCCAACAGCAACAAGACTTTCTCAGGACATGACTGCACTGCTAGTGACAAAAACTAAACAGAATATTGAATGTATGTCGCCAGCCGGTCCAATACGTTAAATAAAACCTACGACATGGGGCCTAAATAAAGCTAAGACCATTTAGCAACACACATCCAATATCAAGAGCCACAGGCAGCGCAGACAGTAGGGAGAGTTTAAAAAAAGAAAATGCAGGTGAATGGACCAAGGGTAGACAGAAACACATGCCCCCGGAATATAGAGAAAAACCCACCCTGTGGGGCTGACCAGGGTGCCCCTGGGAACTAAAAAGTAGCCAACCCCACCCAAGTCCCCCAGGGCAAACCCGGTTGGGGGTGTTTGAAGGAAGGACTGGAAAGTCGAGTGTTGAGGGCAGACCGGTTGGGGGTGTTTGAGGGAAGGACTGGAAAGTCGAGTGTTGAGCGAAGAGAGAAGGCGAGGATGGGAAAAATATCCAGCACTATACGTTGGAATAGATCCATAACAGTTACGACACGCTTGTAAATTAAAACACTTTTAACCCCACCCGGGTCTGCCCTGGGGACTTGGGTGGGGTTAACTACTTTTTATTTCCCAGGGGCACCCTCGTCAGCCCCACAGGGTGGGTTTTTCTCTCTATTCTGGGGCATGTGTCTCTGTCGGCCCTTTGTCCATTCACCTGTATTTGCCTTTTTAAAACTCTCCCTACTGTCTGCACTGCCTGTAGCTCTTGATATTGGATGTGTGTTGCTAAATGGTCTTAGCTTTATTTAGACCCCATGTGTTAGGTTTGTTTAATGTATTTGACCGGCTGGCGACATACATTCAATGTTCTGTTTAGTTGTTGTTTTTTTCACAAGCAGTGCAGGCACGTCCTGAGAAAGCCTTATTGCTGTCGGGACGTTAAGCAATGTACAATAAAACACTTTTAACATTAAGAAAATTTGAGTTAAAAGAGGTTTTAAAACAGTTTTGATAAAAACTTTTGCCCGACACGCTTCTAAAAACAACATTTTCTTAGTTTTAAACCTTGTACCGCGCCATAAACGCCGCGATTGCTTTTCAGTCTTAGCTGTCCTATAGTGTGGAATGTGGGACTTTGCCAACTGGATCCATTTGGTGCACTCCAAATGAGTATTTGTGAGTGGTTCGACGTGCAGCTCAGTGCGCGCCTCTGAAATGATCTACTGATTCCACTGATAATGAAAATCTTTCATTCATAAGAGCGCATTGAGCAGCTCTATAAACCAAAAGTGGTGACCCCCCCCCCTCCCCCCCACCTCTCCCCAGCCCCCTCCCCCCCAACCCCCTCACAACCCCACCCAAACAATCATAATAATAAAATCAACCAAAGGTATCTTTAGTGAGGTATTTTCACTGTAATGCCAGTTTTGTGTGAGACTGAGAGGCACCCACTTTTTGGGTAGAAACCCATTTTTTTCTCATCCAGTAGCTCTGTTTCTAGAAATTGTCTATTTCATTTTAAGTTGTAGAGCTTAGTTATAAGGTGAGTTCTAAACATTCGCATCAACTCCAGAGCCCTAGAATAAATAGAAATATGGAAACCCATTTTCACATAAAATGGTAGGTAACCCACTCTGAGGGTTTTGTGTCCGTGTGTGTGTGTGTGTGTGTGTGTGTGTGTGTGTGTGTGTGTGTGTGTGTGTGTGTGTGTGTGTGTCCGTGTGTGTGTGTGTGTGTGTCCGTGTGTGTGTGTGTGTGTGTGTGTCCGTGTGTGTGTGTGTGTGTGTCCGTGTGTGTGTGTGTGTGTGTGTGTGTGTGTGTCCGTGTGTGTGTGTGTGTGTGTGTGTGTCCGTGTGTGTGTGTGTGTGTGTGTGTGTGTGTGTGTGTGTGTGTGTGTGTGTGTGTGTGTGTTAAACATCGCCTATGGCTTTTATATACACCTGAATTATAAATTATGTAATGTCTCACTCCATTGTATGGACATTTTGTCTGAACAATAAACTGTCTGAGTCTGAGTCTCTCTCTCTCTCTCTCTCTCTCTCTCTCTCTCTCTCTCTCTCTCTCTCTCCTCTCTCTCTCTCCTCTCTCTCTCTCTCTCTCTCTCTCTCTCTCTCTCTCTCTCTCTCTCTCTCTCTCTCTCAATACTCACTTTCTTAGCATAGCTGAGACTTTAGCACGCACTAATACAAATGATCCTGCGAAATACCAATGTTCTGAGCAACTACGATTTCACAGTAACAATGCTGCTGGTTGTGTTTTCTCACTCCCCCCCAATGACTGTTTTTGACGTGGGTAAATATATATCTAATATGAAAAAGAGGTCATGTGGTTCAGATGGCATCAGTTGCGAAATTCTTAAAATAGCCCTGCCCTACATAGTGGAGTCTCTAACGTTCATTTACAATCTTTCTATTCAAAGAAATATTTTCCCTGATGAGTTAAAAACAGCTAAGGTCATTCCCCTTCCCAAAAGCAAAAACTTAAACTCATTGAATGATTATAGACCTATCTCCATTCTACCAGTTATCTCAAAACCTATTGAAAAACATATCCATACACATCTGCAAAATTTTCTAGAACAGAACTGTCTACTCAGTAAAATGCAGTCTGGGTTTTGCCCGCAACACTCTTGCCAAACTGCCCTTATACATATCATTGATAAATGGCTTACAGCCATTAATAATTCTCAGTTATCAGGTGCAGTTTTTCTTGACCTTAAAAAAGCTTTTGATTTAGTCAACCACTCTATCTTATTAAAAAAAAAAACTACCGATGTATCACATCGATTCCAATACCGTACATCTGATATCATCCTGTCTAAGTTCCAGAAGACAGAAAGTTTTGCTTCATGGTAATTACTCGAGTGAAGGTTTACTAACGTGTGGTGTTCCTCAGGGGTCAATTTTGGGCCCATTGTTATTCAACATATTTATCAATGATTTACCATTCTCTATCTCACATCCCGATGCAACATGTGACTTATTTGCTGATGACACTACCATACATACATCAAACAGCGAATTGCCAAAAATAAACGAAGTTCTCCAGCAAAGTCTTGATGAGGTTTCAAGCTGGTGCCAACATAATCATATGATAATTAGTGTCCAAAAGACAAAGAGTATGTTAATTACTTCACGCCAAAAACATCAACGTGGTCTCCTGCCCTTAACATTATACCTGAACTCTGAGCCCCTTGATCAAGTTAAAAAAACAAAAAAACACCGTTTGCTTGGAGTCACAGTAGATAACCAGCTCAGCTGGGAACCACATATCGAAAACACCTGCAAAACAATATCTAAAAATCTATTCCTGCTATCAAAACTAAGTCAAATAGTTAACACTGAGACTAGAAGACTCTTTCTCCATGCCCATATTAAGACACACTGTGATTACTGCTCCACTATCTGGGATGGATGCAGTGACGTACATTTAAAGAAACTTAACTCATTGTACCGTCGAGGGGTAAAGTTAACTGTGCCTGGTCCCTCTCCCACCGACGAAAAGTTTAGAACCATCCTACTGCTAAACCTAAACAAACAGTTCACATTTAATCGATGCATACTTATGCATAAAATTCTTCACCATAAAACCCCATCTTACCTTCGTATGTTATATTTGGATAGTCAAAGACAAAACACGAGGAACAGTTTATTACAGCTACCAAGGGCCAGGCTTGATATATATAAAACCAGCCTTTCGTTCTCAGGTGCCAAAACCTGGAACAAACTACCACCCCAAATTAAATCTATTTCTAATTCTAGAACCTTCAAAACTCGTTTATATAGCATCTTGTTACAGTAACTTACTACCTGAACGGACTACTTATATGTGTGTGTGTGTGTGTGTGTGTGTGTGTGTGTGTGTGTGTGTGTGTGTGTGTGTGTGTGTGTGTGTGTGTGTGTGTATAATTATTATTCACTATTATTGATATGTGCGCGCATTATTTACATTGCTTTTTTCCAGTTTATTTCTTCATGTTTCGATTTATTGTGTTATTGTGTTTCTTACTCTTTGCTGTTAATATTTCTTTTCTAACAGGACAGTTTTAAGAGAGGCGTTTGGCCTAAAACTTTATCCTGTCAATACAACGTTTCATCATCATCATCATCATCATCCATCTCTCTCTCTCTCTCTCTCTCTCTCTCTCTCTCTCTCTCTCTCTCTCTCTCTCTCTCTCTCTCTCTCTCTCTCTCTCCCCCCCCCCCCATTTTTTAAAAAAATTATTTATTTTTTTGAGTTACCCTTGAAGACGGTTTCACAACTACCTACTCTCCACTTATACCAATATTCTCTTACTGAATTTTTTATTTGCTTTGTTCCAATGATTTATTACTTGTGTACTGTGCTAAATGCTGTTTTTTTTTTCCGGGGTCCTCCCGTTTTTCCCCGAGGTAGTCCTCAACTTGAAGGTGATAAAAGTTTGCCTTCGGGTTGGTGTTTAGCAGGCTTTGTGTATTAGACACTCAGCCTACTTCGTGCCCGTTCGTTCTCTCTCTCTCTCTCTCTCTCTCTCTCTCTCTCTCTCTCTCTCTCTCTCTCTCTCTCTCTCTCTCTCTCTCTCTCTCTCTCTCTCTCTCTCTCTCTCTCTCTCTCTCTCTCTCTCTCTCTCTCTCTCTCTCTCTCTCTCTCTCTCCTCTCTCTCTCTCTCTCTCTCTCTCTCTCTCTCTCTCTCTCTCTCTCTCTCTCTCTCTCTCTCTCTCTCTCTCTCTCTCTCTCTCTCTCTCTCTCTCTCTCTCTCTCTCTCTCTCTCTCTCTGGCCTCAAATACACGCATTTACTTTTGCTCGCTCCTGCGCGTGCTTACTCACACTCTTGTCTCTCGTGTTCAGTTTCTCTCAGAGTCTCTCTCTTATGATTTTTTCGTTGAAGTCATTTTTACTTTTTCCGCACTTTTGTTCTTCCTTTTTTTTCTTTTTTTTTTATTTTATTTTACGTCACCTCCTTCAGTTGCCACATTCCTTCTGCGAATGAAGATAAGTAGCGGCTAATCTCTCTGTTTGTTTGTCTATTTTGACAAAGGGTATTTACCAGAAATATTAATAAATTGTGTTGTACCCGTCTTTTCTAGGCGTGTTTCTTTCTCCGTTGGGTACTTCTTTGCATTTTACACGCTTGGCAGTCACCTTTTTGGTCTGGATTGCTTTCTTCAGAATAGCTATCGCTACGCCAGTTTACAGAGCTTACGAATGGCGGGAATCGCCGTGTGTCCGTCTTTATTTCTGTGTGCCAGTGTGTGTGGATGATCAGATGGTGGGTTAGAGTAGAGATGAAGAAGGATAAGCTTGAAAATAGGAACAACTTTGGGCTGGGGTCCCATCTTGTTTTAAATCCATATCGTATGCGACTTTTGTTTACCTTAGTAGTTTTGGTTGAAAATGTTCCAATTACTTCTGGTTTTTATTTGCGAGTCGGTGTCAATAACGTACAACGTTCAAATGTATGTGTAGACCTAAATGTGTTTTACTTGATGCATATTGAATGCTTACAATTCGTTTATTATGTTTACATTACCGCAGGGTGCTTGAAATTAAAATTCGGTAACAACTGCTCACAGACCTATATCGACCTTGACAGTTCAGGGGTAGTCCATGTTTAGCTTGGCGCCTTCTCATGTGCCAGTCAAACTAATCAAGCAGTTCCCTTGCACAAACATGGCCAATTCATTTCTCAAATACCCTGTCCTTGTTTTGTTTTTTTTTAAGCATGTTTTTTCCTTTGTTGGATTTCCGTGGACCTCAGGACGGTTTTGTTTTCAAACAGAGCCGTCAAGCAGCGAGAACCTAACCGGACCAATCGTTGGCGCTCTACTCGGAGCTGTTGCTCTGATTGGTCTGTCTGCCCTGTTGGCTACAATTATCACAAGGTATAATACATCCCTTCACGGTTTCTCACTTCTTTTTCTTCTTCTTTTCTTTTCTTTGGGGGGTGATTGCCGTCGGACTTTTGCTAGGGTTGCACATTTACTGCCGTTATGTCCATTCTTAAAGGAGCACTCCTGACCTTTTTTAATGCTTCAGTTCGCAAAAAGCTTTTACTGGGATTCAGTATACACACCCACTTAGACAATGACCACCCTATTGTCCAATTGCTTTCTTTCGTCAGTTCAAAGCGAAAAGAAGCCACAGGAGTCTTGTGGCTGGACCAAGTCAAAAGATTGCTTCTGATAGGCGATGGTAGCTGACGTCATAACTATTCATACGACCTTAGGTCATCTGCATAATTATAACCAATCAGAGACAAGATGGCGGATGAACCAGCCGAAGAAACAAAGAAAGTATAAGTCGACTCGCGCCGGCCGACAATGACAGACTCGGAATTGAAGAGAAGAGAAAGAAAGACAAGATACCCCGAAGTAAAATTGACATCAGACAAGGGAATATAGAGCTTGGCTTGACCGCCCATCCGGAATTTGTCGCTTTCTTGCTATGTGAATCAGTAAGTAATCCGGCTACGGTCTTTGTCGATCTTCCTATAGTTCCGCGAGCGCTAGTGATTTTCAGAATTCATGATCTTCAGTAGAATTTATCTCTTACTGATTTTGCAAGATTTTTGTCAGGGGCGCGAACTATGAGCTCTACAACTCGAGACACACCCGACCCACACTAACACAAACCTAACACAAACACCAGAGAACAATGACGACATTTATTACATGTAACCCTAACAATCAGCCAACTATTCTCACTCAATCCTACCCACGCATTCACGCATCACATTCGCACACGTCCAAACTCCCCACCCCGAATACCCGTTACACAATACAAAATAACAAAATATATAATAGACTAAATGTCCCTAAAATACAAAAGGTTGAGAAAACTAATATATAACCAAATATCTCTAATAAACACGAAAACAGATTTAATTAAACTAATATATAATAACGACTATCCTTAATAATACAACAGAAAACAGACTGAAAAGCTTACAGCACAAGCCACTGAACCCTGACGGAAGCACAAGCGTCAAGCGCAAACGCCAGTTAGACCAACGCCTTTGCTTCCGCGAAGAGTCCCTTACAGCACGTGGCTCTTTAAGTAATACAGCATCTCAATTAGCACAATATCAAATATACGATCAACCAAATATGCTTTCTAACACACAAATGAAGATCGAGAAAAAATGAATACAGTTCGCAAGCTACTGAAACCCCAGCTGGAGCACGAACGACAAGTTCGAATTAAATTAATGCTTTCGCAAACTAGACATTCACAGCACAAGGTTCCTCAAACTAACGATGTTTAGACCAACACAAAGTCGACTATATAATGAAACTAGCGTCCTCAATACAATACAGCCGAAAGTTAAGCAAACTTAATAGGTCAAAAGTCACTAGACCTTCTCGCCGGAAGCACAACCGTTAAGCTCAACTCAGATCGGCGCTCTTGCTTCGGCGATAAGGCCGTCCGTAATACATGCTGCTTTAAATAATACAATATCTCAAAGTGTCACTGATAAAGCTCCTCTCACAATATTGACACAACGAGGAGATGAAATAAATCTCACAACGTTCTTCACAACATTATAAATATACAAATCTTCACTTACACAGGTTAGAAAAAACTACATGGGACGACCCGACCTGACTAAACACGAGGCGTGCCGCGACACTCACAACAGCACCCAGCACCTACAGACAGCATTCACTCTCGGTACCACAACACGGTGGCAGACTTAGCTGGTTAGTTCTGACCATTGGAATAGGATGCACTAAAACACAGGTGCAAAAATACACATATAAATAACTAACAACAGAAACAAAATAATCACATCACCCTTCCCGCAACTTTAACTGCCGTCTTTTATATGCCCTTCACCTCTCTCCCGCAACAATAAATTCAACCTCAACAGAATACATATTTACACGTCACCCCGTGACTCGCTTCCGAATTCACCCTCCGACGTTAGATAGAGAAATGGCCCACTCGGCGTTTAATCCCAATAACTAATTCGACGCAAACTACTCTAGAAACTACAACGTACAACAGACGGCGTTCACTTCTACATTCCATTCTTACACTTGCCCCCCAATACACTAACCAAAATAATAATACAAAAGAAGCAAACACAAACAACACCCCCCCCCCCCCACCCTCCGCGAGCAAATGGCCACTAAAGAATTTTTGCATGTACTTACTGACATCCGTGAAGACGCCCCGGCTAGGACGAAGACAAACAAGACAAGACAAGCCAGAGGTAAAGTCGTCGTAGCTCTTCTTTCTCGTCTTAGGACACCAACTCCCGGGCTCGACCAGGGCCGTCTCGTAGGGCCGTCACAGAGGGACGACACGGCTACTTGAGGCTGGCAGCTAATGAAAAACCACACCCGCACAAACACAACCACCCACCCCCCCCCCCCCACCCCCACCCCCCCCCCCCCCCTCAGAGACTACTTGAAAAGACGACTGTTCTCGTTCGCAGCTGGAAGGCGACTGTCTTAACAATTTGGTTATCGTACGTATTGCAAAAAAGCGCTCAGTAAATCGAGCGGTGAAAGTTCACGTGAAACAAGCACCACCCGATAGCGTCAAACTGAGCGATCACGTGTGTAACGCCGATTTGCAAACTCTCGCACGGCAGCAAATACTCGTGCACAGGCCAAATACTAGACACCTATGCTATCGCTACCCGGTGACTAACTAAACCCTGTTACCCCTCTAAACTTACTCCCCTACAAAAATAGGCGGGAAAAAAACCCGTGTCGTGACAATTTTAAACCTGTTTTATCATAAAGTTACGAGCTACTTCATCAGATTTTATGCTGCAAGGATCTGAAAACTACGGCCTGTGTGACAAAATTGCGGCACTGCCGACATCGATGGTCGTGACACGTTTTTTGTCTGTGCGGGCTCTCATTCACTCAATTCACTGCTGCGATGGTGCATTTGTCGTTTCGAGAGATGCTTTCAGTTACGTAGACTTCGATGTGTGAGATGTGAAATTGGTTGGTTGGTTCGGGTTTAACGTCCACAGCACCGAGGTGATCATGGACGGCCCTGACGGGCGGGTTATGGGGGACAGGAAAATCTATTGCCTATGGAGTACGACCTGAACACTGATCAACTCAGGCGCACTCCAACTGTGCCACTTTGATTTACCAGGACCTTTCAACGGACATGCTATTGAACAAATCCGTTTTTTCCCCTGGATTGTGAGTCCAGCTACCGGGGCCGGGACGGGATTCGAACCCACGACCCGGCGATTCCATTCGCTCTCCTGCTCCGACGTTTAACCGCCTGAGCTATTTCGGACTCTAAGTGAAATTGCAATGCAGAAAGTGTTTATAAATACCACTGTTCTGTTTCGCCGTGACGCTGGCTCAGTCCCTTGCCGTGGAGACCGAGTCGAAGAAGCCACGCCCCCAGCACGATTGCCGTTACTCAGGGTAGCAGGTCAAGCGGAACCCGCATTGAGTTTGACAGCATAGCGAATATGGAAGGTTTATTTTACATTCTCGTGGAAAATTATGTCAAAGGGATGCCGGAGAACATCAGTACATGTCTACACTGACACGTGTGTACCCACAACGATGACCTCCGTCGTCTGCAGTATTGACCGGGTTCTGCCTTGTGACGTAGGCTAGTAAATAATTATGCACAAATTCAAAACGAGGCCGATGCAGACGATAATTTGCGCTCTCGGGTTCAAAAAGAACACACCCACCAAACGATGAATTTCGACATTTGGCATTGTATTTACATCATAAAGCTCTAAGTTAGTACATAAAGGACCCATACATAATACTGTCAGCAGTATCTGTTGCAGACAGTTTTCCGACTGTGTTGAGATGCTTGAACCTGGGGAGAATAACTATAATGAAAGCGAGATTTGCATTGTTTTACCATGAAATCTGGTTTTTCTCAAAAACTGACATAGTTTTTACTGGCTTTTAACGTTTAACGGCAAAATGTATGTCTTCACGAGGTTAATTTAAATGACGTGATGCTGTCTCCGACATGCTGGAAAGAAATGACGCACCAAGTACAAAATACGCCATGAAAAAGACCAGCCTGTGATGTGATAGCCTACAAAACATTGGAGAAAACTTTTCAGTAGCTTTTTAGTTATTATCAATTTATGCGTCTACTACAACGATACTGCCGTCAAAGGACGTCTGCAAACGTTACGTTTTTTGTAAGCGGTTTTCACTCCTATTATGTAAAAGCCAGAGCTGCTCTATATAAACAAGCTTACCAGATCATTTATGAATTAAAGTCAGTTACGTCAGGTAGAGTGCCTTCCAAAGTAAATGTTGTTTCACTGGATTGTCTGTTTAGGGGGTTGGCGCAGGGGAGGGGGGAGGGGGAAGGGGAGGCGGGGGGGGGGGGCAGGGGCGGGGCAATCTGTTGTTTACAAAGAAATGTAAACACAAAATTCTCTATTATGTGCCGTATGAATAATTAAACGTGTGAAGGCCACGGCTAAAACAATATACATGGGTAACAGTGCGAAACATTGCTCAATGTCTAGGTTTCTCATCAGCAAGTGTTTTTGAGATCCTGCTTAAACGTTTAGGGTACAGGTACGTGTGTGTCAAATGGACCACGCATATTTTGACAGACACACGAAAGGGGAGAGGGTGACGTTCCTACCTCACCAATTCCTAAAATCGCCGAGAATGGGCGTGACCCAAAATGCATGAAAGAAATCATAACTGGTGACGAAATGTGGAAATCATAATTTGCATGAGCACCTAAGAAAGGCACGATACAGAGCATGGGTATCACAACAAGGTGAAAGGCATAGAAGTTTCAAGAGATCCCGCTGCAGAAGAAAGTTGTGTGGGAAGGCGGGGAAGTGGCGCAGTGGTTAAGGCGTCTGCCTCCAATGCCAAAGGTGCGAGGTTCGATACCGGGTTCCGGCGTTGGATTTTTCTCCTCTGGTAAGTGTCACCGTCTGGGCAGTGGGCATATGTTCACATCTGCACGGGACATAGACGACCCCGGCCCCAACGAGTCCCCTGCTGCCTTGCAGGCCTGGCCGCTTGGCTGAGGAAAGGCTAAGGGAGGAAACCACTGACATCAAAGCCCCCGTGTCTCCGGGGAAGGCTTTTGAGCCAGAGACTAAGATAAGGACAGTCTGATATAAAAACCTACGACCCGAGGACCTCGATGCCACCGTCCCAACTTGCTAGGCCATGGCAATCGAACCAAGGGTTTAAAGGGTGGGGCCAGTACTGCGCACACTGCACTCCACCAAAAAGCTCCACCGCGCAGGCTTTAGGAAACGCCCACGGACTATGACACTGAACTTTCCAAGTCCTGTAGCGATGGGCAAGGGGCAAAACGGCAAGTGAAAGATGTCACTGGAAGCCGCAGTCTCAAACCTGCATGCAGGCGGTTCAGGATATTGGTCGCCTGATGTTGACCTGGGAAAGACAACATTACTCGGCACACCCTGAACGACCAAGCAGCCTTCTCTAGGGACAGCACTGCTTGCTCCACACGGAGAGGGGCCTAGAAAAGGTGGCCTAACCAAAGCTCATCCCCTCGTAACCCCAGTTGGCTAGCCGTGGTCAATGGGCATCTTCTCATGCGGTAAGAAAACAAGAAAAAACAATGGATCCACTCTCATGACGACCACGACCGGACTCAACGTAGCATGCTGGAACATCCGAACCATGCTCGACACAGCAGACAGCGGACGCCCTGAACGTCGCTCCGCCCTCATTGCCCATGAATTGCGGAGGTTAAACATCGACATCGCCGCGCTCAGCGAAGTACGCCATCCGGAGGAAGGCAGCCTCCAAGAACTTGGCGCTGGCTACACCCTCTACTGGTCATGCAGGCCTGCATCAGAAAGACGGCTATCAGGCGTGGGCTTCATGGTGAAGACCCCCATTGCGACTAAGTTGGAAAACCTACCAACGGGTCACTCCGACCGCATCATGTCCATGCGCCTCCCACTGAGACACCAGCAATACGTCACCCTTCTCAGTGTGTACTCCCCAACCCTCCTGGCAGAGCCTGCAGAAAAAGACAAGTTCTACTCTGACCTGCGCAGCCTCCTGCAGAGCACCCCTGCAGACGACAAAGTCATCATCCTTGGCGACTTCAACGCCAGAGTGGGCCAGGACTCTGAAGCCTGGAAAGGAGTCCTCGGCAAGCATGGCGTTGGGAACTGCAATGACAATGGTCGCCTAGTGTTGGAGCTCTGTGCAGAGCAGCAACTTGTCATCACCAACACTACTTTCCAGCAAAAGGACAGTCGAAAGACCACCTGGATGCATCCTCGCTCCAAGCACTGGCACCTTATCGACTATGTCCTAGTGCGTCAGAGGGACCGCAGTGACGTCCTCCTCACCAGAGTGATGCCCAGCGCAGAGTGCCACACTGACCACCGCCTTGTTCGCTGCAAACTCAGCTCCGCCTCAAGCTGAAACCCAAGAAAGGGCCCCCCCCCCCCCCCCAAAAAAAAAAAAAAAAAAAAAAAAGCTTGATGTTGCCAGCCTTCAGCGTGACGACAAGAAAGCTGCCCTTCAGGCCGATTTACAGCGCATGCTCAAAGACACAGTTGATCCAGCAGACTCCTCCCCTGAAACACTCTGGGAACAACTGAAAACTGCTATTGTAAAATCCTCTGAGGAAGTTTTGGGCTTTGCTAGAAAGAGGAACAAAGACTGGTTTGACGAAAACGACGTAGAGATCCAGGAACTTCTAGCAAAAAAAGAGCCGTCCACCAGGCCCGCCTAGCCCAGCCTTCCTGCCCTGTGAAGAAGTCTGCCTTCCGCCTCATCTGCAGCAGTCTCCAGCTCAAGCTTAGAGAGCTCCAGAACGAGTGGTGGTCCAGACTCGCACAGAGGACCCAGCTCTGCGCTGACAACGGTGACTACAGGGGCTTCTACGAAGCACTGAAAGCAGTGTATGGCCCTAGGCACCTGGTACAAAGTCCCCTGCGAAGCGTTGATGGACAGGCACTCCTCACAGATAATACCTCCATATTGAACCGCTGGTCGGAATACTTTCAGGACCTCTTCGGCGCTGAGCGCACTGTTCAAGAAACAGTCATCCTCCAAATCCCACACCTTCCACTAAAGGTTGAATTGGACGAACCGCCCACCGCCGAAGAAACCCTCACAGCCATCCACCAGCTCAAGAGTGGCAAAGCAGCAGGCATTGACGGAATCCCGCCAGAGATCTGGAAACATGGAGGCCCAGCACTGCACAACAAGCTCCACGACCTCTTTCTCTGCTGCTGGGAAAAAGGAACACTACCAAAGGATCTCCGTGATGCAGTCATCATCACCCTGTACAAGAACAAAGGAGAGAAGTCTGCCTGCTCTAATTATCGTGGAATTACCCTGCTGTCCATTGCCGGGAAAATTCTCGCAAGGTTGCTCCTGAATCGGCTGGTACCTGCCATCGCTGAAGACCACCTCCCAGAGGGCCAGTGTGGCTTCAGAGCCAACAGGAGTACCACCGACATGGTCTTTGTGCTGAGACAGCTTCAGGAGAAGTGCCGCGAGCAGAACAAAGGGCTGTACGTAACGTTTGTCAACCTAACAAAAGCGTTTGACACTGTGAGCAGGCAAGGTATGTGGCAGATCCTGGAGCGACTAGGTTGTCCCCCAAAGTTCCTCAACATGATCGTCCAGCTCCACGAGGACCAGCAAGGCCAGGTCAGACTAAACAGTGACCTCTCAGAACCATTCCCCATTCGCAACGGCGTGAAGCAAGGCTGCGTGCTGGCACCGACTCTCTTCACCATCTTCTTCAGCATGATGTTGAAGCAGGCCACAGTGGACCTCGACGATGACGACGCAGTGTACATCAGGTATCGTCTCGATGGCAGCCTGTTCAACCTCAGACGACTGCAGGCCCACACGAAAACCCTAGACCAACTGATTCGTGAGCTGCTCTTTGCTGATGACGCTGCCCTCGTTGCACACACAGAGAGAGCCTTGCAGCGCATTACGTCCTGCTTCGCAGATGCCGCCCAGCTCTTTGGACTTGAGGTCAGTCTGAAAAAGACAGAGGTCCTTCATCAGCCGGCACCCAAGGAAGAGCATCGCCCTCCCCGCATCACCATCGGCGAGTCCGAACTGAAGTCTGTACACCAGTTTACCTACCTTGGCTGCATCATCACGTCAGACGCCAAGCTGGACAAGGAGCTGGACAACAGGCTGGCAAAAGCGAACAGTGCTTTCGGGCGACTATTCAAGCGGGTGTGGCACAATCAACAGCTGAAAAAAGGCACCAAGATCAGTGTGTACAGAGCTGTCGTCCTCACCACCCTGCTGTACGGTTCCGAGTCCTGGGCCCTCTACCGCAGCCAACTACGACTCCTCGAACGCTTTCACCAGCGCTGCCTGCGTACCATCCTGGGCATTCACTGGAGTGACTATGTCACCAACGTCGAGGTCCTTGAACAGGCGGAAACTGTGAGCATCGAGGCTTTGCTGCTGCGGACACAACTTCCCTGTGCGGGGCACGTCTCCAGGATGGAGGATCATCGCCTACCCAAGATCACTCTGTTCGGCGAGCTCGCCACTGGACACCGAGACAGAGGGGCACCAAAGAAGAGATACAAAGACGGTCTCAAGAAGTCGCTTAGTGCCTGCCAAATCGACCACCGCCATTGGTCTTCGCTTTCTGCGGACCGTGACACCTGGCGCTCCACCATTCACAAGGCAGCCGTCTCCTTTGAGGACTCTCGCAGAGCTAACCTTAAGAACAAGCGGCTCAGAAGAAAAAACAGAGTTGTCGTAACTCAAAACCCTGACCAGACCTTCCCCTGCAGCCACTGCGGTCGAACCTGCCTGTCCCGGATTGGCCTCCGCAGCCACGAAAATGCCTGCAGACGACGTGGGCAAGCCCTATAGAATCTATATACAAGATTCTGTCTCTCTGCTACAAATCCCTGAACAACTACGCTCCTGCGTATCTCTCTAACTTACTTCACCCCTACACTCCTCCCCGCTCCCTCTGCTCCGCCTCTGACCCTCTCCGCCTCCTCATCCCCCGCACCAAACTCAGCACTTTCGGCCCCCGCTCTTTCTCAGTATACGGTCCAACCACCTGGAACACTCTCCCACTCTCTCTCCGTCAGAAACACTCGCTCTCCTCCTTCCAGTCTGCCCTCAAAACTCATCTCTTTCAACAGTTCTAGCACTATATCACCACACTCCCCAGCCCAAGCTGACCGTCGTAATGTATCTTCACTATTTGTGTTACGTGAGTCATTGTCTAAAGCGTGCGCATGCGTGTGCGAGTTGTGAGTGCGCGCTTAGAGTTATAATTATCATAAGATAAGCGCATTATAAATACCGTAATTATTATTATTATTATTACACTCCCCACCCCAAGCTGACTGTCGTAATGTATTTCACTATTTGTGGTACGTGAGTCGTAGTCTAAAGCGTGCGCATGCGTGCGTGAGTTGTGAGTGCGCGCTTAGAGTTATAATCATTATAAGATAAGCGCATTATAAATACCGTAATTATTATTATTTTTATTAATCTTCGTTCGCGAAGTCAAGCCAAGAAGAGATTGTCCTGCCCTCGTGGGATTATTTCACAAAACACACATAAACCAGAGAGAGTGTAACTGGGAAGTTAATTTTTACAGAGATTCTTTTCTAGCTGGCGGTTATTCTATACTCCGACAAGATTCGACCTAACGAAGACAACAGACGAGTTAAACTGCTGCGTGATCAGGAAGTTCGTTCGGGAATATCTGAAAGAGCACAACACTCAAACTGAAGGATTACACACAGTCACGGTTTTGGAAAGGCAAGCCATTTTGCATTGAACAGTCAAACTGAGACTTCTCTGCGGGTTTTGATTATGCGCCGTCACTGTTACGTGGTAGTTGTAGTCGTAGTATGATACAATCACACCAGACGCACTAACGTAGAGTTCTTGTAAAGAAACTTCACTCAGCTGGAACTCGTCACACGTGGCACAAGGTTGTAGACCACACTGGAGTAACAGTTCCAACAGTACTTTATTCTCACGATACAATCTCGGCACAA